>OVBN01000030.1:12068427-13301854 GCA_900406565.1 Turritis glabra | reverse complement strand
CTCTTATCGAGAACCCTCACTGCTCGCTTCTAAGGTCATGTTGGCTGAAGATCTGATGGAATCTTAGCCAACACCTTATCATCCTTATGCAAGCACTTCTTCAGCATCGACACATGGGAAAACCTTGGTGAAATGCTTGCATAATCTCCGGTAACTCCAACCGGTACGCAACTGGTCCAACTCGACCAACAATCCTAAACGGACCCATATACCTCGGACTCAACTTAGTCTCGGTAATGGACCTGTTAGGGCCTCGCAATATCGCCATCTTGAGATACACTCGATCTCCCATCTCAAATTCAAGCTCTTTTTCTTCTTTTATCGGCATAACTCTTTCGCCGATCCTGAGCTTCTTTCATGTTCAGCTTTAAAACCCGGATCTTCTCCGTAGTTTCCTGTACAAAATCCGCACCCAATGTGCTCCTCTCCTCCACTTAGATCCAGCACAACGGTGTACGACATGGCCTCCCATACAGCACCTCGTATGGAGCCATCCCAGTACTCGCCTGGTAACTATTGTTATAAGAAAAACTCTACCAAGCACAGATGATCCACCCAATGACCTCCCCAGTCAAGCACACACATCCTCAGCAAATCTTCGAAGTCTGAATCGTTCTCTCAGATTGCCCATCCGTCTGAGGGTGATAAGCGGTACTCAAATGTACCTTAGTACCCATCTCTGCCTGGCACGCTTTCCAGAATTCTAAAGTGAACTTAGGATCTCGGTCTGACACGATACTCACCGATACTCCATAAAGTCTCACTATCTCTTGCACATACTTCTTAGCCAACACCGAAGCTCCATCGGTTTTCTTGATGGCCAGAAAACGTGCAGTCTTGGTCAAACGATCCACAATGACCGAAATTGCATCCTTGGTCCGAGAAATTGGTAACCCCACTACGAAATCCATCGTAATCATATCCCACTTCCACTATGGAATGGGTAAACTCCGCAATAATCCACTCAGAACCTGGTGCTCTGCCTTCACTAACTGGCACGTATCACACGCTGCGACCCAGTTAGCTACATCCTTCTTCACCCCGACCTAGTGATAATATCGTTTGAGATCTCGGTACATCTTAGTCGCTCCTGGATGAATCGAAAACATACTCGCATGAGCCTCACTCAGGATTTCTCACCTCAAACCCTCATCCTTGGGTACGCATACCCGCTCATGCACTAGAATAGTCCCATTAGCAGAGACCTGATATTCTAAACCCGCTTCCCTGGAAGCATTAACCAAATTTTCATCTTTCTCCTGAACCAACCGAACCCTGCTCAGAAGATCCGCCTGATTAGCTGCCTCAAAACCCAACGGTTCCTGAGATAAAACACACAACTTCAAAGAACCAAGCTCACACACCAACGACTTCATGTCCTGCTTCCGAGCCAAAAACACAAGTTTGCGACTCAAACCATCCGCAACCAAGTTAGCTTTACCAGGATGGTAAGCTATCTCGAGATTATAATTCGCCACCAACTCCATCCAGTGCCTCTGCCTCAAATTCAACTCAGGCTGCATGAAAATGTACTTCAGGCTCTTATGATCTGTAAACACCTGAACCTTTCCGCCATAAAGATAAGATCTCCAAATCTTCAAGGCGAACACCACCGCAGCCATCTCAAGATCATGGGTAGGGTAGTTGCCCTCATACTTCCTCAACTGTTGTGAAGCATAGGCAATCACCTTTCCCTACTGCATCAACACACAACCTATACCTACTCTCGAAGCGTCTATATACACCACGTAAGGCTCACCCGGCTCAGATAATGCCACTACTGGCGTACTAGTCAGCATCGTCTTCAGGTTCACGAAACTCTCCTTACACTCAGGAGACCACACAAAAGGGACATCCTTCCCTGTCAGTTTCGTCATAGACTTAGCCATACTCGCAAAATCCTTGACGAACCTCCGGTAATAACCTGCTAACCCAAGGAAACTCCGAATCTCAGTAGCATTCCTCGGCCTTGGCCACTCTCTGATAGCCTAGATCTTCTCTGGATCCACCGAAACTCTCGCTGCAGACACAATGTGACCAAGAAATCCAATCTCTCGCTGGCAGAAACTATACTTGCTTATCTTAGCAAACAGTTTCTGTTCTTGCAGCTTCTCTAGAACAACTCTCAGATGCAACTTGTGTGCCTCGGGACTCTTCGAATACACCCAAATGTCATCGATAAAGATGATCACAAACTCATCCAGATACTCCTGAAACACGTTGTTCATCAACCTCATGAACGATGCTGGTGCATTCGTCAACCCAAATGGCATCACTATAAACTCGTAGTGTCCATATCTCGATCTGAAAACCGTCTTCCGGATATCCTTCTCATCAATCGAAATCTGATGATATCCCGACGCCAAGCCTATCTTGGAGAACCAAGTAGCCCCTCTCAATTGATCTAACAACTCATCAATCCGTGGAAGAGGATACCTGTTCTTCACAATGACTCGGTTCAGTCCCCGATAATCAATACACAATCAAAAACTCTCATCCTTTTTCTTCACAAACAACACCGGTGCTCCCCACAGTGAAGTACTCGGTCGGCTAAAACCCTTGCCCAACAACTCTTCCAGCTGCTTCTTCATCTCTATCATCTCAGCTGGAGCCATCATGTACGGTACCTTAGATATCGGCATTGTCCCCGGTTCCAACTCAATCGTGAAAGGATCAGACCGAGACGGTGGTAATCCCTGCAACGACTGAAACACATTCTGCAAATCTCAAACAACCCGAATATCTCTAACCGCAACCTCTCCAACAGTTTCTGGTGTAACAATCGTCACCAGATACGCCTCGCGATCCTTCTCGATCATACTCTCTGCCTGCATGGCCGAGATCACGAGACTCCCAAAAGTCGGTCTCACTCCCTAATAAACCAACCTCCCTTGTTTCCTTTCGAAAACAACAAGCCCTCGGTGACAGTCCAGATGCGCTCTGAACTTCCTGAGCCAATCCATGCTCAAAATGATGTCATAAAGCTCCACCGAGCAAATGATCAAATCCGCTGGCATAGACTCTCCAGCCACCTGAACATCCACGTCAGCAACTCGACCGTGAATGGTCAGTAGCTTACCTCCAGCAACCTTAACGAAAGGCAACCGCTCCTCGGTTGCTCCCCGTAATTTGTCCTTCTCGGCAAATTCCGAAGTCATGAAGCAATGCGATGCTACAATATCAAACAACACGTGGGATTCAACACCTCCCACAACCAGGGTCCCTGCATATTTCTCATATGCTCAGAACCCTGACACCCCATCATTGAGACAAAAAAATTTACTACACAAGAATTCAACTCAGGTAAATTTAAAAGTACTTGTGATCGGCATGGAACTCGGGCCTCCCGTCTTCAAGATAGAATACATTCATGGCACCACTGCACTCTGACTTTTTGGCGGCGCCACTGCTACCTCCCTCTGCAACTTGGGACATCTTGGCTTGATATGCCCCGTCTCCCTGCAGTGATAGCACACTCGCATATCCACACGTGCTTTGTTCTTCTGAGGGCAACTCGCAACCATGTGATCCTTACTCCCGCATCTAAAGCATCCCGGACCACTCTGGTAACACTGGAAGAACTCTGTATCTTCCGCTTCTGTCCTTGCATTGGCCTACCGCCTCTGCTCGGACCGGACTGCTGCTGCGGCCTCCTTGCCTGAAAGTTGGGGCTAGCAACCACCACCTCATCTCTCAGACCTTCCTCCAGCAAAGCAGCTGTCTCCACCAACTCAGCAGCCGTGCCAAAAACCCTCACAAGGCAACGGTTCCTCAACTCAGCCCGAAGACCCAACAAGAATCTTCGTACACAGGCCCGCTCATCCTCTAATGCTCGACCTGCATACACACTGAGACGGTTAAACTCTGCCTCATACTCTCGGACGATCCTGTCCCCCTGAGACAAATCCAGGAACCGACCTTCCAACCGGTCAAGCGCCTCCTGAGGAAAATACTTGTAGTTAAACTCCTACACAAAATCTTCCCAGATCATCTCCGCCTGAACTCTCCTGGCCGCAACACCCCTCCACCAGAGATGTGCATCACCCTCCAGATAATGAACTGTCAGGTCAACCCGGTATCCCTTGGAACACCTAATGGAACGGAAATTTTGTTCCATCCTCATCCTCCATGCATCCGCGTCCTCAGGTTTGGCACCTCCCGGAAAGAATCCCGTGTCAATCCTCTGCAACTGCTCTATCATCTTCAAGTAAGATGGGAGCTCCTCCATAACTGCAACCCTCGGCTGCACCTCAACCACTGGTGGCACAGCAGGAGGTTGCACTGGTACCCTCTCTGGTAACCGCTCCGACAGTAAAGTAAGCAAACCCGTAATGCGATCATCTCGTACCTGAGCAAAATCCGCTGCAGCATCCGCTGGAACTCCAGCCACACCAGCAATCACACCGGCCACACCTTCTGACCCGTCCTGATACACATGCGGAGCCGCTACTTGCTCAACCGTAACACTCCGTGCTACATTCTCTGCCACCACTGGAACACGACCACGACCTCTACCGCGGCCACGGCTTCTAGCACCTCTAGCCATCTGAACAATCAAGAACAAAGACTAAGATACTAAGCAACTCACAGAGTAAAGATAACTCACCGTGGAATCTCGAAGGCTCGAAGAGGATGATTCTAAGACCCCATGTTCAAACAAATTGATTAAATACCGCATAATCAATTCTAGCATACAATACCATGGTTCAAGATAACATGCAACAAGCATCACAAAAATTAATTAAACTTCAATTAATTTTTTCTAAACCATACTAGAACCGTCTACGCTCTGATACCAAACTGAAACGACCCGATCCATTTTTTTTTTATGCAATAATTAATATTCCCATAAATATTAATTATACCCCGAATAAAACATTTAACTCAACGATTAAACAAACAGACCAATTCACTTAAATTATCAACTAAATCCAGTTTAAAAATTAAACCACATAATTATTCCGAAAATATTAAACATACTTCAAACAACCAAATTCGAGACTTAAATAAAATTCGACACTACCACACAAATACCAAGTCCTAAATCATCATCCTCCTCAATGCCTTGATTCCACGATCACACTTTATCTTTACCTACAACATAACGAAGAGTTGCATAAGTATTATCAAAAATACTTAGTGAGACGGTCAACCCATCTACGAGCTATACACACAAACGATTGAGAACACAATAAATACAATCAACTACAAACATGTAACCCACACAATGAGTAAACAACCCATTGACACAACCAGCCCATGAATCCGATTCTCGATCCAACACAAAAATTAACCTACACAACACCACAAACACATCAAACAATCTCTACCGCTTAGATAAGTTCATGGTCTCGCACTCACCTCTAACTAAGAAAGGATTTCGGCTAGAAAACCACAACACCCAGCCAACCACGACTCACTCACACGCCAACAACAGCTCGCCTATTCTCTCTCACAAGCCCTACAGCCAACCACAACAAACAAAACGATTTTCAACCAAAACTGGAAAACAATTCAGAAACGATCACCCTCAAAGATAGAGTCACGAATCGAATTCTAACCGTCCACTTCCAGTCTCCACCGTTGAAATTCAACCCCTGGATCTCTTGAAGGTACGCTCAAAGTTTCAAGATGATCGGACTGAAGATGAACTCACGATCATACTCTGAAACCGCATTGGTCCTAACCCGCGTCTGAAACAGAGCGCCCCACAAAAAAACGCATACCTCTTAGGATACTAACTTAAATCCAAAATCGTAAAGTGGTGCATCTAGATACAAGGCTTAGCTACAACTCCACAAAATTTTATTACCTTTGGAAACGATTTTCTTGGTCAAATTTATTTTCTCCCAAAAGCTGTTAGTTCCGAATTCCTCCTCCTTCTTCTCAAGCCAACACCAAGCTCTAACCCCTTTACTCTCCTCTCCTCTTCTTCTGTACAACAAAACAGAGCTGGAGCTCTCTCTCTCTGCCTCTCTTTCTCTCTCTCTCTTTCTCTCTCTCTCTCTCCCTCTTCTTGAACTTCTACGAAGAAGATGAAGAAATAAAGAAAGAAAAGAAAAGAAGGAAGATAAAAAGGAAGAAATAATTGCACCTATCTCTCTTTTTTTTTGGTTTAAAAACCGCTACGTGGAGTCCACACCCACCAACCGCTCCACAACTCATTTTTTCGCTCGATAAATATTTTTTTCCGAAACTCTTACGATTAAAAGTCTCAACCGCGAGAAAACACATTTACCACGGATTTAGACGGATCACAACATTTTAAATATATATATATATATACCTCTATATATATTTTTCAATCTAAATTTTATTTTTCCGGGAGACGGGCGTTACAGTGTATGTAAGTTTGTAAGCTGCTATGATGCTACATCAAAAGAGAAATCTAGTGGGTATAATGAAAATGATGTTATGAAAATGGCTCACGATATATATTTCAATGATTATAAGGTCAAGTTCACGCTTGAGCATGCATGGAGGGAGCTTCGCCATGACCAGAAATGGTGTGGATCTTCTTCTACTAAAGAAGTTGGAAGCTCGAAAAGAAGAAAGTTTGATCACGAAACCGCACAGTCATCAACCTATGTGCCAGGAGAGGATGAAGCAATGGCTCGGCCTCTGGGTGTTAAAACAGCAAAAGTCAAATCTAAGAGGTATGTGAGCAAGCCAACCACTGTGGAAGAAGGCAAGTTGCTTTCGGAGTTTGAGAAAATGTGGGAGATAAAGCAAAAGGACATGGCTTTGAAGGAGAAACTTAGCAAGAATAAATTGCTTGACAGTCTACTTGCAAAAACAGAACCGCTTAGTGAAATAGAAATTGCTTTAAAGAATAAGCTTATTAATGACATGTTGGCAAGTTAGTAATAAGAGTTTAAGTTTGATTGTAAGTTTGTGTTTTGTTTTGTTTGTGTTTTGTTTGTGTCTTGTAGTTTTATTTATAAGTTTGTGTTTTGTTTTGTTTGTGTTTTGTTTGTGTCTTACAGTTTTATTTATAAGTTTGTGTTTTGTAAGTTTGTGTTTTAAAAAATAATAATAATTGGTTGTTTGTCATAGTGTTTTTGTTTTGATTTCGGATTGAGAGCAAACGCACTCTTGTTTTTTACTGCAGGTTCTCGATGTGAGGCTTTAATTTCTCTTTAACTAAACAGGTTTGGTTCAATGGAATAAGTGGCTGTAAGTTAGACACTCACTCCCTGTAAGTTCTCCTATTGGTTCAATGGTCTATAAACGAGTTTGATCTTCCTAAATTTCCTGTGTTTAATTTCTGCATCACGAATAATGATCTATAATGCAAATGTCAATGTTTTCCAGCCAAACAAACAAATGGCAACACAATTGAAAGTATCTTCTGGGCAAGGAATCGTGAGGCCGCAGAATCCTGGGCAATTGAAAGTATCTTATGGGCAATTGAAAGTATCTTTTTATTGATGTTGTGTTCTGTTTGGTGGTTGTATCATGTTTCATTGTTTTGTAATGATTTATGTCCTGTTTCTTGAATCAAATATGGGGAATTCAAGAAAACCAGTTTCAGACAGTCAATAAGAACAAACACAATGAGGTTTTTATCACAATTTTTATTCAAGAGAAACTTTATCTATGTCTTTATATATGTGATCTTGTTTTTTTGGTCCTTTGTGAGTACAGATTGTAATGGTTATATACGTGAAACTTTATCTATGTTCTTATACACGTGAATTTCTAACACAATGACATGTGAATAAGAAAAAGACAATGACATGTGAAGTCTATATAGTTGTAAGACTTTTAAGTCTATATATTCATTGATCTACAATAACAAACAATGAACCATTTTTCAGAAACTTTTTATCTTTCTACTCCTCAAAAATGTCATCTTCTTCACATAATAATTTCGAAGATACAATGGATGAAAACTTCGATCAAGTTTTCGATCAATGAAGATACAAATCGCCAAGTTTTGGCATGTGTTTTGAAACAAATTAAAGAATTATACCTTTCTACGGCGATTCTTGACAATATCTCCCATAACTTGAATTTATAAGTTCTAGATCGGATAATTACAATAATAAAACCATGCAACTTCTGACTATAGCAGCATTAAGAGCCCGTTTTTTAGATATTCAAGGCCATCTTCCTCTTCTACTTCTGTAGACCCTATAGCTATTGCTTTCTCATACTTATCTGCAACTCGAAGCTTCCGAGTAAAGCCCTTCAGGCAATGTATCTATATATATATATATATATATATAACAAAAATCTATTTAGATAAAGGTAAGAAGAATATCGAAGACTAAGATATATCTTCTTAATATATATGATATATTTTCACATACAAATAGCACAGAGAGTTCCGAGTTGAAAGTACCTGAGGCAGCTTCTGTAGTATCCTTCTCATTTTCATCGTAGACAACACTTATAAAAAGACATGAGATACATATCAGATTTGTTGCTGCAAATATATATGGTTGGAAAGGAAAAATATATATAATTCAAATTAGACACATGTTGATACCTTATGTTCCACTCATTATCATCATGCATGGAATGGACCAAGGACCATCATCGATAGATGTTGATGCATCGGCTTTCATATTAGCTTTTAGCAGCAGCGTCCCTTGCTGGTTTCGCAGCATGTTCTAATTCTTACGCAAGGGAATAAAATTCTAAATTTTTTAAAAAATTGAAAACTCCGGCGCAACAAAGAAAAATAATTGATATTTATAATAGGCTGATCGGACGGACAGGAAATTGACACGTGTGAGTTGGTGCTTCCCGCCGTTCTGGAAAGATTGCACACAGCACAGTAACTCTATGTATATATACAAGTGGAAGATAGCATATAGAAGGACGATTAACAAAACCTAAGTCACTCACTCTGAGACTTTGCGATTCAGCGGTTTTGGGCATCGATGGAGCCACTCTCCCTCAAGAATGCGATTCTTCCATGTAGTAGCCAAGGTAATCTTCTTCACGATCCTTTTGTCATTTCATTTCTTCGTGTTGATCTTGGGTTTCATTTTTGCTCTTGGGTTCGCCGGAAAAGTGAATTAGGGTTTCTTGTTTCGGTGCGTCTCTGGGCTAAATTCGATCTTTGGGGATCGATAATTTCTCTCCAATTTTTGTTTTTCAAATAGATGTGAATATCAAAGAAGAAGAAGAAGAAGTTCCTGATGCTCCATCTTCTTCAGATAACAATTTAGTCGGCTCTGGATTTCAAGGTAAATGCATCGTTGCTAAAGGCCGTCTATGTTAACATCGTTGAAACACCATGATGCTCGAATTGTTAATCGCTTCTTGCTACACAGGTGAGGTCAATGCTAATGACTATATACCAAAACCTAAAAGAAAATGGCAGATCTCGGAAGAAAAGGTTCAGAGATGGATTGATAGATATATGAAGGAGGTTGTTGATTTTGATCAGCAGAATGCTGTCATTGCTGAAACTGCTGAGCCGCCTCCTGATTTGATTATGCCGCTGTTAAGGTACCAAAAGGAATTTTTGGCTTGGGCTTCAAAACAAGAACTATCACCCGCAAGAGGAGGCATTCTCGCTGATGAGATGGGAATGGGAAAAACCATACAAGCCATCTCTCTCGTTCTTGCCAGACGAGATGTTGACAGAGCGACATCCAGGGAAGCAGTTTGGCGCACCCTTGTGCTTTGTCCTCCTGTTGCTCTTTCTCAGTGGTTAGATGAGATTGCTCACTTGACATCCCCGGGAAGCACCAAGGTTCTTCAATACCATGGGCCGAAGAGAGCCAAGGATGTTAAAGAATTCTTGAACTGCGACTTTGTTTTGACAACATATTCCACTGTTGAGTATGAATATAGGGCGATAAGGAAGAATGCAGGAGTGCACAGAAGAAACTCTCCTTTACACTCTATTAAGTGGAATCGTATCATTTTGGATGAGGTCAGTACCAAGACCTGCTGCTTGTTCTTGTTAACTTTTTGTTTTCCATTTTTTGGAACGATCGGCATTGGAATTCAAGCATGTAAGGAAAGGTGGCTGTGAGTTACGTACAGTAAACCACAGCGTGGGAAGCTCACTGCAAAACTGTTTTTTTTGTGAAACTTCTATCCTATGTTGGCCTTCAGGGGTTGGATTTAATTCCCACTTCTTCATATCAGGCTCATGGTATCAAAAACGAACACAGTCACACTGCAAAAACTGTTTTTGCTTTGAAGGCTACCTACAGATGGGCTCTGAGTGGTACCCCTCTCCAGAATTGTATTAGAGAGCTTTACTCCCTGGTTAGTTACTCTTTCCTCGAGTTTCTCTATAGCACGTAATGATATCTCAACATTGCTGATGTGCCAATTTTTGTTTGCCCCAGATTCGCTTCCTTCGAATTTGCCCATACTCATATTTCTTTTGCAAGAAATGTGACTGTAAATTTCTTGATCATAGGTAACAGCCTGCTTACCACTCTCAATTCCTGGTTATTTTCTCCTTTCCCATAGTTCTGTTTCATAGTTCATAACAATTTCTGCTGTTTGATTTCCTTTGTCCATTGCCTTTGGCGGTGACTGCAGTGGGCATGAAAGCTGTCCCCGCTGTCCTCATAGTGCAGCTCAACATTTCTCTTGGTGGAGAACGGTAACTTTGAGATGCCACTATTTTTATATTAAAAAAAAATTAAAGCAGGATCACCATTGTTCTTCTGGTTTTTATATTTTCCAATCTTACTAGTATGTGGTCAAACCACTAGAGAATTATGGTGTAAGGTCAGGACAGAGAGAGAGAGCCTATATATTGCTTAAACACAAAGTTCTAAAGGACATCCTCCTAAGACGTACTAAATTGGGCCGGGCAGCTGACCTTGCTCTTCCTCCTAGAATCGTATGTTCCTTCTCTCCCTTGTCTGATGTAAATGAAGCTTGTAATAGTTGCTTCCGAGCTTGATCCTACATATAAATTTGGCTTCTTGTAGATCTCTCTGAGGCGGGATGCACTAGATATAGAAGAAGCTGTTTACTATGAATCACTATACAAAGACATCCAGGCAGAATTCAATAAGTTACTTCTGTTCTATGGATTTGCACTGGTTTCTGCTCCTTGCTTTGTGTAACAGAATTTTATTATTTAATCTGACATGTAAATTTGTTTTTGCAGGTATATTCAGGCTGGGACATTGATGAATAACTTTGCAAATATATTTGGTCTTCTTACCAGTCTGAGACAAGTGAGTGGCATCTATAGTTTTGTTGGTTCAATTTACCAGCCAGTGCATGTTTTGGATGATATAGGTATGGAGATTTGTGATGTATATATTTGCAATTTTTTCAGGCTGTTAATCATCCATACCTTGTGGTGCATTCTAGTTCTAGTGGCGCTAACGCTAACTTGCTTGATGAGAACAAAAATGAGCAACAATGCGGTCTCTGCCATGACCTGACCAAGGACTACTTGGTAAGTGTTCCAAGTGGATATATTGTTGCTATTTCATAATATCTTGACTCTGGTTTCTCAGTAACTGTATCTTCTGGAATAACTGCTATCATTTTTACACTTTGTTAAAGAATCAATAGATTACTATTGTTGGACTTAACTTGGTCGGTTAATATGTCTTTGGTTCTTTTACTTTGAAGGTGACTTCTTGTGCACATGTGTTCTGTAAATCTTGTTTAATTGGTTTATCTACGTCCCTGGGAAAAGTCACCTGCCCGACATGCTCAAAACTAGTGACTGTGGATTTGATTACCAAAGCCGACGCAGAACAGCAGGCAAGCAAGACAAAGCTTAAAGGATTTAGAGCCTCTAGCATTTTAAATCGGATAAACCTCGATGGTTTTCAGACAAGTACAAAGATTGAGGCTTTGGTATATGCCCTTTAAGATCTACAGCTTCTGTCTCTCCCACGTATAGTACCGTTTAAAGTTTATTTGGAGTTTGGAGCCCTTTTCTTTCTTTTTCTAACCATTTGATGATCATATTTTTGTATGCAGAGAGAAGAAATCAGGTTCATGGTTGAAAGAGATGGGTCTGCCAAAGCAATAGTTTTCAGCCAGTTCACATCATTCTTGGACCTGATAAGTTACTCCCTGGGGAAGGTAATTTCAAGCGCAACCAACTACAATATAGTACTACTATGTGCTCCTTTAACATTCTCTTTAATCATAATGAGACATTGAATAAAAAAATTGACTCGTTGTGTACAACACAGTCTGGGGTTAGCTATGTTCAAATGGTGGGAGGCATGTCCAGGGCAGCTAGAGATGCTGCAATCAATAAATTTAAAGAAGACCCAGATTGCAGAGTTTTCTTAATGACCTTGAAAACTGGAGGGGTTGCTTTAAATCTAACAGCCGCTTCGCATGTAAGTGTCGTAGCTAACAACTTATAACAGTTGCTCTCAAAAAACATGTTTTATTCACATTCGGGTGTTTGTGGAAAAATTGTGTAGGTGTTCATGATGGACCCATGGTGGAACCCAGCGGTTGAGAGGCAAGCACAGGACAGAATACATAGGATCGGACAGTACAAGCCTATCAGGTTATACTTTAGTTCTCCTTGAATCTCTGTATATTGTTTGGTGGGGAAGAAAGAAGAACAAATGGTTGGATGCATGTTGTGATTTGTGAAAAGTTTTACAGGGTTGTAAGATTCATAATGGAGAAAACAGTAGAGGAAAGGATACTGACGCTTCAAAAGAAGAAAGAAGATTTGTTTGAAAGGTTGGTTATTATTGTCAACCGTAAGAAGCTATCTTTTTAAAAATTAATTATGAAGACATTTTTGCTTTGTCACAGTACGGTGGGTGATTCTGATGAAGAGGCTGTACGAAAGCTGAGTGGAGAAGATCTCAAGTCACTGTTCGCATAACCAAATCTTGTAGAAGAACATGGCGCTTTTGTATAGATAAGAAAAAAAGTCACAAGATTAGGCTCAATTGTTCTAGGTCAAATTTTTAAGAACAAGACATTCGGCGGCCTAACATGCTTCTTAACGGATAGAAATTTGATTTTAGTATCTTCCACGCAGTTTGTAACCGTGATCTTCTTTGTTTCGGTGTTTAACCAAAATTGACCGAATAAAGTATTTCTATATGAGATTTTACTTGTAAATTATATATCTTTTGGAATAATAATAAGCTACTAAATATTGGAGACTGATTCTCTGCTCTCAATCTCATTCTCAGGTCCTCCGTTACGAAACATATGTTTACTTGTTAATTCTCTAATGTGGAAAAAACGATGCTTCTCGGAGATGCAAAATAATTACTTCAACAGTAATGATCTGGAGTGATGCTTTTAGTTTGATACATAATTCTTGTAATATGGTGAGCACCGGATAGATTGATACGAATCGGATCACAAAACTCGTCCTTCTCGAAGATTATTGAGCATAACTAGCCAGTTTGAGCCATACCGTGAGAACTTAGTTACATGTCGGTCGATTAGTTTATTTCTCGTTCAGATTATGGGCTGGACTAATATGAATGGGCCTATTTATTAAGCCCAAACACTTCGTATAGAAAGAAAAAAGAGTGCTCCGAGTAAGAGAAGGGAATCAAGGGATATATATATATATATATATGTAATGTGCTTCTTCCAGTTCCAGTAGAGAGAGAGAGAGATCACTGAAGAAGTATCTCTCCCGTTTCTTCGTTTTCATCTTCATCGCCGATTTTGCAACGACCACCTCTGCACGCCGAACGAAGCTACTCCCGCCGATCAATCTCCGGTGAGCTCTCTCTGCTCTCACTTTTCCCCTTTTCAATTTTCATTCCTTATCCATCGTGTTGAATATTTGGATATTCGATTTCACTCCGTTGGATGTTTTACGGTACCGGAATACAACTTTCCGGTAGCTCTCTGGTTTTGATTTCGGTATAAATCTAGAATCTAGGCTCGGAATTTTATTTTCTAGTTGAATTTAGACTGTTTTCTGAAATATTCCCTTTAGGGTTTGTATTCAACTCAATTGGATTTTCTCGTTAGGTGAATTTTTCTGTTTATTTTGCTCCCAAGGATTGGATATTGAGTATCGGAAACAGAACAAGATGAGTAACACACCAGCAACGGCGGCGTCATCGTCTAAATCGAAAGCTGCGGGAACTTCTCAGCCACAGGAAAAGCGCAAAACCCTCTTTCAGAAAGAATGTAAAGTGATTTTTTCTTACATTCTTTGGCTACATACAAAAAGAATTCTTGTACTCTTCCTTTTGTGTTTATGCTAACAATGGGTTTGCTTTGATGATTTTTCAGTGCAGCATATGATGTATGGATTTGGCGATGAGCAAAACGTAAGTTTATCTTCGTTCATTTGTTGCTATATGAACCATATAAGTGAATTCATAGATGCGTTGGAGTAACAAGTGAGGTAGAGAATAAATGCTTTTAAGGGTCCCTGAAACTAATTTTAAACTTCCTCTCTCTTTAGCCGCTTCCAGAGACTGTTGCGCTTGTAGAAGACATTGTTGTGGAATACGTCACAGATTTGGTAGTGAGCTTTTCTTTTTGTGAAGGATTCATGTTTTATATTACAAGCAGAGAGAAAATGCTGACAGGTGATGTGTAATATCTGTGCCAGACACATAAGGCTCAAGAAATTGGTTCAAAGCGAGGAAGACTTCTTGTTGATGACTTCTTGTATCTAATCCGCAAGGTAAGTCTTTTTAAAGTACACAATCGAAGACTGAGACCGATTATGGTTTTGTATTCCATATATGACACTGTGGCGTCTTTGATTTATGCAGGATTTGCCAAAACTGAACCGGTGTAGAGAACTGTTGGCGATGCAAGAAGAGCTGAAACAAGCACGCAAAGCTTTTGATGTCGACGAAAAGGAGCTAGTTGATTGATCTTTCTTTCTCGCAAGTAAGTAAGCTTGTTTGTAGGTGATCTTCTGAAGTTAAGTTTTTAGTGATTAGTTTTTGAATCTCAAGACTGTAAAAAACAAGTGGAATTGAAGTTTAGATACATTTCATTTTTACCACAATTGAGCGAGTGTTTTAACATCAAACCTTGAATGGTGGAAGTGGCAACTCAGCGCCAGGATCTCTTGGGATAACGAAATTGTAGCAACTCAGGCTTCTTAAAACGCCAATGAAGTCAACAAAAAGAGTGGAAGTGGAACATAAAGCCCAATGTAACAGTGAACCCAATAATTTTATGTGCCATCTCTTTCGGGTTTGTAAAAAAGCTTAGCAAAAGACCAAGAGCAAGGAAATGAATATCCACAAATTCTAGATCAAAATGAAATTATTAGCAAAAAACTAACACAGTAATCCTATGAAATAAATATTGACAATCATTTTTTTGTTTGTTTATAGGCCAAAATTATATTGGATTGATTGTAAAATCGTGGGTTACATATTAATAACAAAAAAGATTGAATTAACTTGATGCAGCTTTGACAATCATCATACGACGTCGTTGTGTTCTTTGTATTGCAAATAAGAGATTTGCCTCTGCAACTTCATCTGTTGATAGAAGTTAGCAATGAACTCCTCTGCTCTCACATCAACACCCTTCTCTTCTTCCTCCTCCTCTTGATCATCCTTAGCAGCACGGTCACATTTCTCATGGCAAGAATCATCGTAGTAGCCGTAGGATCTACCATCATCGGTATCATTTTGACGGTCCAATTCGAAGTCATAGTCAAAATCAACGGGAGGAGCAATGCAAGGTAAAAGGAACGTCATGGATGCAGGGCGATGCATCTTAACGTTAAAGATGGGCGTCTCGTCGAAAGAGAGCTGTTTCTCGCAGTAACGTGAGAGATAACGGTCGTTGTTAACGCTGTTATGATGAGCGAGGGCTTTGATATGCTTGGAGAACAAGTTACGGAGCTCGAACATGTGCCATCTCTTGAAGATTCCACCTTTTCTTCCCCATAGAAGAGCCATTCTCACAAGACTCCAAGCTCTTTGTGTTGCTATTGATCTGCTTTTCTTCTTTGATTCCCCCATGAGTTCGTTATACTAATTCTTTTTGGTGCCTTTTCAAGATCTGAATTCACTTCTTGATTTTTTATTTTTTTTTGTGTTTTTGTTTGATGCTTTGGTTCTTCAGGTGATTGTGGTGATGAATGAAGTTGTGGACACTTATGTGTGTATGTATATATACAAAAGCAAGCAGCCTTTTGGCAAGTTTAGTCGACGCGGAGAGAGAGAGAGAGATTGACGTATAAATTATTCAATAAAATAAGTTTGTTTAAGGATAAAAGAAAATCAAAACGTTACTTTCATATAAACTGGATTTTACGTGGGCTGTACGCGGCCAAGATCTGAGCTGTTTAGCCGTTTTGTTTGTTTCTTAAGTTAAATGTTTCTTTTTGTATTATTAAATTCATATTATATTTGTTTGACTTTATTTTTTCTCTCAAAATATTATCGTCTTTCATCAAAATTATTGACGTTATAAGAAAATTAGACAACTTAAGTGGGATCAATTTTTTCACAAAATGTTTTTTTTTTTAGAAAAGATGTTAAATTTTAGTGTAATGTAGAGAAATGTCAATTAGTTACAACTATTTTTCTGCAAAATCTAAAAATAAAATTTTTATCCTACTCTAATCGTACTCTTGTTCTGATTTTAGTTTCGACGCGGAGACGCATTTTAATTAGGAGACATAATTGATAATTCCACAAAATTACAAACAATGTACATTGTTATATTTTCCCAGACCATGTGCCTTTCTTTCTCAATATTGTTCTACTAAAAGCTACCTAGCATGTTAATGTTATAAAACTCACCGTCTTCGAATTAGTTAAAACTTACATTTTTAGTAATTAAATTAGAAGATTATAAAGTAAGCGATTAGAACTAAAATAAGGAATCACATGAAAAAAAAAATGTATGAATCTTACAAATTTCAACGCACAAAGAAAACAGCTTTCGTCGTCCAAAAAGTTTTTGTATATTTTTTTTGTATGTAGATAACTTATGATCGGGTCAATACTTACGTATTAAGTTCAACCATTATTAACGAACAAAGGTTAGATGATTGGACTTGATTGATAATAATGATACAAGTATAATAGAGATTTACGTAAAAAATAATAATAATAGAGATTTACGTACGTACAATGGAACCTTCGTTGTAATCAAATAATAATTGTAGAAATAATCAGAGACTTGTATAATAAGCTTAAGAGAGAAGGTTTGATTGGTTTAGTTACGCTGCCGTTGATTAATGTCTTACGGCTGTCTCGTTTTATTTGTTTCCTACGCAACCGTGTCCTATCATAGATTCTGTTATGTACTTTTCTTTTTGTTTAGTTAAAATCATAAACAGTACTATATTAATGTGAGGAAAAAAAACATAAATGGGCATTGAATATGTTCAAAACAGATTTAAATTCGGTTCATACTAAATAAATCCGGTTTGATTTAGTTCAATTATAAATTGTTGACACGTTAGCTAGTTAAGAAATTAAAACGTCTATATGAACTGTTCACATTTTGTTTGGTTTTCTGCTGATCACTGAGATTAATATATCTGATCTACGCCTCCAACAAAAGTTTAAATATGGATCGAATATATATAAATAGAATATATTGACTGAAACTTTTATAAAATGAAACCACATATGGTCGATGTACATTGCATCTTTTACGTGTAGTCAGGCCCGGTCCGCCCATAAGGTAACCAAAGCATCTGCTTTAGGCCACTAAATATAAAACAAAAGTTTAGGACCACATGTTCAAGAGTTTTGCTTTGGTCAGTTGGTTATGTACTTAATTATTGAGTCTCATGTGTGGGTTCGAGTCTTTCATTTTACATTTTTTTGTTTTGTTTTTTTCTTTTTTACTTTTAAGTGTCTTTCCTTTTCTCTTTTTTTTTTTCTTTTCACATTTACGTGTTTTTCCTTTTGTTTTGTGGAGTAAGAGAGAATTGTTTTTAATTCATTTATTAATTTTTGGTTTAATTCCTTTTTTTTTTAACAACAAAAATCTATAAATATTTGATTTAATTTGGCTACTAGGTATTATGATATTCTTAACTTCTTCAAACAAAACTGAATTTTAGAAAGAAAAAAATTATAGATTGTTTTACATTGTTAAAATATTCAATGACTTTTTTAAATTTTTTTTATATATTTTAGTGTTTTAATGACAATTTTTTTAACATTAGTTTTTGTATAGAAAGTCAGATTATTTATGTATGCTTTAGGCCACTAAAATCTAAGGACCGGCACTGCGTGTAGTACTTGAGAAAATGAACATGTTGGAACGTAGTGCAAAGCATGGAACCATGTTTTGTGGCAGATTATTCGTGCAAGTAACTTAGGGCTCCTTCCTTCTAAATCAAGCTTTCAATCATTAAAGGGTCGGACTTTCGTCTTTTAATTATTAATCGTGTTTTATCTTTCTCAACCAAAATGAGTTATTCTGATAATTTTATACGTTTTTTCATAACAATAGTTAAGCTATCAACTTAAACCAAAAGCTAAAACACTGTTGGTATATATATGGTTTATCTGTGGAATGATTTAATAGTTTTTTTTATCTTGTGGCTGTGGGTTCGAGCTACGACTCTTTATTTTTCTGTATAAGTATTTTCGTTGCAAATACAACAATCTCTCAATGGCGACCTCTACTCTACATATCAAATTCCTGAGTCGCATGCTTCAATTTAAGAGTTAAGACAGAGCCTTAGGAATCTGTACTTCCTTGATTACGTTGCAACATAATTTTATTTGACTAAACTTGCCCAAACTGAAGCTGTATAAAATTAGACTTGAACACGGATACATCTAGCATGTTATTATTAATTAGAACCACACATTTTATTTTCTTTAATTAAGTTAAATACAGCAATTATTAATAAAATTAGTCAAGTTTAGGCTGTCCCATAACGACGGGAGAAAAGGCGCGCTGTTTCTAGTTACGTTATAAAGATCCTACTTCCTTTAATCCCTAAACAATTTGACTTCTTATTATTTAACCCCTATATTTCAAAACTATCATTTACGTACCCCAATATACACAGCACATAAATAGAGATCGTTGCACACAAATTATAGTCCCTCCTCTGAATCTTTCTTCAAACAAAAAAAAAAAATCTACCTCCCTGTTCACCCAGGGAGAAGATTTTTTTATTTTACTTAATATTTTTGGTCATCTTTCTGATATTTTGATTCATTTTTTTTTTCATGGAAACAAAATATCAGAATGGTGATCAAGTTTTAACAAAAGAAAAGAATGGTGATATTCAATTAGAGATAGAGCAGATAAGCAAGACGACCATGAAGAAGAAAAAGTTATCACGTGGGATGCACATGTTCTCCGTCGTCATGTTCATGATCCGTCGTCGCCGGAGGAGAAAGACCTTCAACACCGGGTTTTGGCGTAGAGTTGTTGAATCCGTACGTAAAGTCCGTTCCGAAATAACTATAATGCCATCGTCAAATTTTATTAATACAATAGTTCTCCCTCCGGCTCCTCCTCTTCCATCGACGGAGATGGGAGGAGACGGTGGTGGTGGTGATGATGATGGTGATTCCGGAGATCGTTTATCGGAAGCTATGGAGGTTTTCACGGCGGCTTCTTCTTCATCATCATCAGGAATCTCGGGATATGGATCAGCCATGTCCTTACGTGATTTGGACTATCCTTATGATGATATCGATGAGGAAGAGGATGAATGTTATAGTGATGTGGAAGGAGGAGATGATATGATAGATGAGAAAGCTGAGGAATTCATCGTGAGGTTCTATGAGCAAATGAAGATGCAAAATCAGGTTTACACTGATCGTTGCAAAGCCAAAGGGAGAATGATGAATTGATGAACCAAATTAAAGTAGTATTATCTATCATTTACATCATCGTCATGCATAAAGATGGGCATACGTGGGAATATGGAGATGTATCGTGGATTGATTAATTTGGTCAGACGAAGGATCGATCTTCATGTTGTCTTGGTCGATTTTGTTTTTGGTATTATAACTTAATTAAATTCCTATAACTTTTTCTTCAGTTTTGTTTTGTTATTTGTGGATGTATTTCAATTAATTAATAAAAATTAGGAAAACGAAATATATGTACGTGTGTTTGTGGGGAATATTATATTTTGTTTGCAAATTAAAGTCTCATATCCATCGGAAATTGGTTATATTAACAGCACATTTGACCATTCATTGAATTGAATTCTTTTCGAAAATTGAAGAATCTGATTTTTCCAACCATAAATATCGATGAATATGGACAAATACATAAGTAAAATATCATTGTGAGCGATGGTAACGACTACACAATTTATTCCATTTCGTGAAAAACTCATAGAAACAACGGTAACAAATGAAGTTTCCACAGCCAAGAACTGGATCCTGGCCATACGATTAGCCTACCAAGAGGAACCAACGGTGATCATCTCTCTAAACTCCAAGACCAATCCTCAAGATGATGCAAAAACCTCGACTCTTCAACTATGCATCAAAACCAAATGCCTCATACTCCAACTACTTCATATGAACCAAAACACCAACCTCGGCGAGTGCCTTAGTGATCTATTTCGTGATGACATATTTGTTTTTGTAGGGATTGGTATTGCGAAAACGATCACTAAGCTCGACATACTAATTAGAATCGTTAAGAAAGTTGATGTTCGTGATTTGGTAAAGGTGAATTTTCCTTTTAGTTATGGTGAGAGATCGAGGCTTAGCTTACAGGCTATATATGACTTGTGACTTGTTGGGATTTGGCTCGTGGAAACCAAAGACGGAGATTTGTCCGAGAGATTTGGCTAATGAAGTTCTTGATGAAGAGGTGATTAAGTTCTTGGCCATCGATGCTTATGTTTGTTATGAAATTGCGTTTAAGATGCTAGCACAACAAATGCTGAAGAAAAATATGGTCTAATTAAGCATTCTATTGTCGTCTATTTATATATTTTTGTTATTTGTCATTATTTGTACCATCCTTTAATACATGAGAGACAAACACTAATTAAAGATTTCTTCTATGATCCACATTTTTTTACAAAATCTTATTATTCTTCTTGAGCTAAAGAAACTCGGCTAAGTCGGCTCGGAACATCCGGTTTGACGTTACCGATTCTTACCTTGCGACTTCCAAACCGGCGCCCTTTGTCTGTACCGGACAATGCCCTATACGCAATAACTCTTCCAAACCGATATTTCCCATTCAAATCGTTCGATTTCTCCTCCGCCTTTTCCACGTACTCATCACTTTCCTTGTTCCATTCCCGGTTTTCTCCGGTTTTCATTGCTCTCTTCGATTTTGTAGAAAACAAGAGAAAATAAGTTTTTTTTTTGTTCTTTCATGTATAACAAGATGGAGAAGGTAGCACCCACAAATATTTATATGTGTATAAAGTAAAAGAAAAATGGATGAAAAAATGATTTACCAAACGAGAAGTAATATGAAGCTTTGGTTTGAAGAAACTAATCCTGATCGGTGATAAACTACTTTTGGTCATCTTTTTCTGTCGTACACTTCAAGTCTTTTCTTTTAGCTTTCGAGTATTTACTTTATTTTCCCTTAATCATGGGATTGATGAACATCATTCTAGAAGAGATACACACACACACACCCAATTATCTCATCATCTTGTGCGATTTCAAAGAGTGGAATTATATGAATTAACAGCTGCGATCCGGCCTAATGTGAGTATAATCAAATCTTTATGGCTCCACATAGATTTTGGATTGAAGAAAGAAGGAGTTGTAACTCACTGATCCTACAAATACTTAAAGGACTAACATATTACACCATCGAGAAAACATCTTTAGTTGGAAGAAAGAAAGGGCATTGCTTGATACTAAAACATTCCTGAAATGGAATTTTCTCTTTAGCTCGAACAACTTTTGCTATTTCAAGTATCTTTTCAATTGGATTCTCGTTCATTTGTAACTATAATAACTATAATTGGTTAACCAATCATTTCTCACTCTGGTTACGTAACTTACACTGCAACATACATTTTGTACTTGTTACATATAACAACAATTTATACGCCATAGCGAGAAAACATTGGGCCTGTCTTGGGCTACTTTATTTAATAAAGCCTCTTAAATTATTAAAGTCAAAAGACAGGTCAGTAATTCAGTATTATTAACAAAATCCCGCGATACCTTTTGTAGACGTTGAGATTTCAAATTCAAAAATTGTGGCAATATCGTGATTAATTCTAAAGCCCAAGCCCAATATCGTCTTTTCACCGTCATTGAACCGTCGCCTCCACAAGTCCCGACGTCACATTGTATAAATTATCGCATCACTCCAAAACCCTTATTCTCCTACTTCTTCGTCTTCCTCTGAATCCTGAAAAAAAATCAAAAACTCGATCGATCAATTCGTTGTTCGTCTATATCGATTCCTTCAGAATCTACGGGTTATCTGTTTTCTGTTGATTCGATTAAGCTAACCATGTCTTACAAACCGAGCGCGAAGACTGAGGTTCGTAGGAACAGGTATAAGGTATCTGTGGACGCCGATGAAGGTCGCCGGAGACGGGAGGATAACATGGTGGAGATTCGGAAGAACAAGAGAGAGGAGAACTTGCAGAAGAAGAGGCGTGAAGGTCTTACTGCTTCCATGGCGTCACAGCTAGGGCAGGATTTCTCCTCGTCTCTTCCTACGGAAAAGAGAGTATGTTCTTCGTGTTCTACTACTGATTGTTTTTTGATTCTCGTTTTTTTGGTACCGATTCAGATGATTTATAGATTTGGGATTGATTCAGATGATTTTAGATTGGAGATTTGAATCAGATTGCGAACTAGTTAAGATCTCACGATGAATTAGAATGAAATTGAAAGCTTCTGATCTAGTTTGCTAGATAAAGGAGTGCTGAATTTTGAGCAATTGAGAAACCCTAGTTTCAGAACCTGCATTGCTTAGAGATTAGATAATATATGCAAATTGAAGGGGTTTAAGCTTCTCTTTTCTATTGCAGTTGGAGAATTTACAACAGATGGTTGCTGGAGTAATGTCAGAGGATAGAGACTTACAATTGGAGGCGACTGCTGGCTTCAGGAGATTGCTTTCGATTGGTTTGTGATTTCTAAATCTCTTACTATGGCGTTTAGTGTTTGGGTTCTTTTTGTTCGTTTTAGTTTTTGCTTATTGTGGTTGTTGATTTGTTTGTAGAGCGAAATCCTCCAATCAATGAAGTTGTTCAATCTGGTGTTGTTCCTCGCATTGTGCAATTTCTTTCCAGGGATGACTTCACCCAACTTCAGGTGAGCCTGCATTATTTATATCAATGTTTAGTTTTGTAATTTTGAGTTGTATGTGGATTTGCTGTTGTTTATGCTTGTATATTTTATTATAGTTTGAGGCAGCTTGGGCGCTTACCAATATCGCTTCAGGGACATCTGAGAACACTAAGGTCATTATAGATAGTGGTGCTGTCCCTTCATTCGTCAAACTTCTCAGTTCTGTCAGTGAGGAAGTCCGAGAACAGGTATCAATTTAGATTCACTAGCGATTTTTGGTAAAAATACTGTTAGATTAAATTGTAGATGACCCTGTTCGGACTGTTTTACCATCCTGAGTTCTATCTTTTCTGCTGATTGCAGGCTGTCTGGGCATTGGGAAACGTCGCTGGTGACTCGCCAAAATGCCGTGATCATGTCCTAAGTTGCGAGGCCATGATGTCTCTTTTGGCTCAATTCAATGAGCATTCAAAGCTCTCCATGCTGAGGAATGCTACATGGACACTATCAAATTTCTGCAGAGGGAAGCCGCAACCAGCATTTGAGCAGGTTTCCTTTCATATAACTATAAGCTGTTTTAAGCCTTTTTCTCTTAACCATTTATTGATCTGAGACTGTTTCATTGCATTTGTTGAGCAGACAACACCAGCTTTACCAGTTCTTGAGCGCCTTTTGCATTCAACCGATGAAGAAGTTCTCACAGATGCATCATGGGCTCTCTCATATCTCTCCGATGGTACAAATGAAAAAATACAAACTGTTATCGACTCTGGTGTTATCCCTCGCCTTGTTCAGCTCTTAGCGTAAGTATTTTTCTTTTAGCAACCAATAGCATATTCTTAATTCACATATATCTTAATCTGATCTCGTCATATGTGTCTTGTTAGCCATCCATCTCCCTCAGTTCTGATTCCAGCTCTCCGTACCATTGGTAATATTGTAACCGGAGATGATATGCAGACTCAGGTACCAATACTATTCCTAACTGTATACCTTATATATATATTAATGTCTCCTATAGGTTTGATGTTTACTTAGTAAATCATCTCTGTTTTCTCCATAACAGGCGGTTATTAGCAGTCAAGCTCTTCCTGGTCTGTTAAACCTTTTGAAAAATACATACAAGAAGAGTATCAAGAAGGAAACTTGCTGGACCATCTCTAACATTACAGCTGGGAACTCAAATCAAATTCAAGTGAGTTACTTACATTAACAATGTCGAAAACCCAGATCTTTTTCTTATAAAACCAGAAGTCGTTTTTTCATTTGTATCTAACACTGAAAAAATTGTTGTGCAGGAAGTGATTGAAGCAGGCATTATTCAACCTCTGATTAACCTGCTTCAGAACGGTGAATTCGAAATTAAAAAAGAAGCTGTTTGGGCAATTTCTAATGCAACTTCTGGTGGCAGTCATGACCAAATCAAGTAAGAAGAAGAAACAACCCAACTAAGCTCATTTGTTCTGTCTTTTTAAAACCTCGATTTCTTGTTATTGAAACTCTCATTTCCTTGCAGGTTTCTCGTGAGCCAAGGCTGCATTAAACCCCTGTGTGATCTCCTCACGTGTCCTGATCCAAGGATCGTCACGGTGACTTTGGAAGGTCTAGAGAACATTCTGAAAGTTGGTGAAGCCGAGCAGAATCTAGGCAACACAGGAAACGGTAATCTCTACGCGCAGTTGATTGAAGACGCAGAAGGTTTGGAGAAGATTGAGAATCTTCAGAGTCACGATAATACTGAGATATACGAGAAAGCTGTCAAAATCCTCGAGTCGTATTGGGCTGAAGAAGACGACGAGGAAGAAATTGGCGGTGTGGATGCTGCTCCTGAGACTTTTCAGTCTTCCGGTTTCCAATTCGGGAACCAAAGTGGTAATGCTCCTACTGGTGGTTTCAACTTTGGTTGAAGGTTCATGTAGAATCAAGATATTCTGAGTTGCTCGGACGGAGAACAGATCTCGCGTGGTCGTTTTAAAATTTGTAGGCGTTTATTTTCTTTGGTGTGATCTTACTTTCTTTAGAAGATTGGATTATTTCTTTTTGCATTTATAGCGGAAGTTTAATTGTTTTTATCTACTCTATTTGTGTTTTTGCTCTTCTGCTAAAAAAAAAGTTAAGAGACAAATACGAAAAAACGACTTACAAATTACCAAACTTATGAGTTGAAAAAAAAAAGAAAAAAAGGAAAAAAAATTACCAAACTTATGCAATCAACATCTAGGTGTTTTATTTACACAAAAATTCAGCAGCGTGTAGTAGCTTCGAATTCAGTAGCCAGTATTAATGCGTGAAAAAGAAAAATAAACAGATTTTAATGTCGCGAATTAAATTGCAAATATTGAGTTGGGTAAAGCGTTGTAATGCAATTTTAATGTATCACAATTAATTTTTCATAAATGCGTGTCAAATGAAAAATAGACTACTTCTTTTTTTTTGAGTTTGACAGTCAGATAAAGAGTTGTTTTGCAATTTTATTTTTAATAGTAGATCACAATTAATTTTGTATATAAATTGAAGAATTGAGGCTTTTTTGCATATTGCTTTCTGGATTAAGATTGACAAATCTAGGGACACCGAGCAGCTTCTAAGCTTTTCTAGTCATCCACCACGTCATTACCGACGAGGCATGGCATCGACACGTGTCAACATGAGCCACCAAAGCACTAATTATAAAAAAATCGCCACTACAAACTTTCGTAATTAGCGAGAAAACGCAGATAACAATTGTGAAGGAAGATAGATGATGATTCAATCCCGATTGTTAGCGTTCGCTTCAGCGGCGCGTTCCCGTGTTCGGCCAATCGCTCAAAGGCGGTTAGCGTTTGGATCTTCAACGTCTGGCCGCACCGCTGATCCAGAGATCCATTCCGGTAACGATGGAGCTGATCCAGCTATTTATCCAAGAGACCCCGAAGTATAAAAAAATTCTATTTCTCTTATTCAAACATTGTTTTAATGATTTTTGATCAAATTTGTACTTTCATTCAAATTTGTATAACTTGTTAAAATAAATGAATTAAGATGTGAAAATGTTTTATTATTGATATACACAAACAATAAGTTTTTGGTGCTTGCTTGTGTTGCAGGGTATGGATGACGTTGCAAACCCTAAGACGGAGGCGGAAGAAATCGTAGACAATACGCCACGACCGAGTTTAGAAGAGCAACCGCTTGTACCGCCGAAATCTCCACGCGCCACCGCTCATAAGCTAGAGAGTACTCCCGTTGGTCACCCGTCAGAGCCTCATTTCCAACAGAAACGAAAATACACAACATCCTCTCCGCCGTCTCTTGATTCCGTGAGCTGTGCCGGTTTAGACGGCTCGCCGTGGCCGAGAGACGAAGGAGAAGCGGAGGAGCAGAGACGGAGAGAAGATGAAACAGAGACCGACCAAGAGTATTACAAACACCATAAAGCTTCTCCGTTGTCGGAGATTGAATTCGCTGATACCCGGAAACCGATAACGCAAGCCACCGATGGAACGGCGTACGCGGCGGGTAAAGACGTGATCGGATGGTTACCGGAGCAGCTAGACACGGCGGAGGAATCTTTGATGAAAGCAACAATGATATTCAAACGCAACGCGGAACGTGGCGATCCCGAAACGTTTCGTCATTCTAGAATCTTAAGAGAAATGAGAGGCGAGTGGTTTTAAACTAAAGACACAATAATTGTTGCAACTTAACAAGTGTCTAAATATAACTTTTTTCAATTAGCTTCATTGAGACATTTTGGTTCCTTATACGCAAGTGAACAAAGGCTCTTTATTTCCCAAATCTCAAAAAACCCTAATGAAGAGAATTTGTTCGAACAATATGGATTACAGTTATTGTATGGTCCAAAAAGGGTTTTGTTCTTCATTTCAAAGCTGTAAAATTTAAACGGTATCAGATTCCAAAGTTATTGCTTTTGAAGGTTCTTAAACAAAGTCAAGTTCTTTAAAATGCCATAAACTCTCTTCTTACTTCTTCCACCGTTGGATCAACTTACAGAATTTTCTCTTCTCTCCTCGACAATGGAGCTCCTCTGTTTCTTCACTCTGTTTTTGACATCTCAATCTGTTGCATTGAGAATAACAGAGAAAACGGAGATTGAATGTGCAATGTGTTTAGAATGCGAGAATCCATGTGATCAGCCACCTCCTCCGTCGCCTTCACCTCCGCCGCCGCCACTAGAAATTATCTGTCCTCCACCGCTACCACCCCCTCCGCCACCGCCGCTAGAGATTTTCTGTCCGCCACCGCCTTCTCCACCACCTCCTTCTCCCCCGCCACCTTCCCCTCCTCCTCCTTCTCCTCCTTCACCACCACCACCGTGTAATCACTGCCCGTTGCCGCTTCCACCACCATTGCCGCCGGTTTGCAACGAGTGCGTTCCTAGTAAGCCGAGACCACCGATCATTATCACAGCCGCAGAAGCGTCCCCTGAGATTTCTGCTTCCATCAGCTTAATAATAGCTCTAGCCTTTCTCGTTTCCTCTCTGTTTCAATAATTTTGTAGCGATCTTTAGCAATTTCTTGTCTCTCTCCGTTATTAATTCTTGCATTATATTTTTATTCTTATGTAACCATTCTCTCCTTCAGTAGCATTATGTAGAACATTTGAATAAACAAAAAAAGAGAGAGGGTTTTTAGTAATTTAGTTTTGGGAATTTAGCAGAAAGATATAAAACAATAGAGAGATAGTAAAACCTAAACCTTTTAGTATTCAGTTTTGCTTGATCTAAGATTTGATTGTTACAAACGCATAAATCATGCATGTGTTTGCATTTACAACAAAGTAATCTTTTAAACAAATTTCCTCAATTTTTAATAATTCAAAGAAGAAACATCTTAATGTTTGCAAATGTTTTCTCACTAAGTAAAGTATGTGGAGCAAGTCCGATACTCAAATAACTATAGTTGTGCCATCACTTTGATTTTAGTGTCTTTATCGTTTTTGAAGTGCTAGTTACTTTAATTTGACAAATTATAACGAAAAACGCAAATATACGAGAAAAACGAAATTTAAATGCTAGTTACTTTGATTTGACAAATTATATAAAAAAACGATGAAGACAGTTGTGCGAACTGTAACCTATTGGTGATTTGAAACCAAATGTCGACTATCTGAAAGTGTAAATCATGTTAAACATATCTTAATTTAAGTTTTACTAGTTACTGTAGTTAACATGAGATATCGTATATGTTAGGAAATTAAGATCCAAAATCAGTTTTTTAATTACTTCAAATATTTATTATTACCGTGCATTTTTAGTTTTTTTTACATTAGAAAAAAAGAAAGTAAAAGGGTAATTAAGGACTATTTCTATATTGATTTTAATTAATTGTATTGGATTTGAGATAGACACATGACAGATGATTAATGACGGTTATTTACTGATGGAAAGTAATTGATAAACCGAAAAGGTAAAACAAGAAAGTGACAAAAAAAGGAAGGAGCCAAAGCTTCTCTTCATCGTGCATAGGGTACGTGTTAGATTCTTGAAGCAGAATAATTGGTAAATTGAGATTCGATTTGGTCAAGTGTGTGACTGTGACAGTCTTAACGACGCTCCCCGTATTAAAAAGGTCTATTGATCTCGCGGGGCCTCATTTCCAAGGCAAGAATCGTCATTATCGTTCACTTTCTAGTTTTTTTTCGACGATCACTATTCACTTTAATAAGAGCAGTATTATGAATAAACAAATCTTTAATTTGTAGCTCTTTTATTCAGTAAGCTCTCGAGTTTAGCTAACGGTAGTTATAAAAAAGCATTATTCGACCCGAAAAGATAGCATTATTATATTTAATCAACAAAAAGAAGATATGTTTAATACTATTATATAGGTATAGTGTAGGATGATAATATATCGGGCACGAAATGTGGTCGGTGTTGGTTAGGTTGGGTCGACGTTTTGGTGAAGCTTCTATATATTTGGGTTTGTTATACACTCACTAACCTAAAGTTTAAAGTTAAACAAGCGCAATGAAATGAAACCTAGTTTTGTTTTTTTAATAGGTGACGTGTAATACGAATTCGAATGTATACAAAAAAAAAAAAAAAAATCTAGTGTAAGTAACAGAAAATGAAAGTACATATCTAGAAATAGAATATCAGCACCAGCCTCAAAGAGGATAGTGACATCTGCTCTTCAGAGTCTTTAATTTCATCTTTACTTTCACGTATCCCACTTGCTTAAATAATCCACATTTAATTATCAAATACTATTTAAAACACTTTTAATAAAAAAATATTATAAAAGATTTTAAATAATTTTGTTCAACTAGTATAAATACAAATATTACACTACCCTCTCTCTCTCTCACTCTCACACTCTCTCTGTTTGTGTAAATTTTTTGCAGTGAAATTAAAAAAAAAAAACATTAAACTGTTTCTATCTTCTTCTTCCGCCTTTCAACTCTACGAGCAGAGGAGAAGAGAAGAGAGGGCGCAGAGTAGCATTGACATGCGAAATGTGCCTCTCAGGGTTCTTATCCTGCGCCTCTTTCAATTTCTCCACCATGAAGGTTCTCTGATTTGCTGTTTAATTCCTCAGAAACTTAGGCTTCGTAGTTCTTCTGCATTCTCGCAATGCATTGGATTACGAGATTCGCCGCCATCTTCTCCGCCGCATTAGCTATGATTCTCCTCTCTCCATCACTCCAATCCTTTTCTCCGGCGGCAGCTATCCGATCATCGCATCCCGATTCCGATTTCAAACAACACTCCCATCACTCCTCATCCTTCAGAGAATCTCCAATATTCCGTAACGCCGAACAATGCAGATCTTCCGGCGACGATTCCGGCGTCTGTAACCCTAATCTAGTCCACGTAGCCATCACTCTCGACATCGATTACCTCCGTGGCTCAATCGCAGCCGTCAATTCGATCCTCCAACACTCGATGTGTCCTCAAAGCGTCTTCTTCCACGTCCTCGTCTCCTCCGAGTTTCAAAACCTAGAATCTCTAATTCGTTCAACTTTCCCCAAATTGAACAATCTCAAAATTTACTATTTTGCCCCTGAGACCGTGCAGTCTTTGATTTCATCTTCCGTGAGACAAGCCCTAGAGCAACCTCTCAACTACGCCAGAAATTACTTGGCGGATCTGCTCGAGCCTTGCGTTAAGCGAGTCATCTACTTGGATTCGGATCTCGTCGTCGTCGATGATATTGTGAAGCTTTGGAAAACGGGTTTAGGTCCGAGAACAATCGGAGCTCCGGAGTATTGTCACGCCAATTTCACTAAATACTTCACCGGAGCTTTTTGGTCTGATAAGAGGTTTAACGGGACGTTCAAAGGGAGGAATCCTTGTTACTTCAATACTGGTGTAATGGTCATTGATCTGAAGAAATGGAGACGATTTAGGTACACGAAACGAATTGAGAAATGGATGGAGATTCAGAAGATGGAGAGGATTTATGAGCTTGGTTCACTTCCTCCGTTTCTTCTGGTATTTGCTGGTCATGTAGCTCCGATTTCACATCGGTGGAATCAACATGGACTTGGTGGTGATAATGTTAGAGGTAGTTGTCGTGATTTGCATTCTGGTCCTGTGAGTTTGCTTCATTGGTCAGGTAGTGGTAAGCCATGGTTAAGACTTGATTCCAAGCTTCCATGTCCTTTAGACACATTGTGGGCACCTTATGATTTGTATAAACACTCTCATTGACGCCGGTTTCGAGTTCGACATATTCATGGGTAAACTCTCTATACAAAACTCTGTTCAATTGCAGTGTCATTTTGCTTATTGTCTGTGTTCATCAATAGTGGTGGAACTAAAAGTTAGGAATCTTCAGTCTTCGTGGGGTTTGGCTATTTACTCTTTTAAGCATTTGTGAAGTTTGTACCATTTCTGGGTATGGGTAGGGCCTTTTCTTGGGCACTCATAACATTACATAAACAAAAAGATAGAAGCTTTATGATTTCCTTTATAGTTAAATACTCCATTGTTGCCCAATTGGTGGAGATTGTAATAGTGGGGAATTGGGATAGTGGTAGGGCATATTTCTTGGTCCTTACTGGACCTGATGCATTGTGGAACACCATAAGCACACTGATCCAGTGATTGTTTAACCTTTTTTCTGTAGTTTCTTAGTGCATTTAGCTTATAAAGGTAAAAGGGTTTCAGAGAATTTGCACGTATGAGTGTAATTGAGTTACTCTAAAAGGATCTCGAATCTTTACCTAATTTCTGCATTGAACAAGCTATGCATAAGACACTTGTTGGTTACTGTTTTGTTTCAAAGATTCCGATGATTATCATCAGCTTTTGTAACATGTAAATCTATAACTTACCAGTCACTTTCTGAAAGTTTATTTTTTGTGGGATCAAATCGCCTTTTGAAAGTTATGGACTTTTCTTGCATATTCAGATTCCTAATTGCATTGTTCAGAATCACAATCTCATCTTAAGTTCGGTTTTGTTTGTTTTAACCAGCCATGAGGACTAAACCGAAGATAAGCAGAGTTTCATTGGTCCAGACGATCGGTTTTCAACTGGAAACAATTCTGTTGAGGATGAGTTAACCTTGCCGGAACAGAGTGCTATAGTAGTGTTCTTCAGACAGTCAACGAGACTGTAGACACGATTTAGAAGAGAGAACTTCTTTTTAAGTGTTGTACCGGCGGTTGAATATGTTCTTGTGGGAAGAAAAAATAAAAATATAGTTAGGTTATTCACACATAGCTCAGGTTAAAGCGTTTTGTTGTTTATTATTGATTCTAAAAGTAATTTTGTGCAGATACTACTCCTTACTTTGGTTCTCAAAGTCTTTAAAAATGATTTACCTCTCTATGGTTAAAGATTTTGCCTTTTTATTCTCCAATGTCATGTGTCTGATGTCTTCTTACTCTGTCTCCGACTATCCAGACAGCATACTTGTGTGATTACATAAACGCAGATCAACATAACGAAACACAAACACACTAAATAAGATGCAAGACTTGCATACTTTCATACTAACATCAAAGAAGACAGTGTTGTGGTTTGCATGATGGTCCTTTGGGTCTAATACCTTTAAACCTCTGAGGGAACTGAACATAGCAGATTATATTGTCACTTCAAAGCCGTGGAGTTGTAGAGTAGTGGTCAGAATCAAGGTCGAGGATACATGGGCCATTAGACATGATTGCACTGGTTGTGATCATGTCTCCAGCTTGCTTGTTGTGATCATAACCAGGCCGTTTAGCATTGGTAGCCTAATGTCAATGTCCGTTGCTTCTGCTCCATAAACTGGTTCTGCATTTTTGGAGGAGACAACATCATATCCATTCTAACAGTTTCTTGAGGATTGATTCAGGATCACATCTCTATCTGTTTCTTCTTACCTCTTCATGCACATTACAACCATCAGACCTCTCTTCCTTATCGCATCAGGCAATGAGTTGATATTCTTCACCTTAAACTCATCATATTCTCACCACCTTGATTAAATTGTTACGCAGTAAGCAAAAACATGAGTGTTGTAACAGAAAGGTCACTATTTTAGTCTTGTGATAAATTTCCATTTTTTCTTTTTCAGCCCAAATATGTAAAAAAGAAAACAACTTAAACCTAGTCGGAAACAAAAAAAGGAAACAACAGAACTCAGTCGAAAAAAGGAAACAATCGAACGTTTCCTTTTTTTTATTTGAAGAACCTTTATTGCTTATAAATACACCTGAAGAAGGCTAATCTCCAACATCATCATCACTCATTCTTCTCTTCTTCCTTGAGAAATCAAAATTCTCCATTCTAATCTTCTTCTTCGAAACCAAAACCAAATAACAAAAAAATGATCTTTTTCTTTTTGCACTTCTCTTCTCTTCTCGACCTATAAGCTCTGCGAATGTCATACTCATACAGAGAGGCTCGCCGATGATCCATGTAGACATTGAAGTAAGCCGATGGTCTCTGCAATAACTTCATCCCTAAGATTGATCGAAGCGGAAAGATCTCGCCGGTGGATTCTGTCAACGACGGCCAAGAAGAACACACCACGACTAATGATGCGAAAGCAGGAAGGAGTAGAGTCATCTCACCTGTGTTTCGTCAATACTAATGATTCTGTCAATTGATGATCTGTTTGATGTTTCCATGGACAAGTCACCTGAAAAGTTCAAATCTTCTGTTTCGTTGATTTCACAAGCAGCAGGTATGGATCAAACTCTTAATTGCCTTTTCTTTTTTAATTTTAGTTTTTTACTGATTGATTTTTTCCAAAAGGTTTTCACTTTTTTTTTTCAGATTTTAAACTAAATTAATTTTTAAAAAATTTTCAACTACTTTTTTTTTTTAATAAATCGTTTTAGTTTCACTTAAATTTTATAAAAATATTTTCAAATTTAAGTGTTATATTTAAATACGTTGAAAACAAACCTTACTTAGCATCCCATCCTTTTGGTTTGTAACTTTAGTGTCATAAGTTCAACATGTTTTCACGTATTGTAAATTTAACACTTCAATTTAATTTTAAGTTTTTTCACAAATAATATTTTAAGTAAATTGTTTTGGTTTTTAACTAATATTTTTTTATCATACAAAATATTTTTGTTACCAAAATATTTTCAAACTTAAGTGTTATATTTAAATACGTTGAAAACAAATCGGACTTAGCATCCCATCTTTTTGATGCGTAAATTTGGTGTCATAAGTTCAACATGTTTTCACGTATTGTAAATTTAACAATTAAATTTAGTTTTAAGGTTTTTTTTGCAAATAATGTTTTAAGTAAATTGTTTAGATTTCTAACTAAAAGTTTTTTATCATACAAAATGTTCAAATCAAACTGGACATAGCATTTCATCCTTAGGGTCCGTTAGTTGGCGTCATAAGTTCAACATGTTTTCACGTATTGTAAATTTGATTTTAAGGTTTTCACACATAATGTTTTAAGTAAAATTTTTTTATTTTTAACTAAATGCTTTTGATTATAGAAAATATTTTTATTTTAAAAAAAAACCTAAGTGTTAAATTTAAATACGTTGAAAACAAACCGAACTTAGCATCCCAGTCCTTATAATTTTTTTAATATCAACCGTTTTAATTTAACTAAGGTTTAATTATACAAAATATTTTGATTTTTTAAAACGTAAATTTTAAATTTTCATGCGTGGATAACAAATCGAACTTGACATCATTTATTTAGGATATATCCTTTGGTCGGTTAGAGATATTATAAGTTCAATATGTTTTCAGGTAATATAAATTTAAGATTAAACTAAATTTTAAGTTTTTTTTGTTTTGAAAATATTGTTTTAAGTATACAACTTTTTTTTTTTCAATGCAAAGATACTTAATTTTCATTTCAAGCTGTGAAAACATATAGAAATGTGATCCATGTTATTATTATTTTGGTTGGGTCGAAAAAACTCAGTACCTATCTTTTACATTATTAAAAACAAAAAACAAACTTAAAACTCAACCCTCTGGTAATTCAAATCTTTATCTGTTTCTGCGTTGAACAAGCTCTGAATTTACTTTTACGCAGTAAAAGTATGATTTTTACATTTGTTACAAAGCCATTACTAAATTGTCACTTTGTAAAAGTTTTGGACTTTTTCTTTTACATTATTTGGATTGTTAATAATACTTAATTGCAATGTTCAGACTCAAAATCTCATCTAAGTTTGGTTTTGTTTGTTTGACCAGCCATGATAAACCGAAGATTACCGGAGTTTCATTGGTCCAGACCGATCGCGGTTCTCAATTACCGACTGTAAATAATTTTGTATCCTCGTCAAGACTTAAACAAGTAAGAAAAGTCGTAATTATAATATCTGATTACAAACATGAAGCCTAGAAAGAAGAACTTTCATGCCTTGTATCACAAACAAAGAAAAAAAAACCTAAATCAAGGGAATTGAAACTGCATATAGTCTTGTTTCCCTGAAGGAGGGTTAATATAAACCCAAAGCAAAGACACAATAATCGACAACAAACCTGACCACACAAACACTATCGTCGGAACTTTGCCTCTTCTTCCCATCAATCCTTTAGCAAACGGATACAGATGACAAAGCACCCAAAAGCTGAAGAACACTCCTCCAACAAGCTTACTCCATTGCGGAAATGGACTGTACAGAGTCCTCGCAAGCCCCACCGCAATCGCAATCATATTCACCATCATGATCGTTAATGGAGGAACCATCAAAAAGCTCCATTTCACAACATACAGATCTGCAAACTCATCGTCTCCATCTTCTGGTGTAGATGACTTGGAAGTCAAGGTAAAAGAGATATCGACTCCTGCAATTACCTTGAGAAGACCCTGAAGAACAGCTGCAGGGTGTGCGCTTGTACCTCCTATAACCCAGAACTGCTCGTTTCTCCACCATTCGTGGAGAGTTATGCCTGACCATTTGATCTCAAGGAGTGATAACATACAGAGCGTGAGTGTTATCGAGAGGAGGAAGATCAAGAACGTTATGTCGAGTGACTGGACTATGAATTGACCCGAGAAGAGCGAAACCGCAGGGAGAATGCAGTAGACGATAAGAAATAGAGATGTGAATGGATACATTCCAACATTGAAGTAAGCCACTCTTTGCAAAAACTTCATCCTTCTGGTTGCGAAAATCGCGTTGTTCCTAGAGAAAAAGATCTCAACAGATCCTGTTGCCCATCTCAGAACCTGGTGAAGTCTATCCGTTAGATTGATCGGAGCTGTTCCACGGAAAGCGTCTCTTTTCGTCACGCAGTAGATTGATCTCCATCCTCTGTTATGCATTCGATATCCCGTGACCACGTCTTCAGTCACTGATCCGTAGATCCATCCAACTCTTTTGCCCCACTCGGTTTTGTCCTCGTAGAAGCAAGAAATCACACTGATTGCTTCAGCTACAGTGGCTGCATCAAGCGGTTCACGTGGGACAGCAAGTGAGCCAGCTGGTCTGCTGTTCTTTCCTTTGCCTTGCAAGTCTTGTAAGAGTCTCCCTTGGTATTCAGCAACCGGGATTGAAGCAACGAAAGAGTTTGAGTTGCCGAATCTCTTTGGGAGAAGCAGAGATTCAATATCTCCATCATCATTCTCTTCTTCGTTGTATTCTCCATTTATAGGCAAAGAAACTTCATCATCTTTCTTCATCATGGCTTTCGGTTTCCTCAGCGATATCTTCACCTTTCTTCTTCCAAGCCAGCCATGATGTTCAGTTGCTCTTGGCGGGCTAAATCCATAAAGAGCTGTTCTCCGGAAGATGCAGCCAGTTCCCACATACATTGGACCTTGAAGTCCATCCAAAGCTCTCATACTAACATCGAAGAAGACAGTGTTGTGGTTTGCATAACGATCATTTGGGTCAATACCTTCAAACCTCTGAGGGAACTGAACATAGCAGATTCTATCACCACCGCGATCAAGCATGAAGCACATTCCTTCTCTCAAAGCCATGGAGTTGTAGATGTAGTGGTCACAATCAAGATTGAGGATGAATGGGCCGTTAGACATAATTGCGCTGGTTCTAACCAATGCATTCATGGCTCCTGCTTTCTTGTTGTGATCATAACCCGGCCTCTTCTCTCTCGAAACATAGACTAGCATTGGCAGCCTGATGTCAACGTCTGTTGTATCAATCAAGTTCTCAGCATCAGCTTCTGCTCCATAGACTGGTTCTGCATTTGGAGGAGCCAACATTGCCTGAAACAATCCACACAAAGTATTGGAACACACTTCTTAACATAAACCTCATAAAACATGAAACCATTTGGACAATAAGTAAACAATGTTGACAAAATAGTTACCTGGATGATTCCAGCATGGTCTCCTCGAGAGTTATCGGTTTCTCCAGAGGACCAAGTCCCTGGCCAGTGAGAACCATCTGACATCCAAGTGGCCTTTGGAACTTTAACAGTTTCTTCAGGATTGCTTCCCATCATCATCTCCATCTGTTTCTTCTTAGCTCTAAGCTCTTCGTGCACATTATAAGCATCAGACCTCCTCCTTATCGCCTCAGGCAATGAGTTGATTCTGACCTTAAACTCATCATATTCTCTCTTCACTCTCCTCCTTTCCCTCACAAAATCCAGCCTCACTTTGTTCTTGAGAAAGTTACGCTTCTGGCCAAAGTAGGCCTCAGGGTTCCTTGGCTCTATATTGTGTTTCCTGCAAAACGGCACCCATGTGCTAGCAAAGCTAGCTGTTTGAGCCAAGGCTTCGAATGTTAGCAAAGCTCCTCCATCATCTGACAAGTAGCAAGCAAGTTTCTCCACAGGGTAATCAACAGCTAGGATCGAGAGGATGGTGTTGGCTGTAACCAGAGGCGGTTCTTTCTCAGGATCTGCAGTTGAGACAAACACATCGATACCCGGAAGATCAGATCTTCCTTTGGGGTTCCTGAGGTTGGGAGATTCAAAGCGTTCCTTGAGAACACCTAAATCGGTTAGTCTATTAACCGGACAGAGTTTTGGAAGCTGGTCCAAAAGCCAAGACAAGGCAAACCAAAGCTCACAGGTCGTTGACATTCCCCACAACCACATTGCCTCTCTGTTTGGGTGACGAATCCTCCATGTCAGGAACAGGCCAAGAGCCACCAAACGCAGTGCAATGAGTAATCTGTTTCGTCACACACAAGAAAAATCAAAACTTTAACAAAATCACATGATATGAACAAAAACAGACCATAGTAAATCTATTCCATCAGCATAATTGAGCAAAGATGTAGGAAAAACATACTAAATCAGAAACAACTAACAGCTTAAACAAGTTGTGTACCTGTAAGGACTGATAATTGCAGCAGACACACTGACTTTCCTAGTAAGGGGTCTCTTGCATCTCTCTCCAAACTCCGGTGGCGTTTCATACCCGTTTCCACTACCACCCGACCCGATTCCATACCCATCTTTAGGCCAAACAGCGTTCCCATACCCATAAGTTCCTTTAGTCTCAAACAACCACCGAGTGTGATCAAAGTCTCCAGCTTGATTCTGCGCTTTAAAAGACTTCACAACCGAAAGCCTCTTGTCAAGCTTTGATTCACCCATCTGAGGAAGCGGTTTGGCCTCATCTTCTTCATCTTCTTCCTCAGTTTCCACATCATCGTTGACATCCCTGTAAGGCTCTTTACAACCAGGACAGTTGCCTCCACCACTTGTGATACAATCAAAGTAACAATCTCTACAGATTTTGAATCCACACTCACATCTCCCATGAACAACCTTCTCATCACAACCTTTCAACCAACAGATCTGACCTGATTTCTTCTCCGGATCAGCTCGATCCAGAGAGCAATCGATCACATGACCACGAGTCACAGATTTAAACCCACCAGTAAAAATCGTACCAGAGAGGAAGCTTCTGTTATTCGAGTTCCCTTTTAGCATCTCGTCTTCTTCACCCATACCACTATCCTGCGAAGCGAACACCGTCTGATGATCCGGCGTAGGTGGGATATGAACAGTATAGCTCAAAACGCACTCTGAATTAGTCGTCTCAGCCGTTAAATCTTCCACAGACATTGAACAGTACCTTCCTTCACCACCACTAGATCTCCGATTCCCGCCGCTAATTGAAGTGCGACGTGTGGCTCTTGAGCTTAGAGGAGAGTTTTGGTTGTTGATAACGGAGGCGCGTGGGATAGGACTCGTCAGTCCCATGCTTCTATCTCCAGATCCTTTACATGGTGTCACCGTTATAGTCACCGGAGAAGGTGACTGAGAAGATGCTGATTTCACCATCTTTTTGGTTCACAATAGCTGTGAACCTCAAAATCACTAGAAGAAAAAATCAAAGATTTAGATTGAAAAGAGTAGATCTCAAATTGAATTCAAAGACTCAGAAGAAGAGTTTTTGAATCTAAGGAAGAAGAAGAAGAAGAAGAAGAAGAAGAAGAAGAAGCTGAAGCTAGTTGAAAGCAGAGCATTGTAATTTCGAAATTTAGAGAGAGAGAGAAGAGAGAGATATAAAGGAGAAAAGAGTTGCTATAAACGGTCGAGAGATCTGGACCGTTGATTTGCTTCACGTTGCAACTGTGAGATCGGACGGTGACTATCTAATCTAAACGGTAAGTTTGAAAGATTATGTGGGCCCGGGACGATCTATAAAGACGAAAAGTCAAATAAACGGAGAAAAAAAAGAAAAAAGCAAAAGAGAGTTTATTATTATCTCTCCCCCTTTCCGTAACGGTCAAATAAATTTATATTGTAGCTGATTAAAAATAGTATATGCTTTTTCATCCCATGTGATTTGATGATAATTTTGAACTCATTGGTACACAATTACGCATAGTATTATGATTAAATCATTTATATTGTAGCTGATAAAATTATTTTTTGCTTTTCATACATCCCATGTGATTTGATTATTTTGAACTCATTGGTACACAATCTTGTTCAGTGTTATGATACTACTCGAGTAGATAATCATCCCCTTGAGATGCACTGCTAATTTTATATAGGATATAACATATACTCATCTGCTTTTATATCCTAAAGTAGTTATATTATTATTGTTTTGTATACTCGTTTATGTGATAAACGTCAAGAGATAAAATGTCATTATTATTATTATTAGTAAATTCAAAATGACAACTCTGTAACAAATGTTAAAATCAAGAGAAGTTATTATTATTGTAATTCATAAATAATTAAAAAAGATAACTGAAAAAGAGAAGAAATAATTAAAATAATAATGGTTTTTTTTTTTTTTTTTTTTTTTTTTTTTGCCAATTCATCATAATACAATGGTATCGTGGATTTAGAAAGCCGACACAAACACGTTAACGACGTTAATACTTTCATAATCGGGACCAAACCTATGATATGATAGTTATAACTAGTTCTCATTACATACATATACTACAAACAGAAAACTCGCTGTACATACAACAACAAATGACACGTCATTATCATCCTAATCTTCTTTCTTGTCCATTATTTCTTCCACTGCTTTGTATGCCGATAAAAAAAACAAACTCTGATTCTTCCTCAAGAACCTGCGTAATCATTTAAGTTTTTTATTATTTGTCTTCAGAATACTTGTAAGAAAGTGTCAAGCGTTAAACATTAAGTAAGAGACAAAAATAGACCTGAGAATATCAACAAAGTTGTCCTGCAATTCCTTCAATGTCTCTTCTGCCATATTCACATGTATTAGCAATTCCGGCAATTTCACTGCAAAACTCAATAATTATGGTTTGATAACAAGACAAGAAGAAACATACATGGTCTTATAATACCACAGATAGAGGGGGGCATAGCAGATCAATCAGCTTCTAAATTGGTCTTTAGATTACAAAGAATGGCCTTACCAAAGAGTCGTAGCAAATGCTCTGCTCCGTACACAGTTGAGGGAGAAACATCCGCTGCTACGGTTTCCTCGTATTGCTTCCGTTCATTGTTGTAAAGCAACATCACCGGTAAAGCTTTGTCAAAGTAGCAACGCAAACCTTTCAGAATTTCCTCTACGGAATCAGTTACCCTATGTAAATTTCACCGAAGGAAGTAATAGATATATCAGAAGCTTGGAGTACTCTTATCCGTCAAATAAAATCTGGCCACTATCAATGGAGCATTTACAGATGATTTTATACTCTCTTAGAACAGCAGCAAAGGAGGTCAACAAGTTAAAAATGTTGTAAACTGACAACAGAAGAAAGTATAGCCCACAAAGAGCTTACCTGCCATGTTTTTTCATTTGGCTGTCAATGTACTTCTTCAAGATGTCATCAACATTTGGAGAACGCGGAAGTTGCACAAGCTGCTCAGACAATTCCCAAAAATGACTACAATAAATTCCTTAATGTATGGACCTAAGAACAGCATATGACATTCACAACAAACATACTCATGCAGGTGCAATAATCAAAAGACTATGGTCAATTGCGTTTGAACACAGAAGGGACCGTCTGAGTATTGAAGAAAAGAAAAACAAAACAGGCTGATAGATAATGTAGGGTGTTCCTCATTTACATATTAGCACATTAATTATGAGTACCTTGTGCATCTGAGTAACAGATTCATAATCGTCAATTAGTTGTTTCCTTAATGCTGGTGGGATATGGAAACTTAAAAGGTTGTCAGAAGGAACCACATTTTTCTCCTGTATTCAGCAAACAACAAGATGTAAGTAAGACTCTCCGGTTAAAAGAAAAACCTGAATATTGGGAAGATGAAAGATTAAGTAAATAGATCCACTATGGAGAGATTACCGAATCAACCGAATCTTGCTTCCGCTTTCTTCCTCTAGCAACTGCAAAAGTCACGAAAATGTTGGACAGAATATCAGCTGACATAGAACATTTATGTCTGTCAGATCACGGAAAGACTAAACATGGCCTCAATACAGCATTATTAACACAATAACAACAAAGGATATGTATGTCTAGTTTAATCTCTAAATCTCACACTTGGGTTGACAAAGAATAAAGCAAGCAAGACCAAAAGAGAGTCCCTGATACAGAATATCCACGAAAGCAGCAAGAAGTTCACCGAGAAAAGAAATACGCAAAAAAATAAACAAAGAAGAAGCTGACTGACCATTAGGGCTTCTAGGTTTCATCTTTGATACTTTCCAAGCCGTAGCACTCTTAATTCCTTGCTTCATACCCTGTTCCTTCTGTTTCTCAATATTTTCATCTGTATGTTTCAACAGACAGTCCAGACTTATCCATTCGTCCCAACTATCATTGTATAAGAAGACACAAGTAAAATTATCAAAAAAATTAAGATCTTGGCAAACATTTGATTAAATAAATCAGTAAATAACCATCTGAATTCCCTTGTAAATATATAGTTTACCAACACCGGAATGATTTTCAGACCGATAAATGTAATACTAAATAGGAGGAAGCTCTACAAACCTTTTGTTCCAACCCTGCCAAAAGCCATAAATTTACATCTTCAAAACGAGGGAAACAAAAAAAAATACAATTTACATTTTTTCATTTTTATTGACAAAGTCTTAACTCTTAAACTTTATTGATTGTGCAAACAATATTTCAAAAAAATCTACTTACAATGTAATGCACAAAATACTTCCATTCATCGACTTTATATTCAACTTTAAGAACCTGAGAAAAAAAAAAGATCACACACACATAAAAGCACAAGCACAGAACAACACTCTCTAATTCAAGAATAAGAGTGTAAATTTCCACTAACCTTGGCTTCGTAGAAGCAATCACTGTGCTTGGCTAAAACTCTCTCACCTTCTTCGAATTGACCGGGAGGAGCAGGAAGAAGAAGAAGAGGCAACTCGTCTCCGTCGCAATCGGTATTAGACTCTGTATCAGAGCCGGAGTCTCGTCGTGTGTCTCCGATGAAATCGGTAGTAGGTTCCGTCTCAGTGGGGGCGGCGGCGGCGTTAGGGCTTCCCATCCTAAAAATAGAGGAGGATGAAGAGTGAAGAAGAGAGTTCTAGGGACTACAATGGCGGCTCAATTTCCTTCCGCGGCTTGAGTCTCACGTCGAAGCGACAAGGTAAATAAATGACAAAACTCAACTCGAATTTTGTTGAATCTCAACGCGGCTTTGTCTGAAATTTTCCGGGAAATTTTGGGATTTTTTCTCTGTATCAGAAGAATCTAAAAACTTCTCCAACTCAATATGGGCTTTTTCTAATTAGGCCTTTAAGCCCATTTAATTATTTTTCAAGTCAGGCCTTTACTGTTATATTTACTTGGGGAGCAATGCAATCACATCCTTACACAAGAAAAAGACAGAAACACCCCTGAGGTAGCTGAGAAAGTGGCCGGGTTCAATGGAAGGGTATAATAGTAATTTAGGTTTACCACTCGAAGTATTCTTGTCCATTAAGTCTCGGCTTGGTAGATTGAAAATAAAATGGTCTCGCATTTGGGGTAGTTTCTTGACATTTTCTATCTCAGAATTGGGGTATTTAGCTGACACGACGAGGGAGGTCTCTCAAATTAATCAAAAAGCTTATCTGAGATTTTAATTTAAAGCTCCGATTTGTGGAGATTCAGAATCAGATGGAAGACGATATGTGGGGCGTTAGCTCATCTGGTTCTTCGAGAAGCTACCGATCAGAAACTGCTGCTAAGTATCAATCAGGTTTATTATTATTATTATCCAAATCCCCTCAATTCTCAAAACTTCATTTTAGGGTTTATGATTTAAGATGGGTCTGAATTGGGTTCCGTATGGTCTCGTTTGGTACTTGGTCTTTTAAGTTAAAAATCGTAGCTTTACGTTTGCTTAAGATGACAGACTTTTTTTTTTTCCTTGATTTTTTCCTTTTGGTCTCGAGTTCATTTTGTGGCTGAAAATTTCAGGTCCTTATCTAGATTTGGAGGAGTTTGAAGAAGATGAGGATATAGCAGTGGAGTACCCGTGTCCGTTTTGCTCAGATGATTATGATTTAATTGAATTGTGTCACCACATCGACGAAGAACATCATCTTGAAGATAACCATGGGGTATGTGAATTCACTTCCTATCTCTCTTGCTCTTCTTACCATTTCACCACTCAAGCAGCAATTTAAAACAGTGTTTAGTTATTGATTGATCGAACATGGCCCTTCAATCTTTGATTTGATTAGGACTTGTTTGGATTGATGCTTTAGAGAATCTGGTTGTTATTGCGAATAGTTTTAAAGACAAACATGCGCCTCAATCTTAGGTTACTCTTTGAATTGACATATTAACTCTCCATTGATCGGTTTAAGGTTTTAGAATATGAATATTTTTTTGTCATTTTTTTGGCTTTACATTCTTGCTTTAAGTAGTAGGTATGGAATTCGTGGACTTAGAGTAAGTAGGAAGTAGGGCTGTTTTAAAAGATTGATGCTTTTGGGAATCCGATTGCAGTTATGAATAGTTTCAATTGGAAAACATGTCCCCTCTATCTTCAACGATTTTTTAGTTGAATTAGCTTTCCTTTCAAGCATTGTTTGGTTTCATGATTTCAATACATGAATATTTCGTTGTGTGATGGAACATTTTTTTTCTGGTTCTGCGAATTGTCATGTGGTAACATCTAACAATTGGTTTTGGTTGTTTGTGGTTTTTTTAGATATGTCCTGTTTGTAGCAAAAGGGTGAAGATGCATATGGTGGATCATATAACATCACATCACAGAGATGTCTTGAAGATATCCTTTTTTATTGTTTTCAAAACCTTTTAAGCCAATTTTTCTGTATAGTGAATGCGATTTATTTGAGTGTCCTTGACCGGAAACTTTACAGTGATCAGAAACAAACATCTTCTTACAGGGAAGATTCATATTCGTCAGATAGATATCTTCATGACGAGTCGCCGCCATTTATGAATCATCATCATACCTCTAAATCCGTTGTTTCCGATCAGTTTCTATCATTCATCAACAATTCTCCATTGCCAAGTCAGACCAAGCTTGTGCAGCCTGATTTGAGTGTAGAAGACAAGAATTTGATTAAGGATTTGTCAGCAGCAAAAGAGGGGACAGCGTCATCTCCTTTATCGGATAGTGAACAATTGGAGAAAGCAAAAAAGTGTCAATTTGTACAGGGACTATTGTCATCAGCCATGTTTGATGATGGATGTGACTTCTTCTGAGTAGAAAAGAAAAATAAAGATGTGAAGTCTCCAATGGCTAAAGGGCAGGTGATTGGCATTGTTGTAATTTTATTCAGCTCTATTTATAAATGCATCTCTCTTTCAGACATAATACTAGCTTTAGTTTATAATATAAGCTGATGAGTTTTCAGTATGTCTCCTCGCAAGAATCTTTACCGCACAGCACAGTCCCTGCAGAGTTCTTGACTGCATTTAGATAGGTCTGGGATGTGGTTCTTAGTATGAATATGACAAGAGTGTGCAATAGTTAACAAGCCCGTCTAGCTCAGTTGGTAGAGCGCAAGGCTCTTAACCTTGTGGTCGTGGGTTCGAGCCCCACGGTGGGCGCTTTCATAGCTTTCATTTTTGGAAAGCATTTTCTTTTAAGAGAAACTATACATATGGAATTTAGGCAGTTAAGGCTATGGAACCCAGTTGCTACAACGTTGTTTAACTTACGTCAGACAACTAGGGCAAACGGTATGATTATTGTCACTTTCTAAACAGAGTATACTTAAAGGAATAGTGAATATATGTATCTTTGTAAAGACGAATGTAACTTCTTCCAAAGTATTCTCTTTCACGCACCCACGATGTATGTAAGTAGCCTTGTAAAGAAGCATGTAACATCTTCCATACTTCTTCTATAGTCTGGTTACTCTGGTAACTTTTTTTTGTCATTGCGGCAGCGTTTGTATAATAGTCGTGTGAATTATTTTAGATATAGTATTATCTTATGATTTTTTTGGGCTTATATCACATAGTATTACTTTTAAAACTATTACAATCATTAATTTGAGACGATAAGAAAACTTTAATTTATTACATTGCAGTTTTATTTACTAGTATTATTTCTAACCGTAAAACATTAAAAACCCAAGGCTTAAACACCTCTTGTATAGTTGCTGTAAAATTTATGTTATTGCAGAAAACACATCAGTTTGTGTATTCTACTAAGAAAGTGAGAGGATAATTGTTTTCCCCAATAAAAGGAATTGTTTTACGATTCACAACGTGCAAGAGGTCAGTATCGAAGAACTCTTCATACCATGTGGTGGCCCAGTAGTCCATGGGGCCTTTCTCTATGACAATACTTTCGAGATATATATATATATATATATATATATATATATATATATATGCAATTTGATTTAGAAGAGTTGAATTGTTAAATCAAACAATAAAACCATATTCTAAACAACTGCAAATATGAAAGAAATCGACGTCGTAAACACACGAACATCAAATCTTTGTTCTTCACCAAACTGCAAGGGTATGAAATAGATGCAACATACCCAACCACTTACCCAAATCACATTGGATTTGGCAAAAACGGGAAAGGAGAATAAATAAAGATGTAGTGAATCCCAAATGATTTCTAGGCAAAACGAATAAGTTCCAATTGCTATAAGAGACGGCAAAAAGGATATCCAAACTTTGCAAGGAAACAGATCTCTTCTTGTCGTCATCTGAGAGTCGAATCAAACTTCCTTAGGCAAGAAGAAACCAAAGGTCCGGCCACCCGAAAGAGAAACAAAGGCTATTCCACCCGATCTGATCGAATCAAAAATACCGGAGAATCTTACCGGAACCTAATCCTAAAAACGACAATGATTTAGGTTTCGTAAACCCTATAAATAGAGAGTTAGAATAGTCTCTTCTTTTTCTAACTCATCAAGACTCAAATGACTCATTCATTGACTTCTTCCTAAATCTCTCTTCTTCGATTATCTTTGTCATCTTTTTCTTGTTTAATGGCGACGACAACAAGAAGAATCTTCTGCTTTGTGCTCGTGATGATGAGCTTCTTGAGTTCAAATCTTGCGACCCGACTTCTCCTGTTTCCGTGCACAAGACGGGACAAGATCTCATTAGGCTCACAAACCCAGGAATCCACTATTTCATAAGCTCAAAGACTGGTCATTGTGAGGCTGGGCTCAAGCTTCGAGCGGTTGTGCAATCACTGCCTAAAGCTGTTCCTAAGAAGATGGATTTGTCACCTTTGGACCGCCTCATCAAGTGGTTACAGACCTTCAGACCCCAACCCCATCACTAAGCATTCGTTTCTTTTTGATTTTAGATTACTGGTACTCTTCCTTCCTCATGGGGACCACTGCACCAAGCAGCACTCTGATCATTTGATTTCAGTGGTTAGTTGCTGAGTCGCAAGCCATGAGAATCAATATTGTGTAATTATTTTCATCTTTAAGATATAAATCTATAACCAATGTATGTTAGAAATAGGTATATTGGCAATTATGTATAGTTTCGAAACTCTTTTTATATATCGGATTAACATTAGAGCTGGATTTAATATTGTCTACTTGTTTATTACACATTGTACAATGTTGAATTTTATATAGTATTTTTATAAAATGGTTGTATGCTAAGCTACTACTAATCGTGTAATTAGGAATTTTTTTTTACTAATTCGTATTTTGTTTTTCCTTTTGAAAAATTCAATCCCACTTACCACTGAGCCTCAAAATGATCACAACCAGTCGAATTGAATAAAACAAATGAGCACTTGAGCAGACAAATTAATATATGGTATGATATGTTACTTCATTTTGGAACTTTTTCACCCTATTCACTAATTGCCAAATATATATTTTGGAACTTCAGAAAAAAAATAGTGAATAGAAACATATGGGATGGACTTATATATGTTTTCACATGACCTCATTATGTATGTAGTAAGAACTACGATTTAAATATCTTCTATTAAAAACTTAAATTGCAACTTGCAAGAGTTTAGTACATCATTATTCACACCATTCGGAAAGAATAAAGAAGAACAACAAATCCCTCTTTATTTAATTTTCTTTGCACTTGAGCATCTTCTTTGAAAATCAAAAGAGCATATCTCTCAACCCAAATCTCGACAATTGTAAAAAAAATAATTATATAAACAAAAGAGAAATTATATAATAAATTACAAATAGTAATAGTTACAACTATTGTTTTTTTAAAAAATATATAACATTATATCAATAAAAAAATTATATAATAAATTATAATTATTTTTTTAAAATATATAAAAGAAAATAATATAGTAAATTACTAATTCTAAAAAGAAAAGAATCACATATATTATATATCATTAAAGTATATAATCACATAATCTCAGATGTATCGTAATGCGGCGGCAGTGTTAAAGTCATAGCAGACATATGGAGCATCTGCTTCATCATCCCTTCTTAGGAGATATGGAGCACAGCTCCTACAAACATTCCAAATAGAAAAAGGAGAATAGTTATCGTACCCACAAAGAATTTGCATTTCTCTCACCATGTTAGAGGCAACGAAGTCCCAACAGAGAAGATGCTCGAATTGATCGCTGATAAAATCTATTATATTGCACCATAAAGCTCTTTTATTAATTCTGTCAATTCCTGTAAAAAAATTCATGTGTTTTAATACAAAATTTTAAGTAAAACAGAGATATTAGAAGAGAGATTTAGTGTGTTGTTTTCAATAAATTTAAATTTTAATTAAAAAATAAAGAATAAGAGAGAGATTAGTATAGGTGTAATGTATGCTTACCATTGTTTGTGTTGTTGGCTAAAGGAGAAAGCTGATTCCGTTATTGTGATTCAACCAATACCGATTATGTAGTGGAGGCACAGTGAGTGCTCCGGTAAGTGTGGGTAGACCCATAAGGAGAGTAATATGGTCATGGTCAATTGCACAAAATCATGTCCATGCGAGAGCGAGTTGAGAGTGTGGTGGAAGATGGGTAAGATCTAGTGGTGGTGACAGTTATTAGAAGTTCATCTCTGAAAAATCTACAGATATCGGACCAAAGATGATATGATTAAAAAATTTGAAGTAGTTTATATGTATAAATTGGTGTGTGTATATTTTCCTACATGTAGAAAATGTATACGTTAATATATCCAACGCATATCCAAAATCATACATCGTTTATTGGTATATGTGTGTATAGAGTCGTGTCTATGTGACTAATTATATTTATGGAAGTTTTAGACTTTTTTCTTCTAATTTTGTTGACAAACACATATTCTTTCATAATAGTAATAAAACAACAAGGAGAACAAAAACTATCACCGGATTTTCTATTGAGCATAAAGCGTGGTACCATTTCGACTAGCCAAATAGAGTAATTTAGTAATTTTCATACTTGAGAATAATTGATCTCTCGCCATTTGATAAAAAAGTCCAAAATGGAAGGTTGACAGATAAAAAAAGTTCAAATATATTGATCAAAATTATACTTCTATAATGATTTATAAAAGTAACATAGCCATCCATTTTTTATAAATCATTACTATTCTATGTTGTTTGCAAAACACAATATTTCATAAACCGTGCATAACTCGACTTAAAGAAAAGTAATACTACTCTTAGACTATGTACATTAGTTTTTTTAACAACATCCTACTTTTTCTCTTTTTAACACTCTACATCATCTTCTATTTTTTCCACATCATATTTTCTCTCTTCCACATAAAAATTCAACACTCTCTTAAATTTTATACTCTACAATGGTTTTGTTTAAAAAAGTTCAACACCCTACCCCACAATTTTTATTTTTATTTTATTTTCTTTTATGTATTTTTTTGTGATTAAGTATTATTATTGAAATTAAAATAAAATAATTAAAAATATTTATTGGAGGCTAATAGAAAAATTATAGTAAAAAACAGAGGTTTTTTTAATATACAAATCAAATGAAACAAGTCTCTTTTTATAGATTATGAAAATGATGAATTTTGGTATAAAACATATATGAAAAACATACAATTTACGATAAAATAATTTACCTTCAATAGTTAGCAATGAAAAAAAAAATATTAAGAATCTTAACGTCAAATGAGAACACAACACATGTTCACATCTATATATTATTATCTAATTATTTTTTTAACCAATATAAATATAACACGTGGCAACTTTGTCCTTACTCAGAGAAAATTGACTATTGAAAAATAACAACACCAAATTTGCCAAATGTATATTTTGGAACTTCATAAAAAAATAGTGAATAGAAATATTTGGGATGGAAGACCATGACATTATATATGTTTCCACATGACCTCATTATGTATGTAGTAAGAACTACGATTCAAATATCTTCTATTAAAAACTTAAATTGCAACTTGCAAGGGTTTAGTACATCATTATTCACACCATTCGGAAAACAAATCCCTCTTTATTTAATTTTTCTTTGCACTTGAGCATCCTCTTTGAAAATCAAAAGAGCATATCTCTCAACCCAAATCTCCACAAGTGTAAAAAAAAGAAATTTATATAAACAAAAGAGAAAATATATAATAAATTACAAATATTAATAGTTACAATTACTGTTTTTGAAACAATATATAACATTATATCAATAAAAAATTATACAATAAATTAAAATTATTTTAAAAAATATATATATATATATATAAAAGAAAATAATATAGTAAATTACTAATTAAGAAAAGAATCACATATATTATATATCATTAAAGTATATAATCACATAACTGTCCGTCAAAATTATCAACGGACATGATTGACACGGCGTGATATCCATCGAAATGAGAGTCTCGTGAGGTTGGACCGGAGTATATTTGATTTCTAGGAAGAAATAGCTCCGGAAAGACGATGACATATGCCACTATTGTGCCAAGATGAAGCCAACCTAACGCCTCCTCTAGTGTACCAATAGGTACAACGTCTCTTATCCTCGCATCAATTGGAGGAGTGGGGATGAAAGGGATTGGCTCCAGGCACTGACATGAGTCTCCTTCAATCATAAGTGTTCTGAATCTTATTTTAAGTTGTAATATTTTCTCCGATCATTTTTGGTGTGTTGTTTTCAATAAATTTAAATTTTAATTAAAAAATAAAGAATAAGAGAGAGATTAGTATATGTGTGGGCAGCCCCATAAGGAGAGTAATATGGTCATGATCAATTGCACAAAATCATGTCCATGCGAGAGTTAGTTGAGAGTGTGGTGGAAGATGGGTAAGATCAAGTGGTAGTGACAGTTATAAGAAGTTCATCTCTGAAAAATTTGCAGATGATATGATTAAAATTTTTGAAGTGTAGTTTATATGTATAAATTGGTGTGTGTATATTTTCCTACATGTAGAAAATGTATACGTTAATATATCCAACGCATATCCAAAATCATACATCGTTTATTGGCGTGTGTGTGTATAGAGTCGTGTCTATGTGACTAACTGTATTTATCGAAGTTTTAGACTTTTTTTCTTCTAATTTTGTTGACAAACACATATTCTTTCGTAATATTAATAAAATAACAAGGAGAACAAAAACTATCACCGGATTTTCGAATAAGTATAAAATGTGGTACCACTTCGACTGGCCAAATAGAGTGATTTAGTAAATTTCACACTTGAGGAGAATTGATCTCTCGCCATTTGATAAAAAAGTCCAAAATGGAAGTTGACAGAAAAAGAAAGTTCAAATATATTTATCAAAATTATACTTCTATAATGATTTATAAAGTTAACATAGCCATCTATTTTTTATAAATCATTACGTTTCTATTTTGTTTGCAAAACTCAAGATTTCATAAACCGTGCATAGTTCGACTTAAAGAAAAATAATATTACTCTTAGACTATATACATTGGTTTTTTTTTAACAACACTCTACTTTTTCTCTTTTAACACTCCACATCATCTTCTCTTTTTTCACATTATATTTTATCTCTTCCACATAATAATTCAACACCCTACTTTGTTTAAAAAATTCAACACCCTACCCCACAATTTTTATTTCATATCTTTATTTTCTTGTATGTATTTTTTGTGATTACATATTATTATTGAAATTAAAATAAAATAATTAAGAAATATTTGTTGGAGGCTTATAGAAAAATTCTAGTAAAAAAGACAGGTTTTTTAGTGTATAAATCAAATGAAACAAGTATCTTTTATAGAATATGAAACATGATGAATTTTGGTATAAAACATATATATATAAAAAAAATTTACTCTGAAATAATTGATCTTCAATAGTTGAGATGAAAAAAAATATTAAGAATCTTAACGGCCAAAGAGAACACAACACTTGTTCATATCTATATATTATTATCTAATTAATTTTTGACCGATATATATGTAACACAACACTCTTTTTTGTCTTTTACTCTGAGAACATCGACGCTATTGAAAAATAACAACACCAAATTTGCCATACTATATTCAACATTTTATTAACACACTCATTTAGTCTTCTACCAGGTAAAAAAGAGTTTCAACACTACCACTATAAATAGTCTTACAATAGTCTTAGTGTATGATTAGGTTGGCATTTGATACCATCTTCTTTGCCCGAGTAGTAAGACTTCAACTCCCCGCAAATGTTTGATAAAAAAAATTCCAAATTGGAAGGTTGGCAGAAAAAGAAAGTTTAAATATATAGATCAAAATTATACTTCTACAATGATTTATAGAAATAGAATAGCCATCTTTATGGCCTTTGATTGGGTTAAGTACGATTCTATTTTGTTTGCAAAATCAAAGATTTCATGAACCGTGCATAGCTCGAGTTAAAGAAAAGTAATATTACTCGTATGTGTGATGTTTTTCAAAGAAGAATAAAATTGATCAAATATTTCTTTGTGTTTAGAAATTGTATGGCAGTCATATCCTGCTTTATATAATAACCTCAGAAATTTTGTCCGTATAGCAATAGTAAAAAACCCATTAGTTGTCTCTGCGTCACTACTAATCCAATTCTAGCAACCAACACTTCAAACATGGTTTAAGAAGCTTAATGGGACATGTTTTGATCTTCTTAAGAAGCTTAAAGGACTTCTGATCTTCTTCTCCAACAATATTTCTCTTCTTCCTCTTTCGCTATATATCTAATTCCAAGCTTATCATGAGAGCGCTACAAGAAACTGTCTAAGCTTAGTGTGACGGGACGGACAATGGCCGAGCTGTTGAATGAGTTCATCATCATGGAGGGTGTTAGGGTCAGAAAAGACGATCTCTTTCGCTGCGCTGAGGACCTTCGCAAATTCCGTCGACATCAACGCGCTCTTGAGGTCTATTTTATGTTTCCCCTTTTTCCCATTTTTTGCATCTCTTAGAGCAGTTACGTTTTCTGATCTGTTTCATCATCTATGGAACATTAACGTAAGGGGCTTGTTTTAGATTCAAGATCATTGCCAAAAAGTTTTGTAGTTTCACTATTTTTAGGGTTTAAATTAGGGATATACTCGTTTCTGAATAAAGTTTCACTTCTTTCGAAATGGATGAAGATGAAAAGAAATGACATTTTTTCTGTTTGTGATCTTTGTTGATGAAATGTCAGTGATCTTTGATTGGATGGAGAAGAGGAAAATGACATTATCTGTCTCCGACCATGCAATTCGTTTGGATCTAGTTGCATAAACGAAAGGCTGGTTAACAATTCGTTACCGTTTTTAACATGATGTCTATATATGTACGCATTGGGTCAACACAATAGAGCAGATAAAAACAAAATAGTTTCCGCCACAAATGCAATAAAAAAAAAATATTCAATATCCTAAAATAAAAATCAATCAAAACGTGACCATTGAAAATAAAACGCCTACAAATTTTAAAACGACCACGCGAGATCTGCTCTTCGTCCAAACAACTCAGAATATCTTCATTCTACATAAACCTTCAACCAAATGTAAAACCACCAGTAGGAGCATTATCAGACTGAAAAGTCTCAGGAGCAGCATCCACACCGCCAATTTCTTCCTCGTCGTCTTCTTCAGCCCAATACGACTCGAGGATTTTTACAGCTTTCTCGTAAATCTCAGTATTATCGTGACTCTGAAGATTCTCAATCTTCTCCAAACCTCCTGCGTCTTCAATCAACTGCGCGTAGAGATTACCGTTTCCTGTGTTGCCTAGATTCTGCTCGGCTTCACCAACTTTCAGAATGTTCACTAGACCTTCCAAAGTCACCGTGACAATCCTTGGATCAGGACACGTGAGGAGATCACACAAGGGTTTAATGCAGCCTTGGCTCACGAGAAACCTGCAAGGAAACAAGAGTTTCAATAACAAGAAATCGAGGTTTTAAAAAGACTGAACAAATGAGCTTAGTTGGGTTGTTTCTTCTACTTACTTGATTTGGTCATGATTGCCACCAGAAGTTGCATTAGAAATTGCCCAAAGTGCTTCTTTTTTTATTTGGAATTCACCGCTCTGAAGCAGATCAAACAGAGGCTGAATAATGCCTGCTTGAATCACTTCCTGCACAAAAAAATTTTCCAGTGTTAAATACAAATGAAAAAGCGACTTCTTGTTCTATTAAAAGAAGATCCGGGTTTCTGACATTGTTATCTATTAATGTTAAGTAACTCACTTGAATTTGACTTGTGTTCCCAGCTGTAATGTTAGATATAGTCCTGCAAGTTTCCTTCTTGATGCTCTTCTTGTATGTGTTTTTCAAAATGTTTAACAGACCAGGAAGCGCATGACTACTAATAACCGCCTGTTATGGAGAAAACAGAGATAATATTCTAAGTAAACATCAAACCTATAGGAGATATTTTGTATATTTAACTATTTAAGGCACACAGTTACGGATAGTATTAGTACCTGAGTCTGCATATCATCTCCGGTAACAATATTACCAATAGTACGGAGAGCTGGAATCAGAACCGAGGGTAAGAAGCCACAGATGACAAGATCAGAAAAAATACTTACGCTAAGAGCTGAACAATGCGAGGGATAACACCAGAGTCGATAACAGTTTGTCTTTTTTCATTTGTACCATCGGAGAGATGTGAGAGAGCCCATGATGCATCTGTGAGAACTTCTTCGTCTGTTGAATGCAAAAGGCGCTCAAGAACTGGTAAAGCTGGTGTTGTCTGCTCAACAAATGCAATGAAACAGTCTCAGATCAATACAATAAACGGTTAAGAAAAAAAGACTTAAAACATATCCAATTGGTTTATATGGCAGATAGTTATATGAAAGGAAACCTGCCTGCTCAAATGCTAGTTGCGGCTTCCCTCTGCAGAAATTTGATAATGTCCATGCAGCATTCCTCAGCATAGAGGGCTTTGAATGCTCATTGAATTGACCCAAAAGAGGCATCATGGCCTCGCAACTTAGGACATGATCACGGCATTTTGGGGAGTCACCAGCGATGTTTCCCAATGCCTAGACAGCCTGTAATCAGGAGAAAAACAAAGTAGTCAGGATGGTAAAACAGTCCGAATTGAGTCATCAACAATTTGATCTGACAGTTTCTTTGCCAAAACAATATACAAAAATCAAAATAAAAAACTGATACCTGTTCCCTGACTTCCTCACTGGAAGAACTGAGAAGTTTGACGAATAAAGGGATAGCACCGCTATCAATAATGACTTTAGTCTCCTCAGATGTCCCTGAAGCGATATTGGTAAGCGCCCAAGCTGCCTCAAACTATAATAAAATAAACAAGCATAAACAACAGCAAATCCACATACAACTCAAAATTACAAAACTAAACATTGATATAAATAGTGCAGGCTCACCTGAAGTTGGGCGAAGCCATCCCTGGAAAGAAATTGCACAATGCGAGGAACAACACCAGATTGAACAACTTCAGTGATTGGGGGACTTCGCTCTACAAAAAAATCAACCACAATAAGAAAAAAAAAAAAAAAACTAAACTCCACAACAACAAAAAACTAAAAACTATAATGTTTACAGAAAATGAATCAGAATGAGATTGAGAATATTTACCAGAAATTAAAAGGGAGAATCTGCAGAATGCCCAGAAGATGAAATCTGATGCGACCACGGCAACTAGCAAACCGGAGATAACAGCAAACCGTAGAACATCAAACCGGGCAAGGATTCCAAATCGTAAATACGTGGATTAATATTCACGTTTCTTTTCTTTAATTGTATTGTTGTTTCAGTTGTTGAATAAGAGACTTGGTCTTCCTATTATTTGGGAACCAATCTCACCATTTCCCATTCCCTAAAATGTTGTGGAATCGTGTGTGATTCTAACAACTTGTTTACTTGTCTTTGCGTATATATATCAATGAAAAACAACAAAAAGAGGTAGTCTTAACTACCCAAAAATATCGATCTTAGTTGTTCTTTGAGCAAATTCTCTTTGGCTTTGAAGAGGGACCTAACATTTGGTATCAGAGCCAGGTTTGATGTTCTACGGTTTGCTGTTATCTCCGGTTTGCTAGTTGCCGTGGTCGCATCAAAATCGGGCCTAAGAAAACAACGTCACGGAAGAGTGAAGACGAACCGTGCCCTCGAGATATCTTGTTGCGGAAGCAATTGATTAACTCTTTGTTATTGATTCAATCTAGTGATCGTTTTTGCATAAACGTAAAGAACACCAAGACTTTAACGAGTTCCCAGCGACTGGTACGTCTCGTGGGAGACTTTCCTCCCAAATACTCCACTAGAAAGATGAACGAGAGTTTACACTTGCCTTATCAATGGCAATTTAGTCTAGGGTTTACAAAAGAGTTCTTTTAGAGATTAGAGAGGAAAAGACTTATCGAATAGGAAGATCACCTTCAACCCTTGTGCTGTAATCGTATATATGCGTCTTGATCAAGTCCTTTTCCTTATACAGAAGCTTGATCTGTTTTCCCCTACTCCTCTGTTTTGAATTCTGCTATAACAACTAACAGATCTTTTGTTGGACTAAATCAATCCGCAGGCCCAAGACCAACCTCTCTTTCTCTGTTCGCTGGGCTAGAAACCATAAGGCCCGTTTGTCTTTTGTTGAGTCTCACCAAGTCCACAAGATTCAGACAAACAAGCGAAAAACTCGTAACCCTAGCAGCCCTTGTTCTTCCTTCTTCCTAGCGGCGAAGTACGGCGGATCTGTTTCCAGTCCGGCCCTAACTCCGACGGTTCTACTTCAGCTCATAAACCGTTTCGAAGTTTACGTCGAAACGGTGTGTCTCCACGTAACTCAGATCCATCGCAGTATCGATCTCAGGTACAACCTTCAAACCTGGAACATAGATCTAAGGGATACGCCGTCGGAGAAGGAATATCAAAGTTGAAAATCTGGAGAGTTTGGTAAAGCAAGTTGAAATGCCAGTATTTGAGGGAGAGAATCCGTATGGTAGGATGGATTGCTAGAGTTGAACGTTTCTTTCAAAACACCGAAGAAGAGAAGTTGCTATTAGTTTCAGGGAGTTTTACAGGTGATGTTCTACGCTGGTATCATTGTGAAACAAATCGAATTCCTTTTAGAAATTGGAGCGATTTCAAGTTGTTGTTGTTGGCTCGATTTAGGAATACCAAGATTCATTCTCAACCAGGAAGTGATTTTGCAGAGAGAACCTATCCAGCTACAAGTGAAGATTCAAAGCATCAAAGACTCTAGTCTGGAGACAAAATTGATGTGTGCAAACCAATTGATTATAACAGTATCATCAATTCAGGACAGAGTGACGGTTGCAGCAAAGGAACAGCAGAGCGTTACGATGATTGGGGTTCAAAAGCGATGTTGAGCTCTTTCAGAACTTGACTAATATCACCACCACTTGTTCTGCATACCAAATGCTCGATAGAATGTTTCTACAGAAATAAAATCTGAAAAAGAAGAAGAAGAAGAAGAAGAAGAAGAGATGTTTGAAAGGTTGGAAGTTCAAATACAAACCTAATAATGAGGGAATCGAGCAACAGAACAATCAAGTTCCCTACTTTACAACTTTGGGTAAATGTAAGGTTAATAGGCTGAAAACGCATAAAAAACGACAAGGACGTTGAGTTGGAAGAAGAATAAGTCTGTAAAACTGCAGAGCGTTTCAAACCTTCAACAGTGGGATATGGTCAATCTTCGTTCAAGCAAAGGGTTTGGATTAGTATGATTGCTGCCTTTGAAATTAGATGGAGTGGAGTTAAGTTGTTCCAACCGTCAGCTGAATAAGGAAGTTGTGATGGAAGCTCATCTTGTACCACAATCTGTTTTTGCACAACAGAAACTGCACATCACTGTTTGGATAATGCAACAGTTTATTACTAGTGATGAGAAGTCCCACGTAAAGCACCAATGGATATCTAAACACGTACACACAATTTCAGCGCGGGAATTAGGTTTAGACAGATCCACTTATGCTTATCAACGTCAGCCCACTTCTGACTGTGACATACGGGATATTGTGATGCCATTTCTTAGTTGGACTCATTACTTAGTGGGCATTGATCTTCAGTGTTTTATATTTTTCTTTGACAAGAAGAAAGTCACTATGCATTATGGACGGGAAGCAGTGCTAAGAGAGCAAGTTTTGTTGCTGTTACAAGTCAGTGAACATTTTAAAAAAGGTTCAACACTGTATGCGGTACATTGAAATGACTACAACTTTGAGCCACCACTGCCTCATGGAAGAGATTTGCTGATGCTACACATACAAGACCATTTGAAACGGCAATAATCGTATCTACAAGAGGGAGAAATGGGCAAAGACAGTGAAGCTAAAACCACTTGGAATACTTTCTCTAATCTGGTTGCAATCTACACTAAAGCTGGTCTTTACGAGAAGTCGGAATCTGCACTGAAATCTATGGAGGAGAAGATGAACCTAACAACCGTGATTCCCACCATTTTCTCATTAGTTTGTACACTGGAATCTCGAAAACTCCTGAGGTTTTTAGAGTTTGGGAATCGCTGAAGAAGGCTCGTCCTGAGGTCAACAACTTGAGCTATCTTGTCATGTTACAAGCAATGAGTAAACTTGGCGACATAGATGGGGTTAAGAAGATTTTCACAGAGTGGGAATCAAAATGCTGGGCCTACGATATTCTCATTAGTTTGTATGCTGGAATCTCGAAAGCTCCTGAGGTTTATAGAGTTTGGGAATCGCTGAAGAAGGCACGTCCTGAGGTCAACAACTTGAGCTATCTTGTCATGTTACAAGCAATGAGTAAACTCGACGACATAGATGGGGTTAAGAAGATTTTCACAGAGTGGGAATCAAAATGTTGGGCCTACGATATGAGGCTGGCTAATATTGCGATTAACACGTATTTAAAAGGGAATATGTATGAAGAAGCACAGAAGATTCTTGATGGTGCCATGAAAAAGTCTAAAGGACCTTTCTCCAAAGCGAGACAGCTTCTGATGATCCATCTATTAGAGAATGGTAAAGCAGATTTGGCTATGAAGCATTTGGAAGCAGCGGTTTCTGACTCCGCAGAGAACAAAGACGAGTGGAGCTGGAGCTCAGAGCTGGTCAGCTTGTTTTATCTTCACTTTGAGAAAAGCTAAAGATGTTCATGGAGCAGAAGAATTCTGCAGGATTTTGTCGAAGTGGAGACCTCTTGACTCTGAAACTGCGACCTTTCTTATAAAGACTTAAGCTGCATCAGAGAAAACTTGTCCTGATATGCGAGAGAGATTGTCTCGAACACCAGATCGAAGTAAGCGAGGCCAAGACTTGCTTGGAAAAGTTTGTCCTTAAATTAACGTGCAGTAATTGGTAATAAATGTTATGTGAACATTGTGATGTGTTTCTTTTGAGTTAATTTCTATGCGTAAATATATAGAGATACTTATATATATAAAGCTCATTCTTTATTTACCCAAATGGGCCAACAAATGCAATAAAGGTGAACATAAAACATGTTCAAGAAATAAATGTAATTTCATAGTTACGTGTTTGGAGTAATATATATACGTCACATGATGAAAAATATACCGTCACATGGTGGGTCAATCGCGAAACTTTCTGTGTTTCTGTTGTCAAATCTGACAACGACTTCATCTGTGTTCTTCCCCTTTTTTAGACATTTATGCAAGATAATCGCAGCGATTACAGACATCCTAAGTCATTGACTGGTGTCTTCATTGACGATGGCAGTGATGATAATGCCCAACAACAGTAAGCAAAGTTTTACTATCTTACCTTGAGATTTTTTTTCTCTGTTTTCAGATTTCACCTCACAAAGCTTAAGTTTTATTTTGTTTCATTTGACAGAACTCTATTCAAATTTCAAACTTCGAGCACTTGTGATAGTTTTGGTAGCTCAAGCACTTGTGACCTCTTATGTTTCTTTTTGTAAGATAAAAAGGAATCACATTCGCGAGTATGATCAAAATCCAGGCACATACTTCGGCGAAACACATGTCAATATATATAAACACTGCATATTCAATAGATAGTTGACACTTAACAATCCACAAGCACTGCATTATTCATTAAAGATAGAGTAGACACTTAAAAATCCAAAATAACTGGTTTATTTATCTGATCCATCACGCAGACAGCATATTATCTCTGCTAATGCATAAACGGCGGCCGCGGCAGCTCCTGACAACGACGCATGGCTTCGTGATGCGCGGGAGAGTTGAAATAAGAAGCAGGGTCAAAGTTTTCGAATTCGTTCTCTCCAATCAAGTTACCCCTGAGAGACAAGTGTCCTGTATGCTCATTGAAGATTCTTCTAATGATAGCTTTACGTTCATCATGCTCACCAGCAACAGGAGCCTTGGCCAAGCCCTTAAAAGTTATGTAGACCACAGCAGTTTTGGCGTTGAGTCTCTCATTCGGCGGCAACATATCTTCCTTGGTTTCTATCACCGCTTTCACAATCTTCAGCTTGGACAGATCGCTCTGCAGCAAAAACAACAGTTTTGAAACAAAAACCACAATTAATGATTATAACCATCAGTTCCACTCACTCATGGTATGTCATTGATATGCAGAAAAAAAGAAAAGAAAAACAAGACTTACCTCTGGGATTCTGACCCTATCATTTGCACAGAGTACAAGTTTCAAATACAGATATATCCAATCATTGTTTCGCAACTCCGATTTCTTCACCTAAATGAAAAAAGCAATTAAAAACATATCACTACCTAAAAAGCGATCATGAACAGAACAAAACAAAACTGATGCAGTGTCTTGTTGTTAATCTTACCACGTAAAATCGTTTTCTATCATTGAAAATATCCCGTGACGGCCACTCAGGCAATTCATCCACTGAAAAACTATCCCGGGGTATGACGGGCTCCTTGTTGGTCACACCTGTGCAACATTATTAATCAGCAGAGTGAGATTTATATAGTATACACTTGTATAAATAAATAAAAATAGAACAATTAATGTTTACCTTTAGGTCTAGCAATTCGAACGATCAAATCCAACATGCCGATACTTTGTTCATCAACTAGAACCTGAAAATTTTGATGCGAACCGCTAAGTGAATCTTGTGCAAGCAAAGTGATGTAGTAAGGGGACACAAAATTCTGCAACTTGTTGTATTTCATTACGGCCTCGAGCTCCAAGTTTGTCCCCTGAGAAAGAAGAAATTGAATGTGATCATGTATACAACAAGCATACTGGACGTTGATAAATCACCAAGAAGCGATCGAAGTTTTTTCTACCTCCAAGATATTGTAACGATGAAGCCCCGCACTAGCATAAAGCTTGACCAAGACAGGACTACTACCAGTAAGTTGACAGTCGTGGGATAACAGAGGAATGGCACCTGGTGGTGGTAGGATTCCCTCGATATCGAAACGCTAATTAAGGGAAAAAAGAAAAGAAAAATTTACTTAGCAACAGAACAGCTCTAGAAGGTACGAGTGAATTAAAATCTTGGGTTAATTTTGTGTGACAACCTAAAGGAAGAATATATAGTCATCTTCAACTCCAACAAATCCTAAAATAAAATAAAAAAATTCCAAGAAGATAGAAAGAATTACACATACACCGGATTCATCAAGTCGACGCCAGTAATCGCGCACCCCACGGCATAACATCTCGTGATTTTCAGCCCCAAACCTCGAAATCACGGTGAAGTCCATATTCTGCTCCTCCTTGCTTGTGATCCGGAATTTCTGCGGATGCTTTTTTAAAAAAAATCGAGTGTGCGAACCCCTTACACTGTATATATACATTTCCATCCCGTAAATTCATTTCTGGGCTTCTGTTGGGCCTTTTCAACCCCAAATATATTTTTCTTATGAAACGAACACATAAGCAAGGAATATATAATAAAGAAATTAATCCTACTCGAATAATACAAATATCAAATGCCAGACATATATATTAATAAACCATATGATATGAATATTAACAACAAGGTTAAGTAGATAAGAAGATTTGCGGAACTAAAATTGGTAATGCGATCACCCACCTATATATTATTTGCTGATTGTACAGCACTAAAATAATTATGAAAGATTACGGCATTTGATATCATCTTCTTTGCCCGACTAGTAAGACTAACTCCCCGCAAATGTTTGATAAAAAAAATTCTAAAATGGAAGGTTGACAGATAAAGAAAGTTCAAATATATAGATCAAAATTATACTTCTATAATGATTTATAAAAATAACGTAGTTGCATAGCTCGAGTTAAAAAAAAAGTAATATTACTCTTAATATTATAAATATGCTTGTCAATATTTCTTTGTGTTTTGCCAACTAACACTTCAAACATGGTTTCAAAATCTTTCTTGAGAGCTAGATGATATCTGAGATTCAGTAATGATATCACCATAATATCTCAGTTTAGCCACAATTTCCAACATAGCGGAATTGTAATTCATCACATTATTAAGTCTTGGAAGTTTAAACTTTTCCATTCAACCCAAACAAGTGGGAGAATTATGGCTCTTTAATGATCAAATTGATCCTTTAAGGATTTTCAGATCTCTTTGAGGTCTTTTATATGTGCATAATCACATACGACACTTTCATCGAGGTGTCTTATAAGAAAGATCACCGATTTTGCATTTTATTGAACCGTCAATGTATTATTCTCTTTTATGGTTTTCATTAAGCCAAAAGATTTTAAATGTAGTTCGACGTTGGCAATCAAAGATATATAATTAGCCAAAGTGATGTATAGAGCCGGAAAACTGAAGCTTCTCATTATTTGTCATTAGTTATCTAAACACAAAACCGAATAAATATTATTAGTCAGATAATTTGATTTATTTTAAAATGTACCATTTATATTAATGATACAATCGATTACAAAGAACATTATTAGATATTTAATTTAAAACATAGGAGGCGCTTTTATAAGTAGCGCAACTATAAAAAACACAATTACATAAAAGTGTAAAATAACAACTATTAAAAAATCTTCGGGAGAGAAAACTTCAAAGAGTAAACCGTAAATAGCAACAAATATAAACTCTATTACAAAAACTAAGAATGGATGAGCCATTTTTTTCTTTAGGAAAACAAATTATATTCTTAGAGAAGATTTTGAGAAATATGAAATATTTGAGTGAAATGAATGAGTGAGAATGAGTGTATTTATAGATTGAAAATACTGTTCATAACCGTTCGAAAAAGTGAAAAATTTTGAAAAATATTTCTTCATGACTGTTGGTGAAAAGTATTAAACAGAGAATCAATCGTAAAAATTATAACAAGTAATCTGATAAATTTTACCGATTTCAGAAAAAATATTTATATACAGGTGGCCGATCCTCCTTATATAATAACTAAAATATTAATATATTTAAACAGCATTATTATGGTGACAGAGTCATCCACATTAGAACAATAAATAAATTATACAGCGCTTCAGCCGTCCATTATAACATTAGTAGTAAATAAATAATTATGTAGTTGCTTAGCCGTCCATTAACAGTAAATAAATAATTATATAGAGGCTCATCCGTCCAGTATTATAATTTCTTATAGGCCGCTCAGCCGACCAGTATAATTATTTTTTATAGGCGGCTCAGCCGACTAGTATAATTTTTTTTTCTCTTTTTTTCATTTTTATGAGAGAGACATAATATCCGGTATAATAGGGTATATATTATCAATATAAAAAGTATCCGAGCATAGAGTGATCGTGCTGATAACGTGTTATAAATAATATAATTTACTATGAAATAATTGATCTTCAATAGTTGGGATGAAAAAAAAAATATTAAGAATCTTAACGTCCAATGAGAACACAACAGATGTTCATATCTATATATTATTATCTAATTATTTTTTGACAAATATAAATGTAACATGTGGCAACTTTGTCCTTACTCAGAGAAAATTGACGCTATTGAAAAATAACAACACCAAATTTGCCAAATGTATATTTTGGAACTTCAGAAAAAAAAAACAGTGAATAGAAACATTTGGGATGGAAGACCATGACATTATACGTATTTTCACATGACCACGTTATGTATGTAGTAAGAACTACGATTCAAATATTTTTTATTAAAAACTTAAATTGCAACATGTAAGGGTTTAGTACATCACTATTCACACCATTCGGAAAGAATAAAGAAGAAAAACAAATCCCTCTTTATTTAATAATTTTAGTACTTGAGCATCTTCTTTGAAAATCAAAAGAGCATATCTCCCAACTCAAATCTCGACAATTGTAAAAAAAGAAATTTATATAAACAAAAGAGAAATTATACAATAAATTACGAATAGTAATAGTTACAATTACTGTTTTTGAAAAAATATATAATATTATATCAATAAAAATTATACAATATCCATTATTTTTAAAAATATATATAAAAAAAAAAGAAAATAATATAGTAAATTAATAGTTCTAAAAAGAAAAGAATCACATATATTATATACCATTATAGTATATAATCACATAATCTATGATGTATCGTTATGCGACGGCAGTGTTAAAGTTATAGCAGACATGTGGAACATCTGCTTCATCATCTATTAAGAGATATGGACCAAAGTTCCTACAAATATCCCAAATGGCAAAAAGAGAATAGTGATCGTACCCACAAAGAATTTGCATTCCACTCACCATGTTAGAGGCAACGAAACCCCAACAGAGAAGATGCTCAAATTGATCCCTGATAAAATCCATTATATTGCACCACAAAGCTTTTCTTTTTAATTTTGTAAATTCCTGTAAAAATATTCATGTGTTTTAATACAAAATTTTAAGTAAAACATAGATATTAGAAGAGATATTAGGTTGTAATATTTTCTCCGATCATTTTTGGTGCGTTATTTTCAATAAATTTAAATTTTAGTTAAAAAATAAAAAATAAGAGAGAGATTAGTATAAGTGTGGGCAGACCCATAAGGAGAGTAATATGGTCATGGTCAATTGCAAAAAATCATGTCCATGCGAGAGCTAGTTGAGAGTGTGGTGGAAGATGGGTAAGATCAAGTGGTGGTGACAGTTACAAGAAGTTCATCTCTGAAAAATCTGCAGAAATCGGACCAAAGATGATATGATTAAAGAATCTGAAGTGTAGTTTATATGTATAAATTGGTGTGTGTATATTTTCCTACATGTAGAAAATGTATACTTTAATATATCCAACGCATATCCAAAATCATACATCGTTTATTGATATGTGCGTGTGTGTGTATAGAGTCGTGTCTATGTGACAAACTATATTTATGGAAGTTTTAGACTTTTTTTCTTCTAATTTTGTTGACAAACACATATTCTTTCGTAATAGTAATAAAACAACAAGGAGAACAAAAACTATCACCGGATTTTCTAATGAGCATAAAGCGTGGTACCACTTCGATTGGCCAAATAGAGTGATTATACATATTAAAGGATCAGGATACTGAATAATAAAATAAGAGATAGATGGAGAGAAAGATTTTCTTATATATAATGAAGTTTTTGTTATTAAAGTTTTACAAATGAAGATGTCGTATATATAGAAAAAACATTAAGTTACTAAGCATGTATAGTGACAGTGGGCTCCACACAAAATAGTAAATAATTTTTGCTGGTAAACGATTTTGGCTGCGTGTTTTGTTGACTGTCGTCTTTTGTTTACTTTTACAACAGTAGACACTTAAAAATTCAAAATAACTGGTTTGTTTATCTGATCCATCTCTTTACATCACACAGACAGCATATTATCCCTGCTTACGCATAAACGGCAGCCACGACAGCTCCTGACAACGATGCATGGCGTCTATATGCGCGGGAGAGTTGAAATAAGAAGCAGCGTCAAAGCTTTCGAATTCGTTCTCTCCAATCAAGTCACCCCTGAGAGACAAGTGTCATGTATGCTCATTGAAGATTCTTTTAATGATAGTTTTACGTTCATCATGCCCACCAGCAACAGGAGCCTTGGCCAAGCCCTTAAAAGTTATGTAGACCACTGCAGTTTTGGCGTTGAGTCTCCCATTCGGCGGCAACATATCTTCCTTGGTTTCTATCACCGCTTTCACAATCTTCTGCTTCGTATGATATCGGTAGCAAAGATGTTGATAATCTGCTGAAACATTCGTTCCAAGGAGGTGAGGAGCACAAGTTCTACACAAATACCAGACGGAATAGCAAAAATGTAGAGCGTCCCACCCGGAAAGAATCCGCATTGCGCTAACCAAGTCACAAGAGGTGAATCCCTAGCAGAGAACATGCCGATATTGATTTCTGATATAACCCATGATGTGGAACCATGAAGCTCTCCTCATTCGTTGTGTCAATACCTTAATTTAGAAAAGTTCATGTGTTACAAAATACAAAATTTTAACGTAAAACTGAGATTTTAGAAGGAGATTAGGTGCAGTAAAAAAAAAGAGAGATTAGGTGTACCATTTGTTGCCTAGGTCACCAAAAGATAAGGCTGAGTCCATCGCAACCGTAATACAACCAATACCCAGTACCTTATAGTGGAGGCACAGACTGTGTTTGGTAAAGTGTGTCTCCACCCAGAAGAAAAGCAATATATGGAAGGTCAATTTGGCAGAATCCTGTCTGATTGAGGGCTAGTGATTGTATCCACAAAGAATTTGCATTCCACTCACCATGTTAGAGGCAACGAAACCCTAATAGAGAAGATGCTCAAATTGATCCCTGATAAAATCCATTATATTGCACCACGACGTTCTTCTCATTAATTCTGTCAATTCCTGTAAAAAAATTCATGTGTTTTAATATAAAAATTTAAGTAAAACAGAGATATTAGAAGAGAGATTAGGTTGTAATATTTTCTCCGATCATTTTTGGTACATTGTTTTCAATAAATTTAAATTTTAATTAAAAATAAAGAATAAGAGAGAGATTAGTATAGGTGTAGTGTATGTTTATCATTGTTTGTGTTGCTAGCCAAAGGAGAAAGCTGATTCCGTTATTGTGATTCAACCAAAACAATTATGTAGTGGAGGCACAGTGAGTGCTCCGGTAAGTGTGGATAGACCCATAAGGAGAGTAATATGGTCATGGTCAATTGCACAAAATCATGTCCATGCGAGAGCTAGTTGAAGTGTAGTTTATATGTATAAATTGGAGTGTGTATATTTTCCTACATGTAGAAAATGTATACATTAATATATCCAACGCATATCCAAAATCATACATCGTTTATTGGTGTGTGTGTGTGTGTATAGAGTCGTGTCTATGTGACAAACTATATTTATGGAAGTTTTAGACTTTTTCTTCTAATTTTGTTGACAAACACATATTCTTTCGTAATAGTAATAAAACAACAAGGAGAACAAAAACTATCACTGGATTTTCTAATGAGCATAAAGCGTGGTACCACTTCGACTGGCCAAATAGAGTGATTTAGTAAATTTCACACTTGAGGGGAATTGATCTCTCGCATTTGATAAAAAAGTCCAAAATGGACGGTTGACAGAAAAAGAAAGTTCAAATATATTGATCAAAAATTATACTTCGATAATGATTTATAAAAGTAATATAGCCATCCATTTTTTATAAATCATTACGATTCTATTTTGTTTGCAAAACCCAAGATTTCATAAACTGTGCATAGCATCGACTTAAAGAAAAGTAATCTTACTCTTAGACTATGTACATTAGTTTTTTTTAACAACACCCTACTTTTTCTCTTTTAACACTCTATATCATCTTCTCTTTTTTCCACATCATATTTTCCCATTTCAACATAATAATTCAACACCCTCTTAAATTTTACATTCTACAATGGTTTTGTTTAAACAATTCAAAACCCTACCCCACAATTTTTATTTCATATTTTTATTTTCTTTTATGTATTTTTTTGTGATTACATATTATTATTGAAATTAAAATAAAACAATTAATAAATATTTATTGGAGACTAATAGAAAAATTATAGTAAAAAAGACCGTTTTTTAGTGTATAAATCAAATGAAACAAATCTCTTTTTATAGAATATAAAAAATGATGAATTTTGGTATAAAATATATATCAAAAATATAATTTACTATGAAATAATAGATCTTCAATAGTTGGGATGAAAAAAAATATTAAGAATCTTAACGTCTGATGAGAACACAACACATGTTCATATCTATATATTATTATCTAATTATTTTTTTACCAATATAAATGTAACACGTGGCAACTTTGTCCTTACTCAGAGAAAATTGACGCTATTGAAAAATAATAACACCAAATTTGCCAAATATATATTTTGGAACTTCAGAAAAAAAAATACTGAATAGATACATTTAGGATAGAAGACCATGACATTATATATATTTTCACATGTCCTCATTATGTATGTAGTAAAAACTACGATTCAAATATCTTCTATTAAAAACTTAAATTGCAACTTGTAAGAACACTACCACTGTAAATAGTCTTATTGTATGTATGATGTTTTGTCAAAGAAGAATAAATTGATCAAATATTTCTTTGTGTTTAGAAATTGTATGGCAGTCATCCCTGCTTTATATAATAACCTCAGAAATTTTGTCCGTATATAGTAAAAAAACGTGTCCGTATATAGTAAAAAAACCAATAAGTCGTCTTTGTTCGTCACTGCCAACACTTCAAACATGGTTTCAAAATCCTCTTGAGAGCTAGATGATACAATTGAGATTTGGTTGTCCCCAAACATGGATTCAGTCATGCATTGTTTTAAACAAGGGCTCAAGTTGTTGTAAACATGGTTTCAATTTTAACCAATGGTTTTAAATTTCCTGATGTCGATTAGATAAACCTTTCGTTAATAGTATAAATTTGACTTTACCTTGTATGACTTTTTTCACTTATGCAACGAACAAAAAGCAAGAAGAAACCAAAAAAAACACAACTTTTTGCAAAGTAGGTCCGCTGAAACACTGTAAACTAAAAATCTGAAAGCATAAAAGATTAAATGACATAAGTTATGTTCTTTGCGCAAATAAAAGTTATTCCACAAACACATTCGATAAAACATTCAAAAAACCTTCTTCATGCCTAATCCGTGAACTGATGATCGATATAGCTTCACTATATATCCTCTTCACTTCTTAGACTTTTTCTTGGGTACACTGCACAAGCAAAGACATACATGATTTAGATGTTAACCAATTTGGAACAAAACTCAATTTTACAACACTACGGATATCAGACTTACTCTGCAGTTTGAGCAGGTGTAGCAGCAGGTGCTGGTGCAGCTACAGGCGCAACATCTCCACCAGGACCCTACAGCAAAAAATCCAAAACACATATACATAAGAATCTGTTATCACAATCAAGATATCTTATAAAATGGTAAAGAAGTTAAGTTCTGACCTTAGCTAAACGCTCCTCTCTCCTAGCATGCTTCCTTTCTCGGCTAGCCTTGTTCTTTGCCCTCTTAGCCTCAAACTGATCAGACAAAGTCTTCTCTCTGGCTTTCTCAGCCTTTGACTTGTGGATGCTCTCCATCAAGACACGCTTGTTCTTGAAGACATTACCCTTAACCCGCATGTACATGTCATGGTACATATGCTTGTCAATCTTCTTGGACTCTCTGTATTTCTTCAAAAGACGCCTCAAAACACGCATCCTACGCATCCACAGTACCTTTGTTGGCAGCCTAGCTTCACGGGTACCCTTTCTCTTACCTTTTTAATCATACACAAATCAAGGGCAAAAAATCACGATTAAACAATGCCATGTATAGTCATAAATTTGAAAACAAACAGAGGGATTCTCAGTTTTGAAGTATATACCGTATCCAGAGTGACGTCCCTTCATCTTGGCAATCTTCATACGGCGAGCTCTGGAACGAGAGTGAATCTTGGTTGGTTTCCTGATGATGAAACCATCCTTGACAAGCTTCCTGATGTTTTGGCCTACATTTTGTTCAAAAACAAGCATCAGCCTCTTAATAAAACATAGTTATATTGATCTACAAATATGTAACAATCCTTAAAATGGAACATCATACAAACCCCACAATCTATATAAGAAGCACGATCAGCAAACAAGTTGAGACTACACGTATTTCATTTGATTCACGAGACAAACTTGGTAAACCATTGACACCACCAAATCAATGATCTACAAGGCCTAAAAACTAGAAAAATCAAACAGCAGCAACACCTATAAGCTTTAAAATTACAGATCGGAAACGAACACAGTAATATAACATAGACAGAGAGGATTACAGAACAAAAAACAAGGTAATCCAATCATCTTCTACCATCGTAGACAAACACAGGACAAAAATAAAACATAGCAACAAAGTAAAAGCTAAAGGATGAAGAGAAAAGAACAACGTACGGGAATTGGCCATGGAGATGTCGGAGCTTTCATTCGGATCGAGCCATACTTTGCCCTTCCCGCACTTCATCACTGATGCGGCGAGCCGCTTCTGGAGCTTCAGAGAAACCATTTTTGCTTCTCCCCTTTTCTGGAGATTGGTGTGGCGGAGAACTGATTAGCGAACAAGACGAAACGAATTTATATATCTCATTGTTTCTAGGGTTTTCTCCTTTCTAGAAACAGTCCATTGGGCTTTAATTCGAAACGGGCTTTTTGTAAATCCCATTATAAGCCTTTTAACGAGTGACTCTAATATATACACCTGCGCTGACTTGATTTCTCGGTAATATAATAATTTCATTGTACCTAGCTCTTTCAAATAACAAGGTTGACAAAACACAATTTTTATAAAAAAACCATGCTTTAAAACTTATCGTATTATTAACCTGTATATTATATGAAAAAATATCATGAAAAATATTGTATAACAATTGTTTATCTTTGTAAGGTATAAACTCTTCTTATGTTTCAACCCAATGAGAATTTTTTGTCTTCCAATGGCACGATTCACGAACTGAAAATAACTTATATAATCGGTTCATTTTTGCATAACTTTCAGCTGTTTATCGAAGAAGAATATTAACAATTGCTTATCTATAACCTTTACAACTGTGAAATGAATTTAAGCAGGTGGAGAAAACATTTTAAAATCAAACTTCCTAGAAAATGATTGGTGGGAAACTATAATCAGAACCAAATTAATCAGAGAGATTCTATATATGGACAATTAGTGTTGTCTTTACAAAAAGGAATATCAAACTTAAGCCTAAAACCTTTAAAACGCTTAAATGTATCTAAGGAAGTGGAGAAATTTTTTAAGATTAGGCTTCCCAAAACGATGATTGGTGTGAAATTAAAAGAATCGAAGCCAGACTATAAGAGAGATTCTTGACACGAAAACATTTATATCTCAGTTAGCATCACTTTTAATATGCTTGTTACTATTTAAGTTTTAGTCTCAGTAATATTTTTTCAAGTTTCACAAATAGTTTAAGCTAAATTTTAATGCCAAGATAGAAAGAAAGAGATATTCAGCTACTTGATAAAAAATAAAAAATAATGTTCAATGCCTTTAGATAGAGCAATAAAATGGTTGTATACACTAATACCCATAGACCAAATTTCTAATTAGTGACTTTTAAGCAACCAGCTGAAAGATCTGTTTATCATACATTACCAAACAAAAAAAATCAAAAAATCAGGAATAAAAACCATTATCAAAAGTCAAATATTCCCATGATTATTTCTTGTTGATAAATTCCCAAACTAACTCACAAACAAAACAAATGTTTGTGAAAACTTTTGATTTTTTTTTTTTTAATATTAAATCATTTATACCAAAAAGCTTATTTGGGACACATAGGGAAGCTAAGTTTTCCACCAAATATAACATTAGCGTTATCGCAAAGAGCTCCGACCAAACCACCTGACGACGACTTCTTCTCCCCTCCTGCCTTGCCTACAAAGTTCAAGTTCACGTCAACAACGTTGACTCCTCTGCATGGCACCGATTTGCTGCACATTATCTGAACAATATCTTTTGTAATTGTTGTTCCTCTTATGTTCTTGAACAACACATCACTTATCGCAACTTGTGAATCCTACAAAACCACACAAATATGAATCTTTTAAGGCATATATTCAAAAGAATAGTTAAAATTTTGGTTTGAGATTTTCTCAGTAATATATACTTACTCCGCCTCTTGAACCGTAATTTTGATCAATGATAATTGGGTTCTTGACACTCTGCATGATGATATTTTCAAACTTAATGTCTGCAGCCTTGCTTGGACCTGAACCACCCCAAGTTTTGATCCTAAGTCCATTGTCGGTCTCTATCATCGTGCAGTTATTAACGTGGATTCCGCTAACGTCTTCCTCGTTCTTGTACTTACCAAGACTACCGACACTTAGGCCGTGTCCTGGACCGCAAATCACGCGTTCGACGGTTACGTTGTTGGAGCCACGGCCGACCGAAACACAATCGTCTCCAGTCGCTATCGTACTGTCAAGGATGCTAACGTTGTCTGCATTGCTCAAATGGATACCATCGGTGTTGGGGCTTTCAGCAGGTGCGATAAGCTTAATATTTTGAATGTTGACATTCTCAGTTTTTACTAAGAACATGTGGAAGGCCTTTGCGTTCACTGAGCTTATGCTATTGATTTCAACATTTCTCATGTTCCTGAATTTAAGAGACTGCATGTGTACGTACATACGTGTGATTAATTATTACTAATATTTAACGTATATATGTGATTTGGTATATAGTTATATGTTCTTACCGTTGGAGGAAGATTGCATTGGACCTTTTTGCCACAACCATCTGCTTTCCAGACAGCTTCACCTTTCCCGTGGAATGTGCCGGTTCCGGTGAGGACGAGATTGTCGACACGCTCAAACAAGAACCACTCGGGAGTTGCGTATCCGCTCGTCGTAGCGATGATCGTGCCTTGAACATGGACGGTCACTTTACTTTTGCATGGACCGGCGAAAATAACTGGACCAGCCAAAAATTGTCCTTTAGGAACTAGTAGCGTTGCTGGTATCGGACTTTCACACACTTGGATCCATGTGTTCAAAAATGCCTACATGCATGTTATTGGAACAATCGTTAGAATGTTACATGCATTTTACTAATATTTAAAAGAGTATGAATCGATATTCAAACTAATTTTTACCTTGAAAGAATTGGTGGAACCATCCCCTACGGCTCCAAACTTAGTAATATCAAAGACCGTGGGGTTACCGGAATTAGCGGCGAGACCACGGCGGCCACCGAGATATTCACCATTAGCCACGCAAGAACCAAACACCAGGGCCATTATAATCAATGAACCTACATTAATATTGTTTGCCTTGGCGACCAACCTTCTTGCGTTAGCCATGGTGATGATATCTTTATTTTTTTTGTTTTTTTGGGTCTTTTAAAAACGTGTAAACAAATTTAAAAGTGATTTGCTCATTGGAGGATTCATGATGTTTTTATAGAGTTAGTTTGTATGCTATTTTTAGATTTGAATCTTTATAAACAAAAATTTATGGTTTGAGGTGTGTGATTCCATCTTCTTTTGCGGATGTTTGACACCAATCTTAGGTGGTAACGATTTCAATTTTCACGGCAACTTTTTTATATAAGAAAAAACGGAATCTATTGATTAAGTGGCTGAGAATGATCAGATATTACTCGGTTAATTAATCATCTAATTCTTTTAGCAATTAGTACAACTTGTTTCTTTGTATTTGCCAAAACGACCATAATTTTTGTTTCATCATCAAAATTCTGTGTATGTGAAACAAAATTTTGTATATATGTATTGTTTTATTTGTTGATTGGTAATGTTCGGAACCGCATAACTAAATTAATAAGTAATTTCTCTTTTAAATATTAATGTAACTGAATTGATATTTCTTTGTTTATTTTTTCTTAAAATGATTGGTAATCCACAAAACGAGAGAATAATGATAGACAATTTTACAGGTTTTTTTTGGGGTTAATATATATATATTTTTTACAGGTTTACTAATTAGTAATATACATTTTTGGAATCATGATTTAGATAACTTATTATGCGATTTAAGTAAATTAGTAACAATCTATGGAGTATGAAACACAATTCTTCCCTCTATCCATCAAAATTTGAATTACGTAAATGTGAAATTAGATCTGTCATAACAGAGACAATGACAGCTTTAATCGACCGTTCTCACTCTCTCTCTCTCTCTCTCTCTCTCTCTCTCTCTCTCTCTCTCTCTCTCTCTCTCTCTCTCTCTCTCTCTCTCTGGTCAATTGCTCGTTTCCCATGAAAGATATTCATCATCCTTCGTCATGGTAAATAGTAGAATTACTAGTAAATAACTAAATACTCATTTGTTCACTATCTCGTTTATGGATTGGATGATCTATCAGTTTCTCTCATTTTTAACTAATCTCATTTTAGAGACCAATTCCCATTTCTTTAATGCTTCTTTGTTCCCCTTTCAAAATCATGAAATCAAATCGGACAAGCGTGATTTTCCGGTCCCCGAAAAAGCAAATAAATGAGATGACAAAAATATTAAAATCAAATACCACATCATCTAAATCATCAATCTTGGCCATTCATTTATAAAATCATTTTTTTTGGGTTAAAATTCATTTATAAAATCATTAGTACTAATTAACATATAAAAACAACAGTAAATTATGATTTAAGCTTAACTAGAGTTGGCCTTAGGAGCGAGCGAGATAAGCCAAAGCTCCAACAAGTGGGGCGTTAATGTAAGTGGCTGGCTCGGACCGTCCGTAGTCGGACCTTTCGTCAGGGAATTGGTCGTTCTGGTCCGGACCACCAACGACTGCACCGACTAGGTCGTTAGGGTTAGGAGATTGGGAGGTAAACATGGAGAAGCCGTCGTGGCATTGGATCCTGGTCGGGTGGGCTGCGACGGAGGGGAGAGATGAGCCACGGTGGTGAATCCGACGTGGATATTGCGGACCATAACCAACCATGTATGACATCTTCAACGGGTTGTCTCCAAGTAAATAATCCACCTGCGCCACGTACATAAATCATAATCACATGAATTAGTTAATTTATTACTCCATTAATACAGATACTACTCAAGTACAAAAAATTGTTTCATTTTTTCTAATTATCTTTATAATATTAAGCTATCGATTTCTTTTATTAGTGGTGTTGTTACATTTATTATGTGCAATAACTGAAAAAATACTTAATAGTCAAGTTTGATTTTGACATCCAATATATACTAAAAGTACAACAAATAAATAAATATTTTCAAATTCAAAAAAAAAAAAAATTATATATATATATAACTCTTTTCAAAATGATATTTCATGAAAGTGTTCATTTTGAGCCAGATTCGATATATTCATTTTGAGATGCGTGGAATTATTGATACTCATCGATCTACAATAAATTTTGGATCGGTTTGGACTTGGGTGATTAAAAAAATTCCCAATACTATATTAGAAATTAAAGCGTGTATTGAACCTGTTTCTTGGCTATGGAGCGGAGGCGGGCTGGGGTGACGACGGAGCCACCGCAATAAGCGACAGTGCGAGCAGAGGTTAAGTATTTGGCGTAGGTCAAGAGCAAGAACGATGTAGACGTCACGTATTGCATGTTGCTCTCACCCAACTTGAACAGTAGCCCACCTATATACATACACATGCATCTTTAATTACTTTCATAAGTTCCTTGATTTTGAATTTCAATAAGACCTCAAAAAATAACATCAGTCTTTTAGCAGTTATCATAGTTAATGTCATGAACTGTAAACAAATACTTTATAGTCTCGACTCTTAAAGGGATAGGATTTAAAAAATGAGAAGATCAGGGGCATATATGTAAATAAACGAGAAGATGAAGGGTCAATATCTAAATAAAGATGACCTGGGGTGTATTGGGAAGAGGAGGCTCCAGGTAGAACAGAGCAAATGAAACTATCAGCATGCTCTTTGTATTCTTCAAGTGACTTCACTTTCTGAATCAGAAACTCCTTGAAAAACAAAATCACACAAATGGGTTTCATAAAAACCAGCCTCTGTTGAGAAAATCAAGAACCAATGGACTAAATTTTGAATCTTTCATTAGTTTCACAAAATCTAACCTTGGAGAGAAGAATTCTAGCCCCAACGTGCTTATTATCCCAACTAAACATGTTATCAAATTCATCAGCTCCAAGGATTTGTCCATTAGCTTTGATGTAATTGAGATATGTTGGGTTGTTTGTAGCTTTGTGTAACCAAGCAGCTCCCCATAACAATTCATCCTGAAGACACCCAAAAAAAACATCAGTTTTATTTCAGTTTTTGACGATTTTAGATTGATTTAGACCCAATCTAAAAAATAAATTTAAACTTTGAACCTGATATCCAGAGTAAGAACAGTAGAATGGACAAACTTCTGGTGCCAGACCTGCACTGTAGGGTCCTCTGTATTTGTCCGCAAATGCAAAAACCTTAAAACCCACAAAAAGCAGTTTTAATTAATGCTCAAGATTGAGATGGCAATTATTTAAAACAAATTTGCCACATTATTAATAGTATTTCACCTAATTACAAAACTTGAGGAATGACTTTATGATAAAATTGTATGTTTTCTTGTGTTTGTTTATTTACCTTAATGGCTCGTTGGAGGAGGAGATTGGAGTAAGAAGGGTCACAATTCCGGAAAACAATCGAAGCAGCGGCAAGAGCGGCGGCAGTTTCACCGGCGATATCAGAACCAGGATTGTTCTTGTCGACTTTAAACACACTTCTTGGTGTATCCATGTCTTCTGGTCTCTCCCAACAAGCATGGTCCATGTTAGGATCACCAACCTATGAAAACGCTAACGTTAAACCACTCTGTTTCCCAAAGTTTGAATTTTTTTGAGAAGATAATTTTGAGTAAATAAAGAAACCTGAACATAAATGGTATCAGGATGTGAAGTGGCTTTGAGGAGAAAGTCAGTGGCCCAACGAACTGCATCTTTAGCGTTTGGTAACTCAGATTTCATGAGACCACCAAACTCAATTAAACTCCATGAGAGCATTGTGGTTGTGAATGCCATTGGGAATCCAAACTTCATATTGTCCCCTGCATCGTAGTATCCTCCCACCAAATCCACCTACAGATTAAACCCATTAACAAAAATTAGGCTTTCCAAAAAAATATGTAACTTGGTTTCTCTGTTTTTTTCTTGTATACATCAATCAAACACATGAAGATTGAATCTTTTGATGATTTTGATGAAGGAATCTAACGTATAAAAGTAACAAAACCCAATAACAAAAACTAGGGTCTGAAATGTGCATTATCTTCCCTCTGTTATATACTCATAAAGACTGAATGGTTTGATGGTTTTGATAGAAATTTAATCTAAAACCATAGTAACAAAAGTTAGGGTTTCAAAAATTTTAGTCATGTTTCCTCTGTTTTACGCAGCAAACCCATGAAGGTTGAATCTTTTGATGACTTTTGTTGAGTTTTAACCTATATTGCTAGCATTCATGGAAAACGAGAATAAACCCATTTCGCATTTTCCATAAAAGCAACAAAAAAGCAAGAGAAAGTAGTGTCATTTACGTTGAGGGCAGAGCCGTCAAAGAGACCAGAGTTACTCCTCCAAGTCATCCTCTGGTTTGGAGGAAGCTTTCCGGATCTTTGACCTTCGAAAAAGAGAATGGACTTGACGAGAGCGTCTTTGTAATTGTGGTTGTCGAGGTGGTGACGATGGTGGATGTTACGGCGAGAAGAAGGGGACGAGAAGCCATGGCAGAGAAGCAAGAAGAAAGAGAGAAGGACGATAAGTCGAGAGGAAGAGAGATGGAGAGCCATTCTCTAGAGAGAGGAAGAGAAAAGAGAGAAAGAGAGCTCTGCTTAACCAATCAATGCACAGTGTGCAGAAGAAGAAGCTTGCTGCTAGGCGAGCAGAGGACGTTAGCTCTTTATATAGAGAAAATATTTGGTTTTCTCTCACCTCACTTTCCACTTTCTCTGTATCTCTTCTAGCTAAACCGGTTCGTAAGTCATATGAACCGAACAAACAAAAGTATTAATTTTTTTACCAGCCAAGTGACAAAAAATAAACACTAATCTATAAAGATTTTAACTGTGTATTTCTAATTAACAATTTAATATGATTCGTAAGTTGTTCACTGATTAGTTTGAAGGATCTTGTAAATTTTGCTTGCTCATTGTTGACGCAATCTCGAAATCGTAAAAGTTTTGTAATCACACACACCCATACCGAATCAGTCTGAAACATTTAATATTTACTAATATGGTAAAATGAAAGAAAAAAAAAAAAAAAAATCAATGAACCGTCCAGTCAATTTTACGTAGTATGACCAAAATAATAATAATGAGATATGCATATGCTTTTGTCAGACCAAAAAAAAAAAAAGAGATGGAGTTGATGAGAGAGCGAAAGAACGAATGCGAGAGTTGTGGGCATTGTGTCCAAAATAAGAACAAATCCAGCTGACAAACGTGAAACATTAAACAAATGGAGGGTCTTTTAGCAATATTTGGTAAATTTGTTATTGTCCGTACGCTTGATTCGGCTCCTTGGAAATGGGCTAAAACGGTGAGGGCCCAACTTACCAAGTGGATAAGCAATGCCCTTCGTTAATTCCTTTTTAACATTTTTTGGCCGTAACATTATTGATGGATGCATGCACGCACATCGGGTTTCATTAGCTCAATATCTTTTTTCGCCAACAAACTCAACGTTTAATTGAATACATGAATAGGAGTCTCCAATAACATTGTTTTCTTCAACATTCTTGATGCTAGTTTATATGGTTGAAGTTGGAGGTCCTTTTCAAGTTTAAATAACCTCTTCAATCATATAAACTATCAAGAATGTTTCTGCCAAACCCAAATATCATATGTACAACAATTTTTTAATATTATTGCATGTGGTTTTCGATAAGTATATAAATATTGCTGAAGTGAGTGAATATATATGTATATACACAAAGTGAAGAAGCCGAGAAGGATTAATATTTAATAATGGAGCTGTACATGCTGCATGCATGTGATGAGTCCTAGCTAGTACAATAATGTCACTCGTTACATTGAATAAATGGACCGATAGTGCCATAGAGTTATTCTATACCTTATAACCGGGGCAGTTTGACCGGCTTGTCGTTTTCTACGTTTTAGGATTCATGCTCTTCATAATAGATACAAAGTCTTCATGGCAAATTTGCGGTGATCGGTTCCACAATTTACCGTATTTTATTCATTTTATGGATATAAGTTTTAAAGTCATGTTCAAATATTTTGGTTATAGTCAAGAAAAGCATAAGACTACAATATAGTCAAGAAAAGCATGTGTGTTAATATCGAATTTTCATTTGCAAAAATTTAGACCTGTATGTTGTAGATAATCATCATTGATGTAATAGACAATAACAATAACAACAACAAAAAAAGAAGATGATTCTGCATATTCATATAGTTGAGTTGTTGAAATGTCTGGAACTGATAGTAAAATTATGGATTCGACAAGATCAAATATCTATCTAACTATTTCGATCCCAAAGAACAAATGAGATGAACTTCGTTCTGGGGAAGTTCATCGATTGGATCCATGTCCAATATGGTAGTTGGGCCAGTTCATTTGCAACACTTGGCCCATAATAAGTTTTTTGACGGATTAGATTCGTGTGAACTAGCTGTAGATTTGAGAGAATCTGGGATTAAAAATTGCAACTGGAGTATTTATGACTTACAAATCTAGGCCAGAGTCGGTCGTTTTCGGACCGTTCTGCCTTGAAACTGTGTTCCATGACAATCAATTTCAACGTTTCCATATATCTGACAAAAAATTATACAACTACTACTAGTACTTTAATTAACAAGTTTTGATACGAAACACAATTAAATAGTGGTGCTTTAAATAAAAATATTGAGAACAAATTAATTAAAACGGCTTATTGTAGTGTGAGCTCATCAAATCTCAACGGTTACAATTTCATTAACTCTACGTACGTGTTGACATATTAAGTGACAACCCGACGTCGCTTCGTTTGCATCAGTCGTTTATTAAGCAGATGAAATTATAATTACGTTATATCGTTAATTTGCTATTAAATACAGTGCATGACGTACGAATACATTGGATCGTTAGAAACAAATACAATAATACTCCTCTAGTTTGAATTAAGAACTTTAAAGTTAGTATTTTAAAAGAGAGGTAATTCTATCTTGTTAGGCTGGAACTTGGAACCATCGATATGCTTTTATCGGGCATGCTAATTAATTCGATAAAATATATTTAATGCTGACAAATAATTGAAGAAATTGTCAACATAATTGCAACAACCAAAAACGATAAATTAACACCTAATAAGTCAATCGTACAAATGAACCTGCCCCAGACATGCATTTACATATTTGTTCAATTAATTTTCTTAATAAGGAGTGTTACACCCATAAAATAAAACCTAAATATCGTTTTGTTTTGTTTCTTTCGGTAAATAGAGAAACTGAGTGATATCTTCACCAACAAACAAACAAAGTTACCTAGCAAAGTTTACTACTTTAACAAGTTTACATTATATTACATCCTTGTTTCGAAATTCCGCGTTAGGATGCAGTAACGTCAATCAAGATTTATGTATATAGAAAGATTGTAACAGGTAACGGCTACATCGAAAACGCATTGTTATGGAAAACGAGAATGAGAACCACTATTAGTAATTAACTCACTCGATGCTCATCGAAATACATATCTATATATTACATAAAAATACTAAATCTTTCTTAAGATCGAATGAACACAATCACACATATATATGGTTCTGCAAAAACAGCTCGGCATCTTTGAATAAGCAGACAGAGTATCCGATGATTATTAAATTACTATCTCTAAACAACTTACGCGTTTTTAAGACTCCCAAACGAGTTGACTCAGGATAATAATCGCATTACAATATAGTTTTCATACACAAAAATATAATATTAAAATGGACCCACCTCATCCTCATTCATCATCAACACACTTACATAAACCACTTAACCTAAGGTTTTTATTCACAGAACTAAAATTTCCAGTAACAACAATGGAATCTCCAATACTATTTCTCATCACACTATCATTCTTCTTTCAATCACTTCTCGTCGTTTCTTCTCAAACTCTATCGAACTCTTCAACAATCTGCAAAACGACGCCGGATCCAAAATACTGCAAATCCGTTTTCCCACATAGCCAAGGCAATGTTCAACAATACGGCCGCTTCTCAATCCGCAAATCGCTATCGCAATCGCGAAAATTCATTCGCACGGTCGATAAATATATCAAACGCAACGCTCATTTATCTCAACCGGCCGTTATTAGAGCGCTCCAAGATTGCCGTTTCCTCGCCGGTCTAACGATGGATTATCTCCTAACGTCGTTTGAAACCGTTAACGACACGTCAGCAAAATCCTCTTTCAAAACGCTGTCGTTTCCGAAAGCTGACGACGTCCAAACGCTTCTTTCAGCGGCGTTGACTAACGAGCAGACGTGTCTCGACGGTCTTACCACCGCCGCTTCTTCTTCCGCCACGTGGACTGTAAGAAACGGTGTCGCTTTGCCTCTCGTTAACGACACGAAGCTCTTAGGCGTCTCACTCGCTCTCTTCACCAAAGGTTGGGTTCCAAAGAAGAAGAAACGGGTTGAGTTTGCTTGGGCCCAACCGAGATCCGGTTCATCGACCCACACTAAACCGTTCCGTCTGTTCCGTAACGGAGCTCTACCGTTAAAGATGACGGAGAAAACAAGAGCCGTTTACGAGTCACTCAGCAGAAGAAAACTCGCCGACGGTGACGGTAACGGAGACGACGGAAGCATGGTTCTGATAAGTGATATCGTCACCGTGAACCAAGACGGAACCGGAAATTTCACCAATATCACGGCGGCTGTAGCGGCGGCACCGAACAACACCGACGGAAGCGCCGGTTTCTTCTTGATCTACGTGACGGCGGGAATATACGAAGAATACATCTCGATTGCCAAGAACAAAAGGTACATGATGATGATCGGCGACGGGATTAATCAGACGGTGGTCACCGGCAATAGAAGCGTCGTCGACGGTTGGACCACTTTCAATTCCGCCACATTTGGTACGTCACACAATCACATGTTATTAATCATAATGTCTCGAGATCTTAAAATTAATTTTCAATGATATTTAATTTCTCGAGTACGTAAATATAGTTGCCTTTAATTATTGCATTTTCAACTATAGGTCAAAAAAAGTTAGATTGAAAGTGGTGAATAGGAGACAAGATGCATTAATAATACTGAGTGTACTAACCATTGTGTTTATTTTTTTAGTAGATAGTTGGATGATACATCCCTTAAATAATTTAAAATATTTGGGTTCAATTGATAATAATTAATAACTAATCGTGCACAATGACTTTTTTATTGATCAGCTGTGACAGCACCGAACTTCGTTGCGGTGAATATAACATTCCGGAACACGGCCGGACCGGAGAAGCACCAGGCAGTTGCGTTACGGAGCGGTGCAGATTTCTCAATCTTTTACAGTTGTAGTTTCGAGGCTTATCAAGATACGCTATATACGCATTCTCTAAGACAGTTCTACAGAGAATGCGATGTCTATGGAACAGTTGATTTTATATTCGGAAACGCGGCAGTTGTGTTACAGAACTGTAATTTATATCCGAGGAAACCGATGCCGAACCAGTTCAACGCCATCACCGCGCAAGGCCGGTCAGATCCGAATCAGAACACGGGTACGTCGATTCAAAACTGTACGATTAGACCGGCGGATGATCTTGTTTCGAGCAACTATACGGTTAGAACGTATCTGGGTCGGCCGTGGAAAGAGTATTCAAGAACGGTTTACATGCAATCGTACATTGACGGGTTTGTTGAACCGGTTGGTTGGAGAGAATGGAACGGCGATTTTGCGTTAAGTACGTTGTACTATGCAGAGTATAACAATACCGGACCGGGATCAAACACTACAAACCGGGTTACATGGCCTGGTTATCACGTGATTAATTCGACTGATGCAGCGAATTTCACGGTCACCGGTCTATTCCTTGAAGATGATTGGATTTGGAAGACCGGAGTGCCTTACACCAGCGGTTTAATTTCATAGTAATTAATTTAAGTTGAAGAAACTGTATTATTTTTATTGGAAGTGTTATAAGCCGAAAACCAAGCTCAACGCGAAGGCAATGTAAAGCCTGGTAATGTAACTGTAAACATTTTTTTGCGAAAAAAATACGAATGTAATAAAATTGTTTAGCATAATATTAAATTAAACGACGTCGTTTGCTCACTCTATAACACTTGAAATCAAATCTCGGCCGTTCATTTCCCCTTCACTCACGGTCAGATCACAACGTCCCTGAACCTAACTACTTATATCTAAACAGTAAACACACAAAGACTTCCCAAAACCAAATTCTATATAAACAGATTCAAGAACACGTTTTACGATTAGATAATAACACACGAATCCAAAGCAAAACACAGAGATTAAAACAAAACTAAGTGAAGACACAATGTCCATTTTGATTATCTTTCTCCTTCTCCTCTCTACTTCTTTATCCGTCTTCGGCCAAAAAAAGCCAACAGTCTACGAGGTTCTCCAAAACTACACATTACCACGAGGAATCTTACCAGAAGGTGTCCGCGACTACGAGCTAAACCGAAAAACCGGCGTTTTCAAAGTCCATTTCAATAGCACGTGTCAGTTCTCTATAGAGTCGTACAAGGTCAAATACAAATCCACAATCTCCGGCATCATATCAAGAGGACGGGTGATGAGGCTGATAGGCGTAAGCGTCAAAGTGCTTTTCTTTTGGCTCAACATCTCCGAGGTGTCTCGTGACGGCGACGATATCGAGTTCTCCGTTGGTGTTGCTTCGGAGGAGTTCTCGGCAAAGTATTTCGTCGACAGTCCACAGTGTGGTTGTGGTTATAATTGTTATGAGCCTGTCTCTTCCTCTTGAAGCCCATATAGGTCATGAAGCTGTTAATTATGAATAAATAAAAATAAACACGGCCTCGAAGCTGTTATGAAATTGATAAAAAACTCCTTTGTTTTCTGTGTTCGCTGAAATAAACACTTTGTTGATTCAAATTTTTTACGGAGTCCTCACTTTTTTAATTTTAGTTTTTGCTATATGAGTTGCAAAATAACTAATTAGGTTTTGTTGGTAAACGGATCGTAGACGACTCCACCCATCCGAGAAGTACTGTTGGTTTAGGCCCATATAGGCCCATGTTAAGAAATTTTTGGTTTGTTTTGTTAACAAAATGACAAAAAAGACTTTCGTTCGTACAAATCCAAAAAGACACCACCTCATGTGCTCACTGATGACACGTGTCTTTGTTGTTCGGTGAAACGGTGTCGTGTTTATGGTCGCTTGATGTATGTTCAGATGGGCCAAGCTACAAAAGTCTCTCACGTCTTTCCCAGAAAATTCTTAATTTCTCTCCCTCCGAGAAAGTGACGGAAAACGAAATCCAAACGGGATAAACCTAAATCACTGTTTTTGCTACGACTCTTAAAGATTCAAAATTGGGTTTTATTGAATGAATAGAGAGATGACTCTGCTCCCGATTTCAATCTTCATCTTCTTCCTCTGCGTTCATTCGTCATTTATCGCCGCCGCTACTGATGACGATTTGCCGACGGCGTACACTCTCCTCCAAAGCTACAACTTTCCCGTCGGAATCCTTCCTAAAGGTGTCGTATCATATGATCTAGATGAATCCACGGGCAAATTCCACGCGTATTTCAACAAATCGTGCAGTTTCGCTCTTCAAGGTTCTTACCAATTGGATTACAAATCGACAATCTCTGGCTACATATCGGAGAACAAGATCACGAAGCTCACCGGCGTGAAGGTTAAAGTTCTCTTCTTGTGGCTCAACATCGTTGAGGTTATAAGGAACGGAGACGAACTTGAGTTCTCCGTCGGGATCACATCGGCTAACTTCGCGATCGGTGAGTTTTACGAGTCCCCACAGTGTGGATGTGGGTTTGATTGTAAATCGATAACGGAGAATTTGGGAAGAAACCCTTTTGTTTCTTCGGTTTAAAGGTTGAGACTTTTATTGCAGAATCTGGAATCTTTGGATGATTTATGTTCTTTCTCCAATCATTTAATTTTTCTGGGCTCTTGTTTCAATCATTCAATGCTTTGTTGTATCTCTTCTTAGGATCGAACCGATGAATTGTATCTATGAACCCATCAGGAATAAAACGGTGGTGGAAAAAAGTTATTTCTTATGTCTAAATGAAAAGATTAGCATGAATTGAGGAATTTGGTTTTCGTTTGGCTGATCAATGTTTTTTTTTTTTTTTTGGTTGCATTCAAGTATGTTTATGAGTGTATATGAAAATGTTAGATCTTTTGTTCCTTTGATTTCGGATGATTCAAGATGAGATTCTTTAAAAGTTGATTGTAGCCTAATGATGATGAGAATATTTCTTTCGATTCCACATTATTAGTTTCGACCAACACCTCTTGAAAGTTTTTGTTTACTTCAAAAACAAAGATGGTTTAGAGATCACTGGGTTCTTGAACTCCTTGATCTGTGTTAGTTTGTGATTCAGATTAAACAGCTCTTAGTTTTGTTCGAGTCATGGCTCGAGATTCTCCGTCACCGACATTGTCTTATCTTCCTCATCTCAGACTTAATAAAACTAAAGTGGACAATATCCTCCATTGAAGGTACCAGGAATTTGAAATTTGATTACAGTGAACACAAGTTTAAACTAGGTTACAACGGTTGGAAAATCTTTGTGTAAGCTCAAATTTTGGTTGTTGGAAACGGTATTTTGAAGATGAAGTAGGAAGATAGTTTTTCTTCTTTTTTGTTGTTGTTGTTCCGGTGTCATGTTTGTTTCTCAAAGGAGATAAAATTTTGATTCGTTGAAAACTATATTAATATTCAGCTGATCTCAGTTGAACCAGATCTTGGGTTGACTTGGATAACAGATTCGACTTTTGGGTCTGGATTCGGGTTCAGAACAGGTTTCAGGTTTTGGTTTATGGTTTGACCAATGTTTTTAAACCTGGACCGGACCGGCTGGTCGGTATGGTCTAACCGCGAACCGGCTGATAGTCCGGTCCGGGTTACCTCTAAAAACCGGACATGTAAAAATTCGGATAGAACCGGAAAAACCCGCTAAAAATCTGTGAACCGGTGGTTGAACCGGCGGGTTGAGTCAAATCCAAACATTTTATTTCAAATTTTTTTATTTTTATTAACATTTTATGCTACCGATTTGAGTTTTATTTAAAAAGTTGAATTTTAGTTGCTTAGTGTTTGATTATGTATGTGTTGTTCATATATTTATAGAAAAAATATATATTATATTTATAAAAATAAAAAAACTATAAATTAATTGATCTGCGATTCAACTGTAAAAACTGACCGGTTGATCCGGTGACTCGAAAAACTTCCGGTTCACTTTCCGGTCCAGTTATTGCAATAACCAGTTTTGATATACGGTTAAGATTCTGGCCAATTTTACATGAATGTCTACGTCTTTGGAACATATCCGGAATCTGATCTATTCCGTTCTACAACATAGAGTGTCCAGAGTTTTCGAATTCGAATTTTGGGTATAATTCCCATGCTAATTCTAATATATAGTTTTTTTTCAAATGGTTGTTTGATTTCTAGTTAAACCCTCCCCCCCCCTGTTTGTACATACTCCAAACATAAAATAAAGAACTGTATATAACCCCCCAAAAAAGTAGGAATGGTCCTAGACTTTGGGACTATGTTTTTCCATGTATGTTTGATGATTCATTCTCCCGAATTTGAAAATTGGCATACATATATTTTCTTATATTATATAAAGATTTGGATTGTTCTGAAAGAAAAAAACGATATTTAGCTTAAGAAGCGTCATTTAGTTAAGAATGTGAGGTTACAAACTTTTCTTATCTTTTTTAGCATGTTGGCCTTTGGGACTTAGTATGAGCCACTTCTTCTCAAGTCTCTAAAGTCTCAACCATTAACACGGAAGTTATGTGGTCTTCATACCCTAAAGTTAATTTCTGAGGCTCACAAGTTAGAGCTTCTCGGCTTCTTATTTTTCTATTGCTTGTATTAAACTTTACTTATTTCTATGATCAACATTTTCCCTACTGCAACATGGTTTGCCACGTGGTTGCAATGTTTATGGCTTTGATTTGTTAGTGTAAGAAAAAATATCTAAAGATGACATATTTTTTCTAAATGTTATTGAATTAAAGATTGCTCATACATAATTTTACGTCAATATATTAAAGCTTATCTTTCAATATCACATTTAAAGTTCTAATAATGGAAAATAATTATAGAAAAAAACATATGGTTACAAAATATCAAAGTTTCCTAAATTTGATATATTGTTCCGGTGTTGTTAGTCGAAGAAAACAATACGGTTATAAACTTTTTAAAAATAGGTGTACCATATAAGATTTTGTGATTCTAACGTTTTTACCAATCACATGATTTTATTCTTTTTATATAATTATGTACAGTATGTTGAGTAATTCCGTTTATATGCTATTTTAATACAGTACAAAGGAAAAAAGCCATGCAATGCTCTTTCGATCAAATTGGTTTTAATTTCTGTCGAATAGTTTTATTTAATGTGTTTGGATCTGCCGATAGCTTTATCACCGCTAGAGGATCATTAAGTTAAGCACGGGAGTCTAACTCCACCTCCCAGGTCATAGACCATATTGACAAGAAATTATAACTTACTCATGGTTTACCATTTTATACCAATTGGAATTTTATTAGTATTTGTTTGGTTGACTTTGAGTCAATAGTAAAACTTCGTATATGGAACTTTGGAAGCTTTTATAATTTCATAAATGATAGATCAAACGATTATTACACAAATGGTAACGGAATAAGATTGGGTTCACCGCAAAGGATGATCATAACCCATTTTCCTAATCTCATTTAAACATAGCATTAAACAACAGAATTCATAAAAATAAAAACGGGTTTTAATTCATTATTGCTTGTTGTTCAAGAGAACAGCTCGTAGCTCAGCCGGGTCAATCTCCTCAGAAACGGTTTCCGGTCTGTAATAACCGGTTTTAGGGTCTGGAACCCATGGCGCCTTCTCGCTTGAAGCTTCCCCAACATTCTTCTTCATCACGGCGGAAGAAGCGGTTCCACCGCTCGAAACGCGCCCATCTGACGCCGTTTTGGCCGCGGCGGCGAACCCTCGTCTGGATAGAACCCCAAAACGTCACCGTTTCGTTAAAGAGACGAGAAAAACAGAGCAATACATTTAAGTTTCTTTTCAGATGAAAGGAGTTTTTACCTGAAAACGGCGTTTGAGAGCTTTTGGGAAACGAAGACGGAGAGGATCTTAGCGTTGGAGAGAGAACGAGCCATTGTGGTTTATGGGGTTTAACGAGTTTTGAAGGAAAAAACAGAGCAGAAGCCAAAAGAGAGGTTTCTCAGGTTCTCTTGTTCGCGGCCGCAGTAGGAGAGATATTACGATGACTGTTATGTTTCCTCAGCAAGGAGATCGAAGAACTTGATCCTCCTCTCTTAACTGATTTCAAAACGCTTTGTAGGATGAGAACGAAGAGAGAGGAGAGGAGGGTTTATATAGAAGAAGAAGACCAGAGAGGCTGCGTCAATTTAGGCTTTCACCCAAAGTTATTGTTTTTTTGTTTTTATTTTTCTGTTTCTTTTTTTTTTATTCAATTGGGTTTAGGGTTTTAAAGTGAAACTAACTTTTAGTTGTAACTTGTAATTAAAAATTAAAAATTGTTTCTTTTTCAAAGTCGATTTGTTATTTAATTATCAATTTGTTTTAATTATATTATATGGATGAAAATTAATTTAATTATAGTTAACTCATCTAATAGACAAATACTACAATTTACCCAAAACCAAGTTCTTTAACTTTTTTTTTGTCAACAAAACAATATATAATTAACATATGTATGTATTCATAATGCATAAAAGAAAGTAATAACATCAATCAAAATAATTACTAATGCATATATTTAGATATTTTTTATCTCCTAAATTGTGTTGCAACCACTCAATTCTGCCGAACCAATACGGCCCCAAAAAGAGTCGGCCATTTAGTCACTCTTTCTTTCAGAAATTTAAAATGAATTTAGTCATTCTTGTGTCAATTTTAACCATCAAACCATTTAAAAAAAAAAACCAATGCCACAGCAAAAATCTATAGGAACAACTAAACTTCCGTCCGTTCTAAGAAGGAAAAATCTAGACTAAGTGTAATTAAAAAGGAATGAAGAAGCTCGAGCTTAATCTTCTTCGTCACTAGCTGGCTCGTCGTCAATCCTGAAGTAGCGTACCTCATAGACATTTTTGTCTGTATTAGATGCAATCACGCGGAGCCAATCACGGAGATTGTACTTCTTCAAATACTTCTTCGTCAGATACTTCAAGTACCTGAATTCAAAGATCCAAAAACATGTTTTAAGCAAATTCAAAACCCATATTTCAGATTTTTGCAGTTTAAGAGCAATTTAGGGATTATAAAGACGTGAGGGAGAAGAAAAGAAGTGTACCGTTTAGAGAAGTTGGAATCGGCGTTGACGGTGATCTTTCCTTTGTCTCGGGTAATGGAAACGGAGTTACCAAGAGCACCAGGTTTACCTCCGACCTTGATACGTTCCTGAAGAAACTTCTCAAGCGTGGCGATCTCCAAGATCGTATCATCAACTGGTTTAGAGCAGTCAATCACGAACAACACTCCTTTCTTCTTAGAACCAGCTCCACTCGACTTCACCGCTACTCCTCGACCCATCTTCGTACAGAGATTGAATTGAAACGAAGCAGAATGGCTCAAAAGGATGAAAATCTTCCCGCGGCGAGGTTAGGGATGGAATATATAAACGACCCACAAGAGTACCCTAGGGTTTTGTTTATCGTTAGCCCGATGGGCTTCAGGCCCAATTCCTGGGCTAATAACTTGTCTAATTTCGGTTTGATCCGAAATGACCGGTTCTGAAATTGTACACCTTAGCTCTGATAAATACTTCTTTTTTTTTGTCAAGAGTAATCTTTACATTAATCTTTGTTGAATATCGAGAGATATTGATCACACACAAGTTTTCACATTACAATTTCGTTTTACTGGAGTAGTTTCTCAGCACTTAAAAGATGTGGAGGAAACTACATCAAACCTTGCTTTATTCCCTTGCAATACAATCACGAAGAAAACATCTATATACAACTTTAAAGGCTTTGCGATTTTGCATTGCTGACTCATAAGCACTTTTCATCTCAGTGGATCAAAGTCAGTCACCTGAAGAAATGACATTGCTTTGATCGAATCTATGAGGTTGAAGATGAAGTAAAGAAATGTCATGAGTCATGGTATCAACAGCTTTGTAATCATTCCTTCTGCCTCGACGACATCTATAGTGAGATTTATTGTCAGAGAACTTTTTCTCGTCAGCACAAATCTCCTTGCTTGATTCTGTATCTACTTAACAAACATCAAACATCAAATTCAGATTTCTCACAGAGCAAAGACATACCATCAAATTGTCGAAAGTAAGTTATCTTTGGCTGAAACTCAAAATAGTTGAAAGCTTTCCAACAATTTCTATGTTTGTAGCTGAACAACACTTAAAGAGGACTGACAAAAAATGACATTACTAGAACTATATAGTCTTAGAAGCATCTATATAAAGGCTACAACTTCAGACTCTATAGAGTGTAAGGGATCAATCAAAATTTTCATACTTAATCATTGATCAAACACGAATTTCAGAAGCTTAGACCCAAAATTGAAGGACAAAAGAAAGGTTCGATTTGATACCTCCCCAAAACAATAGCTTAGAATCTTCTTCTTCCTCATCGAACTCATCACCGTAACCAATTTCAGCATCCCCTCGATAACCAGGTTCGCTTCCGTAACCGGATTCGTTACCCATTGGATCAACGACTCCAATCCCAAACCCTAGTCCGAATCCTCCTTCCTTTTCTCCAACGCTTAAATCTCGATATCTCCGTGAATTTCGCGCCGCCTCACTCACATCGGAGGACCAATTCGCTTCACAGAATAGCTCCCCACTAGAATCAGTACCGACAGCGAATTGAAATTCCGAGCAAGTGGTCACTTGAGCATTAACAGAGCAGCACCGAAGAGTACCGCTTCGATCACTACTTCGACCAGAACCCGATCTCGACCCACGACGACGCCGTTTTCTCTCCACGGGCCTGAAACCTCCTCTATTGTAACTCGATTTCACTCCATTGTCGTCGTCTGCTAGAGAGAGGCGGCTAAAAGCTTCAATGGAGAAAGCGGTGGAGCGGTCGGAGAGACAAGGGCGTTTGGGAGTGGAGCAAGAGTCATAAGGTTTGTGTGGCGGCTCTGATGATGAATCCAGGGTTTTGGAACCACCGGTTTGAAACGGCCGCCATGAGAGGAGACGCAAGGTGCAAGATTCGACGGAGCTTTGTGACGACTCCAGATGTTTCGGAGACATATAAAAGCTAAAGAACTTTTTTTTTTCTGGATCAATGGAGAGATAACAGCAATACTAACCGCTAAAACCCTGATCGGGGGGAAAAGATCGGATCTTTCAAACGCCAAAAACAGAAAGCTTAAGACTTTGGGAGAGAGAGAGAGAGAGAGAGAGAGAGAGAGAGATGATAGTGAATTTTAAAGTTGCTCTCTTTGTGTGTGTGTTTTGATTATTGTATTGTTGTTTCTTTTCAACAACGTCACTGCACGTGACGCACGTGAGTCGCTCTGTTTATCACTATTATTAACCTATCCGCCAACTCTGAAACCCTAATTCCCAAATTTAGGAGGCTGAGATCTCAAAATCGACACAAACAGGTGACTTCCCCCCCTTATCTCTCTGCTTCAGATTTTTCTTAGTTTATGTGGCTCTGATGATTTCTTTTGTGTTGAACGTGTGCTTGTCCGAATCTTGACTTGAAGTTGTGTTTTGTTTTTTCTTTTTTAAAGGAAGAATGAGCAGCCGTTCGAGTAGAACTGTGTACGTTGGAAACCTTCCTGGTGATATCCGCGAGAGAGAGGTTGAAGATTTGTTCAGTAAGGTAAATTTGGTTTGCTCACACTCAAATCTTCTGCTTAGACTTGTAACTTTTTGGAGGAAGTCTCCATAACATTTCTTCTTCATCCTTTGTTGCAGTATGGACCTGTTGTTCAAATTGATTTGAAGGTCCCGCCAAGGCCTCCTGGCTATGCATTCGTAGAGGTCAGCTTACCAACCAATTCCACGACTCTTATTCTTGCAACAACATGTGTTATTTTATTTTTTGGGATGGTTCGACTATGAATGCTCTAATCTGTTTCTAAAACCTCTGTTTAGTTTGATGATGCTCGGGATGCTGAAGATGCTATTAATGGTCGGGATGGCTATGACTTTGATGGGCATCGCTTACGGGTTTGTTATCAATCAAATTGAAGAAATTTTAACATGATATACTTGAGCAATTTCAGATTGGTTTTCAATCTAACTTGATCGTTGTTGGCTTTTTTTTAGGTGGAATTAGCGCATGGTGGGAGGCGTTCATCAGATGATACTCGGGGTAGTTTCAATGGTGGTGGCCGTGGTGGTGGTCGTGGCCGTGGTGATGGCCGTGGCGATGGTGGTAGTCGTGGGCCATCTAGGAGATCAGAGTTTCGTGGTAAGTAGTCATATAATTAGGCATGATTTTGTCCAAAATTGTAGGAATTATCTTTAATTTTTTTATTTTTGTTTCCACCACAGTTCTGGTGACAGGCTTGCCTTCATCTGCTTCTTGGCAAGATCTCAAGGTGAGTACACACTGGTGGATAAACTCCTCATTTTCCCATATATCTTCAAAGGTTTCTGAATTCCAACACGAATCACTTTTCCTGTAGGATCACATGCGCAAAGGAGGGGATGTCTGTTTCTCACAAGTGTACCGTGATGGTAGAGGTAAGTGTGCTCATATAATCTTGTGCCTCTAAATCAAGTTGAAAGATTTATATCTTGGACAATCTTCTTTGTAGGTACAACTGGAGTTGTGGATTACACCTGCTATGAGGACATGAAGTATGCGGTGAGATATTTTCCCTGTTTCTGTTCTGTGGTTGAGACTTTGTTATAGTACTCCTTAATTTACTAATTAGTTCTTACTCTTCAATTCCCCAGGTGAAAAAGCTCGATGACACAGAGTTCCGAAACGCGTTTTCTCATGGATATGTTCGGGTTCGTTGAAGCTGAATTGCCTTTGAATTGTGATCTTTTCATTGTTGCGTTTTAAATTCAGTTTTCCGTATCTATTTAGGTTAGAGAATATGATTCGAGGAAGGATTCTAGGAGCCCTAGCCGGGGAAGATCCTATTCTAGGAGTCGTAGCCGCAGCCGTGGGCGGAGCTTGAGCCGAAGCAGGAGTAGGAGCAGGAGTCCAAAGGCAAAGTCTTCACGTAGGTCGCCTGCAAAATCTACCTCGAGATCTCCTGGCCCTCGCTCAAAGTCAAGGTCACTGTCTCCAAGAAGGTAATGAGTTTATACTTTTTTCAAAATGCATCAGGTAACATTTCTTAGTCGGTAGATTTTCCTGTGAAGTTAATGAAAATCTGATTAGAAAAGTCATTTTTGATGACTCCGAAGTTCTTGTTGATTGAGCATATGATGTTTTGAGACGGTAGCCATTATCGTCTCTTCCTACTCCATGCCTATATCTAAATGCTTACCCCATTTCTGGTTGAGATTTGCGAGATTAACCTTGCAATTTTAGTCTGCTGTTTGCTTTCCTGAGTAGAATATGGTTTTGTTTCATAGATATGGATTTACATACAATCAACTAGAAAATGGAAATTACAATCTGGATTATAGACTTTACTTTATCTGGCTTTCTTATGTAGTATTCACTCATTTCCGTTGCTGCTAGATGGATAACAATGGAGACATTGGATCACAATATTATATCGGGATTTCAGTAAAACTAAATTGGCCCGATGGATGATGACAATATGGAATCACGGTTCTCTTGGGACGTCCATGGCACATTTTGCTACAGAAGTTGTTTTTCCACATGGTTTTGAAAAATCTGTCCTTTGTTTTACCTGAGTAGCAGTGTCGATTGGTTTAAGTTACTTCTTTTTTGTTGCAAAATTCTTGATCTCTTTACAATAGAAGAGGCATCAAGGACCATGGTGAACGGTACCAAACAGAATAATATGTTTGGAATTTTGAATCTGGGTTTGTTTTCTTGGACTTTTGCAGATCTCGTTCAAGATCAAGATCTCCTCTACCTCCTGTGAGTAACAAGATCCAAAATTTGACCCCTCGTTTATGATGACACTACGTTCTGTTTAACATTGTTCGTTATCTTAATAGCTTTCTGTATCGCAGGTTCAGAAGGAAGCAAGCAAGAGCCCGAGCAAGCCAAGCCCAGCCAAGAGCCCTATCAACGCTAGGAGTCCATCGAGGTACATATTTTCTCGTAGAAATGAATATTGCAATCTAGTTTTGTTGTCTAGTGCGTAAATCTAAACCTGAGCTCTTGTTTGCAGGTAAAATGTGAGATAACCCAGGTAAAGAAACAGAAGAGAGAAGCATCTTCTTGCTTGGGGGAAAAAAATTCTGCTTTTTTTTGAAGTGGATCATATCTTAACGTTTATTCGTGACTGAAGAAGATGAGACAAGTTTTGGAGATGATGTTCTGTAATATTCTTGCCATTATTCATCTTCAGGATCCTTTTACTTTGGGAAACGATGTTTTTATTAAAGATATCGTCTATTTTTCTTTTTTCTGATTTATCCTTTTCTTGATTATCTAAAGCCTTCACTTAAGACAGAACTTGATTTTAACAAACAACAAAAGGTCATCAACAATCTCTTTTGAAAAGTATTAGCTGCTCGTTGAGAGATTGAGAAAGCTTGATCACTTAAAAAGAGTGGTATTTCTTCAGATGAACTCAATATGTTAAACTTGTGGTTCCAAACAAAGAGACTAAAACGAAGGAAACAAACAAAAAACACTTGGAAAGCCAATGTTGCTCCCTATCTTCTTTTTGTTGGACGTTTTGCACTTTACTTCTTCATCACACTTGTCAAAAAGACTGTAGAAACAGACAATTAAATCTCGTGTTTCAACCAAATTTCTCCACTTAAAAAAACTATATCATATGGGTTCACCGTTCATATTTGTACTTGCTTGCTAAAAGTTTTTGATCTGTTAGGTGACGAGACCAGAGATGAAAATGTTGAACAATAGTCTCTTGCTCCTTCCTCTGCTGGCTTTGGCTTTTACCGCAGTCTCGTCCCTCGAATACAGCAGAAATGACTTCCCTCCAGACTTTGTCTTTGGCTCTGGCACATCAGCTTATCAGGTTCTTTAAACCTTTTCCTGAATGTTTCCTGAGATGTTACATTACATTTACACCTTCATGTTGCGATGATAAAAGATCAGAAACTATCAAATAAAACAGTGTTTTGTTCATATGATTTACAACAGGTGGAAGGAGCTGCCAACGAAGACGGGAGAACTCCTAGCATTTGGGATGTTTTTGCTCATGCCGGTTTGATTTCTTTGCTTTGCTCTGAATAGCTGGAGAATTTGGCAAGAGGTTTACATAGTTTAACCAACTGAATGGTATTCATAAGCTCAAGTTTCATTGTAGGACACTCCGGAGTAGCAGCTGCAGATGTTGCATGTGACCAATATCACAAATACAAGGTCCCTTTCTAATCTATCATAACATATCTCTCTCTCTCTCACTTCGTTCTGTGTGATAGGTGAAAATTTGATCTATTTAATCTTTGTATCAACCAATTCAGGCATTAACGTAACATTGCATGATGTTTGTAGGAAGATGTGAAGCTCATGGCAGACATGGGATTAGAGGCTTACAGGTTTTCCATATCATGGTCAAGGCTTATACCAAGTATAGTTGTCCACACAAATTGATTAAGAAACCAAATGAAGCATTCTCAATGGATTGAGAAAGAATATGAAAGCTTTTACCGATTTGGATTTATTTTAGGTGGAAGAGGACCGGCTAATCCAAAGGGGCTACAATACTACAACAATCTTATTGATGAATTGGTTACTCATGGTTAAATTTGTACCCTGAGCTTGTTAATTAGCCAAACAAATCTTCTTGGTTCAGATTTTGATATTTTAATGGTGTTTCCTACTTCTTTGACTAAGCAGGAATCCAGCCACACGTTACATTGCACCACTTTGATCTTCCACAGGTTCTACAAGATGAGTATGGAGGTTGGCTCAGCCAAGAAAGCGTGTAATGATTCTTCTCCTTTCATCTAATTCCATTTTTGACTAGTGATATCAAACTGAATCTTGAATGATTGTAGTAGAGACTTCACAGCTTATGCAGATACTTGCTTCAAGGAGTTTGGAGACAGAGTGTCACATTGGACTACTATAAACGAGGCCAACGTGTTTGCCCTTGGGGGGTATGACCAAGGGATAACACCGCCTGGTCGATGCTCTGTTCCATTTGGACTTAATTGTTCGAAAGGAAACTCTTCCGTTGAGCCTTACATTGCCGTGCACAATATGTTGCTCGCACACGCTTCTGCAACAAACTTATACAAGGAACAGTACAAGGTTCTTCTCTCTGCTTCTCTTCCATCTTCCATATGCATTGCATTGTCTTTTAGCTCAGCCAGTATCTATCTCCTCTTCATTCGTTACACAGTACATGCAACATGGATCAGTAGGCATTAGCATATACACATACGGTGCTGTCCCTTTAACTAACTCGGTAGAGGATAAGCAGGCAGCAGCTAGATTGGATGACTTTCTTATTGGTTGGTAAGTCTAAAGAATCCAATGTTACGTTGAAGCATCTACTATGTCTTGATCGCTGAGTTTCTTGACTCGGTTTTTGTAAGGATTTTACATCCGCTGGTGTTTGGAGATTATCCTGAGACGATGAAGAACAATGTTGGGTCGAGATTGCCAGATTTTACAGAGGATGAGTCAGAACAAGTTAAGGGCGCATTCGACTTCGTTGGAGTGATAAATTACATGGCAGTTTACGTCAACGATAATTCTTCCTCTCTGAATCAAAATCTCCATGATTTCACCATAGACATGGCCGTGGAACTGACCCGTAAGTGTTATATATAAATATGCGATACCGTCGAAAATTTTAAAGCTATAAATCTGGCTAGCTCAATGGTTTCTCCAATTTGCGGTGCAGTGGTTGGAAACACATCGTTCAAGAATGAGGTTTGTATGTAGATATCAATTCAATATGTGATCACTTAAAAGAGACATGCCTAAAGTTTGAGGATTTGCTTCTTTCAGCATGCAAATACACCGTGGAGTCTGCAACAAGTACTTTTGTATATCAAAGAAACTTATGGAAACCCTCCTGTCTACATCCTAGAGAATGGTCTCTCTCCCTCTCTCTCTCTTCTTTCCCTTCGTCTCTCAGATTTCAGTTTCCTTCGTGTGTCTGCTGATTGATTCTTCATTTACAGGTCAGATGACTCCTCACAGCTCATCACTTGAGGACACAACGAGGGTTAAGTATCTGAGCTCATACATTGAAGCAGTGCTTCATTCGCTCAGGTAACTGTAAAAGTTTGTACAAGTTTCATTCAATGAATGTGTCAGACTGTCAGATTCTTAGTATAAAGATCTCATAGCAGGAAAGGATCGAACGTAAAAGGGTATTTTCAGTGGTCGTTGATGGATTTGTTTGAGCTATTTGGTGGGTACGAGAAGGGCTATGGATTATATTACGTGGACTTCAAGGATCCTTATCTTAAGAGGATCCCTAAACTCTCTGCTCACTGGTACTCTTCCTTCCTCATGGGAACACTGCACCATCCATCGCATGCTTCATCTTTGATCATTTGATTTTAATGGTTAATTATATGCTTAGTTGTAGGCCATGAGAATCAATATTATGTGTGTGTTTTTTTTTTTTTTTTTTTTTTTACGATAAATCTATATATAATCAATGTATGGAAATAGGGTGTTGGTATATTGTTACAGTTTCTCTTTAATTGATGATGAGTCCAACACAATTCGAAGTTACAATGGCCATGATAATGATGTATTCTTTCAACTCTATAGATTCTTTCGGATTAACATAAGAGCTGGATTTAGCGTGTTTGACCTATATTTATATTATTGCGTATGAAGCAAGACATTACGCTTTCGTATAAAAGCCATATTAATTACCTATTATTCCTCGTGTCTTTTGCATTTCATTTACGCAAGAGACGATTGCTTTCTTGTCAAACCCTAAAGGCATCTATTTATTTAATTGTTTATTACACATTGTACGTTGTTGTATTTTAATTGGAATTTACAAAATGATTATATGCTATGTTACTAACCGTGTAATACGAAAATCTTTGACTGATATATATTTTGTTTTTCCTTTTGAAAACTTCAAAATCCCACTGGCCACTGGGGCTAGAAATGATCACAACCGGTCGAATTGAATAAAACAAATGACCACTTGAGCAGACAAATGAATGGTGTGCCACTTTATTTTGGAACTTTTTAAAAAGTAAATAACGAATAGAAACGTTCAAAACCTAGAAAGATTAGCCAGCTGAAAAATCATGACATTATATGTTATCAGTTATCACATTACCTCATTATGAAGTAAGAATACAATTCATATAGCTTTCAATTAAACATAAAAAAATGCAAGGGTTTAGTACATGCATCACTATTACACCATTCAAATAAAGATAAAGTAAATTAAAGTTTCAAGTTAAATTTTCTTTGCCACTTGAGCATCTTCTTTGAAACTTTTCAAAAGCAAAAGAGCATATCCCTCTAATTTTGTTTTTGTAAGATAAAAAAGAATCACATTCTTTGAGGAATAAAACTATGAAGAGTTAACCTAAACATGAAACTAAGAATCCGAAGCAAACCAAGTTATATAAAAAAAGACAAAAATGTAAGTAGAGAACAAAGGACAGTGGTGGTGATTGGTGAAGAAGTATGTTAGTGCAAAATCATGATACAGATAAAGGGGGTGGTAAAGTTAAAATAAACAAAATGCGCGGCCTGAAAATGATAAAGCAAGTTTTAGTGGCGAAGTCCAAGTCCAATATAAACTTCTCAAGAAATTGTATTATATTCTTAAATACTATTTCTAAAAGTTTCTAATTTTGACCCCACAAAGAAAAAAAACTCCAAAGGGCCCTTTGTAGTGGCATCTTTATCCCAATTATATTATACACAGCGGATCATAATAAATTCATAATATATATTATCTTATATCATGGACTTTATTTTCTCTCAACTTCTTCTACCATGTAAGTAAAAGTTTCACTGATTTAATGATTACATTATATAATTCCAATTAGTTTTTCAGTTTTTATACTAAACAACCAATATAATCTACAAGTACGAATGTCAAAATAGATTAAAATTGATGGATCAACCCAAACCAATCTAATTCATGGATCTAATGAGTGAGAAATTTAGATCTTAATAGATTAAATGGATTAATGAATTTAATGAGTTGAATTGAAATGGTTTGGGTTAGAATGGATTAGTGGATTACTCATAACTAAACCAATAGAAATTAAACAATTTAAATCAAATGTATAAACCGATTTTAGTAAAATGAAGCAAATTTGATTTTCTTAGATTTCTTACCATCGATTTTTTTCAACCTCAAAATTTCCAGCAAAAACACAGTCTCATAATTTTCCCGCTAAAAAGCGAGTCCATATTTTCTCGCTCATAAAAAACGCGAGTCCGTATTTTTCCAACCAAAAAACGTGAGTCCGCATTTTTCCGCCAAAAAAACGTGAGTCTGCATTTTTTCCGCCAAAACATGATTTTGTAATTTTTCCGGCAAAAACGCGAATCCGCATTTTGCCGCCAAAAACATGATTTCACAAATTTTCCTGTCAAAAACACGATTTCACAATTTTTTCGCTAAAAACGTGATATCATAAATTATTTATATGTCATTAAATGTCATCGATAATATTATTTGATGATAATAATTATTAATTTATTTATTTTTATGGGTCGATTCATTTAACTATTAAAACCATCAAATAATTTAGTTAGCGGATTGACTCAATCCATTTAACAAATGAGTTCGATCAACTCATAAACCATTTAAGTCTAAATTCATTGGATTATGAATTGGTTTGGGTTAATTTATTTATTTTGACACTCCTATCTACAAGGTATATTTTTTTAGTCTAAAAACTATGACACTCTACATAATTCTAGCAAAATAATCTTTTTTCTTTTTGAATGATTCATTAGATTAAAACTAAAGTGTTGCTCACAATACAAAAAAAAAGGAACGAAGGCAATCACCAACAGAACAAAACAATACATCTATGTAATGCATCTCTCATCATCAAACACAAAGGCAAAATGATCCTATTTCAAAGATAAATTATCTCTATAGATTTTGTATTAATATTTGCAGTTTATATATTACAATAATAAATATATGACTAATAGTTTTAACCAATCGGATAAATTTTCTATAATAAGTCTGTCTCAAATGATAAATACATAACAAAATAAAGAAGTGATTGAAATTGAATCCACCGATGGTCAAGCTTTTCACAAAATTTTAATATATTTTCATAACTCCCATACACAAATTTTAGCCAATAAATTGGTTGCAAGAGTCTGAGTATCCAGTTTGGTATCATATTTATGATCACTTCCTCTTGCACCAAGTAGTTTGATGGGACGAAGAGAAAGACAGTCCCCAAGAACCACTGAATGAAATCATTGGCTTCATCCACAAACGTCTTCCAAAGTTTTTTTGTTATCACCAGCTGCGATGGTGTTTACTTACTTTCATATTAAAAACCAACCACAGAACCAACAAGAACGAAATCACTTGTTGTAATCAATAAGACACGAGAACTAAATCCAAACAATAGAAAAAAACAGAAACCAATTGTAATTAATAAGATATCTAAATTTAAAACACAAAACCAACAAAAACCAAACCAGTGATTGTAATTAATAAGATACAAAACCAGCTAAATCCAAACCACAAAATTAATAACAAATCTATGATTTATATATTACTTATTCCGTTTCAAATTATTTGTCGTTTAAGGTTTTTTTACATAAATTAAAAAAATAATTAAATTTTTTATTTTACCCATTTTCAATATATTTTTTATTAGTCTAGATTTTTTATTACTCATATAATAAAATTATATTTTTTCAAAACATTTGTGTTGAAAATCTAAAACGACAATTATCATGAAATAAAATCTCTATATTATTAAAAGAGAAGTACAAAAAAATTTTTGCCCAAAACTTTGCAAATATTTACAAATAATGTCAAACAAATGTCATTGTGTTTAGATACTACAAAAAAAATTATTAAGGATATATTGGTATTAAAATTTTCGCAGATACTAATGGGTCGGTGCAAAATTGCTTAAATAACCCAAAATTGCACTAATCGGATACTAAGTCTTTGGACAATCCATTGTTATCGGACAAAATCCGGAATTAATTAAAAGGTATTACTCTAAGCATATTCCTTAATTATCAAAATCACAATTAATAATACAAAATCGAATTAATAAGAGCATATTCCTTAAGTTAGTTTAAGGAATATTTTAATATCAAACCCATTCTAAGGAAGTTGTACAATGAATTTTAATAAATTGAATTATTAAAGGCAATATCTCTACAGAAAATCTTAATTGGTTCCGCAATTTATTAGTACTATCCAAAACAGATGTTAACGAAATATATTAATCGTTAAGATTTGATTTGATCATTTATAGCTAACTAATCAACCCTAAAATGAAAGCCGACTATCTCCACACTATAAATAATAATACTCAGTTGAACCATTTCCGTATTACTCATAATACTAATATCATATCTAATCTTTTCTCTATTATTCCTTTTAAAAAATGGCTGCTAACAATGGCAACGGGTTAGATTGTTAGTAAATTATTTTTTCTTTAAGTCTTTTTATAAGGTTAGAAAGATTTTAATTTTCTTATGTTCAACTATGTTTAGAAAATTATTTTTCATTTATGTTTCTATGTAGTTTCAACTTATATATTTATTTTCTATTGTAGCTCAACAAAAAAAGAAAAATATTTGTATCCAATGCACATGAAACTCAAGTACTGAATAACTTTGAAGCTTTTGTTCTCAATTAATAGTTACTATCATTATCTCAATGCTTTGAAAAATGTTTTTGCATCTAATTTCTTCATATATGATTTTTTAAAATCATACTACCAAACAAAAAGAGCAAGGAATATGACAAATGATTACAATATAGTTGACTCAATTTGGGCCAAGAACAAACATGTGTACAGCTTTTTATATATATAATTCTTTTATATTTTTATTACTTTTATAGGAGAATAAAATCTTATCAAGAAAATAATATAACTTTATAAGAAATAAAATAAAAACTTCAGGATCTTTCGGATTATATGAGAAAACGGATTGGCGTTAACGTTAATTATATTTGACAAGTTCTTTTGCTGTACCACTTTACCATTTTATGGCAGAAATGATATTGTTAATAAGATTCAATTATTACTAGCTATTTTTAGTATTTGTAAATAGTAGAATAACATAATCCTATAACTAAAATTTTTAAAGATTTGGACTAAGAAATGTAATATAGAGATTTATATTTCTAATACTATTATCTTAATCAAATTTCAAAATTTTAAATACAACAAACATTATGCATCAAACAACTCACATTACTAAAACCTTCAAACAATTTATATATCTTTCTATAAAATATATATTATACCTTAGAACAAACATTTCAAATTTGAAGTTTAAATATAATAAAATAGTTTGTGTACGAAAAATAATTCTGCTAAAACGACAACTAAATTTTGACTTATAATAACTTCGACCAATCGGATATACTTTAAGTTCAGAATCCAAACTTTTGCATCCGCGTGGCATCTGTGTGATGTGCAACACAATGTGCTCATTAATTAAAAAAAGAAAAATCTTTAAATCTTCGTAACGAGTGTGTGAAATGTCAAATACATAATAACAAAATAAAGAAGTCACTAAAATTGATGAATCCACCAATGCTCAATCTCTCTAAACAGAATCTTTAATAATATAATTCACAAATCAACTTTGCAGCCAATTTCAACCTCTCTCTTTCTGCCACATGGCAAAAATCTCAACTTTTACACTTTCATTTTCTTAAATTATGGAAAATGTATTGACAATTTTTTTTTTTAACTATTTTTTGTTACTATAATTTTATTATTAACTAAATGTTATAAAAAAAACATAAATGATAGCACTAGTTAATATATATATTTCAATAACTCCCCCATACACAAATTTCACCTTTTAACGAGCGATATGTTTCCCCCCCACCCAAAAAAAAAAACGTTTTGACTTTTTGTATTCTCAGATATTTTAATTTCGCAAGTTGTTTTCTGCATTTATTCATCAATACGTCTCTGTTCTGTTTTAATTGGTTTCATTCATACTTACATAAAAATAAAGCCGACACAAGACGCAAGAGATAAGAGCGACGAACGAGAGAAAAAAACTGTAGCCTTTATTATTTTGTTTTTTCTTGATCAAAATCTGGTTGATTGAGTGCTGAATTTGTTGATGGTCATCTAAATTTGTAACCTTTGTTGAGTGATTTTGCGTTGTGAAATTGTGAGAAAGAATGAAGTTCTGTAAGAAGTATGAGGAGTACATGCAAGGACAGAAGGAGAAGAAGAATCTTCCTGGTGTTGGGTTTAAGAAACTCAAGAAGATTCTCAAGAAATGCAGCAAAAACCATGTTCCTTCGGGAATGGCTTTCAACCGACAACATGACCACAATTGTCCTCGCGAATGCCCAGGTACTGTTCGACATAATTCCCCTTGCTTTGAATCCCTTCTTTCAACTCTGTGATGATCCAAACTCCTGAGAATCTTTATTTGCTTGGAATTGTTTTTGTAGTTTGTGATGGAACTTTTTTCCCGGAGCTTCTCAAGGAGATGGAAGATGTAGTAGGATGGTTTAACGAGAATGCTCAGAAGCTTCTTGAGCTACATTTAGCTTCTGGTTTCACAAAGTGTCTTACTTGGTTCAAAGGCAATAGTCGAAAAAGGGACCATCTTGGTTTGATCCAAGAGGGCAAAGACTTGGTCAATTACGCTCTCATCAATGCCGTCGCCATTAGAAAAATCCTCAAGAAATACGACAAGGTTACTCATCTAAACGGCTTTGTATCCATTAAAGATCCCATAGGCTGATCATCTTTTCAACGCTTCTCATTCAATACATATTTGCATCTTTGTCCTGCAGATTCATGAGTCTAGGCAAGGACAAGCGTTTAAGACACAGGTCCAGAAAATGCGAATCGAAATCCTTCAGTCACCATGGCTCTGCGAGCTTATGGCGTTTCACATCAATCTGAAAGAATCTCAGAAGGAATCTGGAGCTATTGTGGCATCTCCTCCTCCTGTTCATGCATTATTTGATGGTTGCTCTTTGACGTTCGATGATGGGAAGCCTTTTCTTTCCTGCGAGCTCTCTGATTCCGTAAAAGTTGACATTGACTTGACTTGTTCAATATGCCTGGTAAGAAAACTTCAAAAGACTTGAGAATCTCAATGTCAAAAAACTGTTAGTTGACTTATTAGCAATCTGAAATATAGAAGAAAGTATCAGCCTATAGGGATAAAGTCTTAACTTTGTCGTGTCAAGGTGCTGTTCCACTCTGCTCTTGCAAAGACCAAGTCTTTTTTAGCCTCTGATTGAAATAAATTTGTCCAAAAAGAATGAATTTTATAAACGTAATGCTATGAATAAGTCTTCCGCTTACGGGTTACAATTGATGGCAAAAAACAGGAGACGGTGTTTGATCCGATATCTCTAACCTGTGGTCACATATATTGCTACATGTGTGCTTGCTCCGCTGCATCAGTAAACGTAATTGATGGCTTGAAAACAGCAGAGCCAACTGAAAAATGCCCGCTTTGCCGTGAGGTTAGACACATTCTCCACTGCTAGTTACAACTTATCTACTGGTCTTGCTTGTTTCATGCTCTAAATGCATGTTTTTCGCCCATTTGATATCAGGATGAGGTTTATAAAGGTGCTGTTCACTTGGATGAGCTCAATATCTTACTTAAGCGAAGGTAAATGCATATACAACCAATCTTCTTATAGTCTTTAACACCTGCTTCTATTTTTTGATGGTATTTGTGGAGAAAAGTAAAAGGAGAAGGACTATATTACAATTTCCAAAACCTGCAATAAATGCAGCTGTAGAGAGTATTGGGAAGAAAGGCGTAAAACAGAGAGAGCAGAAAGGTTACAGCAGGCAAAGGAGTATTGGGATTACCAATGCCGAAGTTTCACGGGAATATAAAATATAATTTGATATGTTTGTGGCTTCTCAAGGGAGAAATACTTTGAAGATTTTTGGTTTTGATGATAAGATTATTGAAAAACTCATTGTGATTTGTTTTCCTCTGCGAAGTGTGATTGCTTAAACACAGTGACTATTTGTTTGTGAAAACTGAAAACTCTTAAGCGTTATGAGTTTGCGTGTCTCTTCACATCTTAAATAGGCTTCTCAAGAGAAAAAAATTCTGAAAAAGGAGATTTTAGATTTATAAAAACTTCATAACCATTGTAGTGCTGTTGCAAGTTTATAACAAAATTGAACAGAAGTTACAAAGATCTCATCATCATAATATCATCAGCTTGGAACTAAAATCGGGTTCTTGTCTTTGTAAATCTGATATCTTGTGCATAGCTTTCGTAGTGTTGCAACCGAATGCTGCATCGAGTTTAGCTTTCTGTCTCGGTACATGCCCTGGTCAAACAAATAGATGTTAGAACTAGTGTCATCACAACAAAGCAAAAATAGTAGAATCAGTAGCTAATAGATCTAACCTCAATGTCATCTCCATATTTCTCCACCAAACGTCTTATATGTGTGCGTTGCATAGTCGTAAGCGGCTGTAAAGGCGCACTGTTTCCATCTTTTCTCTGCTTCCCCAATGCTGTCTTAAGATCTACACATATCAAAACAAAGCATTGGCACAATAAGTTACCACAAAAAGGAAACTTGCATCAACACTGTCAATTGCTTTAACAACCAGATAGAGATGAACGAGTAAAGAATCTGAAGCTAATGAATCCGTCTCATGCTTGTTTACAGTTACAGATAAGCTTGTGTAGCTTTCATCATCAATGGCATAACCATATGTTCATGATTATCTTGAATATTTTGTCATCTATGTTGTAAACTTTACACAAGCATTTACAGAGATAATGATGTTTGTTTAACGAACTAAGATTCTTCATAGGCAGATCAGTTATCCCCAAATTTTACACTACAAACCCTAATTTCGAATTCCCTCAATACAAACTCGAAAATGGATCCACAAGACTACGCCAGCTAGAATCTAAAATCGAATCAAAGACAGAGGATAAAATCATACCGTCTTCCTCGAGTTCGCTGCCAGAATCGATGGGCTCGAACTCCTTAGCAATAGGATCATCGGTGGGTGGTTCTGGAGGTGGAGGAACGTTGAGGGAAGCATCCTGGATCATATGGTCGGTGCGAGATCGAAGCAAATTAGGGTTAGAGATGACGCCGAAGGATCTGTAGTTCTGGATGACACTAGCTTGATCGTCCCATTCGGGGACATCGTCGGCCATGAGAGCGCGGAGCTTGGGAGGGAAGTTGAAAGCTGGTTTGAAGATATTAGGGTTTTTCTTAGGAAGAGCAACGCGAACTTTAGCCCTAGAGTTCCTGTACTTCCTTCTCGACCTCGCCATCTCTCTTACTCTATCTCTCTCTGTCTCTCACAACAGATTGTTTTGGCGATGTAGAAGAAGAAAGCAGAGTGATGAAGTTCGCGGCGGAAAGGGTTTTAACTACAAGGGTTGGGTTTACAAGGTTTTGTAAAACGCCGTCGTTCTGTAGTTAACCTTTTTACCTTCTTACAAAATACTAATATTTTAGTGAAAAAAACTACGTTATTCCGTACCATTTCAGTGAATACACTAATTCAAAATAATATTATTCTTATGGGCAGCAATACATTGTCACCAGTAAAATTCGTAGTCTAATTTATCGGATCAGTTTAAAACTACTAGGCAAACTTGTAATTTAGAAGCTCGTATATTACTATCCAGTTCTATATATATCTTGATGGTTTAAACTTTAAATTTTAAACCTGTTGTCATGAAATAATACTTGCAATGATCGCATTAAGCTATCCGGTATAGTTTTACATGTAACACTTTGGTTAAAAGACAAGGTTCCCAAAAGTAACCACTATTTTGGTAATTTTCCGGCCATAAACTTCGGTTGCGTCCGGTCGTAGCCTATAGACTACAAATGTTATGGAGATCAACAAACTTAATAAAGAAAGAGCTTCTTCTCACAAACTCTAAGTTACTACAACCAACCAAAAAATATTGCAAGTTCACAACAACATTTCAAATTGATAAATCAAACCATATAAGAACCCAACCGTTGATCCAACAATCCAAGAAACAAAATATGGAGGGAAATAAAAAGAGCAGCAAACCATTCCGCGGTATTCATAAACGCATAAAGACTCTTCTCGGTTAGTCATACCATAAGGTTTAAGAACAATGTCTTCATTTGTCACTCTTAACAGCTGTTGGCTCTTCGGTTTTCGCCTCCCCTGTTGCAGGAGCAGGAGCTTCCTCCTTTTTCTCTCCAGACTTGGCTTCTTCTCCTGCAAATACAAAATCCTTTGGTTACTAAGAGTCCTAATTCATGGATTACAGGATATAACAACGTGAAACATATCATTGCATCAACAATGATCTGACCAAGCTTAAACAAGAAAAGGTTATGAAAAAGATCTCACCTTCATCATCACTATCATCCAATTCATCCATTCCGCCCATTCCGCCCATTCCGCCCATTCCGCCGAGCCCTTCAAGCCCTTCGAGACCTTCCATACCGCCCATTCCACCAAAGTTCTACAAGAAGAAAGGAACATGAAGTCCTCAAATCTTAAGTAAACGAAACAGAAGATAATTAACATTGTAAGCTAAAAAGCATACCGAGAAATCCATTCCGCCCATTCCACCCATTCCTCCCATTCCTCCCATTCCACCCATTCCACCCATTCCTCCCATTCCACCCATACCGCCCATACCGCCCATACCGCCCATACCGCCCATATCCATATCTCCAGGACCTATACAAAAAAAGAAGAAGGAAGTTGAACAAGGCCTACAAAATTACGTAAGTGCAGAGAGTGAAGTTAAATAGATATTGTCAAGAAGGTGCCAACCGGTGGGAGTATCGTCGTCCTCATCAGCCCACTTGTCCCAATCAACTTTAACATAGTGAGGAGGTTTCCCTCCACGCAGTAGCTTATTCCACCATTTAGGTTCTGCTTTCTCCAAGATGCAGAATATGCTTCTTAATCCGATGTTGATTTTGCTTTCCTAAATCGAAAGAATGATAAAAATAAGAACCTAACAGGAAGAAACCAAAAGAAACAATAACAAAAACGAGGAGACAAAAAGTCTCATAATCTCACCTCCACATTGACCTTATCATTAAGTTCAAGCTTAAGCTCATAAAGCTGGTTATCTGGTCCAGCCTTGGCAGAGAAATTAAAGATTCCCTCTGGATCAAGTTTAACATCTGCATCCTTAGCATCAGTCAATTGCACGGTTAAATAAACCTTATCGGCTCTCTCAGCCCACTTCACTTCTGGATGGTGACTGTAAATTCACATAAAATCAATCAGATTGAATGAATGCTAAAAGAACCTGGTATAAAAAGACAACACTTCAAAATACATGAATCCCAATAATGTCGCATTTAGGTTAACGAAAAACCGCAACTTTAAACCCCTACAAGCACAGATCCCAAAACCCTAAATCTAATTTCACCATAGGTTTTCATCGAAGCGACATTCATTAACGCAAAGAAGTTACTGAGCCGACACCATAAACCCTAGGTCCAAATCTAAAACCCCCAAATGTTTTTTTTTGTTCCCATTTTACAGGAATCTAGAAGAATTCGTATCCCCAAATCCACCGGTAATATACAAAACGCTGACTTTTTGATTTTACCTCATAAATACTGGAAGCAGAAGGAACTCGTGTAAACCCTAGCTTAGAGGAACAGACACAACAACGATGACGATGCAAATATTTTCTTTTGATCGAGAAGAGAGTCTCTCTACCAGTTTCTTCAGATAGACTATGTTATAGAACATCGAGTAGTTATCGTGTGCGTGCTAGTGCATAAAAGTTAGGTGAATCATATACAATCGAACGGCTGAGACTTGGTTAATGTTCAGGATTTGAGGTTTATTTTGGACAGGAAAAGCAATATGTTAGCCTTTTACTTTTTCGAAACACGGAACTACTTTTCTTGGCCCAAATTCAATACTTTATCAAACATATAGTTTTGGTATCATACATATGAACATGAATCCAATTGTCCTTTTAACGCATTTACAGAAGCCTTTTTTATTTATATGTATAACCTCATCTACAAGATTTATATGTTTAATCTCAATATATAAATTCATGCAAGTGTTTATACATCATAATATCGTATATTAATTAAGCTACTAATCTATGTTGGAATCAGCTTTTCATTTTGGTGACAATGTTCTGATACTGATGAACTGATTAACCAGAATTAAAACCGACCAAAACTCAGACTCTACCACACCCTTAATTGCAGAAAATAAACATTGATTGTTAACCTCGATAAAGAGAACGAAACTTAAAAGTTTAAAACTAAGACCATTAGTAAAATATAACCTAAGCAAATGGTCTCTTTATAAAATGGTAGAGGATTAGATCTCAAGAGATAATCCAACATAAACAAAAGTGATATTAATAAAGAACAAAGAACAACTTTCTGAGAAAATCATTTGAACGAGCTCCATCCCTAGAAGACAACAGTGTCAAGCATGGTGCCTAGTGTCTGAACAATGTTTGATGACATCAAGTTGGACACATGTTCTTCTAAATGCTTCTTCGCATCTTGTCTTCCTACATTCACGATCGCTAGTTTTTCAGGTGATAACTCATCCTCTTCTTGTACCGCCTTGTTATATTTGGCTGCCAAACTCAACATTTCCTGTTTAAGACCAGAGACAATGTTGGATCGAAATATCAGTGACGTGCTGCTTTGAATAGAAGAGTTTGGAATTGCAACTTTTTCTAGTTTGTTCAGATAAAAGATACCTGCACGGTCTGTTCATTTGTCTTAGAGTGAGTGTCAAAGCGCCTTAGATTCAGACCATCTGCCCATTTCTTCTTGTGGAGGTTAAGTAACATCTTCTCCTCGAGTTCGTTCTTCCTATAGTTGATGGCTATTGAGTAATAGTGTCTGTTCAATCCATGGATCAAGGCCTGCATAGCATCCAAAAATGCCAACACCAAATACATTCTCCAGACTTATTCTAACTTAAACTAGAAAAAATCGTTTCATTGAGTAATTACCTGGATTGATGGTTTGTTAAGGTGCCCGAGGTTTGATGTTGTTTGACGGGGTTCTTGCCCAAGCATGATGGTCTGTGGATTTATCGAGCGGAACGCATCGATCACCACTTTCCCCTTGACACTTTGAATTGGATCTACCACTACTGCTACTGCTCGCTGATTCAAAGCTTCAAAACTCTACAAGCAAACAGATGTCCACAATGAACATATGGTCCAATTTAAACTATATCTATGATCAAGTCAACTATGCAATCACATAACTCTAGTACTATACAATGCAAAACCAATTACTACATGCTAGAACACAAGGGAGTTTAACGTTCTGAAATGCTTAACCATTAAGACAATAAGTAAGAAACGAAAGAACAAATTCATGAGTGTATTAGAGATGAATATCGAGGTTCTTTTACCTATCATTTTTTCCCATGGCAAGTAGAAAGAGATTACCACACCAAGCACTAATGATAAGTTTTATAAAGATAAACACGAGGATTGGGAAATATTATTCTATAGATCACTGTGTGCAACTAAGCAACACAAAATCTACCTGCTGGGTATTAATGTCGACACCAGAAAGCCAACAGCCAAATCCAGGATGTGAATGATACCAACCAACCACCATCTCAGGTCTGAAGAAAGGAAGCAAATATTGAAGATGTAAGTGAATAATACCCAGATAGTGTAAAAGTGAGAGATGAGAGTAGAGAAGAATGAATACCTTCCAGTCTGTTTAAGCATGTCAAGCATATTAGTCTGGAAGACATGATCAACAGCTTCAACACTAACACCAGTACCACTCTGAGGCATCGCAAATACATCAACCACTCGAACAGTGTACTCATCCACGAACTCTCCAAGCATCAATCCCATCACCTCCATAGGAACACCAGCTCTTCCTAACAAAATCAACAAAACAATTCCTTCAAAACTCTACACATTCCACTTAAAAATTACAATCGAAACTAGGATAACACAAAGAGATCAAAACCCTAGAGTTAACGGACACGAGACAAGTCTGAGACAAAATCGAAAACCCTAAAACGCAAATCGGAGTATTGGGATGGATGATTATAGTATTACCATGTTTGAGCATTTTGAGGAGGGCGAGGGAAGAGATGTAAACTTGTTCCGACGTATCGAGAGTCGGAGAATCAGGCGATGGATGACCTAATCCGCTTCCGGCACCGAAGATTCGCTGCAATCTCTCCATAGATACAAGATTCTTCTGTCGGGTTCCTACGAAATTGAGATCTTCAGAGCTGTCTTTGCCAACAAGACAAAGACGACGAAGATCGATCTTTTAATTCGATTTGCAAAGCTTCTTCCAGAGCTCAAATTTTCCTTCCCCTTTTGATTGTTTTCCCAAATTTACAATATCGACTTAAGGTTTTCATTATTTTCATATAAGTCCTCATAATATTTCCTTTTTAAAACGTAGACCACGAATAACGCAAGCACCCCAAAAGAATTTTTTCATGCATTAATTAATTTTCATAACTTTTGTTAAACTATATATATGCTTTAATCAAAAGGTGCTTGCAAGTTGCACCGTTCATGGAACAAGTGAAAAACTATGGAAATGAGACAGAAAATCAACTTTAGGGCTTTGTTGATTTAGTGGATGGTGATTATGTTAAAAGAGATAGAACGCTTTTGGTATGTATGGGTCGTAGACCGACCATAATTCACTCTCACTTGTCGGACGGTAGAGACTAGAGACCGGAGACAAACAATCATTCATTTTTAGGATTACAAGTAGACAATATCTGACATACTTTTTAACATATCCTATCATCATGACGACAGATTTTGTTCTAGTTTTTGGTTGGTACTTGTGCAGACCCATGTTACCTTCCCATTCGAGTAAGAGTACGTCATGCTAATGTGCAACAACCCATTTAACCTAAATTATAACTCAATTTGGTTTTGTTTCATTCTTTTATCAGTTTTCCAATTCTGCTTAGACTACTATTTTTAGTTCTTTTTATGTTTATATTTGCTTTTGTATTACTATTTATGTTTATGAAACATCATGTAATCGCAATCACAAATACAAAGTCCGTTTTTCTTTTAAAACAATCATGCCCTATCGTACTCGTTCACCTTTTCAGTTTTGTCTTTTCTCATACCCCACAAGTAGACTCCAATAACTAACCATTGTACCAACATCCAATCACATTTTGAGTTAAGACTACGACAAATCAATGACGCCCCCCACACATGAAAATGACAAAACCAAAGAAATAATCTCATAAAAGGCATCTAATGTTTCAAATAACGACGATAGTAATGGTACACGCAAGTATTATTATTACTTGGTGATATAGTGAAAACAAATCAACACAATAATGTTGAAGTACTTCGATGCATCAGGTATATCATAGTAGCGTAATAATACTAAAGTGTCTTTTAATGTGTATTGTCTTCTACGGAATGTCCTGTTTTCTTGATGGATATAGTCCAGAGAAGATCTGAATCTGATTCGACTGTGATTTTCTCTTCTTTAACCAAGTTCGATGTACTTATCAACCCACCAAATCTCATCTCAGTGTTGGCTATAAGACAATTATAAAAAACAGATATAAACTATAGTTAGATCGATCTGGTGATGCTGACGAAGATTATGATGATGATGTTGCACAATGTTACTTACTTAGATCCCATTTAAGCCCTGTGGTTGTGGTTTTGGCAGATGGAGCTCCAATTGGGATGAGTCCACAGTGAGGCCCTTCAAGAGAAGACTGAATATGTATTTCATGTCGGTGACTCTTTGGAAGGAGTTGGATGAGGCAATCATCAGATAAAAGGACTATCCTTGTGTCTGGATATCGATATAAGACGTTGAGATTACCAGCTTCATGATCAAATCTTCCCCCAAGTGCTCCAGTGGCAAGAATCTGGAGCTTACAGGAGAAATATATAAAAAAAAAAAATCATTCTCTCCATTGAAACTATGCGGAAAAAACAAAAAGCACAGAGCTTTCGTCTATGAAAGATAAACTTACTCTGGAACTCTCTAGATTCAAAGTAGAGTCACGGATATACAAAATGCATTTATCAAGATCTGTGGTATCTTGATCATGAGATTCATCTAAAACCTTAGTTCCCTGAAAAAAAACAACGAGCACCCAGTAGAACAATCAAAAAGCAAATATAAGCGAGGGTTGAATCAACACAAAGACACCCAACAATGTGATGTAATGCATAAAAAAAATAACCTCAAAAAGCAAGGATAAACAATACACCAAGAGCTTACCAAGCTTACATAAAAGTCGAGGACATCACGGCGAATAGAATCCATATCTCCCTTGATAACATCCGGCTTATACCTAAAATATACATTCTCAGAACTATCTATCTCTTTGAAGTTCAAAGAAGGTAAAAGAAAAAAACAGAACCATCTTTTGCTATCAAGACAAGATTTTCCAGATTCAAGAAAAAGATGTTGCTCAAGTCATGACCTTAATCAAATCTTGAATCAATAGATCAAATTTAGGCATTTATAGGGGAGACTAATAATTCCAATAAATAACCATCCCAAGAACAAATTAAATAAATGATCTCCCAAAAGTTCCATAATCTGAAGAAGAAAAAAGCTGCGAGAGAGGGATAAAGGTCCGAAATTTGAACCTATTTCGAATGGCGAGAGCGTCTTCATGAGGGAAGAAGAGAGGTAATTCGTCGTAGATGCGATTAGCGCCTCCATCAGCACAGAGACGAAGTTTTGCTGTTCTACACAAAAAATTTCGAAACAAATTAAACACCTCAGAGTCATTATTTCAGAACGAAAAGCGTGAGAAGGTACCATGTTCCCAGAGAAGAGGAGTGAATCGTGGTAAATTCTGGTTAAGAACAACGAGAGCGTATCTCGCCCCTGGAGTCTCGTCGGCGGGATTCGACGGGAGGAGAAAGCTAGAAGAGTGAAGCATAACATCCACGGCTGACATCGGAGAGAAGAAGAAGAAGAAGAAGAAGAAGAAGAGAGAGCGAATTGTGTTTCTGATATTTCCTTTTTTTTTTTGTGTTATGTGTACATATTTTTAATTCATTCACTGGTGACTGGTTGCTGATAAATTAAAAAAAAAAAAATATATATATATATATAGGGGTTACATAATAAAGGCACCTCACCTTACCGAAGCGACCAAGCGTTGACTTTTCAAAGATGGAGTAAAAAAAGAGGGGCACGTCTCAATCTCAAATTGTCAGGTGTGACTGACTTACTTATTAAAGTAGCGTATCGGACTACGTGACTTCTTTTCTAACCACGTAAAGGCAACCTTTAACCTTCCACAATATCAACGTCACGAGGACCCCCGACACACGTTGATGCCCTACATCAATTGTGCCTCAGCTTATGAATATTGTCCACATGTCTTTTTGCAATTAAATACTGTGAAATTAGACTTTTTAACATTTGTCTTCAATGATCGCAACCAAGAGAAACAATAATTTAATTTAACTTATTAAGATATAATTTTTTCTTAATAATGTAGACCGTTGGTGTCATATTCAAATGGTACAATTGATTCCGTTAGCTTCCTTCTTTGTCTCTTTCTCTCAAGTCCCAACCTATCAAACATTCTCCATTAGCCATCTTCTTGTATTTTCCATTAGCTTGTATAAACATTCGGTTGAAGAACATTTATTAAGAGTCTTATAAAGAGCAATAACATTTCAACCAAAAAAAGAAAAAAAAAAAGAAAAGAGAAAGGGTTTTCTTCAGAAAAGAATAAAATTACAAGTAAAATATCTAAACCCTATAAACATATAGTTCATTCTACATAAGCATGTAAATAGATTGTACATCTGAATTTTTTTGGGACTATTTTTGGAGAAAGAAAAGAATTGAGGGGGCTCCGAACAAAACGTTTTAGACAATTCAAGACAAACTCTCTTCTCTCTCTCTGTACATAAATTTATACAAGTTGAAAGGATCAAAGAGAGATTTTCAATATTTATAAACCAAAAAAACAACCACCTCTCTGTTTCTCTTTACATGAAGTAGCTCAGTGATGTCTTCTTCCTCGAGCCTCCTTCTCCATACAGCTCGTTCCATTGCTGAAGCTCATTCATGTTCGATGAATCAGACGACACACTCGCACATACCTACAACAACAAAGCATTCCGTTAAATCCATCCCAAAACTGGACCAAATGCTAAACTAATTTGTATGTTTCAGTTTCTCAAACCTGATCATGTGCGGCCTTGAAATCATTCATGCTCAAGGGTCTTATGTCTGTACTGCTATATAACTTAGGCATTGGTCGGTTTTCGGCTTCAGCCACACTTCTCTCCTGCGAGTCAACAAAGCCATGACTTCCGGTTTTAAATAAGGAAACCACAAATCATCACCATTATAATTTTAAAACAGAGCCAAACCTTCTTTTCTTTTGCCAAAATCTCTCGGATAGGAAGATGTGCCGCCGTCACGCAAAGATTCTGCAAACCAAACAATTGTTTAGAATGTGCTTTTTATGAAACAGATTTTCAGTTTCCGTTTTGGATGGAGGAAATTACAAACCTTTAAGTCACTCCCTGAGTACCCATCTGTCATATTTGCTATAGCTTCTAAATCTACGTCTTGTGCCATCTCTTCTTTCGCCAAAATTACGCTCAAGATCTTCGATCTGTTTGCTGAATCAGGGAGATTAACCATCAACCTGCACAGAAGTCTACTCTTAAGCGATGCTTCGAAGATGACAAAGACACGGAAAACAGAGAATAATTGACTGTTTATTACCTTCGGGGAAGCCGTCTAATTACTGCTTCGTCAAGGTCGAATGGTCTGTTGGTAGCAGCCAGTACTAAAACTCTTTCTTTATCCTTTGTGCGTAAGCCGTCCCAGTTTATCATGAATTCGTTCTTCATCTTACGCATAGCTTCATGTTCTCCTGGATTCTCACGTCTTCCCAACATGCTATCAACCTAAATAATTTCGTTCCCATTCAAAAGATTTTCAGAAGGAAAAAGTAAATGTAAAGCGGAGGAGAGCTGTTCTTAACGTCATGCAACAAACCTCATCGACAAAAATGACGCTTGGAGCTATCTTACTTGCTAAAGAGAAAACAGCTTTAACATACTTCTCTCCCTCACCAAACCACTGCAAGAAATCTAGATGTCAAGTCTAATCTCAAAGGAAACATTACAGAGTCAGGTAACCGTTTCAAGTAATAAATACCTTTGAAGTAATGCTGGACATTGAAATATTGATAAAGTTTGCACCAGCCTCGGTTGCTACTGCCTTTGCCAGCATTGTCTTCCCCGTACCAGGAGGTCCAAACAACAGGATACCCTTTGTAGGCTGCATGAAAAAAAAGAGTTATACTTCAGTTTCCAGAGATGGATTGAAACAGATAGTTGAAAAATGAGTAGCGGTAAAGGTACCTTTGTAAGCTGTCCTTTGCCAAACAATTCGGGTCTTTGAAGAGGAAGCATCACCAACTCCTTCAATGTGTCCTTCACATTTTCCAAAGCCCCGATATCACTAAAAGATACACCAATATCGCTTGGAGGAATGACGTCTGATAGGAGTTTTTTCTCGAATTCATTCTCAGTAACAACATCCTGAAATAATATAGTAATTGTTAAAAATCCAAGAGTTAATTGGGAGGCAAACTAGCATCAGATTTATAAATATTACTTTGAGAGACTTCTTTGTGCTCTTGTTTTCGTTTTGAATCCCATGCAATAACTGCAGGCCATATGTGATGCTGCAACACACGCCAAACGGTTATTCGCAAGAAAATATCACAATCGCATTTCGCATGATCTATATATTTCAGAGTTTCTATCGAAGGATCACCTTTCTGCAGAGATGATAAGCTTGTTGTCTTTGACCGTAGGTTCTGAGCAGATCAGAAGATGGTGGCCGTAAGCCCAGCCAACCACTTTCTCCACACCTATTAATCATACAGTTTTCGCCTTTTCGGTTAAACAAATAACCGGATTTTCAAGGAAGAAAAACAGAAGGAAAAGTTAAAGATGCCTACTATCAGAAGGAAGGGTTTGATCTTTGATGCACAAGGTTTCAAGGTCAGGGCAGACTAGACGGTTTTTGCTAAGGACCTGCAAAAACCATTAACAAAGACATAAGAAAACACACACAAAACGAAAAACCAGGAACATTAAGATAGTCATGGGACTTCATTGAAAGATGCTCACTGCACGGATGCTGGTAATATTAGCTTGAGCCTTCAGGATCTCTGTGTCACGTTCAAGTTTATCCTTCCAGTCCACCAGCAAAGCTTCATCCTATTATGATTTAAGAACAAAAGATAATGAAATAAAAAGAAACAAATGGCTCTAGACAACTAAAAAGGAGTAAAGGCTCAAACCTCAGGTAACTGGATGGTCACTTTGTTAGGAAATAGCCTAGTGATTTGCTTCACTGATTTAGGCATTTCTTTGTTCCTGTCCTGCAGTCTACCACCAAAGTTATCCTGCATATGCCATGAAAAATCACTCCCAAAGCATCAAACAGATTAAGAAAGAGAGGGTAATTTTTGCATGTGTATAGGCTGCATCTTCACTTACAAGTTACAATTCAGAAAAAAATATAAGATGCTTTGCAGTCTTGAAAAATAGAAATTATTAAAGATGAGTCAGGTTAATCATACCGGAAATGCAAGATCCAGCAATGCTGTCTGGTTGCTGCCAAATTTTGTGAACAAGAAACCTCCAGGGTGGGACTGAAAATGATATATCAAACAATCAAATTAACCATTTTGAGATGAACTTAAGAAGGTTACAACAGCTTAAGAAAGAGAGATAAATTAGAAATCCTACTTTTTCCTTTCGGCTGTCCAACTGGCATTGTGAGGCTATGACAACAATATTTTCAGGTAAATTCTCCAGCTTGCTCTTCAAAGTTATATACACATCAGTGTTCCCCGACACAGATTTCTCAATGTCTTTCAGGAACAATATCAGTGACCCTCTTTCACTTTCATTAAAAGCCACCTACAATATCATTTAAGAGGGGTTATAGGGTTTCTATAGCTACAAGAACTAAGTAATACTGTTCATACTATATAGAGAGGTAACAAAAAGTGGTAAGAACTACCTCAAAGATTTCATTAATGGCAAGTTTATCAGCATCGTCACTGGAAGAACTTTCTAACCGAAGTGAACTCGCTGCACACGAAGAATGTCATTACTACAATTAACTTTTAAATGAAAATCTGTAGATATTAGCACGGAAATTACCAGTACAAAAAAAACCATGGTCTTCTTCACATAGACCACCAAGATCATTGCCATCTGGTACCGACTTATCAAATCTAACCCCGATTTTTGAAGATCCATTTTCTTCAAACGCAAGGAGTACTTTGCCCTGGAAACCTATTGCCGGTCCCCTAGAAAGAATAGCATGAAAAAATAAATAAATTGAGTTTTGATAACAATCTACATCAGATGAAAAGACCTCAAAACAAAAGAATAGAATAATAAAAACAACGAACAATACCTAGGTGGAGCTTGGAGAGAAGCAAGTGAAGTAGTTGAAGGACCTACAAACTTTACTCGATCACCTAAGGATTACAGAAATGCTTGTTCAATAACAGAGAAAGTGGCACAACAACAAAACTGAAAAATAAGACATAAGCAACTATACCTGCTTTAAAGGCGTAACTTTTAGAGGTTGCAGTTGACACTTCTTGCCTCGGAACAGCCTGAGAACTCAGTGTTGATCCACCTGTTATATCAGCCTCAACACTTGAAGTTGGTTTCTTATGCTGCAAAACAGCAGCTTGTGCAGCCTGTACAGCTCGTTTAGCAAGCACAGACAGTCTTTCACGCCTAGAACTTTCTTTGGTAGAATCTGCTTCCTTGGCTGTCGATCCCTGAAGCCATCCAGAAACAGTAGAGGATCAATGCTAGCAGTACTGTGTAAATCCCAATAACTTAACAGATTGCCGGGACATATACAGCTTCTAAGGCATTTGGAACCAATAGTCAAGAGTGCCAACTTAATACCACTATGCTCACGATTTTAATATAGACATCAAATATGTTATGAATATGCATAAAATCAAACGCTCAAAAAGAAAAAGAAAAAGAATGGAAGTTTACCCCAGGTAACAAGAGAGAGTCAATAATCATTAATTTGGCCCCAAATTTTTTCGCAAGCGCTTTTGCTAACATTTCCTGATATATCTCAGAGCCTTCAAATATTCCATATGAGAATTTTGTTAGGAAAATGAAAATGAGGAACCAAAGAATTATAAAAAAAACTTGTTCAGAGTTTCCCACATACCAGCTGGTCCAGAGAGCAAGATGCGGGGGCACGTTGTTGGCAAGTCTGATCCATACTTTGAATACTTGCTTTCACACTTCATATGGACATATGTTGACATTATCAAAACATCCTTAGTTGTGCCACTGTGACAATTTAGAAAGTTGTTTATCCAAACTTGGAACACCACAATAAATGTTTTCCATCTTGCCATAGCAAAGTATAATAGCAAATTATTGGTACTACTGACCTTAAGAAATATGGGAAGTTCTCAAAAGAAACTTCTATGTCCTGAGGATTGAGTACCCCTCCTCGCAGACTATCCTTATGTGCTTGACGTCTAGTTGATACCAAAGCTGATGGACGGTCATATTCTTTCAGCATTTCCCTCACTTCCCTTCGATCATCCACCAGTATTTTGGAAATGCTACCCCTTAAATCAAATTCAGAAGGATCCCCAAGTAAGCTCAAAATTGGTCGAATTTCATAACCAGAACCAGGAATATTTCCACCTTCAGCTTCTTGAAAAGGATCCATTCCATTTCCATCTGCATTCTGGTCATCGTTGGCAGCACAAGAGGTCGAAGCAACAGTTTTCTCCGTTGAAGCAATAGCAGCATGATCATTATTACTATCAACATCGTTCATGTCTACATCCAGAATACAATCATTGCAGCTAGAAGGTAACACAGGAACCTCTGAATTTTGCTGCCTTTTGACACTTTTAGCAGTAGGTGGTAAAAAAGGGACATTATGTAACTTTGATATAGACGCCAATAAAGAGGCCCCATCAACAGATGAAGAGTCTCCTGCTCTTGTCTCAACATGAAACCCTTTCAGAGGGGCACTCTGCGCTTCAAAAATGCTCAATGAAGAAGCTCTGTCTGGAGCAGCTAGATTTTCATCTTTAAGAGGCTGAAATATCTGAAAACTAGTCAAGGAAAAAATAGGATAGCCATTGAATAGAGATAATAAGAACCTCATCGATAGATATATGAAAGAAAAAAATACATATATAATCCCGAATTACAGAACGTGAATAACTTTCCAGACCATTTTTAAAAGGATACATAAGCATGTTTCCCAGGGGTGCTGAAGACAACTTCATCGCCACCCCGCAGATGAACACAAGTACTCCTTTGGTAAATCTTGCCATTGACCTGAACAAGAACTCCATTCCCTATTATCTCCAGCGATGCAACTGATGGACCTCCATGCTGCAAAAAACATTATAAGTAAAAAGGCTTTTTGCCCCTTAGGCTAGTAGAAGACCAATCAGATAGTGTCCATACCTCAGACTGCCTTAGTTCACATAGAACGGTGGGCATAGGTAGATCTTTGATACATAAATCACATCCTCGCCGTCCAACAGTAAACACAGAGCCTCTCATGACACGATGAGGGTTCTGAAGTTGCGAATAAGGACAGTCAGAAACCACAAAATTAGTAGTCACAGGAAGTTGAAAAATCCCTAGATAGACTAGTCAGAAAACTCTGAAAACCGCAGCAAGCTTAAAGCCAACCCACGGCCTCCAACTACAAGAGAAATGGGGCCTCTAAAACATGCAGCTGGAAAAAAAAACACTAAATTGTTATACATAAACCAAGAACGCTAGTTCACAATTCTTACTTGTCAGCTACTATTTCACCATTTACTAACATTTCAACAGCAAAATACAATAGTTCTCTCTTATAGAAGGAACAAGTTCAGTAAAGAAATACACAATTTACCAAATACTGTACATTGTCAGAAACCGGTCCGCAGCGACCCATAATATCACATAACACTGCAGGAAAAAAAAATTCCACATCGCAGCAGACTAAAGTCGACCAAATAAACCGAAAGCCACGATCTTTACTAAATTCCCCAATCGCGCGGACAGCTAAACCAACTAGGCTCACAATTAGCGAAACATGTGCAAACAACATATAAAGCAGACACAGCAAATAACAAACCTGAGGATATTGAGAAATGAGCTTGGCCCAAGGAGCCTTAGCAATCCGCTTCTTTGAGGATTTGGATTTATCAGGTTCCACCACCAGTTCACCTGAAGAGCCCAACACGAACAACCAAAACATATGAGCAAAGAGATAACCTCTTATTTTATTTTTGTCATGAAAAGGAGAACATGCAAACATGCGAACCTGCAGGTGTAGGCGTCACCAAGCCTTCAACTTCTGGATTCGTGTCGGTCTCCATCGCCGGCACATCGGTGGTAGTAACTGGCCTTTCCGCATCATTACTCTGTGGATCAGGAGTTCTCAGTTCCGGCTCTCCAGATTCTGATCCAGGATCCGAAACCGGTCCTTGATTTTCAATCGGCAACTCACTCGCCGCCGCCTATACCAAACCAAAATAAAAAAAAAAACTCAAAAACGAAACCACGAAAATTCAAAATTAAAAAAAAAAAAAAAAAAACCCAGATTTCAAATCCAGGAGGAAGAGAATTGATTAAAACCCCCTCCCCTCCTCCAATCAAAATCAACAATTTACGCAGAGATACGATTGATAGAAGCAGGTCTATCGATCTTAACCTTGGATCGTTTGGTAGGCCGTGAGGATGAAGTTGTTTCCTGAGAAGAAGCACAAAAGCGCTTCGAAGCAGAAGAGCTACGTCTCGTCTCAACCATATCTCTTCTTCTTATTCTTCACCGCCGCTTGATCTAAAGAAGAGACGCTTCGAGAGAGAGAGAGAGAGAGAGAGAGAGAGAGAGAGAGAAGAGAGATTTCGTGAGAATGAATGATTTTTACTGCAAAACTCAGTTTTTATCTAAACGTCATTAGTAATATTTAGAGAGAAACTGCAACTTCCTCTTATTATAAAGTTAAGTACGTATCTGGAGATTTTTAATATTTATATATATTTTACATTTTCCTTTTTTTGTCATATCCCTTCTATAAAAAGAAGTTTACAATTCTTCATTTTTTTACTTTAAGAAAGTATTTTAATAACTCTCTCGTATTATAGACGACAAAAAAAGTTAATTAAATACAAAATCAGCTCCACTTGGCGAAAGTAGTAGTAGATTCTCTTCACTTATTATTGTCCAGCTTTAAATCCAAACATCCAACGGTCAATATTTATATAAAAAAAGACCAATTTATCGAACTTACAAAGACCGAACCAGTAGAATATTCTTGCAGGCTTAGTTGTTTTGTGGCTGATATTATATCAGTTTTTTGGTTTAATTTTTGGGTTTACATGTTGACAACTTGACATGCGTTTATTGCATTTGAAGTAACACATTGTCACAGCAAATTCATACGTATTTATCTGACCACGACGCAAGTGTGGTCTTTGTTTTACTAGACATTAAAATATCATGTTTTGGTCGTGTCATATATAAACTGTACGACAAATTGGTGTGGCAGATGAATCTCAGTATCGCAATAATTCAACTGTAGTAATAATTATGTAACCACCAAACTCCTTAGCAGTTAGGAACGAACTGAATGTTGTATTAAGCACGTGTGTTCACGTGTATTGATCCCGCCATTATATTAGACAGAAAAATGTAAATAGGTAAAGGCCCATTTAGTGTTGTGTGACTTATGGCCCGGCCCATCAAAATTCGACACTCATAAGAAAATGAAAATAAACCCAGGACAAAATGGTGAAATGGAAAAAGTGTAGAAGAAAATTTTGTGACCAGGCATTTTGGGATAAGAATCATCAAAAAAGCAGAAGATGTTTATATTGTTTATAAAAACTAAAAAGGAAAACTCAATCCTGAATGTTATCTTCTTTAGTTTTTTGATATTTAGGATACGGAGACTGATAAAAAATAAATTATCGTGACTCATGTTCTTTTATTTATAGGGTAGGCTAAAATATAACGAAATTTTGCCACAATTATCTTTTAACAAACGAAACAAAAATTCGTTATTCAAAAAACACTAGTTTCTAGTGTTTGATGAGACGTAGAAAATTATGAATCTTCTTCTAACTATAATTTTGTTATTGTACTTTTGTTTTTTTCCTTCAAAGATGGAACGGTTTAACAAGAAAAGTTGCAAATTTACATGAAAATGATTTATTAAATTGATGTTGTTATGGTCCTTACGGATCGTTCAACTATCTTGATTTAACTATTAAGATATTGTTCTCCTCGTTATAAGAGCTAGAACTTAAAAAATGCATCTCTTTGTAAATAACTAAATATCAAGAGACGATGACAAAGAAAAAAAACAACAAAGTACTAAGATAACGATCAACTGGATCAACACGACCACTTGGTATTAGTAACTTCGCCAATTTAACCTGAAAAATCGCGTTAGACCATGTTGTCGAGCTTGATCAGCGACATGTTTTAATATTGAGAGATAGAAACCCTAGTGATTAGACAAGAACCAAAGTGTTGGTTTATTTTAATAATGTCTGCATATTTCACGCTCTTTGTTTAATTTAAGTATGTTTGTTTTAATTTCTGAAACCTTTGAAGAAAAAAAATGCTATCATGGATCAAACCAATTTCTTACGATCCGGTATGGTTCAATTTATGGTAAATCAAAACCAATATAAAAAAACATTGATTTTAAAAACAAATTCCCCAACATTTATATCCCAGCAAACGCGCCGAGAGTTGAGAGTTGAGAGTTGTTAAGGGTTAGGTTGAGAGTTGGTAACTTGTGTGTTACAACTTGGCACTAACCGGTTGATCAATTTGACTTTAATGGCGGTTAACGTACAAACGGAACCCAGTTTGATCAGAACATAAGTCTTTACTATTGTGCAGAGACACATGAATATTTTAAAGATTTAATTAAAATCAAACACTTCAAGGATCCTAAAACCCTGATTATTCACATACATATCAACCCGGTTTGATCAAACATACGTCTTTAGTTACTATTGTGCAAAGACATGAATATTTATAATTAAAAAAAAAACACTTCATGGATCGTAAAACCCAAGATTATTCACATCCAAATTCAAATCCAACCTATGAGGATAAATTAAAGAAAACATAAATCAAGAAGATAGGTTTTTTTTTTAGTTCTAGCTCCTGCAACGAGCAATTGCGCTGCAACCACGACTGTAAGGATTAGCTTGAGCTCCGTTCCGACAATTGTAATAAGACGCACCTCTTCTTGAACAAGGCACACTGTTCCGTTTCAATGATTGATAGCTTATGTATTTTGTGGTAGCCAATATTCTTCTGTTGATCTCTGAGTCCATTTCTTCTTCCTCTGCCCCAATACACTTGGCTATTGAACCGCGACAGCCTGAGCCGTGGACTCCGGTCGTGGCCCACTCTAGACCATCGAGGTCATTGGTGAAGCCGGCTTGGACCGGAGGTGAAGAGACTAACACGATGAAGAGGATGAGTATCATAAGGGTTGGGAAGAGAATAGAAGACTTGGCCATCTTTTTGGTCTTTCTTCTTTTCTTGGGTTTCAATTGTGTTATTATTGCTTAAGTTAATGTTTATATATACATGGTGAGTGCGTGGACTCAGTTTTTGGTTTTTGTTAGTGGTTGAAGCTCTCTTTTGTTTTTGTGTTCTTACTAGAATTACATGTTTTTTTATAAAGAAAATCATAGAATGAGGAAAAAGCTTTTAATTGATTTGTTAATCAAAATGCTAGTTACGATCCAAAACGGGTAAAATATCCTAAACAACGATTTTTTTTTTCTGTTTATGTCTTTGCTATATTCAAGTTTTGAAAATTTAACGAGCTCAATTTAGAGAAATAAATGTTTGTAGATAAAATATAAATATTTGAACATAACATTATTTATGTACTGCGATATTAACAAAAATGCCACTTGACAATGAAATGAGAAAAGATTATGCAAACTAATGATTTATTAATGGAGAATTGTTGGGAGTGGTTGAATATTTGTTAAAACCGACACAAATTGAACCAAGACGATTTGATATATTTGAATTTGAGCGGTCAAGCCTTTTTTCATTATCCATTTGACTTTTTCATAATCAACATTATCATTTTATAATGATCTGAAAGCACTGAATCTAGATGACATAATAAATTTTTAATTGTTTTATTTATTTAGTTTTTGGATTCAAGTTACTTTTTCTTTTGGATAATTGAGTAGGTTTTGATATCTTCGTTCACTATCTGAATTTTGTTAATTTCATTCACTAAACATTGATCATTGACATCGACCGATATCTCTTAGTACCAAGTACCAACTATTTAACTACTGAATTTCAAATATATATAAAAAAAGTTATCATGGTTCGCTTTCTAAATAAAAAAAATACGTATTTTGAAACAACGAAAAGCTATTATTCGTTTTCCCTTCTCAACAACCCTGAAACGAGTTGGGCCATCGTTATCCCAACAAAACAAAGAAAAAACCTAACCCTTCTTCAACTAAAATAATCGAGAATTATTAGACTAGAGCACTTTCTAATAAATCATGTTTTAAATTATAGGGCAATTCATTGAATATCCCAATTTTTCTTTCTCACCAAATTAAAGCGCGTTTCATACTTGCTAGCCTTCATATAACATCTTTAGATCCATGGATCGGTCTTGTCATAATAAGACATGATGATACTCCTAGGTTTCATAGCAAATCAAGATCTTAGAAATCACTAAAACCAATGGGTAACCTTAAACTGTAGATTACTAAGGTTAAAAACGTTGTTATCAGAATACCAGAACGAAGAAAATACCATTAAAGACAGAAAGACAAGATCAGATTAACATTATAAGAGTAAAATTACCGAACCGAAAATGGTACAATATAGCTTCTTTTTGAAAATGCAAAAACTGTGTTCACATATTCAAGTATCAATCGCATGGACTTGTGAACACAAACAAACAATACGGACCTTTTGTTCTCCTACGAGCTCTCTCTAGTCTCTTCTAAGGTTTTACATTAATGAAGTTACAATATGTAAGAAAGCTTCACAGTTTTATCTTTCTAACTTGCTGAGCACGTCATCCATCGGCGGCAACTCCTTCGATATCTCAGCCCAATCCGGCATCCCCTGAAAAATAGGGTTTTTTTAGGACTTACATCTAAGATGCACAAAACCGAATCAAAAACCGATACATAGATATCAAACAATAACCAAAACTATTCATCAGTTAAGAACACAAAGGAACTATTTTTGCATAGAACATGAGAAACCAAGAGAGGAAAGGTTTTCAGATGAAACTTACTCTACCCGATCTGCGGACTCGACCATCTAACCGTAGTATAATGTACACGTCATCACCTGGGTCAACTCCTTCAGATATCTGTTGATCTCTTATCCACCTGAAACAAACAAAACCAGAGACATCTTTAAGACTCAAAAACAAAGTTTCCATCTTTCTTCTATCAAACTTTGATCAGTAAAAAGGCGACAAATTTTCGACCTTTCCCATTCACCAGGGGAAACAGTCTCGGCCTTGAACCTGATTTCACTTTTCAGCTTCGATTGGGCTACTACCGATTGAGCCCGTGTATCGAAGTCTTCCTATCAAGTACAGAAAAATCACTGCTTTGCAAAATGAGAATGAAGGTGAATATTTTTTTTGTTTTGTTCCAATACAGAATCCTTTCGTTACCCCAATTGAAGGAAGAGATGTAGCTGTCTTTGAAGAAGCTCCAAAACCTTTTTTCTCGACTTCCGGTGTTTTACGTTCACCCCATACCACAGGAACTAAGAGAACACCTTGTCGTAGGAGCTCGGTTCTGAACCTATCTGCTTTTTGCATCGCGAGTGTAACAGTCTCTTTTTTCCCAGCTAGAATAACCTAACAACAGTGTCAATCACTTAACCGATTCAGAAATTCAAAGGCTAATTAACACTCAAGGCAGCAAAAAGTAGGATAAAATACTCACAGGTCGAACTGTATCCCTTAGCTGCACAAGTTCAACAACACGGTTGGTTGACAGGCGTAGAGGCAACCGTGAAAGAGTTTCATCTCGAGTTATTTGAACCATTTGTTCTTCCTCTTTCTTGTTTTCCCAAAGGAACAATGAAACCAGAACAACAATACCTGTACATTGCTGTTCCGAAAGCTTACTCACGTAACAGAGCGAAAAAATGGAATTTTAGATTCAAGTCGTGTCTATGACTCACCTCCAATGTTAATTGCAGCATTTCCAGTAGTTTCCAGAAGATCTGGAGCACCATCACCGCCTTTAATTGCCTGAATCAGTCTTGGTATGGTAAAGAACGTTGAGATACCTGCTGATGCTGCAAATGCAAAATAAAAGAATTTTCTAACGCCACGAAACGGTGCTCGTACTTCACTGATGAGTTTCAGATCTCTCCGGAAACTATCGCCAATATCATCCCCGCCTAACCTAGCCTGCGAAAATTGGACGAAGTTTTCGCCAATGAGAAAGTTCTTCTTGAAGATAAGAACAAGACAGGAAAAAAGGAGAGTACAATACCTCTTCTTGCAGCTCCTTAAACTCGGGTAATGCGCGAAAGGATGCTAAGTCAGGATCGTTAAGAATCGTGGCAAACTTCAGATTATAATCTCTCAACGCAATTCTCAAACAATCAGCAGCCTTTTTTCCCTCGCCCCTACCTCGAGACGATAAACAATAAAAATGAAATAACAGAGAGCAAAATCTCATCAGGATCTTCCAAATCGTTGATTCTTAGGCAATTTCATCGGTATATGATTCGAGGTTCTTACCGGTAAGCATGACAACATGCTTTGTTATAGTAAGCAGCTTGTGATTCAATAGGATTTGGATCCAAACTCAGTGCTGTTTCAAACTGGACAAGAGCATCTTTGACCTGAAAGTATCCAACATTACAAATCAAATAAATCTGTTTATAGTAAAGACTATTTTACTAGCCCAAGTATCCACATTTATAACTAGTACAAGAGAATCGCTAACTTGGTTTTCAAAGTTTGAAACATAACCTCTTCATTAACATCAAGAAACTAGTAATCATCAGTTCCATTTGTTTTGTTACAAGCATCAACTGGCGAGTGGCAAAAGTAACTAAATTTCATCAAATTAAGGTTCACACATTACACATAATCAGACAAGCGTCACAATAGAAAAAAAGAACAACCAAAAAGATTACGCCGTAGAAACCAAAAACGACTGAAACATATTCACCTACAATCACAATACCATTCGAAATCGAACTTTAGAACTTACCCGTCCTCTCTTAAAGAGATCAAGACCAGTATTGACGCAAAACTCAGCCGTGAGATCATCCGCCGGAGAATTTGGAGACGGAGGCGAAGACGAGGGAGATGGAGAAGAAGAGGAAGCGAAAACAAGGAGATGAGACGCCCAATTTCGGCGAGAATCGAAAAGGTTCGCGTCTCCTGGTGGTAGCCATGGCCGTCGTTGCTTCACTCTCGAGTAAGGGTTCGAGACGCGGCGGAGAAAATGGCGGTTTAGCGACGGAGCTGTAGCCACAGCCATTCAATTTTCTTCTGCGTTTCCAAAATAAAAATCCAAACTTTTATCTTAAGAACGCTTCCTTTTTTTTTCTGTTTTATTTCGGAAAATAATATTTAGTTTCCAACTTCTTTGAATGTTATCTATGAACTTTTTCTGGTGACAATTACGCCCAAAAAGTAAATAACATTGTTGACTTTGAAGTTTGACATTGTCACATAAGAGCATCTTCATCCATAGTGTTTCATGGAATCTCTCAATAAACAATAAAAAATAAATAATATTATTATATTAAAGTGTTAAGATTAGTGATTGATGAGTAGCAGAACTAATTTGGAGTTGGTTTTGTAATATTCTAATAACTAAATTTTTTTTTGGTCTGACTATGAAGCTTAAAATTCTAATTAATTTGCAAATTAAGACCTTCAACAAATTACGAAGCATTTAAAGTCAACAGTCAATTTCTTCCTTACAATGAAAGACAGGAAGTCTCGAGCCAACCATCAAGAATTAGAAGAATAAAAGTCAACTTTCAAGAATGAGATCAACAGTAATTAAAAATATATCAAGACCCTTTATTGAAGATTACATTCCAACCAATCACTCAGAAACAAAAAAAACAGAGGAAACACACACAAAAGGAGAAAAAAAAAAACAGAGTTTATGAGAATTGGGCAATGAAGTGATCGCCACTTTTATTGTTTACGAGAATTGGGGCAATGAGGTCATCGCCACTTTTATTCAATCTTGTGATTAACAGTTTGATTCGCTTAAAGAACCTTCTGAGCAGAAGGCCTAGAAGTGATGTCAGCAACCCAAGCACTGACATGTGGACGCTCGTCGAAGAGTTTCTTAGTTGGAGTACCAAGTAAGTACTGAATCGCAGGGATGGTGTGAAGATCGACCAAAGTGAAGTGATCAGAAGCCAAATACTTAGACTGACTAAGCCTGTATTCGTAAACATCGAGGACTTTGGCTAACTTAATCTCTTCTTCTTCAACAACGGTTTGGTCTGCGGTCAAACCATAGAAAGACTTGAAGACTTGCTCCCAAGCAAGCTTTGAAGCAACTGGGTCAAACTCATGCTTTTCAATTTCTATGCCCATGGCTATGATCGCAATGTCCTTGGAGCCAAGGGAGACAAGTTGGTTTCCTTTGTCTGAGTAATTATGAGCTATGTATTGAGTAATTGCTCTTGATTCTGTCAACAAAACAAATAAAAAGTTGAGTGTTTCTGCTTTCTTTAATTGCAATGATAAAAAAAAAAAAAGAATTTAAAAGATTGGACATCCGAACCGAACGCAAACTGAATAAATTGAACCGGATTTTATTTAAGAATGATCAGTATTTTTTTTGTTTTCATATATTGATGATACCAATCAGTTTTAACCGAGTCTGAATTTAGTCTCATTGAACCGATACTAACCAAATAGACCAAATTTTTGTAACATGACATATTTACTATATCATACCGAAAAGCTTGAAGTCTCCATCTTCAAAGGCTGGAACTTTACCAAAAGGCTGCAAAACAATATTCAAGATTTTCAGACCAAGATTCAGCATCTAAATCAAAATTTTGTCTTGACAGTATTATATGTACTCACGTTGCGAGAGATGAAAGGCTCTTTCTTCTGTTCGCCATCTTTGAGCTCGATATGAACGAGCTCAAAGTCGAGATTCTTCTCGTGTAGGGCAATGAGAACTCTTCTCGTGGCTGTGGAAGCAGGGTGACCGAAAACTTTGATTCCTGCCATTAGTTAATGCTGTTTTTTTTTGTGTTCTTAAAGTAATGTGGAGATATATTAGAGTAGAGAGATCTTTGTGGTTGATGAAAAGAAATATACTAATGGGGAAGTGTATTTATACAACTAAAACAGAGTAACTTAGTGAATAAACAAAAACAAAAAATAGAGCTCGGCGCCACCAATCTTGAATACTCTTTGTTAGAGGATTATTTCAAAGTCATGCTGAGTAATGTATGATTCGTCGTTTCTATTGGTTCAAGACTTTAATATGACGATAGTATAAATTATAAAACAATACAATCCGAGAAAATATCAACCATTGCGTGATAATGACCACAAGAATAGTCTTTGATCTACTAGTCAAAGTTTGACTGACGTTGTTGGGTTCACGACTTCACGTGGATCGTTGGATGTTCAAATTGGATCGTTGAGTAATCAGCCAATGTGAAACTATTACTAGCCAAGAAGCTACACTTTCTGAGTCGTTCTACGTATTATATCTAGATCCTTCACTAGCTTCGCCTTGGTTTCATTCACAAAATTATAGTAAGTTTTAGACCGTACATAGGCTTGATGTATTGCTCCCAGGTTAATATTGATGCGAGTGCATCGAACTCAGAAGATTCGATATCAGATCGATTAGTTGTAAGTGTAGGAAAACTGGGATTGACCAAATGGCTGCATCAGTGATTCAATAAACACATTGTTTAACTAAAAACCTCTAGACGTAATAAACTTGAGACACAAGTAACTAATCGTTAGGTAATATTTAACATCGCTAAATTAATCTACAAAATTGTTCACGTGGATTCAATAAAGAGTTTAGAGATAAGAAGACGGTCGTTTAAACAGAAGAGACCAGTTACATGGAAACCCTAGTTAAGACCTAATCATTTCAAACGGAAGAGACCAGTTAAATGGAAACCCTAGTTAAGACCTAATCATTTCGTGAAGCATAAGTAATCTAACTAGAGGTGAAAAATACAATGAGAGAGAGAGAAAACGTGGCTTCTTCTGGTCACCGGCTTTCAAGTCGACGGTGATGGGATCGTAAGAGAGACCTTTCTCGTGGATAACGGCGAGGACACGCCTTGTGTTGGTGGAGTAAGGGGACCCATAAATCTTGTACCCTGCAATTTTACATTCTCATCATGTATTACGAAGAAGACGGAGAAGAAAGAAACCCATGAAACCATCAAAATCTTTATTCATTCTGCTATAAATCAGCATTCTAGATCTTTAGTATGATTACCATCTTTGTGAGCTAATTTTTAAAACCATTTATAGCATTGGTGACGACTCTCGAACGTTTGGTTACAATAATGGTAGCAAGTTGTCGGTACATCGCTCCATTCCTACGACTCAGTTATGAATATGCAAAACCATTGTATATCATATTTGAAAGCACATCCGTCGGAGAATTTGGAGAATGAAGGGAAGACGAAGGAGACGGAGAAGAAGAGGAAGCGAAAACAAGGGTCAAGGAGACGGGAATCCCAATTCCGGCGAGGATTGAAAAGGGTCGCGTCTCCTAGCAGTAGCCATGGCCGTAATTTCTTTACTCTCGAGTAAATGGTGGTTTAGCGACGGAGCTGTAGCCACAGTCATTCAATTTCCTTATATGCTTCCTAAAAAAAACCCTAACTTTTGTCTTAAAAACGCTTCCTTTTTTTTTCCTCTGTTTTATTTTGGAGAATAGTATTTAACTTCCAACTTCTTTGAATATTATATCTAGGAACTTTTTTTGGTGACAATTACGCCCAAACAAAATAAATAGCATTGTTGACTTTGAAGCTTGCCATCATCCCAGAAGGTTTGGAATTGATTAGGAAAACGAAGAAGATTAGTGTGATCGACGAGTAGCAGAACTAATTTGGAGTTGGTGCTGTAATATTCTAATAACTGAATGTGTTTTTGTCTGAAGATGAAGCTTTAAAAGACTATGTAATTTACAAATTAAGACCTTCAAAAAATTAAGAAGCATTTAAAGCCAACAGTCAATTTCTTCCTTACAAATCTATATTAACATTTTTGAAGTACATTTTAAAGAAAAACCTTTGTTTTGTAAGATATTACATAAAATGCCATTAATTTAAAAAATAAATTAGGAAGCTCACTAAAGTTAAATATGGAATACAAATATATTTATATACATATATCCAAACAACATCTACAATTAATTCTCTACTATCCATATAACCAAACACAATTAAATTTTTTTAATTTTAATTATAAAATCTGAAATATCCATATAATGTTCCACAATTAATAGTATAGATATTTAGAAGATTTTGTTAGAGTTTAAAATTTTGATTCTCCTATCATCTTTCTTTGATATATTTTTAATTGTTTTGAATCATCATATAATACCTAAAATTAATAAAACTCTAGATTTTTTCTGCATTTTTCATGATTTAAATTTTGAAAAACGGACATGTATTACTAAAGCATTGATGAGAAATTGTGTGTTTAACGTCCCATATTAGCTAAAATTTTTAGACAATGGTTGAAAGGTAACTATAAATAAGACCAAAATGAATCTAAATCTGAATAAGCAGGAAACTAAACTTAACAAACATCCAAATTTAAAAATTTGTATCCGGTTTAATTCGGTTCTTTAGTCGAACCGTTTAATTATATCGAATATAATAAATTTTAAACTTTTAAAAGTTTAAAATATTATGAACATTTACACTTATAAAAAGTTTAAAATATCACAGGACAGGGTTGGCGAGACGGGGTTGGATCGACATTAATATAAAATTAAAATATCACTAATGCTATAACACGGGTAAATCATCATTTCATTATTTGGTTAACACCATCAATACTACAATATTAGATATATATAATTAAGTTGATTAAATTATGATTATGTAAAAAAAAAATTGTCCCGCGGTATACCACGGATTAAATCCTAATATACAATGAAAAAGCAAGTCTCAAGTCAACTTCCAAGAATTAGAAGAATAAAGTCAACTTTCAAGAATTAACACTAATTAGTAGCTAAACTTTAAGATAACAAATATATTTTTATTCATCAAGACTCATTATTGAAGATTACATTCAAACCAATCTCTCAGGAAAAAAAAAAAACAAACAGAGCACACACAAAAAGAAGAACAGAGGAAACACACACAAAAGTGAAAACAGAATTTATGAGAATTGAGCAATGAGGTCATCGCCACATTTATTGTTTATGAGAATTGGGGCAATGAGGTCATCGCCACTTTTATTCATTCTTCTGATTAACAGTTTGATTCACTTAAAGAACCTTCTGAGCAGAAGGCCTAGAAGTGACGTCAGCAACCCAAGCACTGACATGTGGACGCTCGTCGAAGAGTTTCTTAGTTGGAGTACCAAGTAAGTACTGAATCACAGGGATGGTGTGAAGATCGACCAAAGTGAAGTGATCAGAAGCCAAATACTTAGACTGGCTAAGCCTGTGTTCGTAAACATCGAGGACTTTGGCTAACTTAACCTCTTCTTCTTCAACAACGGTTTTGTCTGTGGTCATACCATACAACGGCTTGAAGACTTGCTCCCAAACAAGCTTTGAAGCAACTGGGTCAAACTCATGAGATTCAATTTCTATGCCCATGGCTATGATCGCCATGTTCTTGCCAGGTGAGAGAAGGTCGTTTCCTTTGTCTGAGTAGTTATGAGCTATGTATTGAGTAATTGCTCTTGATTCTGTCAACAAAACAAATAAAAAGTTGAGTGTTTCAGGCGGTTTCTTTAATTGCAATAATCAAAAACAGAATTTGAGAGATTTAACCAAGATTGAACACCCGAACCAAACCGAAATTAATTAAATTAAACTTTTATAACAATGGTTTCAAATTGAATAACCATAAGCTCAAACACGGACCGAACCGAACCAAATTCCTAATGATTAGGCTTAAAGTTAAGTGTTTTGCTGTTTACCGAAAAGCTTGAAGTCTCCATCTTCAAAGGCTGGAACTTTACCAAAAGGCTGCAAAACAATATTCAAAATTTTCAGACCAAGATTCAGCATCTAAATGAGACAAAATTTTGTCTTGATATTATATGTACTTACGTTGCGAGAGATGAAAGGCTCTTTCTTGTGTTCACCATCTTTGAGCTCGATATGAACGAGCTCAAAGTCGAGATTCTTCTCGTGTAGGGCGATAAGAACTCTTCTCGTGGCTGTGGAAGCAGGGTGACCGAAAACTTTGATTCCTGCCATTAGTTAATGCTGTTTTTTTTGTGTTCTTAAAGTAATGTGGAGATATATTAGAGTAGAGAGATCTTTGTGGTTGATGAAAAGAAATATACTAATGGGGAAGTGTATTTATACAACTAAAACAGAGTAACTTAGTGAATAAACAAAAACAAAAAATAGAGCTCGGCGCCACCAATCTTGAATACTCTTTGTTAGAGGATTATTTCAAAGTTATGCTGAGTAATGTATGATTCGTCGTTTCTATTGGTTCAAGACTTTAATATGACGATAGTTTAAATTATAAAAACATTATAATGAGAGAAAATATCAACCACCGCGTGATTACGACCACAAGAATAATCTTTTATCTACTAGTCAAAGTTTGACAGACGTTGTTGGGTTCACGTGGATCGTTGGATGTTCAAATTAGATATTTGAGCAAGGATTGGTTTTCTCGATTTCCTCTTCTGACGAAGTATAAGAAACAAAATATCAAAAACAAAAATATGGTACAATTACAAAGTTGGGGGTCAATAAAGTATCAATCATGAATCATATTGAAGCAATGATGGATAAATTATATAACTAACTAACCATCATAATGAAGAATTACATTACTAACTTATAAAATATGGTTTCGTAAAGAAACATTCGAAAGAAACAAAAGAATTTAACAATTTTATGAGATAGAAAAGATATTTTTTCATTAAAACAAAAATAAAATGTACATGGTTCATATATATATAAAATGAATAAAAGAATAAGCAAAAGGAAATTTATTCTTTTTTTTTATATTTAAATACTAATACATCTCCCTTAAGTCTCTAAAACTGAATCATCTCGAGGAAGGAAGCGGCTTAAAATAGACATGCGGCGGAACAATGAATAAAATGGACCCGGTTGTAGAGGTTTTGTAAGTATATCAGCGAGTTGGTTTGTTGTAGAAACATGAAGAACTTTTAAAAAACCACTCTTGACTTGATCTCTGGTTGTATGACAATCTATTTCTACGTGTTTAGTGCGTTCGTGAAAAACTGGATTGTTAGCAATGTGCATTGCTGACTTGTTGTCACAAAACAACTTTGCTTGAGACTGAACTGGTATACGTAAAGCAGTAAGAAGTTGTTGTATCCAAAGAAGTTCATTTGTAGTTAAAGCCATTGCCCTATACTCTGCTTCAGTACTACTTCTGCTCACTGTTTGTTGTTCCTTAGATTTCCAAGTAATCAAAGAAGTGCCAAGAAATATGCACATACCAGTAATATACCTTCTAGTATCATGGCATGTCCCCAAATAAGCATCAGCAAATCCATTCAGGCATATATCATTATTCATAGAATAGAACAAACCCTGACCTGGATTAACCTTCAGATACTTGAGAATGTGATGGACTGCCTGCATATGCACATCTGTGGGACATGAGAGGTATTGACTCTGTTTGTGGACGACAAATGTAATATCTGGCTGTGTAAGAGTCAAATAAAGAAGTCTTCCAATCAATTCTCTGTAAGGCTTTGCATCATTAAGTAGAGTACCAGATTCTTAAGATATAAGAACTTTGGGATCCATAGGTACACAACGAAGTTTGCAACCAAGTAAACCTGCATCATTCAACAGATCCAAGAAATACTTCATTTGTGAAACAGAAATACCTTCAGAATTCCTTGCAACTTCTAATCCCAAGAAAAATCGGACTGGTCCAAGGTCCTTGATTTTAAATTCTTTGGTTAAAACATTCTTCAAATTTTGTACAGCTGCATCACTGTTGCTAGCAATCATGATATCATCAACATAAACCAGTAAGGCAATGAATGATGAATCATTAAACTTAACAAACAAAGTGGTGTCAGCGTGAGCTTGAATGAAACCATCATACATCAAAACCTTGGAGAAACATTTGTACCATTGTCGTGATGCTTTTTTCAGTCCATAAATGGACTTATGGAGTCTGCTAACTGGAGTAGGTGGTAATACACCAGAACTAGGAGTATATCCCTGAGACACTCATGTAAATTTCTTCTTCTAGGTCACTATGCAAGAATGCATGAGTGACATCCATTTGAGTTAGACTCCAACCTTTATTAGCAGCAAGTCCAAGAATCAATTTCACACTAGCAAGTTTTGCTACTGGTGAAAAAGTTTCAAAGTAATCAACACCCTCCTGTTGAGTAAAACCCTTTGCAACCAAACGAGCTTTGTATCTTTCAATAGTACCATCAGAATTATACTTAATAGTGTAAACCTACTTACACCCAACAACATTCTTACCAGTTGGTAAAGAAACAACGCTCCATGTCTTATTAAGTTCCATAGCATCAAGTTCCACATCCATAGCCTTAGTCCACTTATCAGATGATATAGTTTGTTTAAAAGATGATGGCTCTGTCTCAAGAGAATATGAAAGAATAATGGACTGGTATTGATTTTTAAGTTGAGAATAAGAAAGAACAGATGACAATGGATAAGGAGTAGTGATATCTTTGTGAGGATGAAGTGAAATTTTAGGAAAGGTGTAGAAATTTGTGCCAAAGAACAGTGATAGTCAGATAAATAATTGGGTACCTTAGCATTCCGTCTTGGTCTGGCTTGAGGTAGTGAAATCACTGCTGTTTCTGAGGGTATAGTCTCAATTGTAATAATTGGGACACTAGAGTTTGTTGAAGGTGTATGAGATGTGGATAATGACGTATGTATAATATCAATATCAATGGGAACAAGTAAAGGTAATATGGTTTTACAAAAGATATCAGAATGAGTTTCAGTATTCTCATTTTTAAATGGAAAGATAGATTCATGGAAAATCACATTACAAAAAACATAAACTATATTAGAATCTAAATGCAAAACCTTATATCTTTTATATCCCGAAGAGTATCCTAAGAAAACACAAGCATCAACACGAGGACTAAACTTGTTTTTATCTTTTAAAATGTAGATACATAGCATAAGCAACCAAAATTTCGAAGAAATGAATATTCATGTTTCTTATTTAGGAGTAATTCATATGGTGAAATGTTATGAAGTAAAACATAAGGTGTTCTATTTATCGGAAAACCAGCAGTATGAATGCAATCACTCCAATACACTAATGAAATATTGGATTGAAAAAGAAGAGCTCTTGCAACATTTAATAGATGCTGATGTTTTCTTTCTACTACTGAGTTTTGTTGAGGAGTATATGCACAAGAAAATTGATGTATCATACCATGTTGTTTAACAATTTTAGTGAATGCAAGTTCAAGAGCATTATTTGTTCTAATTGCTTTGATTGTTGCATTATTTTGAGTCTTAACATGTGTAATAAAAACTGGTAAATGTCGAGAAACATCACTTTTATTCTTTAGCATGTATATCCAAGTGACTCTAGTACAATCATATACAATTGCAAGAAAGTATTTAAATCCTTCAACAGACTCAATAGCAAATGGACCCCAAACATCTAGATGGATTAGATCAAATGGTGACTGTGATAGATGATTATTTGACTCAAATGGTAATCTTTTTTGTTTAGCTAAATGACAAACAGAATAATGAGATGAATGAGATTTAGACAAGGGTAAAATACCAGATAATTGTTGTAACTTGGCAGATGATGGATGTCCTAGGCGTTGGTGCAAAAGATTCCCATCAACTAGCAAGGATCCAGAGAATTGTGACAAAGTAGGTGCAGCAGATGAATGTGATGAAACAGATGGATGTGATGAAATGGCTGAAGCATCAAGCTGAAGTATGTAGAGGTTATGCATGAGAATGCCTCTACCAATCGTCAAGCTCTGAATAAACTCCTGAATATAACATGAATCAACAAAAAAATGAACGGAACAATGATTGGATTTTAATAAACTACTAACAAATATGAGATTAAATTTGAATGAAGATACATGCAGAACATTATACAATACCAATGATTGTGAAATGCGTATTGTGCATGTATGTGTGATAGTTACTCTAGTGTCATTTGGCAATGAGACTGTTACCCCAGCAACAGAAGCAACTTCACTAAATAAAGCCAATTCAGAACAGACATGACTAGTAGCACCACTATCAATTATCCAACTACCATGAGGAAGATTATAATAAAGAGTGGAAAGACACTGGTGTTGGAAAGTGAGTCGATTATTTTCAAATCTGAGAGATGAAGAAGGAAATGAGACATTACTAGATGATGATTGAGCAACCATAACACCCTGTGCAATGATGGAAGACGTTGATGGTGATGATGTTGAAGGAACTATAGGTTGTGGGGAAGGAACTTGATTATCTGAGACTTGAACATGAGTTGTAAGTGCTGTATCAATAACTGAACTTGATCATTGTTCATTTGAGAAAAATCCAGATTGATTGCATTTATTGCCTGTGGCGGAATATATGGAAATGATCCAGACACAACATTGACCACAACATGAGACCTCAGAGCATTAGAATACAGTCCTCTAGGTTGGGCATTAGATGGAGCATATGGTTTTTGTGATGATTGATAACCAGAGTAGTTGCTCTTATAACCCAGAATATAACCTGGAGGATACCCATGCAACTTAAAACACTTCTGAATAATATGCCTTGTTTGTCCACAGTGAGTACATACATGTCTTAGAGGTTTAGGACGATATCCATTCTGAATCAAAAATGCATTATGATCATTAATACCAGAATTATCTGTAGATGGACCTGAATTGAGAAACACAACGTTCTTAGGCTTAGCAGGTGGTTTTATATTCTTCTGCCTCTCATCTTGAGTCAGCATATTGAAAGTATCTTCAATGGAAGAAATAGGCTTCATCATTAGAATGTGTCTTCTAGTGGATTCATAAGATTCATTTAATCCTATTAAAAACTTAGTTACATGACTTCTATGCTGTAGCTTCTCCCATAATTCAGCTGCATTACACTCGCATTTGCCACATGTACATACTGGTAACTCCACATAATTTTGGTATTCTTCCCACAGAGTGACTAATTCAGTATAATAAGCACTCACATCCATTAAACCTTGTTGAATTGAGCTAAGCTTTTGTTCAATTTCATAAACTTAGGAGCATCATCTTGCTTAAACCTAGACAAAAGATTTTTCCAAATCCCTTCGGCAGTAGATATAAACAACAAACTCTGACCAATCTTTTTCGATACTGAATTCATGAGCCAAGTAGATATCATATCGTTGCATCTTGACCAAGATCCATAATCTCTATGATCTAGAGATGGTTTAGGTATCATACCATCGATGAAGCCGAGTTTATTTCTGACATTAAGAGCCATGCGTAACGATCGACGCCAAGAATGAAAATCTACACCGGTTGTTAATCAATCGGAGACGAGGACTAAACCAGCATGATCAGAGTTATGTAAAATAAGGATTGTTGTATTGATCCATTGATTGTCGCGAAGAATCAAGATTCTGAGTTGATGTAGACATTTTTCAGTAACGAATACGAAGATGTAATCCAAAGAAATTGATGAATCGCAGATGTGCCAAGATGACGATGAATCGCTGATGTGCGAAGAAGATGACGATGATGAAACTGAAGATAAAGATGATTTTAGCTGATTTGAGCTTAAAATCACCAAGAAACTGAAGAATATAGATGTGAATTTGATGATAAACGATGAATCAAAGTGAGATTTGGTGAAGATGATAGTGAATCAAAGATGGATTGAAGAAAGCGGAAGAAACGATGTTAGAGAGAGAAAGAATTTGTTAGGCTCTGATACTATTACAACTTTATGAGATAGAGAAGATATTTTCTCATTAAAACAAAAATAAAATATACATGGTTCATATATATATACAGAATGAATAAAAAAATAAGCAAAAGGAAACTTATTCTTTTTCTATATTTAAATACTAATAGAATTTTTATCAAAAACATTCGAAGGAACAAAAGAATTTTATGTTTTTGACATCCACAAAAATGCCCATAAACCACATCCACAAATATGCATTGAAACCTGTGAAGTGTACACAATATTTCACCGGAAAATCTTATATCGAAGTAAGATTATTCTTTGGAATTTGCAACCAGTATGTAATTTATGCGAATTTCGCTGTGACAAAACATGAGTGATTTTAGAAGAAATCAAATGCTATTATGGACCAAAAGGGGCGATGACCACTCGATTAGAATCATAAATTTGAGATTTTATATGTAATTCCATTGGAAATTTGGTTTTGCTAGATAATATAGGATCTAATCACTATAAATAAAAGTGAATTTATTTTTGCCTTATTTCTGAAAAAGTTTTGCCCTTTATTCATAACATCTTATAAGTTGACAACCCAAAAAACACAAGCTTACAAAGAAAAAACTCAAACCACACTCACACACAAAGTTCTTTGCTCTCATTAAGTCTTCTTATCGTACCAAGCCTTCACATCACAGGCCTTCTTCCAAGCCGGTCTAGCTGTGATCTCAGCCACCCACCGGCGCACGCTAGGCCGGTTTTCAAACAATCTCTTTGTACGTGTGTCCATAAGGTATTGTATATTAGGAAGGTGATAAAGATCAGCTAATGTGAAGCTGTTACTAGCCAAGAAGCTAGAATTTTTAAGTCGTTCTTCATATATATCTAGAACCTTCCCTAGCTTTGCCTCGGTTTCATTCACAACCTTATAGTCCGTCTTTAGACCGTACATAGGCTTGATGGATTGCTCCCAAGTAAGTATCGATGCCGGTGGATCAAACTCAAAAGATTCAATATTAGTCCACATTGCTTGTGTTCCCATTGCCTTGTGACTTTTGTGATTCAGAAGTTGTGAGCCTCTTGATCTATGAACAGTCGCGATGTATTCTGATATAGCTCGGGATTCTGAGAAAGACGGATTATATCAAAATTTGGAATATCACAAAATGTTTATCAAATCAATTAGTTGTAAGTGTAGTTTAAAACTCACCAGTCAACTTAAGATCCCCGTATAGGAAAACTGGGACTTGCCCAAATGGCTGCATTAATAAACACATCGTTAAACTTAAAACATAAGATCTAACATAACTTGAGACAGAAGTAACTAATCTCTAGGTCAAAAATTAACCCTAGTAATAACATGTTTTCTTATATAAAAATATCAATTTTTGTTGACGTCGCTAAGTTAATCTATAAACTTGTTCAATTACATGTATCGATAAATTGGTTTGGAGATTAGAACACTGCCGTTTAAACAGAAGAAACCAAGTAAATGGAGACCCTGGTTAAGACCTAAACGTTTGTTGAAGAACAAATTAGCTAACTAAAGGTGAAACTTACACCGAGAGAGAGAAATCGTGGCTTCTTCTGGTCACCGGCTTCAAGTCTACGGTGATGGGATCGTAAGAGAGACCTTTCTCGTGGAGAACGGCGAGGACACGCCTTGTGTTGGTGGAGAAAGGGTATCCATAAATCTTGTACCCTGCAACTTAACAAATTTAAAGTAATATATATTTTTTTTTTATAATTTTATAGCTTTTGTATCACTTCAACAATCAAAAATGATCAAATCTTGTTTTTTTGTCATGATCAAATACTCCTATTTTTTTTCTTATAAAAAATATGAAAAGTTTAAATTCTAAATAAAAATAAATTGTTAAAATTATGGATTGTATTTGTGCTAGTTTAATAAAATATTTTTGTATAAAATTACAGTGGTATAATCATTAAAATTATTTTTTTTTAATAATTTATAATGGTATGTATATAATAATTTTAAACAAGCTAAATTACGTGTTCCTTTTTTCATATCGATGAAAATCACATTCAACTCAACTGTAACATTTTGCTACAAGTAAGAAAATTTTAGGTGTTGTTATGATTACCATCTTTGCGAGCTAATTCATCGCACCATTTATAGCATTGGTGACTTTCGAACGTCTGATTACAATAATGGTAGCAACTCGTCTGTACATCGCTCGCGTTTACGTCCATCCCTGCGACTCAATTATGAGTACTCAAAATCATTATATATAATATTTGATAGCAAAATACGAAAAAATAATCAATAAAATTACATGGGAGTGGTTTATAAGAAATGGTCATTATAACCACGAGAGTCAACGAAAGCATTAATCTGGAGGAACCCATTTTCTCTACTTTCTCTATACACTCAATTGTTTTTATAATTTTTCTTGAGTATATATATCTGGTGTCTGGTGTAAATACTTCTTATTCACAGAGCATAAAGAGATGTATTTTTTTGTTATATAAAAAGGATCATAACCATATTAATTACTCTTTTTTTCCTTTTCAGTTTTGTTAATTAATTGGATTTTTTACTTGAAATTGTAGATTTCTTTCTCTTACAGTTTTTTGTTATCATGGAAACTAAGTACTAGGAAGTATGCCAATCTCTCATACAATAGGGAAATAAGGGAAAATGGCTAATACAATAAGAAAAGGGCTAATATGATAAGTTTATACAATTTGAGATATATAATAATCTATCTTTTTTTTTAACTCTTATTTTATTGAGAATTGGAAACACATATATTACAAACCAAAAGAGAAAATCATTTGAAAAGACACCGGTATGTGTCATTAAGGGATGAGACCCTAACAAGTATAAAACAGAGAAAGCCAGAAGGCTATTCAATTATGAAAACCAGAGCAAGTAAAACGAGTAAGTTATTAGAGCATCGCTTCTAGGGAAAGAAGAGAGTTTAGCCATCAAGGTCCACCTCTAGCGATATAATAATCTATCTAAGCTATATATTTTTACCAAACAAAGGTTTAGAGTAGGTTTATTGGTTTGTATTTAAAAGACTTTCACCAAGCTAAGCAACAAATTGACTTAGGGGCCTTTGGATCCCGAAGTTAGAAATCTAAGATGTCACTGGGTTTGGACCATATTACATAATTTAGTCCCTAGCTCGAAGGGGACCTCTTAGTGAAAAAATAATTTTCAAATTTATATAGATTGATTGCTATTGAGAGGCTAGTCTAACTGTATAGCCTACTAGCAATTTCTTAGTTTTCGTTTTAAGAAATATATATCTAGTACACTAAGAATAAGTGAATAACCAATTGATTGAATAAGTGGATGAGTGAATAGAGTTTGTTCTAATTTCTCTCCTTTTTCTATTGCTTCTCCAGAAGGGAGATATATTATATTGCAACAAGAAGAGTGCATGAAATATTAATATACAAAACTGTATAATGCTTTAAAAAAATTTCAAAACAGTAAACTCCTATAAAGCATAAAAACAAAAATTACGTGTTGATCACTTTTTTTTTTTTGGTAATTAAAACTGACAATGTTTTGCACCCAAAATTGACATCGAATATTTTTGTCTGATATTTATGTTTCGCACTTTCATCATCTTTAGAAAACTTATCTGACTATTTAGGCGCTATTCTCTCTAATTAGTTTGAATGATGATTTTTGTTTTTTGTTCTTTATTCATATATATACATCAAACATATATATAAACCAAACACAAAGCATCTTTATAAAATTCACCACACGCAACAAACAACACAAGCTTACAAACAAAGACCCAAACACAACACACAAACACACTGACACACAAAGTTTACTTCTGCTTTTGATTTAGTTCCTTTGCTTATTAGACCAAGATTTCTCTTGATCACAAGCCATCTTCCATGCCTCTCTACTCGTAATCTCATCCACCCACTTATGCACTTTAGGTCGTTTTTCGAACAATATCTTCGTTGGAGTTCCCAAAAGGTATTGTATATTTGGTAGGTGATGAAGATCAACCAAAGTAAAGCTATTACAAGCCAAGAATCTAGATTCTTCAAGTCGTTTCTCGTAGACATTTAGAACCTTCTCTAGATTAGCCTCGTTCTCTTTGACAACTGTATGGTCAGTCTCTAGACCGTAGAGAGGCTTAATGACTTGTTCCCAAGTGAGTTTCGATGCGGGTGGATCAAACTGATGAGCTTCAATTTCCATCCACATTGTTAGTATTGCCATTGTCTTGTGGCTTTGAAGATTCAAAAGCTGTGTGCCTCTTGAGCTATGAACATATGCGATGTATTGTGTGATGGCTCGAGACTCTAGAAGGAATAACTCGAAATTGACATAAGTCAGAAAAATCGATTAACTAAAACAAATCTTGAGCAGGTTGTTGTTTAATTAGTGTGTAAGGATTAAACTCACCGCACAGCTTAACATTTCTATCTTCAAAAACGGGGACTTGACCAAATGGCTGCATCAATAACACATAGTTAAAACTTGAAATCCTTGTGTTAAAAGTAACTAACTCCTAGGTGAGAATCAAAACCTAGCTATATATAGCAAATTTATGTGTAAACCCGATAAAACATATGGATCAGCAAAAGGGTTAAAACTTCAGAACATGATAAATACATAAACCTAAGTTGGCACCGATGATAACTTAACCTAGATCTAACATGCGTTGAGTGACAAGTAAACTATCTACAGTTGTGTAGTCTCACCTTGAAATCACTAATCTTTCAATTTTCTGCGATATAATTACTTACGTTGAGAGAGAGGAAATGTTCCCTTTTGTGTTCACCGGTTTTCAAGTCGACGGTAATGGGATCGTAAGAGAGTCCTTTCTCATGGAGAACAGCGAGGACACGCCTTGTGTTGGTGGAGAAAGGATCACCATGAACCTTGTAACCTGCAACTTTAATTTTCCATTTTCTTTTTTACATTAGTGTAAAGAAGAAGAATCATAAAAACGAAATTCAGAAATGCGAAATCACATCCTGTTTTATTCTTACTTGAAGTCAATTTAGGACGAAATTACTGAAATCAAAATCTATCCTAATTTTTTGTGAACCTATATATTAATCTTACCGAGGTTTTTTACTTCTGCCTCCCGCTTCCAGTTAAAGTTTGGCAATAGCTTGAACACCATCTTTAAGCAGTCCATATATGGATAGACTTGTTTCTGCATGTATAGATAGCTCCTCGGTAAACCCCATTATGTATACTAAGTTATATGCCTTTTCTTTTGCAATACAAAAGCGAGGAACATTTTGCTTTTTCTTGAGATGCACGTAAAGAGTCCACTTTTCTTGTGTATCCGGAGATAAATTGTTCCTGTGATACAATATAAACTAGGCCGGATCTACCGTTTTATTTTTTATTTAACAAAATGTCCTTTTGTATCATCAATATAGTTTTTAAACTAAACAACAATTTCATATTCAATTTAGTGCTGGGAAAAATATGAAACTGTTGTTTAGGTTAAAAACTATATTGATTGGAACAAGATTTTAAGTCTTTAGGCACTTTAATTATCCCTTTTGTTTCTTTATTTAAGTGCTAATTATGAAATAGACGAATCCTTAACCTTTTTAGCTTCGTGAGGTTACCACATACTGTACTATAATTATGCTTTATTTTGAGATTTACCAAAGCACAAGACAGGAATCAAACCAACAATTAAAGAATTCATGTGTAACAAAAACGAGTTAAACAATTGGCAAAAACTAATTTACGCCTTTAATCAGTAGCAAAACCACAAAAGAAAACATGATAAGCCCAAACACATTTAAACTCTGATTAAAAAATCGCACAACAATTTCTGGTATTCTGCAGTATTTTTAAGAATCAAATAATTTTGGAAAATCATTATTTCTGTTTTGCTGTTCTACTATTTTGATCATAAAAAAAATTCCAATTTCGTTTAAGTTTCCAAGATTCTGCTATTTCTCAATTTTATTAATCAGACCTTTAATTACCGTTTTTATAAGCTGTGCTAAAAATTATATGCAAGTTTATTGACATTTGTGTGTAAACACACTTGAGAAATATGAAGACAAAATAATCACATCATTAGTTTTCTTCACATCCAATTCCTTCCTGTTAAAATTGAAAAGCTAGCATCACAAAAGGGCTTTGTGACATATTGACATGGGATAAGAGTCTAAAGAGCGGAATCAAAACTGACCATGGCGCATATAGTCGGATAAAGTTCCCTATTTCGATATCAACATCCTCACAAACTTTAGGATTAAAGAGAATTGTTGTTTCTGTCTCGTTGGCCGCGAGAGCTTGTGTGTTCTTGAGCAATAGGGAGTCCTACAAAATCGAATGTGTGTGACTCAATTAGTGCTTATAATCTGATTGATAGATCCTCAAAGGGTCTAATTAAAGGAGCAGTTTTATTTGATGTGTCAAAGAGATGAAGAGAGAAACCCCAGAAAGGTCAATGACAGCGCATTTGCAGACGACAAGCTTTCCCTCCAAGTGTCTTGACATGATTTTTACGTCAACATAGCTCGACGCATCTGAGTTGGGAAACGGGAAATGAGATAAACGGAGGTATGAACTAGATTTTGTTCGTATGGGAGTTACAAAAGTAGGGTTACCCGCTTGTCTGATTCCGCCCTGCAATTTCTTCGTGATTTCCATTTCCGTCTCTTTCTCTTGTTTCATGATCTGTTGTAGCGTGCCATACAGGCTAGAGCCACTGCAAATTGATGCAACAACAAACAGGTTTTGATGTTAAGTGATTTGTGTGGTTTTAAGTGTGGTGTCTAAAAGGTGTTAGGAGTTTGATTACCCAGATAATTTAGGTGAACCGAACACGAGACCTTCCTTGCTCAAAGAGGAAGCTTTTATTGCTTCATCAAAGCGGTCTCCAACAAATTGTTTCTTCTGGTTGGAAATGTTCGGCACTGAGCTTGGATAACTAGGCTATGTAACAAAACAATATTATTTGGATTTGATTGCAGATTGAAGAGAAGAAGATTACCGAAATCACAAGAAAGGAAGAGATCAAAACCTCATCATCGGTTGATGATTCACTATCCATGGGTCCAGGAAGTTCATCATCAGTATCACTATCTTGGAAGTTAGATGAACTTCCCTTATGAGCAAATTTCCGACTTTTACCTTCATGTCTGCTGTCCTGGAGCAGAAAGGAGGCCAACGAATGAAACAAAGAACTGAGCAAAGTAGCAAATCAATTTCTAATCCACTGAATAAGCAAATTAACCAGTTCAGAGCTTCGTTTTATCAGTCTAATCTTGTCTGGAGGAATGTCTAAAAGCTTGGGTATACCATCCTCAGTGCACCCGTGCAGAACCTCTCTCGACTCAGCAACAGAAATACCCTGTCTGTTTTCTGATCTCTCATCAAAATCGTTGGTGCATTCAGCAATTGGATCATCTTCTATGGCCTGATCGGCAGCAGGCTCAAAATTTTCAGCCATGTCACTTATCTTGGATGACGTTTCTCCATGAGTATGTGAGTGAAATGAAAATTTTGGCCTCACATGATCTTTGACAACTGTGAAGACATTAAAAACCCAACTCAGAATTTTCAGAAGTGTATGCACACATGATCTGTTTCTGAGTTTTCATTCGTGGTGCCCGTCCTTTAAATATACCAAGAAGAGTTTTGGATTAAACAATACCTTTACTACCTCTCTTGGCTCTGAAGCCAGATAGATGGGATGATGAGACTGAAGCAATACCATTCAAATGGATTAGTGACTTGGTTTCTTTACTTATAGTAGACCACGTTGCCACTGGTTCATCATGTTGAATCTGAGGCACCAATAATCATCATTACAAAAAATATAAGTACCGCGACTCGATAGGAGAATACTGTCATCAATTCCACAAAATACATATGCAGAACTTTTCAAGATGCATGGGTGAAATGGACTACAGATTCGGATGTCATGAAAAGAACCCAAAGAAGTCGAAGATTGTATGGTAACCTCATCATCTGACCCACTTTCCTGAGCAGATACGCATGTTAATCCGGCTCTTCTGGAAGAAGCAATATAACTCTCCTCAGGGGAATCAGGAACTTCAACGTCATCCTCCAGAGAGGATGATATCTTCCGTAGCTAAGAATAAAAATATCCCATCACCGTTTGATTCCATTATTCCTCGGAACAAGAAGCTGCACAAAAGAATTTTAAACGAAAAGACTCACAGTTGCTTCCAGAGATACCTCGCTGGTTTCCCTAGCATAATTTAGTCCACCACAACCTGGAAACAACACAGAAGCTCCAAATCAAAACACTTACCTTAATGTAAATTATGAAATGCAAGATAAGGGAAAGCTGACTGAAGGTAAGATAGTCATCGAAAAGGCTGCCTGCAAACTGGATATATACCTATGAGTTTTTCGAGCTTTGTTTGAAGTAGTAATCCTCCCTAAAATATTGAAGCCAACTATGGTCAAACTACAATAAAATCCCCTATAGCTCCTCAAAAATACTCAAGCCACAACAATTAATTGAGCAAATTCAAAAGTTCCCATGTTCTTTCTCAAATCACATAAAAACAGTGTGGTTCATAGGAATTTGAATGAAGGATACAACCAAATAGAACCTAAGAAACTCATTTTTGGAGAAACCCAGATTATGATATGAAGATAATCTCATCAAATTCCATCTTCAAACACATAAAGTTGCTGTCAAATACAAATTCTCAGGAGTTCCCAGACAGCTTTATGCAAGCTCAACGCAAGAGGTTAACGAATCGAAAGTTAGAGATTGAACATTACCTCTTCCTTGGCATTCTCACTTGGCCACATATCATTTTCTCCCAAACTAACATTGATGTGCTCTTCCTCTTCCTCTAAAAGACCAGACAACAGCTTAAGAATCACTCGCTAGACAAGGGAAGACATAAAAACTAACGAAATCTCAGTCCTCACCAGATATGCTCTGATCGGAATCTGGATTACCCTGGAATTCCACCAAGAAATAGCAAAAAAGGAAAATCAATTGAACGTCCTGGAAGAAGAAATCGCAAAATTAAACACTTCACAGGGATGTCGAATGGTCACCGGTAAGTTACTTCGCCGCCGCATTCGCCGTCTCCGTTCAAATCGATCTTGCTGGTGTTCGCCTTTGTACCGGCGTCGCCGTTACTAATGCTTGGATATGGGCCCTTGTCCCTAGCTCACTTTGTTTTATTGGATTTGTATTTGGGCTTTTTTATGGGCCCAATGCAATAAAACTCTCCCACATTTTAGATTTGTTTTTATATCCCACATTTTGTAATTAATTAGAAATTAACCTGACAATTAATCAATTTCACACTCTAGCCCCAATGAGCCGGTTTTATACTTTTCAATGACAATGTAAAATATTTTTTTAAAAATACATACATTACTGGTCTTTAATAATAAGGAGAGTTAATTCATGTTTTTTTTTGGAAGAAAATATATGATAACTTTTTAATTGGTTGACCAATAAAAATACAACTTTTTAAATGAATAAAAAAATAAAAAAAATACTAATTCCAAATCGTAATTTTGGAAATACATTTAAACATTATATATATTTCTAAAAAGTTGCAATATTTAAATGCCTGCGTCGTACCCAAAGTGGTAGTGCTATTATAAGGAAAAAAATATTATTTATTAAAGACCCACCAAAGCTTACATGACACGCTCTACAGAAGATACGCTGCACCTCTACTTTATCTGTAACAAAATATCACTATCTTAAAGATCGGACGGTCATAAATCGATAATATAGGAAGTTCACCGTAGACATTGATGCAGCTGATTTGGTCCAAATTTTTAGCTCGAAACCTAAAAGACTCGAGCGCGCAAATTTTGAAATTTATTTATTTATTTCAATTATTTTTCTTTACTTCCATCACCCAAAAATAATTGATTCATCGTCATGTTCGAGAAGAAAGGAAGAAGAACACTGTTGGCGAAGAGTAAAACCCTAGGCACGATCAAAACTAGAAGAACGAAGAAGATTCGGAAGATGGAAGGGACATTGGAGCGACACTCTCTGCTTCAATTCGGTCAATTGCCGAAGCTCTCTTTTGATAATCTTCCGTCGTCGAGTGTTCCGTCATCGGCGGACTCGTCGGAGCTCCGAAGTCAGTTGGGTTCCGTTGATGCTGATACCAATTGCGGAGAGAAGGACTTTATTCTCAGCCAAGACTTCTTCTGGTAAATTTTCGAGGCATTTCTTAGCTGTGTATATCTAAGTTGAGATCTATCCTTATCTTCTTGGTAGTAGCATTTTGGGATTGGTTAGTATTACGATTTCAAGATCGGGCAAAATCTATAATTTGATTCTGTAGATTTGACAAGGTTTCCCTCATTTTCACTTTTTAAAATCAGGTTAGTATGAAAGTCTCAGAGAAAGCTAAACTACTGAGTTATTGATGATTTGATGGTCTAGTTTGGAAGATGATACACTTGTGATTCGTGAAATATCTCAGCTACTAATAATTCCTTTTCTGATTTATTTTTCAGCACACCTGACTATATAACACCGGACAATCAGAACTTGATGAGCGGTTTAGACATCAGCCAGGTCAATTGAGAGAAAGCTGTTGACTTTTTTCCATGTTTTTTATTTCACCAATTTGTCTCAAATTTAAAGTTTCTCTCTTTCTCTTTTTTTTTTTTTTGTAGGATCATTCTCCTTGTCCTAGGTCTCCTGTTAAACTAAATACAGTTAAAAGCAAAAGATGTCGCCAAGGTAAGCTTTCTTTTCACCGAAGATTTCTTTGTCTATCATGAGTAGTCATTATCTCTTCACAGAAGTTTGAAGTTAATCCTTTCTTGTCATTGACATGGTGCCTGGATTGGGATTTGTGTTTAGTATAAATAAAAGTAAGATTTTCATATGGGAAGAAGATATAGGTTTCTGAGAGAAACTTTCTGGAGTGTTTTGTGGTACAATTCTTATTATAGTTATGTTTGATCTCCTTTTTTAACAACTATCCAACATTCAAGTCTTTATTGCTTTGAGATTCACTGTTTTATTATCTAGTGATTTGATGTTTTTTGTTGAGGTGTTCTTTTCCTATCTTTTTTCTATAACTCAAATAAAATTTCTGTGTTTAATGCAGAAAGCTTCACATTGAATCCTTCAAGTTCTACCTGGTCTTCCAAAAATAGAGTAGATGAACAAGATAATGATGATATTGACACAGATGAGGTCATGGTGGATAAACTCCAAGCTAATCAAACAGAGAGAACTGGATATGTTTCACAGACTGCAGTTGCTCTGCGGTGTCGGGCTATGCCACCCCCTTGCATCAAGAATCCGTATGTGATGAATCAGTCTGAGACTGCTACTGATCCTTTCGGATATCAGCGATCAAAATGTGCAAGTAAGTCTGTTGTCCCTAAATTTCTTACTCAAGAATTTCCTGAAAGGCTTCTTCAGTAAAATGTATTAAATATACTGTTATGCAGGTTTTCTCCCTGCAAGTATAAGTGGGGATGGCTTGTCAAGATATCTCACAGATTTTCATGAAATTCAGGTAAGTGAAAGGTGATCTTTTAACTTGGAATTATGATGATGACGGAATTATGTTGCTTCTTCTTACGTAATTTTGGTTTGGTTTCTCCAGCAAATTGGTGCTGGACATTTCAGTCGTGTATTTAAGGTGTTGAAGAGAATTGATGGTTGCCTATATGCTGTGAAACACAGCATAAGGAAGTTGTATCTAGATTCAGAGAGGTATAATTTTCTGTAATTTTCTTAGTAAGAGAAAGACACGGATCTGCTTAAAAAATAGTTCATCTTGTTTGGATCATTTTGTTCAAGTAATCATTACCAAGTTTTTGCAGACGTAAAGCTATGATGGAAGTTCACGCTCTTGCTGCTCTAGGTCAGTACAGTCTCTTGTTTCGTCTTTTTGTCCTGAATCTATTATGTTATTCCCTGTTTGCTAGCTAAGATCAATGTAACTTAAACCGTTTCTATCTTATTTTGTTTGTAGGGTTTCATGAAAATGTAGTAGGATACTACTGCTCATGGTTTGAAAATGAGCAATTATACATTCAACTGGAACTCTGCGATCACAGCTTGTCCAAGAAATCTTCTCTTAAGGTCTCAGAAAGAGAGATCTTGGTGATTATGCATCAGGTAAACACTTACTTAATTTTCCATATAAAAGCAAGTATAGAGAGTTTCTTGACTCCTGAGAATTCTTATTTACATACCATTTGTACCATGTCTCTTACAGATAGCTAAGGCGTTACATTATGTGCATGAGAAAGGAATAGCTCATTTAGATGTAAAACCAGACAACATATACATCAAGAACGGTGTTTGCAAGCTCGGTGACTTTGGTTGTGCCACGCGATTGGACAAAAGCCTACCAGTAGAAGAAGGAGATGCACGTTACATGCCTCAAGAAATACTAAACGAAGACTATGAGCACCTCGATAAGGTCGATATCTTCTCTTTAGGTGTCACGGTATACGAGCTGATAAGAGGATCTCCTCTTACAGAATCAAGAAACCAATCCCTTAATATCAAAGAAGGCAAACTTCCCCTCCTTCCTGGCCATTCGTTACAATTACAGCAACTGCTTAAGGTATGTTAGTTGCTTTCTTACTTCTGTGTATTCATGGCGGTCCAAGAGCATTGGAACATAGCAGTTAAGACAGAATTTCTAACATGTTTTTGAAACAGACAATGATGGATCGTGATCCTATGTGTCGCCCTTCTGCTAGAGAATTGCTGGACCATCCCATGTTCGATAGGATTCGAGATTGATTCATAGACTCTAGATGTTGAAAACTAAATTTTGTAAATTATGGTACCAATGCTCGGAGGGTATTGGTCCATGGACCATGGCCATGTACCATGGCCATGTACCATTTTTTTTTTGGAGAACTATTGGCGTAGAAAGGTACCATAATCTTGGTTTCGGACCTTTCGGTACAAAAGATCCGGCTAACCAAAAAGACTGAATTGAAAATGTTGTTGGTTTTGTTGTAATCTATTGGCTTTTGTATATTTGTGGAACTGAAATTGGGAGTTGTAATTTTCATGTTTCGTTATTGATTATAAATGCCATTTGAATTTTATCTGACTGGAATTTGTTTGTAGAGTCTAATGGAGTAATAGGTCAAATAATGGTGAAATAACTAAAAGCAAAAAAAAATATTGAAATCATAATTAGTTAATGTTAGTTTTAAAACTTTTTCTTCTTGTTTTTGATCAAAAGTCTAATGATTTTACAGTAGTTTCTTCTTTTTTTGGGTCATCAATTACGATTCAATTTCTTGGAATGTATGTAAAAATATCCTTCATAACCTCGTTTGATAGGGATAAAATTGTCCAATTTTTTTGATTGCTTTATCAAAAAAAGTTATTGGATCTGTTCATTTGATCATTTAACATTTTCATCCAAATGATCAATCTAAATTTTTCATCTAAATGCTTCATCTGAATGTTGTTCTTTTCAATTTTTGGATGGAGCATCTGAATGAATTTTTGTTTGTTTGCTTAATTTTTGTAAGTTTTCATCCCATTTAGATGAGTTTAATAAGAAAATGACTAAAATATTCATACTTTGATCTAATATTTCCCTATTTTTAATCTTAATTTTATTTATATTAATTTAATTATTGCTCTAAAATATCTTTACAACGAAATAATTTTTAAATTATTAATTTAACATTTACAAACTAATTTTATGGTCTTGGCGGGAAAACATGGTTTTAACGGTTTTGGCGGGAAAATATGATTTGGCGGTTTTGGCAAGATAATATGATTTTGCGGTTTTGGCAAGATAATATGATTTTGCGGTTTTGGCAAGATAATATGATTTTGCGGTTTTGGCGGAAAAATATGATTTTCGCCGGAAAACATGATTTTACGGTTTGGCGGGAAAACATGATTTGAGGGAAAATATGTTTTTGCGGTTTTGGCGGGAAAACATGTTTTTACGGTTTTGGCAGGAAAACATGATTTGGCGGAAAATATGATTTTGCAGTTTTGGCAGAAAAATATGATTTTGCGGTTTTGGCGGGAAAACATGATTTCACGGTTTTGGCGGGAAAACATGATTTGGCGGAAAATATGATTTTGCAGTTTTTGCAGGAAAATATGATTTTGCGGTTTTGGCGGAAAAATATGATTTTGCGGAAAATATGATTTTGCGATTTTGGCGGAAAAAATGATTTTGCGGTTTTGGCGGGAAAACATGATTTTGCGGAAAAGCGCAATTCTACAATTTTCTATCAGAAATCGTGATTTCAGTTTTTTGGCGGGAAAAAACGCAATTCCGCGATGTTATGATTTTGACGGAAAATGATAATCCGTGATTTCACAATTTTTAGAGGTTTTTTTGGATGCAAATAGGTGATTTTTAAAATATAAAATGAGAAATCTATACAAAATTAACATTATTTGATATATGATTGTAAATGAGGGTATATTTGTCATTTGTTATTTTTGACTGAACCATCTCCATCCAAATGCTCCAATCATGTTCATCTAGATGAATTTGACATATTTCCCTAAAGTTAAGAACTCATTTAGATGATCCATCCAATTGATTCATTCAAATGTTTTGTGAAATTGTCAAAAGCGAACATCATTTTTCATCTCAATTCAGATGGATCATTTGAATGGAGAAACGAACATGGCGATTATAGCTTTTTGTGAGTATTGATCTTGTAATTCCCAAAATAGTGAAAATTTATCATAATTTACTTTTCCATAAATTTCATAATCTTATATTAATAATTTAATAATAAACAAATCATGTAAAACTTAATAAAATACCCTTTTTATCATTATCACAAGAGAAAAAACCCCAACACAAACTAAACTAATATATAATTTCCAAATCAATAAACTACAAAAAAAAAACATGTTTGTTAAGTTACATAATATTAACTTTTCTGTATAATAATAATGATAGTTTCCAGATTTCTATTTCCTTAAAAAGTTTAATTGGTTGACATAATAGTGTTTTTTTTTAATATATATATATTTTAACAAAAAAGTGTTTCTACTTTCTATATATTTGTGTATTTAAAAAGAAATAGAAAAATAATTAAACTTCACCGCCTTCGCAACTCCTATATAAAGCTTCCGTTTCTCTCTTATAGGCTTGTATCGCTTTAGACGCGCACTTCTCGATTCTCATAGTCTCTCCCCAAATCCCGGTGAAATCGGATTCGATACTGTTCGGAATCTTCTGGTACGTGACGAACTAGGGTTTACTTTACGATCGCTCAATTACTCTTCACCTCTCTCGATTTCGTACTCGTCTTTAGTCTTTCGTTTGATTTCTTCGGTTTCTGTTACTGTTTCGCGTGTGTGTACTCGGATTTTGATCGATTAGGGTTACGTTGGTGTGTCTCTGTGCTTTGTTAATCTTGATTGCTTTCAGAGATTGTTGTGTTGCGCTCGAATCGATCGTCAAATTCGTTGATCTTTATCTCTTGGTGATTTGTTTCCGGCGTAATCGCCATGGATGCGTAATATCTTCTGATAGTCTTCTGATTAGTTTTTAGCTTGTGGTTTGCTGATAAGATTATCGATGATGATTGATGCCTAAAGTATCGATGAGGAACTAAATTATGTTGATCATCTCGTGTCTTATTTACTTTATTGTAGAATCTTGTTCAAGAGAGCTTGAAAAGAGTCATCTCATAATGCTGCCGCCCTTGATTGAGTTGGAGAAAGGATGGTCCTACATGGAGACTGGTGTTGCAAAGCTAAAAAGGATTCTGGAAGAGTTGCCTGAGCCATCCTTTGACTCGGTACAGTATATCAGTCTGTACACGTAGGTCTTCTTATAATTATGTTTGTTGGTTTACATCAGTTCTGTGCGGATACTTAACACATTGGATTCTTATGTCATTCACAGCACTATCTACAATATGTGCACCCAGAAACCTCCTTATGATTACTCACAGGAGCTTTATGATAAGTATCATGGAGTCTTCAAAGCTTATAATGAGCAAACGGTTAGTTTGGTGTTATTGACTTCTCTCTATTTGACTTGTTCAACCTGTATGGTTTTCGTTTGGCCTTTATTCTTGGATATCAATTTTGTGCAAAGAAATCAATGTGCAAAGAAGACATGTTAATTTTGTTTGTAAACTTGAGCAAACGGTTTAATATTTGTCTTCTTATTTGTGGTGGTTAGGTGTTGCCGTCTCTAAGGAATAAGCATGATGAGTATTTGCTGAGAGAGCTTGTTAAGAGGTGGGGTAACCATAAAGTTATGGTTAGATGGTTATCCCGCTTCTTCTACTATCTTGACCGTTACTTTGTTACTCGGAGAGCTCTTCCAACACTGAATGATGTTGGCTTGAGCTCCTTCCGCGACCTGGTTTGTCATGCATTCCTGTAGCTCCTAACTTTGCATTGCCGCAAAGTATCTTCTAACTGTCCATGCAATTATTTACTTCAGGTTTATCATGAGATGCACTCCAAGGCCAAAGACGTTGTACTAGCACTTGTAAGTATAGTATCTGTAATGAAACTCATTGAGTAATTCTGGTTTCTGTCTAACACAATTTTGATTGCCAGATCCATAAAGAACGTGAAGGCGAACAGATTGATAGAGCACTATTGAAAAACGTCATAGATGTCTATTGTGAGAATGGGATGGGAAAGATGGAAAAATTCGAAGAGGATTTTGAAAGCTTCTTCCTTCAAGATACTGTATCTTACTATTCTCGCAAGGCCTCAAGGTGGATCGAGGAGGATTCTTGTCCTGATTACATGCGAAAGGTATGTCTCCGGATATCATTTTTGGGTCTGTGCTTGCATTCGATTTCAGAGAATTATCATATTTAACGTCAGTAATTTTATATTGCAGTCTGAGGAGTCTCTAAAATTGGAAAAGGAGAGAGTCACTCACTACCTTCATTTAACCACTGAGCCCAAACTAGTTGAGGTTGGTTATGATATATTCTGTACGCTGTTAGCTGAAATATATAATGATTTGGAATTAATCATATTTCTGACAACATTTTGAGCTGGCTACAACCATATGTAAACACTGATAATTCTTGCCTTGTTCGTTTACTTTTGGGTGCAGAAAGTACAAAATGAATTGTTGGTAGTGGTTGTAAAACAGCTTATAGAAAATGAGCACTCAGGGTGCCGTGCATTGCTAAGGGATAACAAGGTAAGCGACTTTCGTGGGTTTCTTTAATTCTTAAACAATTCTCATCTAAATTTCTATCTTTGACGGAGCATTGCGATATGCTTTCAGATGGATGATCTCTCCAGGATGTACAGGCTTTATCATCTAATCCCGCAAGGGTTGGAACCTGTTGCAGACTTATTCAAGCAGGTTTTTATTATAATCCCTTCATCTTGCATTACAAATAATGGATACTGGTACCTCACTTTCTGTTTGTTTCCAAATCATTTTTCTAATTGCTACATGACATAGTTTTTAACTGAAAATGTGTTTACAGCATGTTACTGCAGAGGGAAATGCCCTTATCAAACAAGCCGCTGACGCAGCTACTAATCAGGTTTATATTCTTTGCTCATTTTAGCCTGAGAACTCTGTGGAGTAAAAAATTAGATGTCCCTTTGTGATTGCTGAGAATTTTTTGTTCCCCAGGATGCAGGTGCTGGTGGCGTGCAGGACCAGGTAGTTATGCTAACCTGATAATATAGGAGAAAATCTTTTCAGTTTAGCGATTAACTTTTTTTTTTATTTCATGGCTTCAGGTGCTTGTCAGAAAAGTGATTGAGCTACATGATAAATACATGGTCTATGTCGATGAGTGTTTTCAGAAACACAGCCTCTTCCATAAGGTCGGAGTGTGTTCTCATGTATATCTTCTTCCACAATATTTTATTTAATGACCATAGTTTCTTTGAATGTATTGTAGGCATTAAAAGAGGCATTTGAAGTCTTCTGTAACAAAACAGTGGCTGGAGTGTCCAGTGCAGAAATACTTGCAACGTATTGCGATAATATTCTCAAGGCGGGAGGAGGAAGTGAGAAGCTTAGTGAGGAAGCTCTTGAAATTACGCTTGAGAAAGTAGTTTTCTTCTTCCTTCATACTGCTAATGCGTTCCATGTCACATATCCTTTTGATGCTGACTTTTAATTTTATTATTTCAGGTGGTTAAGTTGCTTGTTTATATAAGCGACAAGGATCTTTTTGCCGAGTTTTACAGGTACATATCTCTTCCTCCAATATTTGTTTTTATCTGAATTTTGTTTCTTACATCAATGCTTTGTTGAGATGGCATTCAAGATAGTATTGGAATGGTATTAACGAGCTCTATGCTTTTCTAAATATGGTTGTTTGCAGGAAGAAACAAGCCCGTCGGCTCTTATTTGATCGCAGTGGTGGTGACGAACACGAAAGAAGTATACTTACAAAGTTTAAAGAACTACTCGGTGGGCACTTTACTTCTAAGATGGAGGGCATGGTTAGTCATATGAGTTTTATTTCCTTAAAAAAGGGTTGTTCAGTAGTAACTAAGGTTACTAATGCTTTCTTTTGTACATTTAATTTGTTTCATATAGGTGACGGATATAACATTGGCAAAAGAACACCAAACCAACTTCGTGGATTATCTATCAGCTAACATGACCACAAAGCTGGGGATTGATTTGACTGTCACTGTTCTTACTACTGGTTTTTGGCCAAGTTACAAAACATCTGACCTCAATCTACCCACTGAAATGGTAACTCTTTATCTATTTCCAGGTCTTGAAACAGAAAAGAAAAAGATTTTCTGAGCTCCAATTTTCTTTTTGTTTCAGGTCAACTGTGTTGAAGCTTTTAAGGCCTTTTATGGAACAAAAACCAAACACAGGAGACTTTCATGGATTTATTCTCTGGGAACTTGTCACATTTCTGGAAGATTCGATAAAAAAACAATCGAGTTAGTTGTTTCCACCTACCAGGTATCTAGTTGTTTCTGGTTTGTTTTCTCGTGACTTAGTGATATGTTTTTGTATTTGTACATTGATTACTTAAATACATATATCCTCTTTTCCTGTCAGGCTGCTGTGCTTTTGCTCTTCAACAACGCAGAGAGATTAAGCTACACTGAGGTCTTGGAGCAGCTTAACCTCAGCCATGAAGATCTTGTCAGGCTGCTTCATTCACTGTCATGCGCAAAGTACAAGATTCTTATAAAGGAACCAATGTCGAGAAACATCTCTAAAACTGATACTTTTGAATTCAACTCCAAGTTCACCGATAAGATGCGGAGAATTAGGGTAATATATGATGAGCAGCATTGTGTTATTTCCATGTAGCCTGGATCAATAAGATTAGTGATCTTTTTTTCTTAAACGTGAACAACAGGTGCCTTTGCCTCCAATGGATGAGAGGAAGAAAGTTGTTGAAGATGTTGATAAAGATAGACGCTATGCAATTGATGCAGCTCTTGTTCGGATCATGAAGAGCAGAAAAGTGTTGGGGCATCAACAGTTAGTCTCTGAATGCGTTGAGCATCTTAGCAAAATGTTCAAGGTAAAATATTTACAAAAAAAAAGAAAAACTCTATGGACACAGTTACAACACACATAATTAAGGAAATTTACATATTGGTTTTTTGTTTTCTTTGCAGCCTGACATAAAGATGATAAAGAAACGGATTGAGGACTTGATCAGCAGAGATTATTTGGAGAGGGATAGCGAAAATCCCAACAATTTCAAGTATGTGGCTTAGTCAAAAATAGTATAAAGGGATGCTATGGTTTTCGATATTCGGTTTTGTAAATGACTTTACATTCTTTTGTCGCACCATTGGATGTGGATTGGTGATTGAAAAAAGACAAATTGTCTTTACCTTCGTTTTTCAGAATTATATTGAAGTTTCATATTCAAGTCGCAATTACATACATACTCTCTGGGTGATGTGAGAGCTTGAAAAGATATAAAGTATTTTCATAATATAAAATGTTAATGTATTGAATGAAAGAAGCCCAAAAATTCATCTCCTGTCAGGAAACAATTGCTACATAGCCCGGGAATTGGGAGTAATTTTAGTATCGCGGTCACTGGAAGACTATTGTTAACCTCTTCCTAAAGATCTCTCTTATACATATGTACAATTAATTATACATACAAAACACAAGATGGTAACTTTAATCTTTAATCTTGAGCAAGTCTCACAAATCAAGGTCCTAACACTATGCACTTGAGCAGTGAAGAGAACAAACAAGTTTATATATATATATATATAGGCCTTTTGTCTTCAATTTTCCAAGGTCGCTTTCCTTTTTTCTCCCTGAGCATATAACAGAGATGTGGGGGAGGGGAGTATTGCATTTATGATATATTAAAGTGAGATCATAATTCATAATCACCGGTTTATGGATTCCATTGCAAGCCTCACCACATGCAACAGTTTCTCCATGTCCTGAAAATTGAAGTCAAGAGCCCTTTTGATGGATGTTATACCATCACTACTGTATCTGGTTTCAAACGATTTTCCCTTTGCAGCTGCAAATGCTATCTGCGCTTTTCTTGAGGCATACATAGCAAAGCTTATGTTTTGCGACTGCAAGACCAAAACAATTTTATCTTAAAAAACACATTCAACCGTATGATTGAGATCAATGGCACAACTTTCACGAGAGGGAAATACTGGGTATATGATACAAGATTGTTATGCAAAATTTGATGATTTTACACACAGAATACTGTTTTTAATGATGATGGTAATAAAATGATGCTATGTTTGAAGATGGTTCCTATTCATGTTGCTCAAGCAAGCGATTATCTCACTACGTTACTAAAAACCTGTTGATATTTCCATAGACGGGAATTATTTAGTCGTCTAAACCCAGCCTAACTAGAGCATCTACAATGTTTTGTAAACGTAAACTAAAGTACAAATATTTTTACGGCACCTCATCGAATCACAAAAGTAACATAACTGAACTTACAAATGCCAAAAGCTGTGAAAGAGAGGAATTGTTTCCTGAAGATATAACATGGTTTCCGGTTACGCTAGGGGATGATCTCACAGTGTTGGACAAAGCAACCTTTTCCGCTGCCAATGTGTGGTTTGAATTTTCACCATCAGAAGCAAAGGAAGGAGATTCACCTGTTTGAAACCCAAACACGATGGAAAGATAATATATCATTATCATGCTCACAGGCAACAACATCTTTAATATTTAATAGAATCTTGCATCTGTCTTAATCTACTAAAAGAAGTTTTCTTTTTTTAACAAAACAACAAAGGAGCCGCCCATCTACTTGAAGATTTGTTCTGCGAAACTTGTTTTTCAACCACTAAATGCAGCCCGAGTGGTTAGTGGCTTTTCCTTATATGGTTTACATATAGCCCATTTGTTGTAAATACGGAAAGTACAAGTACTATGATGTTATTCAGATAACTTCACAGAATAAAGGCCATCCAAGAATCTTCCAAATTGTGATAAATTTGCCCGCCACCAGAAACATTTAGAATATAGTATCTTTCTTATAATAAATACCTGAAGGAATCACTTGCAAAGCTGCTTGCAACTCATATCTGCATCTGCTTATGTTACCCTGGGAGGTATAAGTTATCCTTAGATAAGCCACTTCCATACATTTATAAGCCAGAGCAGCAGCCCCCATATCTTTATTTTTCTCGTATTCATGAGCACAGAACCTGTTGCATAAAACAGTATAAAATTTGTAACATTAGGACAGGGTTCACTAGAACATCTTGACATGCTAGAATTATCTATAGGCCACAATGCAGCAGCTGAGCGAAAATGAGAGGGCACCATGAACTGAACAAGTACCATCACAGTGAAAGGCTCCCTCTAAATAGTAAATTGGGGGACTTAAATGCGTTGACTATCAGAAGGATGCAGCTATCTCACTTCCAAGAGGTGCACAACAAATCGAGTAGAAGAAAGTCACAAATTTAGATCTTGTCAAATGCCAAACTTACTCGCAAAGTTTTGCTGTGCTGCCATAAATATGCCTGGATCTGGCAATGCTCTTATGTGCAGCATTATCAGTTCCAGATGACTCCAAAAGGGAGGCACCATGAAGAAACTTAAGCGCTGCCTGAAAGTAAACACCTGTGCTCTCGTGATTGGACACAGCATTCTGCAAAAGGTTACTGTCAATGTTAAGCCAGGGGAGAGACAACATACATAACCACTGCAACATTTTCCCACAAATATTCCAAACCTTAAGACGATCAGCCATGTGTTTCAAGTCTGTAGCCTCTTTGATTGAGTTGGAGACAACCTGACTCGAGGATTCCTTTTTCAAAGGGCTTAAGCCAACATGATCCTTATGCCTACTTCCATTTTGCTTTTGGTTTCGCAAACTTTCAACGTGGGTCACACTGTGATTATCATTTCGCAGTATCTGTTTCTTTGTATTTGATATCTCACTGCCGTGACCCAAGACTTCAACTTGATCTGTGCCAGCTGGTGAAGCTGATTTATTCTTTAATTTCTCAGTGGTCACTTCCAAGTGGTTGCTTTTCCCACTAGAAGTGTTTGCTGTATCAGGTTTCTGTGGAGAAGACAAATGACTACCACTTCTATCTAGCTTAGTATTAGGATCTTGATATTCCCTTGAGTCTTCTTTATTACTCTCCATAGACACTTTTCTAGCAGGTCTTTTCTTGCTCCTGATTTCTTTTGTTTTTACTTTAACAGCAGTGCCAAGATCTTGCACTTCATTCACCGTACCCCAGTTATTATCTTTTAAAGGTGCAGATGACCCCTCTTCCCTACTCTTTTGCTGAGAGTCACCCTCTATGCAATTTTCACCAGAATATCTCCCTGACTTCTTTGGTTTTAAGTTTTCAATTGAACAATTCCCACCGTATGCTCTTTCTCTATCCTTGGAATTTTCTGCAGCCTTCTTTGTTTTCCCTGGTTTATCGATAGTGCTATAAGCTTCACCATCTCGGTATCTTTTTAATGTATCACCAGCATTAGAGTCAGCATCATGGTATTCATCCCTCTCTGAAATTCTTCCTGATATAAGCTCACGTGAGTCTAACACCCTCAAGGCTGAAGGGGCAACTGATTCAACTAGTGAACCTTTGGCTTCGTGGAAATTATTTTCGATAATTTCAGAGCCCAAATCTTTACACAAACTCGGAGAGGACGCTGTAAAAGGTAGATGGGAAGCACTACCTCTACCATTTTCCTCACTAACTCTTCTTTCCTTATCACAACTTTCACTACTAAAAGGCAACTCCTTTTCATCACAACTTGAACCCTCGAGCCTCTTTTTCTTTCTAACGTTCTCTCCACTTGACTCCATTACTGCAGCTTCTCTAAGTCTCATACAATCTCCCCTTTCTTTATTTTCCTTTAGTTTCCTCTTTCTGTCATCACGTCCGCCATGCGAGGAAGCCTTAGCAATATCCTTGACATTTTCGGCTGAGGCTTGAGTAATCATAGTTTTGTTATTAGCTAAAACGTCCAGAATTTTGTTGGATTTGTTGGACCCAGGTTGATCTATAGCAGAAAATCGTGATTTTCCAGTCTTTGGTTTCTTAGAAGTCCCAGAAAGTTCCCTTTCAGATTCCATTCCCATATTCTCCATTCCTCCTACATGCGTATTCATCAAGCACATCAGATAGTTTGAACACAAAGGAAATTTTATAAGGAAAATCAATATCTTTTACAAATAATACCTTCAACAGAATGCTTATTTGTCACTTCCCGCCTAACACTCTGCTTAGTGGTGTGCCTATCTTCATTCAAGTCACTCGACTTAATAAGATGTTTCAAATCTGGTTCACATACCAAATTTAGATGGTCACATGCCTCTTCATCATTTTTAACACTGTTGGAACTCTCCTCCAATGCATTTTCTTCTGAAAGCTTTTCTTTCTCAGCTTTAAGTACCGGACTACTTTGATTTTCTTCTTTTGATTCTTTCGAATCAATGAATCCCTTATACACGTGTTCGGATCCTCCAATATCTCCCTGCAATTTATCTGGTACATTCTTCTTAATTATATTTACAGCAGCGTCCTTGCCTCTCAAAGTATTCATGGTAACGATGGAGCTTGAACTTTTTTGTGACTTCTGTGCTTTAGGCAGTTTTGACTTTAAAATTTGCTCTTCATTCCTTGTCTCACTCTGACTACCCTTAACCATTGAAGGATAATCTACATGTTCAATACTTGGAGCTTTCTCCTGCTTGGATTTACTTTCCAATGAGTTTAGAGGTTCACCTTTTATCAGGTACACGTCTTTTCTTGTGTTAATACTTTTAGTTTCCTTAACACTTCGATCTGAAAATGCCACTACATTATCTTCTAGATCAGGCTTTGAACCCATCAAAGCTGCATCCAGGTCAGTGTTGTTCGTTCCTCTTGATGTACCCTCCACATTAGAATCTGATACTTTATCAATCTCTTTCGCCGGGTGGATATATGACGGTGATAGACAGGACAAAAGCGGAAGCTTCATAGTCTTGGAAACAAGCTCCTCACAGGACTCTTTGTCAGCCTCTTTTTCATTATTGGATACAGTATGATTTCTGTCAAGCTTGTTTGACGGTGGCATAGACTTTACCCTCTCCATTAACTTTTCCTTCTTACCAATGGAAAACTTACCAGCACGCTTTTGTGAATCAGAAACATCGTGTGTACTTTTTGAGTCTGACTTGTTTACAGAACCATATCCAGTATCTTTCGTAATCTTTTCTTTCATTCCCAACTGAACTAGATCATCAGAGAGAGGTGATAACAGCTGATCTTTATGCAAAGGGAATGACACCATAGCCTACAGGAAGGAATATGTCAAACTCATATTCATCATTGTTCAATCTTTAAGGAGAAGGAAGAAACAGAAAAAGAAAACAATATCACCATAAGAATTTTAGTCGGCGAATCACAAATCCCATTCAGTAAGTCTTCTTCAACTTCTGAGAGGCAATTCACCCGTGATGCTAATGGTGGCATATTGAGGCCTTCTTTACTAAAGGTTGAAACGTTTTTCAGTGACGAGAGGTCACTTGAACCAACTTTTATACGAAGTCTGAGAGTCTTATGATTTGATGGAGCAGAAGAAGAAGCTTTTGTGTCAGGTTTTTGTTTGCTATCAGGTGTCCCTATATTACTTGATTTGACGAACTTTTTTAATTTGACCAAAACATCAGAAGCAGGAGGTTTTGAAGCGGATCCGGATATTGATAGTTCAGGTACAACTGATGAAGCTGAGCAGTTAGATCGACCCCCCTAGAAAATAGATTGCACATTAAGCAGAAAATTGACATTCACTATAGAAGCTTAAATTTTTTCTAGCTTAATCGAAGTTTGAGTTGTTTAGTGATCTTACCACTTGGTTTTGAACTTCAGGTGGAGTCTTAGGACGTGAACAAACAGGAGATCTCTGATACATAGACAAAAACGAACCATAGCCACCAAACTTTGCACCTAAAAAAACATTCATTCAATTCAGAAATGAGATGCCTCATAAGAAAGCAACAAACTTTTTGAAGTTACTAGTACAAACTTACCCAAATTTTCAGCTGAAACTCCACCTTCAAAATCTTTCTGAAAATGTCCCAACACGTTTTCGAGCTTCTCATCCTTGAAAAAAAACGGATTTTTTTCATAAAAAGTAGTAGTAGTAGTAGAAGAGAACATCTTTTGAGGTCCAAGAAGCTTACAATATAAGAGAGAGCAACATCTGGGTCAACGCAAGAAACATAAGAATGTGTGCTTTCTTCCTCAAAGTCGCTATCTTCCATGATTTCTTCACCTAATCCAGCAAACCCTAACCCTAATTCGCTTCTAGCATCGCTGCTGCTCACCGAAATCATCTAAAAACCCCCCACCACACCTATATCATATCAATCGAAGAAGCTAATCTCTTCCAATTTCTCAGAAAGAAAAAAACCCAGATCGAGGAGATAAGGAAAAACTCTTATATTACAACATAATAGACTTAGAACAAGGCAAAGCAGCCGATAAATCAGCTCAATTCGTTGCAAATGCGATTCAGAATCCAAAAAAGCGAACGAACTAGCCCCCCAGATTTGAAGCTCACGTGAAGCAATTTGGAGGAGCTATACAATCTTTGAAGATCGATACGAGATTATTCCTCACGTTGTAAAATTCAAAATTCCGTTTTTTTTTTAATTCCTCATTCTCTTGTCTCTATTTTCTCGAACAAACCCAACCAAAAAAAAAAAAACACCAAAAATTAATTTTACTCAACAAAAATAAATAATTTCCTAAACAACAGGGCAATAACTCAAAATTGATTCCGGTCCAGATCTGATGATGTCACGGTTTATCTTTTTAATCTACACTTAAATCTCCTTTTATCATTAAAAAAATATTAAACCTTTTTCAAATTAATCACCTATGCTTACCAAATTTACCAATTAACTCTAACCAATAAATTTATATTATACAAATAATTGATATTTTTCCTTTTATTCCTTATGCAATGACTAACCACATCTGGTTCGATGTTATTCTTAAAAATTTATGAAATTTCTTCGTTATACACACCAAACATATATCTATATTAACATTTTTTAAGTACATTTTGTAGAGTAACCTTTGTTTTAGTAAATATTTACATATAATGTCATCATATACAAAAATAATAAACTCATTAAGGTTAAATCTGGAAATTAAAAAAAATAATATCAAAACAAACTTATTATACATTAATTTCAATATGTTTAAGAAAAAATACATTAAGCTAATTTCTTAAAATATCTCTACCTAATTCAAACATAAATATATGATTCTCCTTTAACTTTTATTTAATCTTATATTTAAATTATTTTGAATTATTATATAATATATTTAGTTAATAAAATCTGAAATTTTTTTTTGCATATGATGTGATTAAAATTTTTAAAAACGGACATATATTACTCAATAAATGAATAGCAAATATGTGTACAATGTCTCACATCGCCTGAAAAATTGGGCAATGGTTCAGAATCATACTATAAAAGAGACCAAAATGATTATGAATACAAATGAGCAGAAGCTTGATTTATCATGCGTCCAAATTTAAAAGTTTTATTCGGTTTATTCCGGTAAAGAATTTAAACTTTTAAAAAGTTTCAAAATATTATAAATATTTAAACTTTAAAAAAAATTCAAATATTATAAGTATTTATACTTTATTAATATTTAAATATTATAAATATTTAAACTTTATTAAAATTTAAATATTTTAAATATTTTAAGTTTTTAATAAGTTAAACTTTATAAAATGTTTAAAATATTTATAATATTAAAACTTTTATGAAGTTTCAAATATTATAAATTCTTTAACTTTATAAGAATTTTAATATTATAAATATTTAAACTTTATAATAAGTTTAAACATTATAAATATTTAAACTTTATAAAACGTTTAAAGTATAATATTTAAACTTTTAGAAAAATTAAAATATTACGGGACGGAGTTATATGGCGGGACATGTTTGGATCGATATTAATACGGAATGGTATACCGCGGGTGAAATCTTAGAATTAACAATCAAAATACAATTATACAATCTTAAACACTAAACAAAACAAATAATATTAACAAAACAAATACAACTTAAAATTTCTATTTTTTAGTTACAAAAAAAATCGACATGCGGTGTACCGTATATCTAGTGTAATGTAATACACAAGCCCATTTTAATAATACAATACTAACTATTTATTTAAAGGAATTCTGTTTAGAGAGGATTGGATTTACATACTATCTACTCAATTTGATTTGATGTTACATACTAAAATACATTCGAGTTAAATCTACCATTTTGTGTTAAGTATATAATTTCATCTTTGAACTAAGCTAATAGGTATTCCAACATTTAAAGAGCAAAATTAATCTGGATAGTTCCAGAGTCATTTTAATGGACAAAAACTGTTATATGTAGTCGCACGAGCGATATTTCTAGATAGTCTCATCTCCACTTGTATTTGGATACCTTCTTCATTAATCTTTTAAAAAGTTGTTCGACTACGAAATTTTTTGTAGCCTCTTTCTCCTCGTGTAACATAGTTCTCATACAATACCATGATGTCATTGTGGTCCATCGGATGAGAAAAGATCATTGTAACCTTTATAATCGGTAGACCGGGGTGATAAGAAACGAGACACTTTGTCCATGAAATAGTTTCATCAGAGAGTTTGCTACTAAGTATTAATCCACACTTCAATTTCTTCAGGTAATTCTTCATCTTGATACAAAACTGACAAATTATCTCCATGATACGAGCTTAGCCTATGGTATCCTCCTGATCGTATTAGTGGTCAGATTGTTTTGAACATTTTTATAGAAAAATCAAAACTCAATATAAATCATTCAGTTTCGCGAGGACTCGACCACAATCGAATATAATAATAAGTATTTTCTTTCATCGAGATACTTTCGTAAAGTATTTGTAATTTTTCACTTTATTTCAATATAAATCGATCTCCAACAACAAAACAAAAAGTCATAAATTTCAAATTCCGTTTATTGAAATAATAATCATATTCTGGAGATTGGTATTCACAAAACCTCAAAATCTTTGTAGTTGTCATGATTAATATCATCTGAATATGAATCATAATTAGTATCTTCTTCAACCTCGTAACGACCATATCGAAATTCAAAAACATTAGTCTTTATAGGTAAGGGCGGAGACACATGAAGAATTAGGGGTCAAGTTGACCCATCAAATTTAAAATTCCATTACAAGTGGTTTAATAATAATCACATTGATCCCCATACAAAACCAACAAAAGCATTATTATTTACCTAATCCAGCAAACCCTAACCCTATTTGGATTTGTGTTAAACATTAAGAATCGAAAGTCATGTAATTATCTATTATTTACATGATTAAGTTAAGAATGATGTATTGAAATTGTTTTTTTTTTTCCTTTTCACAAAACACATTAAGTTTTTCTCTTCTCTCGACTCTCCACAGCAAACGATAAACACTAAGACATCTGGATTAATTTGCTTTGAAATTTAGGTTTGGATATTTATGTTTTTCTTTATTTTATTTTGACATGTATTGTACTCATTTATATTTTATAGTTTTCATAAGTTAAAATTTTTATATAGTTGTATTCATGGATTTTGTATCATAGAATGCAACATGAGTGTTTATAAATTAAACTTATCGATTATATATTTAAGATAATGTTATATATTATTTTATAATAAATAATTTATTTTGATCCTAATAACAAAAAAAATTTAGCTTTGCCACTGTTTGTAGGAACTTGATGGCTCGATCCATATTATTTTCTTGAGTTCTTGATTCCAACTCGGGGATGGATGGATAAGAACAACTTGCTGTCTCTCTGGATCAACGATACTAACCTTGTGATCATCCATCCATTCTCATGAATCGTTGTGGAAAATTCAAAAACCTTTACCATTTGAATTATCTGCTTCACCTAATCAAAGGTTATATATTACACGGAAGAATCACTTTGTGCATATCAAATTTATCGATTAAATCAAACCAAGACATTTATTTTACATAATTGATTCTTCACTCTGGAATGACTAACCAAATCAACAGAACTGTTTCGAGAAAATATTATCGAAAAAAATATGAAATGTCTCCACTACAGATATCAACCCATCAGAACACAAACCCATTTTTATATAACAAAAGCTAATTGTTTTATTTAAAGGAATTGAGTTTATAGAGCTATAAGAGGTTGATGTGTTATTGTGTTCCTATCACAAGCAATAGATTCGGCAGCTCTGTAATTTGTATGCTAATTATTTTTTTCGGGTTGAAATGTCATTTTTTGTATACTATTAGTGAGGGGTTTAGCTCGAACGGCCTTGAAATTGATCTCGAAGCATCTCATACTTCTTAAGCTCAGTTATGGAGAGTGATGGCGAAAGCTGATCCATTGCCTACAAAGACAAGTGAGAATGATTATAACATATGAAGCCGGAGATCTCTCAGGAAAGCAGAAACCACAACTTTGATATAATGAGATCGATTTTTTAAATCCAATTCTTAGGTTTTGCTTCGAACCAAACCAGACAAAACCCAAACCAAAAAAAAAACTTTGATTCTAATTCAGTATAGAACTCTCCACTGATCAGACCAAATTAACATTTCTACACCCAACCATGAAAATGGCAACTCTTTTTGAGTAGATAGAGGAAAAAGGTTTTACCTTTATAAAATCCACATACTCTACAACGACTGAATCCGGATCGTCTTCTGGAGGAAAATCCCCTGAATCTGATTTTGAGACCTGCATTTGCCAAGCATGCAGATAGAACGCGACTTCAATAAGCTTTTACAGAGAATATCAGAGACTTATATAGTCTTAAAGTGTCAACCCTCTCTCTTCTCTCTCTCACCTTTCGCTTAGCTGCCTGAAACCAAGCATCAGCACACAATGCGTACATATCAGCGCCAGTGAATGTAGAGGGACACTTCTTTGCAACTGAATAAAGCGATATATCTTCGCTTAACTTAAATTTCCGAGTAAGTGCTTTAAGAACCCTGTAAAAACAAGAATCAGGAAGCTTCTTTTTTTCCTGTCACTGGACAAAAATCATGCTTTTGATTGTTTAAATGCTAACCTTTCCCTGTAAGACGCGTCAGCGTTGACTCCAACATATAGAAGTTTGTCGAATCTGCCAGGTCGTAAAAGAGCTGGATCAATCAAATCAGGTCTGTTGCTTGCTCCTATAATAAACAGATCCTGGGAAGAATCGCTGAGTCCGTCAATCTCTGCAAGCATCTGAGAGACCACTCGATCCATGACTCCTCCAGAATCACCAGAAGCACCTCGAGCTGGAGCAAGAGAATCAAGCTCATCAAAGAAGATCACACAAGGCCGGGCTGACCTCGCCTGCACATTACTTTAAGAATCAGCCCCATAGAGTCAATAGGCTGCTCCTAGGGAAGAAGAAAAATAAATTACCTTTTCGAATATATCTCGAACATTTTTCTCTGACTCTCCAATATACATGTTGATCAATTCTGGACCTTTTACACTGAGGAAATTTAAGGAGCATTCTGTCGCCACAGCTTTTGCCAGTAAAGTCTATAAATTTCAATCAAGAAACCACAAATATAACCGCCAAAAAACACTATTAACAGACGTTAAAAGTCACAAAACAAAAACGGCTTACTTACTTTCCCTGTTCCTGGAGGGCCATAGAGAAGCACACCAGAACGTTTACGCAATCCAGACGAAAATAAATCTTTATGCAGGAGAGGTAATTGAACTGTGTCCAATATCGATGTCTTCACATCCTCAAGCCCACCAACATCATCCCATTTCACATTTGGAACCTAAGAATACATATAAACATTTAAGTTATCTGCATCTCCAGTAACAATTATGCAAAGCTGTCTCATAAATAGGAAAGCAACGAGAAAAGACCACAGAAAAAAACCTCTGGTTATAATACCTTAGGAGCACCAAGGGCTGATGCATTTCTCTTCTTTGATCTGTCCAAAGCTTTAGTAAAGTCCTCCTTAGCTGTTAATATCTCACTGCTGTTACCTAATTGGCTTGCCTGGTCTACTACATCAACTTCACCAAGATTATCTAACAGAGAGTTAATTTTCTTGGTACCGAACTCTTGACTGATGAATAAGTTGGCACCAGCATCAGCTACAAGAGCACGCAAGTCCCGAGGAAGGAAGCCAGAAGTCTGTCCCACCAATCCCTTCACAAAATCATCGGAGCTGGTCTACAATGAGAAAATATCTAAGCATCAAGCCTGTTGTTATCAATTATAGTTTGAAAATAGAAGAATAATTGGATTTTGTATCTATATCATAACACATACTTAAATTATAGAGCATTGTACTCACATACATTAAGGAGTTGAGAAACACCTTGGAGGGACTGCGACAGCATCTCCGATCTCTGTTCATCATTCAAAGAACCCATACGTATTTCATGGCTAAAGCAACGCCTGATTGTTGAAGAGAGACCCTCAGTACTTTCAGCAGATGCGATCAACAGCACTTGATGTCCCCTAAACTTCCCAACTTCATCTACAGACTGCATTAGCAGATATACAGATAAGGCATCATGCGAGAATGGATTCTTGAAATCAAGATTTTGTTTTTCTTTACCTACTACAGCACCAAAAAAAAAATTCATATATCTCCTTATCAAGGGAGGGAAAGTGCTTTATAGGGTAAAAGGTCTACCATTATGAGTTGTTTGCCAGCTTAGCAACAATCCCTTATGCGACAACAATATGGTAAACTGAAAAGTGAACTAAGTGAAACTGTGCAACATGCAATGGAGAACCAAGGAAAGAAATGCAAATCTTACAAAATTGCTATCCGAATGTTCTTCCATGGAACTGTGTTCACCATTAGAAACTGGCTCAGTGAGTTCCCTAATAACCGATGCAATCTCAGAGGACACGCCAACTCGATCACCCATCGAACCATCCTGGGAGCCCAGATTTTTTAAAACATCAAAATGCCGGAGCAGAAGTATCGTTGGTGAATATCTGCGACAATGAAACCAAATGAAAACAAGGCATATACCAAGCTGTTGATAAAATACGTTTCCAGAAAGAAGAGCTCAGTAATTAACAATATTATGAAGCTATAGTAATTTTCACTTCACAAAATACAGTCATTTACTGAATGCAGAGCATATAGCATGTTGCTGTGCGTAGTACAAATGATGAATATCTGAAAGAAGAAAAAGACAAGCCCTTTTACCTTCGTGCCATATTAAAAGTCTGGGCCAACGCAGTAGATGTTTTCCTCTCAGATGATGCTAATAAACTGTGGCAGCTATATTCAACTACATGCAGCCCCAACCTCCTAGCAACATAGTTAACAACAGTTTTCTTCCCGCACCCTTAAACAAGCATTAGATACAAAAAGCTATTAGCACCTGATTAATTTATATGCATCAAGCAAAGGTACAAAATTTTGCTTCTCCCAAAGCACCGTAATTGGGAACACAAAAACAAGTCTCTTCCTAGTCTTTCCTTACCATTATTCTCTACAGATAAAGTTTAACACTTAAGAACAGATATGAAAGTGAAGAATATTCTTGATGAACCAGAAGCAAATGTACCTGGAAGACCATGTAGTAAAACAGCAACCCTGAGTTTTGAGGCGAGTGCTGATGGACAGAGAGGTGGCGAAAGTACCGATGCCAAAATATGTACTATGTCCTCCTGCAAGGGCATAGGAACCTTTGATCTAGATACCAGCAAATCTGGTGGAAGACCAGAAGAGACAGTTCCTCCAAGGACAAGGGCGGTTTGGGAGTGATTGACTCGAAGAAACCTCTCATTAGAAGGTTCCATCGCAATTACCTGAGCAGAGCAACTAAAGTTTCAGTAAGTTCTGGCCAAAATGAGCATTTTTCTGGCCAAAAAAACAAAAAACCAATATTACCTTGAAATAAATAAAATTGTTGCTTTCGGAGCAGAGCCTTTGACTACATGGAATACATATACTTGAACCACAATTCCAGTCAATGTAAATGCGAAATACATCGCCTCTTGACAGATGTCTATCAGTTCCAAAATACTTATGTAATGCGGAATCTATTAACCCTTGTCGCTCTTCAGCTTCAAATGACGAATTGACTTTCAGGGACTGAATGGTACCACACTCTGGGATTTTAACAAAAGAAACTCTCAGATGTGATGCATAGCCTGGAACTTCGGACAAAGGTTCCAAATCCAAACCAATCTTCGACCAATCTGCCGTAGATTTTCCGACAAACTCCTCATCAAACTTAGCTTCAAAATACTTCTCTAAGACCTCGTTCCCTTGATGGACGAGGGATTTCAGGCAAGATATGTGCAAGCTAAGATTAAAAGCTAGCATTGGGGACAAGTAAGCAACCTCTTGATCTAATAATTGTTGGGTCATCAAATCATAAGTGGGAAAGACAAGCATGGTATGAAGAGAGTCCGAAACGGGTACTTCAGCGACAGATGCATCTTCCAGCGTCGTCTTGGGAGGATCAAGTACAACAACTTGCGCAACCCGTTGAATGCCTATCTCAATGTTCTTGATAACAACCTTGCATTATAAAAATACATATTGTTGACATCAAAAACTACAACAAGTTACTACATAACGGAATGCTAAGCAAGTGAAGTAAACAAAGCAACATATAACAATCCTGCGAAAAGAGAAGTGATAAAGACTAGCAGAAATTGGATATCTCAATCGACTGATTCCAGCAACATCAGACGCAGGTTAACATAGCTATGTTTTAGCAGGTTCTGTAATCTTAACAGTGCCATAACTTAAAACTCCCAAAGCTCGGGTTTTTTAACAAGAAAAGCATCCAACTTTTTCCAATTTCTGGTGACTAAACAAGACAAGAAGGACTTACCAAAGAGCCAGAGTTAATAGATAGTCTCTTGAGCAATTGAGTCGAGAGTCCGACTATTGCAGAGTCATCTAAAGAATCCAATTTTGCATCGGAAACGTTTTCTCCGTCCTTGTGCCACCGGAGAATGCCCGCCGACAACTTAACGGCCCCTCGTAACGAGTCGGATGCGCCCAAAATAATCCCGTCGTGATTCAGAACTCGGTCACCGTCGGAGGAGACGGGTTGTAACGAATTGAGCACTGAGCGGAGAGTAGTTCTGGTGGATGATAGAACCAGAGGATTCCGTCTCTCCACCATTCCAACGGAATCAAATCGAATTCCCTAATTAATTTAAGCAGAAGAAGACGCAAAGGTAGAAGAAAAGAGAAGAAAACCCTAATTCTCCATTAGAAAGCTCTTCAAGTTCCGCTGAAGACGATATTCACAGTTCGCGACCCGAGGAAGAGGATCAGATGATGATACTAGGAGTAGGAGGATGACGTGTCCACCTAAGGATTTTTTTTGTTTATATTCTAATAAAAATTCTTCTACTAGTGTGAAATATTATACAAACTCCAACACAACATTCTGAACGTTTTCTTTATTTCTTAAAAGTTATACTAATCCTGATAAACTACCAAAACTCGAAACTCCTTGTTTATGTGTATTCAACGGTTCAAGGTATCTGAAATCTTACCCGGTGACAATAGTTTTACTATTTGTTTGGTATGATATACTGCAGTAATTATTGGTCAAGCTTACACAATCAAAACTAACCAAAAACAAAAGAGCTTCTCATACGTACAGTAGTATCTATTTATCCATCATGAAGTGTTTAGTTTATCATAATTACCATAAAATATAAAATTATAGGTTTCGAGGGGCTCGAGAATTTCGATCAGCCTAACATCATTACGTAAACAGCGTTAAAGCTAACTAATAAAAATCTCATTCGGTGTAATCACTATGAATCACTACAGCTTTCTATTTCTTTATTTTATTTTTTCTAACCAAAGCAAGGTAAGGTCCTAATTCTTGTTTGGACCACACACAAACAATACATTTGCAAAACTAAAGCATGGAGTGATCTTAAAGCTTGATCTCACCGAATTATTCACATGACACAAATATATTCCTTATGTTTGTATTTAGAAAACTTTGCATTATAAAATCCATAGATGATTAAAAAAAAAAAGAGTAATACAGTGAATATAGAAAAAATCAAATTAATGATCATCTTAGTTTTTGTTAGAGTTGGGCAAACAAGAGTGGGACATAATCATTACCATTACCATAGGATCAACATTAGAAAGATAGAAGCCTTAGCCCATAATAATGGATGGAAATGCCTCAATATACACATACATGCATTGATTTTCACTAACTTAATAATGACCTCAGCTTTACACGTAATTAGTAGATTAATTAACCCGATTAATCAAAACCCTTTTCTCTACCTTTTTGCATCATTAACTACGTACATTCACTGCAATTACAACCGCAAGAGCTCTTGTTCTTTTCTTCTGTGAGGAGAGAGAGAGAAAGAGAGGAGAGATATGGGACTTGTTACAGTCGGAGAATTGAAGCCAGCTTTCACAGGAAAGAGAGGGTTTCGTCTGAATTCAAGCATCAGACATGCCTCTGAATGGTAATATATAGACTCTGTTCCAAAAACCAGTTTTGTAATTATTATTACCAAAAAAAAAATCTATTTTTGTGGTATTGGTTCTTGTGTTGTCTGCATTCACATCTTTGTTTTTCGGAGGCAGATTCAATGATAAAAGAACTGTCAGAAAACGAACAACAGATTTGTTCTTTCTGATGAATTTCGCTTAAAATTCAATCTTGTATGTGATGTGAATCTGTAGCCACAAGTCATTTATTCTTGAAGTATTACTGTTCATCGAAACCAATAATTTCTCCATCTTATTTTGTATCTATGTGGAACATATCCGTACATTAACACTTCATCTGGTTCTGGTTCTGTCTTCATTTGAAAAAGTTTGATGTAGACATAACCTCATAAATGTCCCCTGTGAATCTTAATATGTCTTCAAAACCAGGAAAAAAAAAACACCATTTTTGACGATAAATTCAGTGTTTCAGTATCCTAGAATCTTAGCGTTGGAGGCATGGAATACAGAAGCAGTTCTTATAATATGATCATCAAATTCAAGTCCAGACAGATCTTTTGATTCGTAATTCAGAAATCCTTTTGCTTATCGAAAAATCTCAGAATCTTGATAGGTTTTTATCTGTTTTCGCAGGCCGATATCCGATGTCTCTAGTGATCTTACAGTTCAAGTTGGATCTTCGAGTTTCTGTCTTCATAAGGTAAAAGCAAACACAATAACCTTAACACAGTGTATACTATGTTCTTGAGTTGTGTTGAAGTTTTCAACTGTTACTTGTTCTTTTGATTTCTCAGTTTCCTCTCGTGTCTCGGAGTGGAAAAATCCGAAAGCTTCTCGCGGATCCAAAAATCTCTAATATTTGTCTCCCTAATGCTCCTGGAGGATCTGAGGCTTTTGAGCTCGCAGCTAAATTCTGTTATGGAATCAACATCGAAATCAACCATCTTAACATAGCTAAGCTCCGTTGTGCATCTCATTATCTAGAGATGACAGAGGATTTCTCAGAGGAGAATCTCGCTACCAAAACAGAACACTTCTTGAAAGAGACAATCTTCCCGAATATTTCGAATTCCATCATCGTTCTACATCATTGCGAAACCCTAATCCCAGTTTCTGAAGATCTCAACTTGGTGAATCGGTTAATCATAGCTATAGGCAACAATGCCTGCAAAGAACAGCTAACCTCGGGTCTTTTAAAGCTCGATTATACGTTCTCGGGTACGAATATCGAACCAGAAACTCCATTAGACTGGTGGGGAAAGTCATTAGCTGTTCTGAATCTCGATTTCTTTCAGAGAGTTGTCTCTGCGGTTAAGTCTAAAGGGTTAAGACAAGACGTGATCAGCAAGATTCTGATAAGTTACACGAATAAGTCGCTTCAAGGGCTAATCGTTCGCGATCCGAAACTGGAAAAAGAAAGAGTTCTTGATTCGGAATGCAAGAAGAAACAGCGATTGATTGTGGAAGCAATAGTGAGGTTACTTCCAACACAAGGAAGAAGAAGCTCTGTTCCAATGGCGTTCCTTTCGAGTCTTCTCAAAATGGTCATCGCAACATCATCATCTGCTTCTTCAGGATCCTGTAGATCAGATCTAGAACGAAGAATCGGTCTGCAATTAGACCAAGCGATCCTCGAAGACATCTTGATTCCGATAAATCTCAGCGGAACCAACAACACGATGTACGACATCGATTCTATCTTGAGAATCTTCTCTATATTCTTAAATCTCGATGAGGACGACGAAGAAGAAGAGCATCATCATCGTCAATTCAGAGACGAAACAGAGATGATCTACGATTTCGACAGTCCCGGGTCTCCAAAACAGAGCTCGATGTTGAAAGTATCGAAGCTAATGGACAACTATCTAGCAGAGATAGCTATGGATCCGAATCTCACAACCTCAAAGTTCATAGCTTTAGCAGAACTCTTACCCGATCATGCTCGTATCATCAGTGATGGACTCTATCGAGCCGTCGACATTTACCTCAAAGTAAGAAATTCATCAATCTCAAATCCTGGAAACTGTCAAAACTCATAAAGTTTTTTCTTTTTGACAGGTTCATCCAAATATAAAGGATTCAGAGCGTTATCGTCTCTGTAAGACGATAGATTCGCAGAAACTATCACAAGAAGCTTGTAGCCACGCGGCTCAGAACGAGAGATTACCTGTGCAAATGGCCGTACAAGTTTTGTACTTTGAGCAGATCAGACTCAGAAACGCAATGAGCAGTAGCATTGGTCCTACTCAGTTTCTATTCAGCAGCAACTGTCATCAGTTTCCTCAAAGGTCAGGAAGTGGAGCAGGTAAATTACCTTTCTACCCCTATATTCTTACCTCTTCTAGTAAGTAACACCATCTAATGTAATCTAAAACCTTGTATGTTTGTTTGTTTGTTTGTTTTGCTTGGATCACAAGGAAGTGGAGCGATATCTCCAAGAGATAACTATGCGTCGGTGAGGAGAGAAAACAGAGAGCTAAAGCTTGAGGTTGCGAGGATGAGGATGAGATTAACGGATCTAGAGAAAGATCACATCTCGATTAAACAAGAACTCGTGAAATCTAATCCAGGGACGAAGCTTTTCAAGTCATTTGCTAAAAAGATAAGCAAACTCAATTCTCTTTTCAGTTTCAGTAGTCTTAAACCTTCCTTGAGTGGCAAGGTAAGTTCTGAGAGTCGTTTCTTGTTTCAGAGAAAAAGACGACATTCAGTTTCTTGATTTTTAAAGAAAGAATAGAATCTTCAGATTTCAATCGTTTTTATTCACTTTGTATAGTGAATGAGTTTTTTATGTTGGGGAGTTTGATTTGTGATTGCGTGTGTATGTATAGCTTTATAGTTTATATAGTTGTGTTTGTGAAATGTGAGCGATGGTGTTTTGTCCGGTCTTTGGTCAAGATTTGTATAAAAAATGTGCATGTTGCGAGCGCATACTCTGATATTTTAATACGGCACCGTTCTACTCTGGCATTTGAATTTGGCACTGTTTTACGCTGACCGTTTTAAGACGACGACGTTTTAACTTCTAACGTTTTTGTTAACCATATGGTTTCAGTCTATCAGAGGTATTCAGGTCCATAAATATACGAGGAAGATGACGAGGTTAATAAATTCTCAACATATATATCAGAATTCCAGCAACTAGATAAATTATTGCTCCTAACTTCGATGAGATCCGCACAATTTAAAACCTTTATAAAAAAAAGTTCCACAGTTCACAAATTGAAGTAATGCATCCGTAACCCGTTTTGTTTTTGTAAGTAAAACTCCTATGGTAAACCCAAAGTAATCCAAAAACCTATAGAAAACCAAGTTCCCTTGTTAACATGAAAACGCAATAGATGAAGAAGACTCAATCCGCTTCCACCAGTCCATGATCAACCACTAGATGATATTATCAACTGATTTTGTATGACTTGAATCTTCAGATACTATACATATATTCTTTATAACATATGAAACACAACTTCTTGTTTTTCTTGAATAGTAGTTACTGATAACATTTATTCAACAAATAAGTAAATAATCACATGGTACAACATAAAAATTCTGCTCATATATAGTTATAAGAAATGCACAACAACACAAGACATAATCATAATAAATAAACAAAAATTGACACACACTTTATAACGTCCTCGGGTAAATACATATTATGCAAATACGATCTTATTTCTAAACAATTGCGATTGCATTCAAAACACAAAAGCGAAATTGTATCAAATTGCTTTTGTCTTCTTCTTGTAGCTACACCTATATATATATATATATATTGATATATGTGCTTCAAACACTGATTATCTCGCAGTTTCAAGTACTCTATACTAAAAGATATATAGCTATATATATATATATGTATATCGAAATAAAACATTATATATTAAAATTCTTAAATCCATATGGCTCCAGCTCTTCGGAGCAACGCACCTAGTTGGTTCCTGACTTGAAGAGACATAAGTTGATTTGCACCACCTATGAGCTGTTGCCCTATAAAGACAGCTGGCACGGTCGGTTTGCACCCAAGCTCAACTAGTGCTCGTTCGATCTCTGGTCCATTAGACATCTCATCTAGCTCGTACACCGTTGGATTCGCACCGTAACCAGATATAAGCGACTTGATCGTGTGACTCATACAGCACGAGGTCTTGCTGAATATCACCACTGGTTTGTCTTCTAACAAATTTGATATCTTCTCCATTGATATTGTCTGAAATTGATATGTGTGTTTTTTGTATATTAGTGTAAGTAACTCTCTGTGTATAGGTGTAAGTAAAGGGGAGACTTGGTTTGAGTCTGGTTGAAGGAAAGTCATTGGTATTTATAGAGGAATTTTGTTTCGGAAATATTATTGACAGCCCCTCTTATTTTACATGATTTGCTTGTTAAACCTTATATTGTTTTCAATTCATGCTTTCTACTTTTGATTTTGTTAAGATTGCTAACTAATCTAACCTCCATATATATCTCTACGTCCACCGAATCCATAAGAGATCAAATTAATTCAAATATACCCATTTGTTAATATATTTAACTTAAAATTTCAGAAAAACATTTAAGTTTACATATTCAGTAAGTTTAGTTTTTGTCTTCTATTTTAGGTATGATTTCCTTTTAAGAAAAACAGATCCAACATTTTTAAAAAGGTCAAATGAATAGTTAGATTTTCTAAAACTATTTTCAGTCCATTAATTTTTTTTTTTCAGTTAGAATTATGTTAATCCAAACCCTAATTCCAATAAAAGTTTCTGCGGGGTAATAAGCACGTTAAAAACATTTGGGGGTTTATAACAAATTTCAATATTTCTCTTTTCTATTTTTCGGGGACTACTATTTTGCAAAATAGATGATTGAAACGACAGAACGAGAGAAAAGTTGAGAACATTGGAGAGAGCCTATCAGAAAGGAAACCACAATCAACAAAGATTCTATTTCGTTTTCGGTTTTCAAGAATTTCATACAAAGTATTAAAAGAAAAATCTCAATATATTACATTAAATGGAATTACAATGACAATATATACCACGAAAGAGCCATTGTCGTTTATGCCGTACGAGCTCGAGAAGATCACGAGGAAGATGCTCCTTCTGTACGTTCGCAACGTTCGCATTATTCTACCGACAAGAAAAGAGAACCAATCTATATACTTTCCGAACAATCGTAATCTATAATGATATGGTTAATCTTATATACGTTAATAACATGTATGCGACTTAACCGATAACGTACGGAAACTTAAAATTTGATTAATTTAGTACCCAGGCCCGTGCCTAGCTATGCAACGAATAAAAAACGTTCGCCTACGACATCAAACTCTATATAAAATTTAATTAGGAGGTCATGTCCGTCTATGAATATTTACTAATCACCGATAGTTTTGTTAAGTTGTTGTTCTTTTAACCTCAAATAACCACCCAATAACTCAATGTTAATATATGTTTCTTCTAAATATTGTAATGCGTCCATGCGTTTTTTTTCTCCACCCCATTAATTCTGCGTTTTATCATTTTTGTACAAGTTTCTTATTTGTTATCAATTTCTTTTTTGTTAGTCATTTTGAACCAGTTTTATTTTGTTCATACTTATTTTACTATTTAAAAATACAATTTTCTATTAAACCGTATTTTCTATATATCATCATTTTTATTCTACATTTTCAGTAACATGCATTATATCGGATTGAAATTGGATAGTGACACAACAACGACATTATCATAAAACACTAGATTACATGTTATTATCAATCAAAAAATAAATAATAATAGTTTGTTTTGTAATTTTTTTTGACAAATGATTTTATGAATTATTTTGCATAAAATTTGTGTTATATTTAATATAAAATATTTAACATTAAACTTTTGTATCATATATATCATAAATTAGCATTTAAACATTGAAATACATTTTTAGTTTCGATTATAGCCTGAAAAACCTTAGGCATGACTCTGTTAGTACCCAAAACCGTGGTCTTGAATCTCTTTCCCTCAAGATGTACTCTTATACACAAACTAAACTATAACGTTCGGAATTAGCCAATTAGGATATAGAGTTACTTGCTTCGCATAATTTGGTGATTCTTGACACTTTCAATGAGATCGTGAAAATTTAGGCTCTAATTAATAAATAAGTTCATAATGTTATTTATTTTAAAATTTTCTATATATGATTGAGAAGTAGTTAATTCCGTGTTCATTTCACGTGTTTTATTCAATTCTACGTACGTAATTAACTAATTGACAACTTCATCGTTCCACTATATATGTAATCAACCACAACATATATTCTTCTGAGTATTACAAAAGGAAAATGATTCATATGTACTTGCTTCAAGTTGATGTATTTTTTTTGATTCTATCTAATTCACATATATCTCCGATATGAACTTTGCCCTGAAAATGGTTTGGTTCATAGCTTCATATATGTACTTTGCCCTAAAAATGGTTTGGTTCATAACTTCATAGATGTACTTCAAGTTTTTAGACTTTATTTCCCACGATCATCCAACGTAAGAGGACTTAATTAAGACTTCGAATCTATAAATTATACTTATTAGGACAGTAACGAAATAATTATATAACTTGAGTGTGGTACGTACTTTACTCATCAATTCATATTTTCTTGAGAAACGATTTTATAAACCAAACATATCATCCTAACAGATCTGTCATTGGCAATATGATACAAAGATTATTCATTTTTTTGCTTGCTAAAAATAAACAGAGGTGTAAGAATGCAAATGCACTATTCTTTTTCCATGAGACAAAAGAACAAAATATTCTTTTAGAGAAGCAGCAACGAATGAAACTCAATCAATTTGGAAACCTGAAAAGTCCAAACCAGGTAGTGAGGAACGTGTCGTCGGTAGACGAAGGTCTCGTTCGATCCATACTACCGAGAACATATTCGATAGGAAGAAGAGATAACAAATGGACCCAACTTGCTCTTAATTTTCGGAAATTTATTTCTATTTTTATTTATTTCAATTTTAAAATCTATGTATCAAATAATATCCAAAGAAATTATGCGTATATGCGGGGAAAATGAAAAAGCACCGATAAGCTGTTTAATATTCCAATAAGGCAAGAACAGGATAGGCCACGTATCTCTCTCGCATAAATGAGTTTAGACATTTATTCATATTTGAATTCGATGCTTTTGCATGGATGAATACTAATCTTTTTTTTTTTTTTTTTTCCCCTAGTTCATTCGTATATATTTCAAGATCCTTGTGGTATATATCTAAAGTAAATTGGCTCCTTCGAAATTCGAAGGGCCGCTTATTTACATGAGGTCACATATGAATCTTGATTTAATCAGCCAATGTTTTTTGGAGGGGTAAATGAGTTTTATGTAACACGATTCTTATATAAACCAGTCATTATTGTACCATGATGAAAATTCTTTAGCAGGGAAATTAATTTACTATTAAAATTGCAAGCACACGTTACAAGAAACTATGCAGTTTTGTAGATTAGATTATTTCTCACACATATTTGATTTCATTCTGTAATTTTATTTTTTTATTTTTCAACTATTGTACTACACCAGGGCCAGATTTCATATATAAAAAAAAAAGAATGCGGTTTAGCTAATGATGTTGACACCTCATAAAAAATTTTATTATGTAAAGATTCTACGAGTTAGTTCCTATTTTTGCCTTTTGTTGCTACTGCGTCTACAATTGTGATGGATGCATGTACGATAGTAAAGCGTCGTCATGTAAGCATTTGACCATATTGTGTCAATTTTACAATTATATTATATACACAAATAAAGTGTCCATCCATATTAGTTAACCACGAAGTAATGGTACGATCTAATTAACGGAAAAAAACACATGGAAAACTGGATAAGGAAAAGTCTCAATTTAGAGGTACTGTAAGTAAAATTTAAATTCAAGCTTAATCCAATTTACCGGACCATTATTACTTATTAGGTCCATTACAGCATTAAAATACTTTTGATATAAAATTAATGGCATGAGCACTAATATTCATTATCCGTATTCGATCCGTTACTCGATTCGTACCCGTCTCGAAAAAAGAGTACATGTAATTTTAAAGTTGAGTGAAGGGTATAATAATTATATTATCTGTGGGTAAGGGTCAAGTGAAGGATATTAATTTATTTTTTAATATTCGTTCTGTTACCCGTTTTATTTTCTGATCTGTAAATACCCGCTAATATTTTAAAATATTATTAATAGTTTATAAATATATTTTAGAATAAAATTACAAGTTTTTATTTTTGAAATTTGTAATTTTATATTTTTTTAGAACTATATGTTGCACATTTATAAAAAAAAAATTTTGGAATATGATTATTATGCGGTTACGGAAATTTTTTTTACGCATTAATTATCAATAAATATGCTGATAAAGGTAAAATGTCGGATATTTAAAGAGTTAACTATTTTTATCGGATATTAATTTTTTGGTATCCGTTATTTGCATGTCAAATAGGAGTAATTTTATAAAAGATTTCTCAAAATTCAATGATACATGTCTCGTGTCCAACCGTACGTTATAACCAAGACAAGCAAAATCACATCATCTTCACTTTAACTAAACAAAGCATACAAAATCTTAAATTTTGCAAATTTAAAAACCAATGGGAATTGAATTAAAATTTAGTTATATGGGAATTAGTGAATTATATATATAGAGTTAAAAGTTAAAACCAATAAACCTGGCCAGATCCTGGCCCAGTGGGCCGCTAGTAACTTGTTTCACATGACACGTGGCTAATAATTAAAACATTAAATTTTGATTATTATTATCCGGCAATGCTTCGTCCTCTCCTGTAGAACAAACAAAAGCAAAGCACCGCTTCGCTCGAATTTGCGGAGATATCCCAATCGTGAAAAAACCAACAAAGACGGGACTTTTGATCGGAACTGTTGTGATTTCATATTTCTTGTTCGCAAAACTTCATCTTTTTTTTATTACTATTGCTGCTATTTGAGTGATAGTTTCACTTTTTTGATCTGTTCATCAATGGAGGTTTCTTCCTTCTCCACTGTAACCAGATACTGTAACTCATACTCCCCTGTTCCAGGTTTCTTCTCCGTTTGACAATTCTGAAATTTTCCTTTTCGGATTTCGATTAAGAGCTTGCTACTCCCGATATTAATATCTCCTCTTTTCCGGGAATACAACTTATTTGGTTTTGTTGATTCATATTGCAGAATCGTCTCGTTTCAGAGGATTCAAAGTTCACTTATGGGATCAATCTCTTGTTCCTGTTCAATTGAGCATACGAACAAGAAAGACCCCTCGTTATTTGGTGGGTTTTCTAAAAAGAACAATTTTTGATTCATATTGAATCTCTTGGGTTTTGCTTAATCTTCTGTGTCAACTGGAATTAGTGCAGATTTCTTGCAGTCAGAAGAGAGATGTCACTGTTGTCGATGGAAGGTAAATCCCTGTATCAGCTGATTTCTAAGACTACTATTGTGTTATTATCAACCTCATGTTCATTGTAAAGAGTTTATAGTTTATGGTCAACAAGTTACTCTTTTCTAAGATGATTAGACTGATCCGGGCGGATTCTAGATCAGTCTTTTCTCGATCCAGACTATTTTTGTCTGGCACAAGATTAAGAAGGCCTTTTTTTTTTAACATGAAATGTTTAGATCAAATTCATGTTCTGTATCATCAAGAATCAAGAAGCGGATGCTCATGAATGATTTTATCTATTGTTTTCTGTTCACTACATATGTGTTTTTGTACACTTCTCTGCTCATTGCTTCTACCAAAGTATTCAGACACTTCTTTTTTCTCCTTGGAAGTTGTATGGATGAGATATATGATAAGTTGGCAGAACGTCTTGTCCCTACATCAGCAGCAATGTTTAGCCCCAATCTTAAGTAAGTTTGCACTGTTGGAAACACTCTAGAATTGTTGTTCCAACTGTCCTGTTAGCTGCGCCCGAGCATTTAGATAACTCCTACGTACTGTGTTGACTCTTGTAGATGTTTGGTCGGTTTGGCTGGTCCTCCTGGTGCTGGGAAAAGTACATTAGCAAGTGAAGTAGTACGTCGTGTAAATAAGCTATGGCCTCAGAAAGCTTCTTCTTTTGATGCTGAGGTTAAGCCTCCGGATGTTGCTATAGTACTTCCCATGGATGGGTTCCATTTGTATCGTTCGCAACTCGATGCTATGGAGGTTGAATTCATATTATTTTGCTGAGTTATATTTCTCTCTTTCTCTCTCTTACTCTTTGCTTTTTAAGAAGACTTTTGTTTTTTCACTCCAGGATCCCAAAGAAGCTCATGCGAGAAGAGGAGGTGAAATCTGTTAGAATTATCTTTAAAGTAATATTTCAAAATGTCCAAAATTGGTTTGACCCTTCTATCCATTAATCAGCTCCGTGGACTTTTGATCCTGCACTACTGCTTAACTGTTTGAAGAAGCTGAGAAACGAGGTAAAGAGATAGTTAGAAGATTTTTGTTGACCTTAAAATCTTGGGAGTTACAACACTTACACTAGACTCTGATTAGTTTTCAAGCTGTCCAGGGCTCAGTTTATGTGCCATCATTTGATCATGGAGTTGGGGATCCAGTTGAAGATGATATCTTTGTTAGCCTCCAGTAAGTAGTCAGTAGCTTCTTAAACCGGTCAAACCCCGAATCTAGTATCAAGAAATGGTTTTGTTTGCCTTTTCCCTAGACAATCAGTGACCTTGTGTCCTCTTTTTACAGGCATAAAGTGGTAATTGTAGAAGGAAACTATGTTCTGTTAGAAGAAGGATCTTGGAAAGACATCTCGGATATGTTTGATGAAAAGTGGTAAAACTAAGCAAAAGTGCTTTTTCTTTTCTCCCTCGCTCGAGGTTTCCGATTTCGGTTTTACCAACTAATGTCTTCCATCTTCATTTCAAGGTTCATCGATGTCAATCTGGAGACAGCAATGCAGCGTGTTGAAAGCCGGCATATCTCAACCGGTATGTACAAGTTCTTCTTTTCGGTTCTTATTGACTCGCAATGACCTTAGAGAATCCCTCTTTTGTTTTATACGTTTTTCCTTTGCATATTACAGGTAAACCACCGGATGTTGCTAAATGGCGGGTAAAAGCTCTGGCTCTACTCTGCTTAATATTCAGTTGTATAATTTCAATGGTTTGTTCAAGGTAGCTACTTATTTTCTTCAAATTTTGATGGCAGGTTGATTATAACGACCGACCCAACGCAGAGCTGATAATAAAGTCGAAGACGAACGCTGAATTACTGATCAGATCTATCAACTTTTGAATCTGCTTTCTTTGGGGCTTATTGCATGAAACAGAGCAAGATGGGTAACTGAAGACGCATCTTTTTCTTGAATTGGAAATCTTTCAATAAGCAGTTTTGTTTGCATTAAACTGTGTATACTATTTCCAATGTTTTTGCAATACACACGGATTTTGTTCATACATTGTATTTTGTTTTATACACTCCTACTAGGTAAATCGTCGTTATGACAAGTATTTGTTAGCGCGAGAGATTACCTAAACAGAAATTGAATGCAAGGATTACCTAAAAAAAATGAAAAGAGGAAAAAGCATAGAATACTGCTAACGTTTTGTTTTTCCCTTTTTTACATAATTCAACACGATCCCACACCTTCCGTTACTACTACTACAGCTAGTTTCACTACTTTCAAAGCCCTTCCTCCTCAAAATCCCGCTAAAGTCTTTAAACAAAAAAGAGTTACTTTCATCAAAATGATAAAAATATTCGCCAAGTAAGCAAGTGAGAGAGCCTTTTCCTTCTTTGGACAAATCCCATTTTTACTTCTTACTGCACAAATCCTACTTAGATTCCACCTCCAATGTCTTTTTACTTACTTTTCATCAGTCACAAAAGTCTAGTACGTGGGAAAAGGAGCAAAATGTCAATCTTGAGCTGAAAACCGTTGGATGCTGTCCATAAACAAAATCTACGGTGGAGGATTCATCTCTGGTTTGACGATTGAAGAAGATGTGTCTGGTGGCTGAGAATGGTAAATCGCCATTGCCAATGAGATCGGCATTATGCAAAGAGCCTTTGATTGCAAAAGCTGCATCGCTGCTCCAACGTTTTCTTCCATCAGCTTAGCCACTTGCCGCTCTGTCCCATCGTTTGACCATTTCTCCCACACGGCCTGCGTCTCATCCTGAATAAAAGTTTTTAAACCAGAAGTCAGTGATTCAAAACATTACCAAAGTTCTCTTCTTTTCTTCTCTCTATTTAATTAAGTCTCTCTCTCTGTCTCTCTCTTTAGTCTAACCTCAATGGATGAAGACAACGGCATTTCGGTGACTAGTGGAGCAACAGCACCGGCTCCACCAAGACGGCTCATGCTCAAGACCTGCCATAATTGACCAGAGATAAAGCTTACGAAGGAAAAGTAATATCAAAGCCCATCATTGCATAATATTCTTCAATGTTCTCATTAGAATTATTACCATAGTCCTCAATTGTGATGATTCTCCATGGGAGGGAAGGAAGCAAAAAGTGAAAGAGATTAATGCCAAAATACACACAATCATGTGCTCTTTGATTACTCTTTATTACCAGATTAAACTATTATAATCTTTTATTAAGATTGGAATTTTGGTTAAAGAGAGTAGGTACTGGTGGGGACCAGGATTTACACCACCAAATCCTTCTGGTATTTTAAATAATCTATCTACAAACTTTAAAAGATAGCATTTTCAAAAACCAGAGAATTGAAACTGAAAAAGGAGTGGGGTTTTACCTTAACTTGGAGCCTGAGAAACTTTACATAATCGACAATCTCATCGATCATGGCAGCCCTATCTGTCTGCAAAAGGCAAGCAAAAGAAAACAGGTGTGAATACCAGGAGTTCCTATAAGCCAATTACAAAGCTTTTCTCTCAAAACAAAAGATACCGACCTTGTTAACAGTAGGTACAAGTTCCTGCAACGCCCTGATCCGTTCTGCTATTCTTTCCCTACGCAGCTGTTGCAAACCAAATACATTCAGGTTAGGTCTCAGTAAGCAAGATTTAACCCAAGTTTTCAACTAAATGCTATAATTGAGGCTTTGAACAAACATTAGACATGAACATCATCACATGGAAATTGCAAAAGAGATCAGAAGATAATAAAGTGTATCAGACATTCTACCCTCTCTGCAATGCTATGTGGATCGGTGGCCTGACCACGCCTAGCCCTAACTCTCGGTCGAATTGTAGATTGTTGATGCGGCATTGGTGGAGCTGGCTGTGACATTGGCTGCCCATGGTAAACCTTTCAACAAAACACAAAACAAGGAGGCAATACCATTAAATAAAAAAAGAAGCTTAAAAACCACTTTTCACAAGAAACGGCTCCATTAGAGCAGGTGAAAATATCACTTCAACTTTGACGAAACTGTCCACAAGAGAAAATAAACCGCAGAGCAGATTTTCGGACAATCTAATTTTGATATAAAGAAACAACACTTTTTTATACTACTAAAGTTGTTTACAAAGCTAATTTTAGAGTTATGGCTTAAAAAACACATCAACATCTTCAACTTGGGTTTCTTCAAAAACAAACGAACATCAGTAAAATCTCACCAATCTGAGCCAAAAACTCACTGTAACTCTCAAATTTCGACCTAACCCCTTGGCAAAATTCAACTTTTTTTAACTGGGGTTTTTTTTTCAAAAACGTCACCTTTTTTAAACCCTAAGGATTTTTACTAATTTCACTTATTTTTTTTTTGGTTTCAATGAGAACCACAAACAGAAAGGACAAAAAAACTGAAGATTTCAAGAGAAACTTACAGGTTTCATAGAAGAACATCGATTATCAACAACATCATCTTGGAAACGTTTCCCACTTCCAAGAACAACACCTTCAGGTTTAAGAAAGCCATGTCCTTTCCCTTGATCGAGGCTTAATCCCAACGGAAACATCTGATTATGAAACCCTACTACAGGTCCACCTCCTCCAATGGCACCCATATGATTATGATTTCCTCCGTCGCCTGAACCGAGCTGAAGCATCATCGGAGGCGGACCCACGCTGCTTAATCCTCCGCCAATTCCAGAAAGACCAGAACCAGAGGACGCGGAGAAGTTAGAAATCCCGAGGATCTGCTCGAAGAAATCGTCGGTAGGAGATGGATCGGAGATGTTATCATGTGGGTTGTTGTTGTTAGCCATGGAAACGAGTTTGGGTTAAAGATTATGGACTCAGCCGAGCTGGGTGAGTTAAAAGATAGCGAGTTAGAGAGAGGTCGAAGAACAAGTTTCCATGGGAATCTTTTTGAGGGTGTGGAGTTGTGTTAGGTGAAGGAGAATGATGATGCTTAAGCTAATGAGGACGAAGAGACACAGACGAGAAAAAAGGATATGACAAAAAGACTCACTTTATGCTCTCTCTCTCTCTCTCCTCTTTATTTTTTTTATTTAAATAAAAAATCAATTGTCTTTTTGATTAAAAGGACCTTGCTTTATGGATTATTTTCGTTTTTGCCCTTGTTCTTATTTCACCTTCCAGAAACTTGTAGTGGGCTTTATTTGTTTTTAAGTGGGCTTTTTGTTTTGACTTTCTTTAAATTATTCACCTCAATTTAAGAAAGTTCTTAATAGACCTTTTTAGTAGAAAGTTAGAAATTTATACAATAATTTTTGTTATATTATAATTTAGATAATTATATCCCCGTATCGTCGGGGTCGTCATTATCTCGTTTAGTGGTAGAAAAATAAGAGACCTTTTGTTTTTTTCTCCCTACTCATGGAGTAAAGTTTATAGTATCCAATACGAAAATGACGCGTGTCAAATTTGCCAGATGATGTTAGTTACCATGTGCTTCTCCTTATTAGTGCTGAACACTCATACGAGTTCTCCATCTTCGATCCGTTTGTCCAAACTCGTAATCCATTTTGAAACACGTAACAAGAGTTTATATTTTTCATGAAGAATTGTCGTCATCGTTAGTATTAAATTTCTGATGATGTAACTCTTTTTTTGTGAAAATAAAAATAATCAACGGGTAAACAAATATCAGCAGAAATGGGCTGGATCATTTTTGTTTTGTTGGCTAAAAATTGAAAACTAAACCTTGGGCTTCCATTAAAAAATCTTCTCATAGAGGTGTATTTTGTGAATTGCAAGAAAGATTTTTCCTCTTTAATCAAATCTCTCCACTTCCCCATTCATGGCAAATACAAACTAAATTTCAGTTGTTGACCCGATCAAAAAAAGAAGTCAAACAATGCTACGTGGTGCTATTTCTCACCGGCAAAAATCTCCAACAACCTCGGCGACTTAGATGGTGGAAAATCAACGAACACCAAAGAAACTACATTGACGAAACAAACCAAAAAAAAACAAAACACAGAAGAAGAAAAACAAAAACAAAACCAAAACTAAAAAAAAAATAGAGGAGAAAAAAGGAAACGACGAGGAAACAAAAACAAATAAAACAACCCTCGTTCTTCCCTTTTCTCTCTTCAAATCTTTTGTCTTTTTTTCTTTTTTCTTTTACATATTTCTTTTCTTTAACTTTCTTTAATACATTATTTTACTAATTAATCACAATAAATGGGTTCGAGTAAACTTAAACGCGCCATAGGAGCCGTTAAGGACCAAACCAGCGTCGGTCTAGCCAAAGTCAACGGTCGTAGCGCTTCTCTATCAGAACTTGACGTAGCCATCGTCAAAGCGACTCGTCACGAAGAGTTTCCAGCTGAAGAGAAATACATAAGAGAGATTCTTAGCCTAACTTCTTACTCACGAAATTACATCAACGCATGCGTTAGCACGCTTTCAAGACGGCTTAACAAAACCAAATGCTGGACCGTTGCTCTCAAAACCTTGATTTTGATCCAGCGCCTCTTAGGAGAAGGAGATCAAGCCTACGAGCAAGAGATCTTCTTCGCCACTCGCCGTGGGACCAGGCTTCTCAACATGTCTGATTTTAGGGATGTTTCCCGGTCGAATTCTTGGGACTACTCTGCTTTTGTAAGGACTTATGCGTTGTACCTTGATGAAAGGCTTGATTTCAGGTAAGAGTGCTTGTGCTTGCTCGGGGTTTCAATTTGGGTTTTTCGGTTTCAAGTTAGTTATGTATGTTAAAATGATATCTAAGATGCTGTTCTGGTTTAACCAAATTAAGATTTTCCATTTCGATTTTTCAGGATGCAAGCGAGACACGGGAAACGCGGAGTTTACTGCGTTGGAGGAGAAACTGAGGAAGAACAACAAGATCAAGCCGCGGCTGATCTTTCCACGGCCATCGTGGTCAGGTCACAACCGATCGCCGAGATGAAAACAGAGCAGATTTTCACCAGAGTACAACATTTGCAGCAGCTTCTTGACCGTTTCTTGGCTTGTCGTCCAACAGGTATAAATATTACTTGCCTCTCACGGTTTTGTTTCTTAAATTAAATAGTTTTATGTGTTAAAAGTTATATGTGGAAAAAAACATTTTTGAACAGGTAATGCGAGGAACAACAGAGTTGTGATTGTGGCTCTGTATCCACTAGTGAAGGAGAGTTTTCAGATCTATTACGATGTAACAGAGATAATGGGGATTTTGATCGATCGATTCATGGAGTTAGATATTCCTGATTCGATCAAGGTCTATGACATTTTCTGTCGGGTCTCGAAACAGTTCGAAGAGCTTGATCAGTTCTACTCCTGGTGTAAGAACATGGGGATCGCACGGTCTTCTGAGTATCCAGAGGTAGAGAAAATCACACAGAAGAAGCTTGATCTCATGGATGAGTTTATAAGAGACAAATCTGCTTTAGAACAGACCAAGAATTCAAAATCTGTTAAATCTGAGGCTGATGAAGAAGATGATGATGCGCGAACAGAGGAAGTAAATGAAGAGCAAGAAGATATGAACGCAATCAAGGCCTTACCAGAACCTCCACCAAAAGAAGAAGAAGAAGAAGAAGAAGAAGAAGCAAAGGAAGAAGTGACAATTGAGAAGAAACAAGAAGAAATGGGTGATTTACTGGATCTCGGGAATACGAACGGTGGTGCAGCAGCAGAAGCTGGAGATAGCTTAGCATTGGCTTTATTTGACGGGCCGTACGCGAGCGGTTCTGGTTCAGAGTCTGGTCCAGGATGGGAAGCGTTTAAGGATGATTCGGTGGATTGGGAAACAGCTTTGGTGCAAACAGCTACAAACTTGTCGGGACAAAAGTCGGAACTCGGAGGAGGCTTTGATATGTTGTTGCTTAACGGAATGTATCAGCATGGCGCTGTAAACGCAGCCGTGAAAACATCGACCGCTTATGGAGCCAGCGGAAGCGCCAGCAGTATGGCATTTGGTTCTGCAGGAAGACCAGCAGGTTTTAAAGAAACACGACTTTTCTCTGTTTTTTAGTTTCTTAATACTTTGCTCTGCTTCCGTTTGCGTTCTGATGATTTGACATGAATTTTCTATCGATTACAGCAACTATGCTGGCACTTCCGGCACCAGCAACGGCAAATGGAAACAGCAGAAACAGCAACAGTCCGGTTCCCATGGATCCATTTGCAGCGTCATTGGTGGTTGCGCCGCCACCATATGTGCAGATGATTGATATGGAGAAGAAACAGAGGATGTTGATGGAAGAACAGATGATGTGGGACCAATACTCTAGAGATGGAAGACAAGGACACATGAATCTAAGGCAAAACCAAAACCAACCTTACTCTTACACACCTCAATATTGATTGTGCACCATAGAGGGGATCTTCTTGAGTTGTGTCAGCTTTATTTCTTTGTCTACCAATCAGTTTGGTCTTATAGATCTACTAATGGATTTATTCTTTTTGCAAATTCAATTTTACTAATGGCTTCTGTAATTGTAATCTCTGGTTTAACATTAAAAGAAAAACTTAAATATGTTTTGATCACAATTATATCTAATCTCTCTAGTAAAAGCTCTAATGCTTCACACCATAGCTTTTGTTTGATTTGCCTGCAAAAACAGAGAATTATCATGAATAAAGATTCTCAAATTTCGTGTTTAAGAAGTTATCTTGTCAGTTCGACATTAGAGGATCACGAAAGGTTTTCATTCTTACAGAATTCAAAGCATGGTTGTTTCATAACAGGATCATCTTCGATCTCTGGAGGCTCCTGACCAAACATCATCTTACAGCTAAGATCCTTAAAATCTGCAAAACTCAATACAAATATTAGTTAGTGTTGTCACTTTTGTCTCTGTTTGAAAAATAAAAATGATTGCTTGTGTCTTAAGTCAAATCGTTGACTTTTTAGAAAGAATGATCATTCAGCTTGAAGACTTAATGGGTCTACTTGTAGTCAATGGTGTCCTTAGTGGTGAATCAATGGGACCCCTAAAGATCACATTAAGCTTCCACAAGTTGAGAAGTGCAGGCTAATATTTTCACAATATATAATTAAGTTTGATTCAACTGTTTTATTTATGCCCAAATCTCCCTGTTTCAGTGATTGCTAATATAAACTAAAGAGAAAGAGATTCAGCGTAGTACCGGGCTCCATGTAGATAGGCATTCCAAATGAGTTTTTGATGAAGATTTGGGATGGAATTTTACAAATATGAGTGCACATACCAACACAATTTGACTGCTCAAGAAACCTACAAAAATTAAAGAACAGTCAAGGACATGATATAAGTGTCTGATCTCAACAGGGAAATTAGCGGTTGGTGGTTGCTGTAATGTAATGATTGTTTATGGAAAATGATTTTGATACATGTCTGAATTTTAGTGATCAGATGGGACCAAATAGAGAGATTACACTTAACCTGCACTTCTCTATGAACACAACACTCTTCTCTTTTCTTCCATTAACCTCAGTCTCCCTCACCTTGGCAATAAAGTTCCCGAATTAAAACCCATGAAAAATTTCTGTTAATTAATTTCAACTCAAAAAACAACGGAGAAAACTAGGATCTTACCTCCGAAGGTCCAACAAGCCAAGCGAAAGATATTGTGGTGAATAGCGCGAAGAGCTCCCTCGAGAGTTTTGAAGGTGGAAATAGCATTTTGATCTGTAAATTCAGGAAGAAATGTTAAATATGTTCATAGTTTGCTGCTATTTGATCTAATTGAATCCATAAGAACTTACCAAGGAGCTTATCACTGTCGGTAGTGCTCTATCCAAAGAGCTAAGAACAAGCTCATGTTGTTGCTTGGTGTCAAAGTTACTCGCAACCCTAGTGGCAGTATCCACTAACCTATCATAATCGGTACTCTTGCTGCTACTACTACTCATCCCTAAAGAATAATTTCTCAGATTTCTTCCTCAAAACAAATATATCTTTTTAACGAAATAAATAAGCAAAGATTCAAAGAATAGATGTGGGATACACGAACCTGCTGCGTCTTGAAGATTCTTTGATAGATAATTAATTGCAATTTTCGAGAAGAAGCTGTCCTCAATATTACTCGCATTCTTTGTATTCGCTGGCTCGATTGTTGTTGTCTCTTTTGTAGCCTTGAGTTCTCCGGAGTAGACGGGCTTTGAACTGAGAGTTGGGGAAACGCTTGAGCGTCTATCTAAGCCACCTCGAGTGCGGGTATCGTTGAACCGATTTCTGAAAGTGAGGATCTTGGTCTGAGAAAGTGATAGCTTAGTGTTCATCATTTGGTCCTGTAGAAGAAGAGCTTGGCAGAAACTTGTTGCAGGTTCTGTTTTATTTTTTTCTAAGGCCAGTAATTGACGTCTCCAAAGTATATATATGGCCTTGAATGGCTCTGTATCTTTTATCTTTAATACAAAAATTTCTTTCTCTTTTAATTTAAAAAAAAAAAAAAAAAAAAAGAACAGTCCTTTCTTTTCTCCAGTAAAAACAGTTCTTTCTAAGAAAAAGTAGAAAAGAGAAGACAATGAAGAATTTAGAAAATACTCATTTTTCCATTTTTCGAAAGATATTGTTTAAACCTTGAGTGGTAACATAATTTTTCTATTTTTTGTCTGTTTTCCTTTGCCTTTTGTCTTTTTTTTCTCTCTTTCAATTTATGACTTATAGATCTTTTCAAAAGGCTGAATGGTAAAAGTGTTTAAAATGGTATATTATCTTCTTTTTCGGTAAGATTTGCAAAAAAAATATTGTCATTTATATCAATTTGAATTAGTTATAAAAATCATTATTATTTACAGAAACATAAATATCATATTGTTTATATATATCATATAAAATAAATACATTTTCTTTTTGTGAATTTACTCTAATAAATTAATATGGAGAATAATGATGAATTTTAGTGACGAATTATTGCATTTTACGAATTATATTTGATTTTCTGCAATGTATTTGGAAAGAAATCTTGTTGACAGCAAAAAAAAATATCGTTAACATAGACAATAACGAGTCTTTTATAGAGATCAAGCTTTTAGATAACACATATGAGAGAAAAAAAATATAGAAAATGAAATCATATATCTCTCTTTCTCTATCTCTCTCTCAAGAACAAAAAAATTACCATTGACATTGATGCAAAACATGAAGAATACAAAAGGTTACAAACTATTAAAATAATGCAAGAATTGCATCTGAGAAAATACAGATACAGATGGGGCTGTAAATACTAATATGCCCAGCTTCTGCTATTTTTCAATGAGTTTTCAAGAAGAAATAAAGTAAGAAAACAAAAATCGGCCGCAAAAATACCATACTGTACACAGTACACACACTCCCCTGTAAAGCTTGTAATCTTCCATCTATTTACACAAATTCTCAAACCAAACCTCTTCTCCTTCTCCTTCTCAAACTTGAAAACTCACCAGCAAAACAGAGTTAAGAGTGGCTCGCTACGCTCTCTTTCTCCTAACCTGCAAGCCAGTGATGTAAGAGATGCAACAGAGCCAACACTTTGTTCAGACTTTGGTCTTGCTTTCTCCTATGTGGTCTTGCCCTTAAGTTCCCTGGCCAGCTCTTTCGGTTCTAGCCAAAGAAACCAAAAGGGGATTGACTGGTCTTTGCTTTAGATTCTAAACCTATGAAGCCTGTTTCAATGAAGCTTGTTTCAATGAAGCCTGTTTCAATGAAGCTCTTAATGTCTCATCTGGTAATGTCCATGAAAGCAACTGTCCAGCTGAATCACCGCTTAGTAACTGCTTCAGGTCGCTCGTGAGATGGAGAGCGGTGACCGGTTGCTTATGGAATTTCAACACCTTGTGTAGAATCAACTTGTACTCTGGCACTTGATCACCCAAATTCAGCCCTCCTGTTCTGTTGCTACTACTTGTTTTGCTCTCGGCACTCACCGGATCAGTACAATGTATCATCCGCCATACTTTAACTGCTCCACTCTGATGACCAGTTACATACCAGCTTGTTTCAAGCCAGTCGGAAGATGTGGAGCCTGTTACTGATAATACCGAATCAGATGGTAACTGTGAGGTGTTAGCCACAGCAAGGCAATCGCCATTGATGCTCCAAACCGCAAGGACAGTTCCAGCAGCAGTTACAATCTCCCCAGTAAGGTCGTTTATGTAGATTGCAGAAATGGGAACTGGGAAATCAGGAAGCTGCCTCACAAAACTCAATGAACTGAGATCCCATATGATGACTGTACAGTCGTCTGACCCGCTTGCAATCATCATGTACGGTTGGCTTACCCGTAGACATGTCACTTTAGCTGTGTGGGCACATAGGGCTTTCTCTAATTGTAATCGCCGTGAACCACGGGGACCATCCTTGCTTACTCTCCACACGCACACTAAACCATCCTCTGCTCCAGTGACCACAATGCGCCCATCGTGACTTACACCAGCACACTGGATCTGGTTGCTTTCATGGAGATTTTCATGGGTTGATAGCAGTTTGTCCTGATCATAGCTCATAAATCTCAAGCTCCTGTCTGGGAAGCCCCATGTTATGTATTTGGTATAGCCTCTAGGTTTCAAGAAACAGTTGGCTCCGGCAACGAGAACCTTGTCGTGGAAAGTAATGATCTGGCTTATAGAAGATGTGCATTTACGTGTTTCGTGAGGAACTAGATGCATCGAGTGTTTCAGAGGGTGGAGAGGAATTTTTCTGTCTGTTCTTCTTTTGACATGAGCTTTCGGGAATAGTTGCTTAGGAGTTTGCCCAAAATGATTAATCTGCGCTAGTATGGAAGCTTTCATTGCGGGGTCGGTAACTGCATCAATATCAACATTTCCCTCGTATGTGTAATGATAGAAAACATTCACAGCTTCTTCTGCAGCCTGAGAATAAACATTCCAGAACAGGAAAAGGAAAAGTAAATAACATAACAATACTTTGATTTCTGCATTCTACTTGACTAGCAGCAAAAGGAAAATATTGTGTAATGTACCTTTCCTCTCTGTTTGTACCCAAAGATGAGATCTATCCAATGATGCAAATTCTCTGAAACATAATCTGACTCCAACGCTTCTCTGTGTTTGAGGATGAACTCACGAACACTACCTCTAGCCCATGGAGGTAAAAAGACATCACCAACCTGAAATTTTGCAGGAAATATAAGTATATCAACTCAACATGAAAGGAAAGTGATACATTCAAACACCATGGAAAGACCTTGAACTGGCACAAACCTTCTCTCCCGACTGTTTTTCACCCAAATCAAGGCTGAATCTATTTTCCAAAAACTCGGGCATGTAGAAGAATTCAGGAATTAGTTCTTTTACGTCTGAAGTATTTCCCTTTCCTGCTGCACTTAGCCAAGTATCTTTAATACTATTGAAGAGTCTATCAGCATGATCAAACTGACCGCCCTGCAGCTTCTGATTTTCAGCACTGAATGGTGGGAGGCGAATAAGGTAAAACAGAACAATTCCAGCACTTGAATAGTGAGAACCATAATGGAATTTTGGAACCTCGGGATCATCCCAGCTCTCATATCTGAAATTGAGCAGGAAAAAAAGAATGCATGATAAGATTAGATACAACTATGCTATCATGAAACCGTAGCTACTTTACAAGAAAAGATTGACGTATGACAAAGAACACAAGGGAAACATGCACTATACAAAGTTTAAATGCACATCACAAACCGTTTTCTAAATTCTTCTTCTCCTTCAGGTGTCTGGCAACCCATTGGTTTGTGAAGCTTGCGGAATGTTTTTGGATCTGACAAATCAAGACTCTCGCTATCATAATCTGCTAGAACCCATGGAAATACAGGATACTGCGTTAGGTCACTGTATCCACGTCCTGCTAAGGTATTGAGATGCATTAGGTATTGGAAATTGCTGATTTCTCCGTTTTGCCATCTTTTCGAGAAAGACTTCGCCATTAATTTGAAAAGGCGGCTTCCCTCATTACTTTCCTGTTTAGCTGACCCTGAAATGGTTGTGTCGAGCCTAGGAAAAAAAGAAAGAATAAATTACACTTGCGCAGATCAATGAAGACAGAAAATCTCATCTATAATAACTAACTAGCCACATGAGTACTATGGTCAAGAAACAGAAGACCATTCAAGGATGCTAGCAAACAAACTAACACAGAATAGAAGCCTTAAACACTAGTCAAACTAAGCTTTAAAAAAGAGACCCACCCATGCTAACTCATGCGAGTAGATTGACAGATTTATTCATTTTACTAGACAAAAATAAACAGCTATAAAATGTAAAAAAGAAACAAATGCATTATGTTCAATCTAGTGGAGAGGAAAAAAAGAGACGAGATGAAAAGAACGATGATACCGTACATGCTGTTCCTTGGAAGATTCATAGCAACCAGATTTTTAAAAACTTCTTCCCTCTCTTTCTTGTGGAACACGAGGAGATCATTACATCCATCCATGCTAAATATCTCAATGGCAACCGGACGCAGCTGGTAATCACGTTTCAAAATTTCATGAACATTATTAAGCTTCCACATACGCCAAGGATGCGGCAAGTTACCAGTCATGCACATTTTTTCTTTTCCCCAAGCACCACCACCATATGCCCATGCTCTTCCCCCTACTGCTCCTGTTTTCACTGTTGTAGTCCATGATGTGCTAGACTTGGAATGGAAATCCGAGCTTCCAGAGACATCTTTTTTCACACCCAATGCTTGATCAATAACGGATAACTCATCTTCGCATTCCTTCTCACAAATACACCCATCTTCATCAATGTAAAAGTTTTCTATCACATACAGACAGAATTCCCCTATTAAGAAGATTCCATCATGCTTGTCGAGATCAACAACTCTCTCACAGTTGTATCTAAACCTAATCTTTTCAAGATGCTCCAGATAAGGTCTAATCAAATATTCACCATCATCGTTCAGTTCCTTCTCTGATTTTTCCTCCGGGCCATTAGTATCATCCATTTTAGCAGAGGATGAATGTCTTGGAGAGCCAGTCTCAGATTTCACCTGTGTGTTGTCTGTTATGGGCACAGAAGCTGTACTAGATTTTCCACCAAAATCAAGAGCAGAATGAAGACTTGCTTCGTTAGTACTGCTAGCTCTATCATCATTCCATCCATTTCTGGCGGATGCGACATCTTTAAAATCATCAGCCTCTTTCAAAAACGACTCATCATAAAGTTCACTGAGCAGAAAAGCTGGTTCGGAATCTGTGTCAGAAATAACTGGTCCATCTTCATTTTTGGCTTTGGGAAGCTCAATTTCTCCAAGTTCCAACTTTCCGTCAAGAACATTCTGGATACTATCAATTTTTAGCTTACATCGTTCAAGCTTTTTGCGCATTCTGTATGGACCTTCAATCGGACAGAGCTGCCATTCGGGATCTTCAGCCCCTTTGGATTTACGCATTGGGAATATCCCACGCTCATGTACAAGCTGCTGGAGATGAGTTTGCCACTCACTCTCAGCATGAAGTATCCAACCATATTTGTTTTGCCGAACTACTCTAAGCTCAGTAGACATGGCATCACGCAATACTTCTAGCGCATATCTCCGTTCATTCAACTGATCCCGATGTTTTAGGTCTAACTTCGATATATCTCGTGATTTTCTCCCCATCTCTCTCTTTCGACGACCTTCCATGCCTTTTATCCTGACACCGGGAAATTTTGCCGAGCCAGCTATGTACTGTACCCACATTATTGCAGCACACTGTTCCAGTACTTTGTTAATAATCTTATCGGAGCTTTCAAGCCACTTAAAGAATTCTGGTAGATTTCCAGTCAACAACTTGTCAAAACCTCCATGTAGAACATCAAAGTTTTGTCCTTGGTTTGGTTTAGTGACAAGCAAATCCTCAAGGGCAGATCTTCGGTGTACGAGCAAATATCTGACAATATCAAGTGACATGTTTTGCACACTCTTTCTCTGGTCAAGGAGCAGGGAGATTAAATTCACACACAAACAGCAATTCAAATCAGTATCAAGGTTGCTTGGGCAGAATATGATTCTCCTGTTTGCGACCAACAACTGCAAAACTGTTGAGATGTCAATCCCAGATTCATCAGTAGCTGGATTCGGAGATGGCCTCTTCTTAGATTCAACAAGCAAACCCAGTTGGGATAGTAGGTCCTCCTCTCCGATAGTTATCAAGAACGATGGCAGGAAACAATATAATACCATTCTATTTGTGTTTTTCAAGATTGAGTGCACATAAGCATCAAGTTGCCTCGTTGCTCTTCCAAGGGACAACAGACCTTTCCCTGAAGGAGTGACTTCTTCAACCCTACCATCTTTGTTAGCTAATTGGAGCATCGATAACAAGAACTCTAAAGCCCTAAGAACACCAGTGGGTTGAGAAAATGCACCCATATAAACACGATCCACTATCAGCCAGCAAAATGCATCCAAATTCGCAGACCATTTGGCCTTGTCCAGTTTTTTCTCGTCCTCTTCATCATCACGCAAGAGACGCCTTTCAAGATAGTTCATGACCCTGCTAAGGCATAAGCCTTGAAAGACCAGCACACTTTCAGGATCAACATAGAAAGGAACCATTTCCAATACGCTTTCCAGAACCGGTACTGCTTTAATCTGTTCAGTCACTAAGTCAGCAAGTGCCTCTGCCATAAAATCTAACACGGCACTCGCTCCAGCAGAACAAGGCCCGCCACCATACCCAGTTTCATCTGTTTCAAGGAGAAGTTTTGGACTAACTGTGAAGAATGCACTGGCAGCAGAAGATCCTTGGGAGCCTGACTTTCGCTCTGAAGATGCATCAACTTCAGTAACAGAGACATAAGATTCAAGAGAAGGAGAACCGAAGGTAGAACTTTTAGAGTCGTTATAGTTAGAGCCTAGCCAGGATGCAAGTGCAACAACCGGAGATGGTGATGGAGTGAATGAGACTTTGAGACTTGATTTTTCAGATAAAAGGGGAGACTCCATCATAGGGAAAGACGCAGAGCTCTGAGAATCTGTTGCCTGAACTTGACTTGGATTACCTTTGAAATCTTGAAAGTCCCTTTCACTGGAAGCTGATACAGGGCCGACATGATTATCATCTTGTTTTTTAACATCTTCAACACCTTGAAATGATTTACTTGAGTCCTGTGGTGGTGGTGTAAGAATGTTCTCCATCTTATCATTAACCACATAATTTGCAGGTAAAGACATGTCTTCTGAACTAAGACTGACCTGCCCTTGAGGGAAGCTTCCAGCACTGATTGAGGTTTTAGTGGACTGACCCTGGTCATGAGGCAAGCTAGAGAGAGTTCCTTGTGAGCCGCTATCGTCGCCGTCATTTATATGCTTCTCTTCCGCCTTCAAAGAGAGCTGTTTCGCCATCTTCACAGCATAAGCCGCCCTACAGCACAAAATAGCCTTTAGGCGCAAGTTACGCAATTAAACCTCTTGCAGGATACACTAAATCCAACATCATGAAGATACCCTCTGACATTGACCACGGCAAGATAACTAAAACAAAATACTGCTCACATATAGTCTATTCAACGAAGATAAAATCTATGCAAAAAAATAATTATTATTCAAAAACCTAAAAAAACATTAATATTTAGTAGGTGGTGAAAAAATATATCAGTAGGTCTGTAATACTAATACCAACCTGACACAGGAAAAGTAAAGATCTGCACAATTTTCAACAAATTCTGCACGTCTGCAAGCAGCAGAAAATTGAGGGCACATCTTTGCAAGGTCAACCATGAAACGGAGAACAGACGTCGCAGCAGCAGGAGCTGATGCTTCGCCACCCATCAAACGTGCCGCATATGTTTTGTGCATCAAAGCTTCCCCTTGAAGCTCCCCAGTCATTTCTGCCCCCTCTATAAGCTCTGCCACAAGACTAGCACTCACCTGAGAAAGATTTCCAGACTGGTGGGCGAGCATTGATTGCATGATCAACCTGTCATAAGTAGATTTAGCCATTGCCACCACTGAATCCAACAGATCTATGAACTTTAACTCCACATGGCTTCCATCATTTGGCACTAGAGCATGAAAGTCTAACATTCGGACCTCCGGTAGCCTTGGATAAACAGGTTTCCCAAAGATCAAGCAGAACAATATGTAATATATGTCTGGGGAATCATAAAAGTTTTGGAGTACCCGCATCAGCAACTGATAACCTCCACTTGTTCGAAATTTAAGGGAAAAGTTCGGAGAAGAAGCAAGACAGACACCGAGAAGGGTCATGATCCACCTCATACTAGTAGGATGCACAGCTTCATCGAGGAAGTATGTTATTAATTTTGACGAGACTATCTTATGCCACAGCTCCAGAAGTTCATCTGCTTTAATGGTTACCTGGAGATCAATGAGCATTTCCAAAAGCATGTTTCTCACAATTACATGCTTTCCCATTGACTCGCGCAATAATGAGCTTCGTGACTTCACTTCAGGTGGATTAAATGTCATAATCACAAACCTAACCACATTTTCAAGCTCAGAAGTCAGGAATCCATCTTCTAAGATGCATCCAAGCAGAACAACTAATTTTTCTAGGACCGGAACTTCCACATCACCTCTCTGAAGTGTCACTAACAAATGTTCCACCAAATTGATTCTGCGCAGAATCGTAAGATTGTGATTCCTGTACCAATGCATTGAAACCAAATTTTCCAGGAAACCAAGTAAAGCAATCTGGATGGAAACAGGGGATGTTACCCAAAGGGTCCAGTCCAGGAGGACATGTTCAACCATATCCGCATTGGATAAGACAATGCAGTTTGAAGTTTCAACAGGGATATCTGTTTCTAGCTCAGAGAGATGGCTAAACGAATCTTTGGGAACAGAAAAGTCATCCATATCCCCATGAGACCCAACTGAGGAACTATCGTACCGGAACCTCGAAAGACCAAGATCCTCGTAGCTGTTTTCGAATATAGTCTCCGAAGGTGGCATACTAATATTACTCTGTCCACTCTCCAATTTTTTTGGCTCTGAAAACAAAGCTTCGCATGCAGCAATTTGAAAAAAGATCTCCAAAGACTGCATATCAAACAGAGTCATTTTGGGACGCAAAAACAGAGCTAGTAAATGATATCCCCTGATGGTTTGCATATCCTTCACATTCTGAGGGTTTTGATGAAGCGCACAGGCAAGCAATGAAAGAGCCATATGTAGCATATCTCTAGACTCGGCAGCCTCAACAAGCGCGAGCACAACAGTCATTCCTCCCACAGGGCGGATAGTATCACCAATCACACTTTGTCTGCAGATAGATACATTTCCCACCAGACGCCCAAAACGTGGTATTCCTGAACCATTTGAAAAAGAATAATGAATCAAATTATGAAATCGATTCAGATGAAAATGTACAAAAGGAACAAGAGTTTCAAGACCACTATATACCTCCAATTGGAGAAGCAGCGGCAGACAATGGGTCAACCAGATTGAGGAGGGAAAAATTTCCAGACGCACGGATGAACTCCGAGCATGTACCATCAAATGCAAAAATAAGTTTTTTGCCAGGTAACTGAAAGGCAAGATTTCCTAACCTCTCAAGATCCCAGACAATCCCACTGCCATCTGCCTTAGAGTCTCCTTGTCTATTGCTTCCATCAAACTTTTGTCCATTTGACGATGAAGTCATGTCAGTGTCTAATGAGTCCAGGATAGCCATGCTGCCCCCACCACAAGCCTGATTAGGCACAAAGCGTAAGAGGTCTGCATCTTGGAAAAGACCTTTGTACCCTCTACCAAGAATATACATGAAACCAATGCAACCTGATGTGAGCACCTCCTCAAAAAGATAACATGAGCGTGTTTTCCATGTCAGATCACTAACTCTTGCACAAGTAGCTGGAGTTCCAACTGTTACTTGCAAAGATTTTCCAACAGGGGAAGGAGAGTACCCCAATTTCCCCGTGTGCCTTAGTTTTCCATCAAGATAGACATATGCAACACTAGCCTGGAAGAGTCCAGCAAGAGCATTTGGTTTACTATGAACAACAGCAAGGTGATGCCACCTGCCCTCCTCAATTTCCAATCCCGAAAACGACAAAGAATGTGAATTGCTAGTGGCAAGGGTCAGATTACCATCCTCCTGAAAGTAAAGTTCTGCATAGAATGGACTTTCATTGCTTACAGCACCAACAGAAAACATCCGAAAAATATTCTGTTCGTGTTGCTGCGCACTTGAAATGCGCGTCTTTGATGAACCGCCAACTTTGGAGGCTTCTGATTCTTTTCCTTGGGTTGTTAAAAAGTTACGAAACTGGAACCAACAAACAAATGAATAACCAGCGGCAGGAGGCCAAGATCTTTCTCCCAGGGACACCTGAACAGAAGCATGCCCAGTTTTGCTCATATCCATTTCTACAAAAGGAGCCAGAGATAGATGTTCCAAGGCTGTGTCTTCCATGAGAATTAGCTTTTCCATCATGCCAACTATTGCATGACCTGAATTCAGAATCCTCATTTGCAAAACATATCTAAACAGCATTCGGAGCTCAGATGGGGACAATCTACACACATAAAAAAAACTATATACTAAGAAAACAGATAGAAAAAACGAAAGCAGTAACATTGGAAATATATTTTAAATTTAGAGATAATGCAGGACATTCTTTACCTGTACGCTCCAAGAATTTCCACAATCTTCAAAGCATAAGAAAGAAATGGAGACGAACCCGCAAGAAAGGGGTAAATTATCTCCAACAAAAGTTCCACGCAACCTGTTCAATTATAATTCATGACGAGATAGAGATAGGTTGAGAGAGAATAAAAGAGAAAAACCAACAGCGATAGGGATCATAAAATTTATTGAAGAATACACCCCAGTGGAGCATTGAGACATGGTTCTTACCAATTGATGTGAGGTTTTCCTGATTGAATGGACTGGCACGTGCAAGACTTTCCAGAAGTTTCAAAAATTCTAGCTGCATTTTTGGACTAAAAAGCAACAATGAACGGATAAGAACTCTGACAGCACCTGCATTGTAAATTCTCTCCTTGTCAGGATTGAACTGGCCCGATGGGGTAGTTACGATAAAAGTTGCTTTTTCGCTTTCTGGTATAGTAGCAAGGGCCGTTGACTCTGATGTTAAAAATGGGGGAAACACCACTTCAAGTGCAACTTCTAACAACAGCTGTATAACCTGCCTTTCCAACTCAACACACAGCAATCCAGACTCCACCAAAAGTTCATAAAATGTTTGAGACATTATAACAGCGTGCAGTTTCATCCTATTAACAGCGTTCTCACAGACTGCAGCTGTCATAAGGCGAAATAGATATTTAAACAATTTGATGTAAACGGTCAAATCAGACTCATCCATGTGCTCTCTTTTTCCTTGAAAAGTATGAAGGGTCGTCAATAAAAGAGAGAAACCAGTGGCTTCGCCAAATACTCTTTGGGCAGAGCTATTAACACCAACTATACGCCATAGAGCACCCATTGTATCACATTTGGCATCATCATGAAGCTTGTATTGATGGCCAGAAATACCAGTGACCATTCCACTCTTCAACAAATCGACAACAGCTCCTAATTCATCATGATGGACCTGGTTGGAGAGTAAGCAAGAAAATTAAGGATGTTTGCCAATTACGCGAAATAAATACATATAATGACATCGATGTAATCTAACACATCAACTTTGCAATAAAATTGACTGTTGCGTAGTTGATTCAAGAAAAAGAAATTACCTGTTTAGTGTCTTCTGTGATTAGACATGATAAGATCCTCAAAACGCCAGTTCGATGGGCATCAGATATCAAGAAAGGAAGAATAATCGCCACACCATTGGCCGCACGAAAGGATGCCTGATTAGCCTCAGCTTTCTTTAACAAAGCGATCATACAATCCCAACCAACAGTTATAGTGTTATCAACTTCAAATACAGGTAACTTTCCTGACCCAGATTCCATCAACTTTGGTGATGAAATAATGGCATCTTTAGTATCTAAGTGCTTTTTGAAGCTACCTGAGCTAGGCTTCCGATCCGAATGATTAGAGACTCCACTATACTGCTCTGGACCCATAAGAAGCTTGTGCTGCTTCAAATCATCCTGTAAGACTTCCAAAACACCAACCTCACGCAGGACTTTCTTATATTGTTGATCAAAAGATATGAGCTTAACAAAGAAAGAAAGTATGGTGTGCTTTAACTGAGATGTAATTGGCTGTTGCAATAAGCAACAAAGTGACAACAATTCTTGCTCTGGAACACAATTCACAACTGTGACAGCATATTCAAGAATTTTGAGAATTATATCTTGCAGCGAGGAAGGAAAACCAGCCATGTTGAGGACAAGTAATGGAACGGTTCTTAATTCCTGACACAACCTATAGTTTTCCACGTGGCTCGAGAATATCTTAAACATTCTATTCAACACTTCTGCCTGAAGATCCTTATTCTCTGCCTTCAGGAAGATATCTTGCAGCATTTGGACAGCTTCCAGGTCTTTAACTTTACCACTTCCCTGTTCCCATGTCTCGTCATATATGCTGTCAACAGATGAAGTTCGACTTCTGCTATGCCCAGTTGGCTTCGTTTGGGATGACCGTGAGGCCCTCCCTACATATGGCTCAGCTGGACCAGTCTGAGCCAGGGTGACGAGGACATCAAGCAATCTTGACAACGATGGAGCAAAGTTCTGTGAAGAAAAATCAGCGTTTTCCCTACTGTTCGTATTTTCGCCATCAGGAAACACTTCAGAGCCATCTGAACCACTATCTTGATTGATAGATGAACGACTGGATACAACAACCGGATTTTTTGGCAAGGAAGATAGAATCAGGGCAAACTGAACAAGAAAGTGGTAACCGTGTGCATTACGTATGTCCTCCCTGAGCCTAACACCACCAGCCTCTACAAAGTCAAATTTGAAAAAGATTAGTAGCCATAATCAGAACAGCTTACATGTCCATATATATAATGTGACTGCTGAATGTTCTACTCTCATGCTGCATTTTTTTCATACGGACATAACATATATAGAGCTCTGTAGACCATATTTACCAGGTCTGTATGATAATTCCACACATTCAAGTAACAAGTCCACAATGCCCATAGTGTAGGCTGAGTCACCACAATTCGGATCAAAATCTTTGACAGCCATCAAGAGCACCTTTATCTGCACGAGAACTCAGAAAATTAAGAAAATCTTTTTCAATGCCTTGTTGCACTTATCACTTTGTAACACTAAACTTCTGAAGAAACTAAAATATATGCATACAACATTTAATTATCATTTGCTTTTATCCTGAAATCAACATAAGTTTCCTAATAGCCAAGTTCTTTACCACAGAAATCTCACATAGTTTCAACATTAGCAAGAAAGAATAACCCAAGGTCAGCTTTTATAAGTATGCATGAGAATCAATATACTACACTCAAGCAGTCTGCATAATTCACTGGCGTACCAGATGGTGCTTGCGTATGTATCTTGCTGTGCTCCCATTGTCATTGACTAGTAGAAGTCCAAGGATCTGGAAGAGACATGATAGGGTGTCAAATGAAACTATAAGCATCAGATTATTCAATCCAGTTTCAATCATCCATCTAGAAAGCTGTTCACGAAATTTTCCGGTTTCATAGCACAATGCTCTAAAACAGATGTGCAAAAATACCTGCATTGCATGTCTGTGAAGCTGTATGTTATGGAGGGGAACTAGACCTTCTTTATACTGAGAGAAGACCGTAATGGAGCCATTGGCAACCATATTGAAAAGTGACTCAAGAGAGTCATCTTCGATTAAACTCTGAGCAGCAGAAGGATTGCTTGCTAATGCTTTCATGATATGGACAACACTACCCTCCACCTACAAGAATGAAGGGGCACAAAGTATTTATTAAACTGATAAAGCATTTGCGTAGTATAAACTTGGTTGTCAATATCCAGCTCAAAAAAATGTCGAAAAACATATATAGTATTATTAAGAGAATAAAACTATTGAAGCAGAACCTCAAGTCGTCTAGTATGTAGAACTCTGTATCCAGCATCTTGTTCCGCTGATACCTCTTCCAAATCAACAGTTATTTTACTTTTGCTTAGTTCATCATATGCTAGAAGTGCACTGAGAACATGTATTAGACAACAGAATATCCCAGAATCCAGTAGTGATTGTTTGTCGATAGGCTGAAAAGAAAACATAAGAGGTTGCGTTTAGGAGGCAACACAATATATAAGGCATAAAACCATCAAAAAGTAAGCATCATGGACGATGAGAAATTGAGCTTTGCAAGCTTTTATGGAGTGTTTAAACTGGAAGACAGGAAAAGTTCGAAAAGTTACCCCAGATACGAGTACTTCAACAGCTGTTAAGAGGTTTGCACCAGGACTAAATCCCTCCTGTAGGAAGAAATCATGGATTAAAAATAGAGAAGAGAGGATGACATGTCAAGATGCACAATATTCAGAAAGAAAAGGCAAACCTTGGTGACATCTGAAAAGAACCTTAATACTTTCTCTACATCCAATGACCTTGTCTTGTTGCCGATCTTCAACTTTTCAATATCTGTCACAAATGCTCTCCCAATGACAAAAGAGAATATATGTGTTTCTACTAACCTGCAATTAAAAACAATTTCTCAATATTGGTGACTATACCATATCTGACCTACAAGCATAGGATATGAGGTACGGAAGAAGACTCTCTAGAGAGGGGAAGAACATAGAGGTTGAGAACGTATTTCCCACCATAAAAGTTCAAATCATGTGTAGACTGGGAGACACTCGGAAACAACAAACCCCACTTCGACGTATATCCAACCAAAAAGAGAAAAAGAGTTAGGAACAGCTTACATAGTAACTAACTGATCTACATTAGCGTGCCGCTTCACTAATCTACAAAATATATCCACGGTCAGATTCAAGGCGGCCTCCTTCTCCTGCATGACATATGGATGATAAGCACTCATAAATTGCTAGTCTTTTGTAAGCCCATCCAGTATAGAAAATACAAGAAGAGATATTGTTCCAAGATTAAAAGGTAAGACATTCTGGAAAAATGACTAACACGTATACAAGAGTATTGATTATCAAAGTAAGAACCTTTTCAGAGCTTGATGAACGGAACTCTTCCCATAATCTCTTGAAGTCCAGTTCCAACTCATGGTTATCTCTGCTTTGGAGAAGAGTAAAGAGAGGATCAACAGTTGTTTTACACCAACAGCGATCAATCAACAAAATTACAGAATCCAATTCAAAAGTGTTGCAGCTGACAGCTTCTACGAACTATATTTGTGTTTCAATTAAACATGTAAAAAATGAGTACATGTAAGTAGCAGCAGCCTTTGACTCTCAATTAGAAAATCTAGCACCACAAACAAATGTTGCAATAAAGCAGAAATCTAAAAGAAACATAGTTGATATCGATCACTTATATAAAGCAATATAAAAGAGTTTCAACTAAACAATCTAAAACTCTGGTCCCCAAACAAACATAAAAGCAAAGTCAGCAAACTAAAACTAGCAACAATGCTGCAACATCGGAAAACCACAAGCAGATCAAGCACAACAAGAAGAATACCTTGAAGGAGATGAGTTGAAGACATTAAGAGAAGACGGGGCGTAAGTAAAAGAAGGAGAAGAGGAAGAAGACGGCGGAGCAGTTAGGTCAACGGGAAAAGGGTCGGCGTCAGAGGATTGAGCTAATCCAACCTTCTCCTTGATGTCCTTAAGCAATGTTGCCCATTTCATCGTTGTCCTTTTCGATCCCAGAAACTTTCATCCGACGACGACCTCACCAGACCAGACCCTGCCTGACTCGGTCTCGAAACACGACCCAACCCAGATCCGAGTCGTCGATCAGAAATATATGAAAAAAAAAATCAACCCTAAAATGCGATCAACCCAAAACTCTCATTCCTTCAGCAGAAGAAAACAAAAAGCAAAAACAATAGGAATTCGAATTAAAGAAAGAAAACAGAAGAAGAAGAACCCCAAACAGAAAGGAAAAAAACACACTTTTTTTTAGATCAAATTGAGCTGATACAATGTGTCCAATTAGGGTTTCGTAGCAAGAAGAAAGATCTAAGATCCAAAAAAATTCAAATCGTGAATTTTTTTAACCCCTACCCCCTCCACAAACACTTCAAAAATCCCTTTTTTCCTCCGCGAGAATGAGCAAAATCCAATTTTTTTGACACACACAAAAAAAAAGGAAGAAAAAGAGCTTAGCCAAAAAACGCGATTTCTTAATTAAAATTAATTAGTCAAAAATCTCCTTCTCTCTTTTTTTCTTCCTTCTTTCTTTGTTTTTTTTGTTGTTGTTGTTGTTGCTCTGGTGTTGTTGACGGCGTCTCTCTCCGCGCCTTGTTTCTCGCTCAAGTCGTCTCACTTTCTCTCTCTTCTATAACACGATATTGTTTGTTCCTCCTTCCTTATTATTTTCCAGTTTTATTACTTTCTTAGCCCTCGTATTTTTATCTTTATATTATTTTACACCTACTATAATATTTCATTACTATTTTGACCCCTAAATACTCTTCCATTGCAACCCAATTAATTTTTGTTGACCAAACAATGACGCAGACAATGTAAGCCAAAGGTTATATAAAATTATAGATTACGGACACTTGAATACCTTTGACATTTCATTCGTGAAAGTAACAAAGGTTGACTCCTTCTTTTTCTATCATTTTTATATGTAAATTGTTTTTGAGTATATTACAAATGGTCAAATAAGGATGTTTAGAGATATACATTAGGATATCTTCCAAATAAATTTAAACAACTCCTTATGGACTACTTATGGATTTTTACAATTAAGTCTTACCTCATCCTTTAAAGTAAAGTAAACTTTTACCTTTTTTAGCTTTTACATTATACATAGTATTTTTACTTTATGCCAAAAAGTTAATTAATTTTTTTTCAATTACTGTTTAGATATACATAAGATTTAAAACCGGGACCCATAATTTTATTTATTGATCAAAATATATAAAGTTGAAGTACCAGAACTTACACAACATAAAAATTGTAAACCAAATTTGTCAAAAATTATTGTCTAGTGATTTATGTTTTTGATAAAAAAAATTTGAAGATTGAAATAAATAAAAACAGAGAGACAAAACACATGAAGCAGAAACTAGAAAAATTAACGGCAAAATGGATCTGGATGAAAGTTTTAAAAATAACGAGACCTAAATCACAATTAATAAGAAAAAGAAGGGCCAATGAGAGGTCAAAGACCAATATAGTTTCTAGGTTCACGTCTACAAACGGAAGTCGAGCCCACGGAACGAGAATGCCACGTGTTCGTATAGGCTTGCTGAGCGATTGCGAGACGTGATCCCCTCTTTGTAAATCAAACAATCACTTGGGACCAAAAAATTAATACTACTAATTGTTAAATTTCAAAACAAAATCATTACAAACCTGAAACGGATATCAAAAAAATGTTGCCAATAGTAAAAGAGTATATGTAACACATTTAAACATGCTTCATACTGTATAATCATATTTCATGTCAATATTACAAGAAAACCATCGGAAAGTATATTATTGTTGCTAGGTCGTGGAGAACAGTGATTTGAATATAGACAACTATCTAACTTGGAAATTTTCAAAATGAAACAACTCAACGAGTATTTGATTTAGTTTGCTCTATATAGTGTGTACTTGCAGCTATTATACTAATTTAAATATGAATGAAACGTAGGATATAGCGTATGACATTGGAAGCAAATTGTGGGTTTAGGTATTTTAAAAATAAAATGTAGAGGTCACCTATATTAAACAAACAATAAATATTAGTAGTGATGGTAAATAGTCATCAAACAAAACTAGAAAATTTTGTGAAAAAGAAACCATATATTTGCAGAAATTAAAGACAGAAATTGGTCAAAATTATGTAAAAATTATCTGATCTCTACTTTTCTTGTTGCGTCAAAAACAATTTTCCTAAAATAATTATATTTCATTTGTCTAATTCTTGCAATATGTAAACAAGAAAAATTGTGTGTGACGATTATAATCATTTCCGACGACAGGAAAAAAAATAATAACAACAGCCGACAAAAAGCAGACAAAGTTATGGTCAGAAAATTAATATTTAATTACCTCACTGATGTAAACTCTCTCGAGTTACGATTAAATTCAGTATAAGTAACGATATACCTGTAAGTCCAAATCAATTCCTTTATTTTGTTAAAGCCTAGTTTAAGTACTTATCTTTCAAATTAGGCCCACAAAAGCTCTATACGTAATGAGCCGATAACACAAGTGTTAGATACTTAGATGAACTAGAAGGTTTAATTTAGGGAGATTTGATTTAAAAGAATGTTTTTTTTGTTTTTATTCATGTATGCTTTCTACTCTAAAATTTGGTGTATTAAATTTTATAATAATAAAAATTTAAATATACTCTCAATTGAAAAATGATAGAAATAAAATTCAAAATTCTTTAACATATTCCAAAACCTCTAATTCACAAAAAGTCTTTTAAATCCAATTAACCTAAAATAAGAAAATTAAAAATTTTTAAAAATCTTTCCTTCTTCTTCGTTAGTATCGCTGCAGCTTTTTCTTCATTAGGAGACCCCCAAAAACCTCCTTCTTCTTTGTTCACTCTCAAATCAAAAGCTAAGAATCCTCATTGCATCACATTCCTTCGCCCTCACCGTCAAGGTATTCATCTCTATTTTCCAGAAGAAATCTCAATTACCCTTGATTGATCTCTGATTTTCTAAATTTGCTTATGTTTTTTTTTTTCAGGTGCGTGTGCTCTCCGCTGGTTTGTTAAAGAATCGGCCACACGCTTTTTAATTTCAATCTACCTCTACTACGCTCGATCCATATCTCTCAATTATCTCAGGTACTAATCTCTTTTCTCGTCGATTGAGATTTGGATTTCATTTCATGTAGTTTTCGATATGTCACCGCTTAAGAATTTTTTGGGGGTTATCGGTGTTTGATTTTCGATTGATTCTCTATTGAGTTCTTACATCTGGGTTTGTATTGAACCGTCTATATTCCTTCAAAAATCTTATAATTGTATCGAAAGTGTTTGGATTTGTTGCTTTTCTATCTCTCGATTGTTTTGATTTTTTGGGCAAAGTATCAACATTTGTATAGATACGTGGGCGAATTTGGAATTCATAATTCGCACTTCTTTATTCCAAGTATTGAGTTCACCTTTTTATTCCAAGTATTGAGCTTGCGTTTTTCAAGCTTGAATTTACGGATTCTTTGTTTTTAGATTTTGCATGTTAATTATTATTCCATTATTGTTAGCATCTAGGAGTAATCATGTTACTATCTTAGCTCTGATTGTAAATGGATTATTTTTGAATATTGTTGTGTACTACTCTATAGCTGGTTCCTGTGTAGTTTCATGTCATGCCTTTTCCTAAGCGTGACGTCTTCATTTGGTATATTTGAATCTGTTTGTTTCCAATAGCAATACGTGTCAAACAATCTGCCATCTCTCAAGAGATATACAAAATACATGAAATCTAAAGTTTATTTGAATTTATCGTCGTTATGAATATGTACGTTTCCTCTTATTCTGTGTTTTGTCGGTCAACTTGTACAACTGTTTCCTGGTGAACAATTGCTTTTTATTGGTTCTCTTTACTTGTCTTTGATATTAAGCTTGCTTATGTCTTTTACTTGTAAATGATTGTGATCGAAGTAGCTTTACTTTTGGTTTCTGGATTTTACGGTTGGGATTCACATAGTGTTGATTCACACTTATCTCATTTTTATACTATTTTTTGGTGTGCTTGCTTCCATCTGAATTTTGTGAGTTTGATTAACTGTTTCGTATTTTAGAAGTTTCTTTTTAGACTTTTTGGGGTTTCTACACACATTTTTGTAACTCAATGTGTGTACTTATATATGTTTGTTCTTGGCTTTCATTTATTTTGTTAGATTGTTATTATTTAAACTTGAAACTGATGGTGAGATCCTTATAGCTTCGGTTTGATGTGTAGTTTTACATTTTTGTTATTTTCAATGTTTGTCTCTAATTAGATTTTGATGAGATTTTAAGGCTCTTTAAGTTAACTTGTATCGAAGTCTTTGTTAATTTCTGTATTCTGAATTTGATTGAATTGAATTTAGTTCATACTAACTTATCTTGTTGTTAATTGTTTTTGTGCAAGCATGGAAAAAGAGTATCCAAAACGTCTTCTTAGAGATGGTAATGAGCCACAAGTAGGGCATATAAACAATTCATGTCGAATATCTATCTTGACCAGAATCAAAAATGTATTGCCAAACGAGTATGACATAGTGAAGGGTGATCCTGTCTTCGCACATGTATTTGCAATACATGAAAATGGTCTAGGGTATTCGGCTTGGTTGATACACAACATGATGTGTAGGCAGTTGGTAACAAAGAAAAAACATGAACTCTAGTTTGTGTTTGGAAGGAAGCCACTCAGATTTTCCATGTATGCAGTCACTGGGCTCAAGTACAAGGATGATTTTACTTGTGATTTAGAGAAATGGAAAGATGATAAGAGGTTTTGGAGTAAAGTGCTGAAGAGAGGAGATAAGATAACCATAAAGAAGCTGATGGATGAGTACTTATTAGAAGCTTGCACGTGGGAGAAAGATGTCGATAGAATTAGATTTGTGTATTTTTGTGTGATAGCTGGGTTGGTAATGGCTAAGGATGAGAAGAAAGTTATCCCACTCTCATACATACAGTTGGTGATGGATCTTGATAAGGTTCAGACTTATCCATGGGGTCTTCTAGCTTTTGACCATCTTGTTGAGTCTATCATCGATTCTAGGAAAAAATTGAAGAATATCAATAGTTATATTCTCGATGGTTTCTCATTCGCACTTCAAATATGGGTTATGGAAGCAATTCCTCTCATTGGAGAATTGTTGGGGGAGAAGATTAGAGAGGAATTAACAGAAGCTCATCGATGTTGTAATTGGATAGGCGCTGCAAAAGTATATTATGATGACATTATCACTCTAGATGATTCATTAGTTGAACAATATTTATTATTTCGGTTAATTGGAGAAAAAGAATAAAACACTATAAATTCTCAATGATTGTGGTGTAAGGCTTCTTAACCTCCATTTGATTCGTCATCCATTATACAAGCAGATCCAGCTTGAGAAAATAATTGAAAAGAAATTAGTACATTAAATTAAACAAATTAACATATTATATGTAAAGGGAGTATATGAAATTTGTTGTTAAGAAAACATACCGGTTACTAAATCGTAAAATCACATGTCGATCTGTTGTGACCTTTCTTACCACAACGACTGCACTTGCGCCTCTTCGATCCTTGAGACAATCTTATTTTGTCTTCAACTGTTTCATGTCTTCTTTTTCTTCGTCTACCAGCTCCTCTTCGTGTCTCAGGGGTTCGAATTTTTTCATCTTCGCATTCTCTGGAACATGCCATTCATCTTCAGGAACACCTATAGGATTAATGGTTTCTTCGTATAACGTTCTCCATGCGGCAGTGGTATAGACATCATCAGCGTATGGGTATAGATCTTTTCCTATACTAAAAGCTCCTTTTATGGCGTGCCTGCAAGGTATTTTTTCTACGTCGAACTTTCCACATGAACACGTCCTCTTCTCCAAGTCAACAACATAGTCTACTCCGTTACCCTTAACCTAAAATCTGAATTGAGCAATATGATAAACTTTAAATGTTTTACCCTTCTATATTATTTTGTCAATATTTTTCTCCACCTCAATGGTTAAAGGGTCGGTCTGCTTTAAACTTAATGTTCTACGCTCATAAAACCAGCGTGTTAACATTTCTCTAATGCTATCTAGCAAAGGAATTACTGGATACTCTCTAGGTGATTTCAAAGCTGAATTTATCGATTCAGCAGGGTTGTTGGTGTTAATGTCATATCTGTAACTAGGAAAATGGCATCGAGCCCATTTTCTCACATCAGCTTCCTCTAGATAACTTCCAATCGCAGGACTAATATTACAAATTTGCGCTAATAATTTATCAAATTCATCAACTCTATACGCTTTTGACGCTTTAGCAATAAAATCAGCCACACCTTTTCCCTTGTAATATGTTACCACATTGCTAATCAAGTGGTGGATGCAAATACCATGTCTAGCCAGTGGGTATACTTTTCCAATTGATTTACCAATCGACATATGTCGATCTGAGACAAAAGCTAAACCTTCGTCATCCGCTATAACAACCTTAAGTTGCATTAACAACCACTCCCACGAACAATCATTCTCAGAGTCGACAATCCCAAATGCAATAGGATACAAGTTAGAGTTACCATCTACGGTTGTAGCAACTAGTAAAACTCCTTTGTATTTACTCTTTAAAAATGTTCCGTCAACAACAATCACCTTACGAATTTTCTTGGAGAACCCTCTTATTGACTGACCAAATGATATGAAAAGATATTTGAATCTACCATCGCAATCAATTTCATAAATCGTATACATACCAGGATTCGCTTCTTTGAGCATGTGCAAGTATTTTGGTATCTTACCAAAACTTTTCTCTGTGATTCCTCTTACTTCGTTAACTGCATACTCACGAGACTCCCAAACTTGGGAATAAGTTAGTTCGCATCTATACTCTGTACGCATAATATTAATGATGTCATTCGGTTTAGGCTCCTCTTTGACACCCTCATAACTATGCATGATTAGATGTCCAATTGCTCTTGCTGATGGTGTCCTACCAAACTTGCTTTTCTTTGAAGGTGCACATGTATGGTTACCCACATACTTGTTGATTTTCCAATACACCGACCCAGCTAAACACTCACTACGAACACGCCATTTGCAAACGTTATCTACACAGCGTATACACCACAATTTCATATCAGATTTTGTAACTCTGTAGTCAGAGTTATACTTCATCGCATGCATTTCCAAAGTTGCTTGTAAAGCTTCCTTGCTTTTGAAATATTGTCCTTGCTTTACCATAGAATCTACCAGCATAGATCTGACACCATCACCAACTTCAACGTCATTAGAATTTATGAAATACCATCATTCGGTTTACCTTTAATCACAAATACTTGTGGTTTTTCACGCACGATACCATCGTCGTCTCCCTCACTTGATTCGTGTGGGTCCTTATTCAAATCGATATTGACATTGTTCCTTCTATCATCAACTCTGACTTTAAACGTCACACACAACCGTATGTTACTATTCTTTTTTAAATAAGCAACAAAATTTTTTACTTGCCGATCATTCATCATAATAACCGGAGGAGAATCAACACTAAGATCAAATGGTAAATAACTGAATTCGACATCAACCATATTCTGTTCTATTTTGTAGTCTTCTAAAACCATCATCTTTAGCTCTTCAAGAGTGGAATTGGCTTGAAAAGTAAGTAATTTCCCACGTTTTTCTTCATCAACAATAAATCTCCAATTCTCCTTGTCAACAGATCTCCAAATACCACAAGTTACATAGATTTGCATCATATTAGGTTGAAAAGTAGGGATTTGTAGAGAAAAGATGAAAAAAGGAAAAAACAAACGTCCACAAATCTTAATCAACTATTGATTAGAAATGGCCGAGTAGATTTGAGAACACGTTTATCTCATCTAAAAGCTTTTGCTCTTAGCTTTTGCTCTTATCTCCTAATCGATTTTTAGTGTTTTCAAATTCTAAAATTAGTAGAACATGTTTTCTAAAGAGTGTAGAACGTAATCTAAACAATATATTAGATTTGCAAATAAGAGATTATGTAAATATTCAGTTTTCTTTAGTTTAGGATTCAGTTTCCTTTAATTTAGGATTAAGTATCCTTGTTTAAGTTAATCCTAAACTTCGTAAAATACATATTTTGTACTACGTAGAAGATAGAGTAAAATATAGAATTCATATTCTAACTTTCGTAGAATATAGAGTAACGAGTGGAATTCAAATTCTGACTTCAGTAGAACATATTGTAAAGTGTAAAAAACAAGTTCTAGTACTTGTAGAACATATAATAAAGTGTAGAAAACATATTCTAACTTTTTTAGAACACATACAATATCCGAATTCTACAATTTTTAGAACATACATATATATCAAAATTCGTAGAACATGTAGAATTTCTATAATTAGTAATCAAAAACTTTCAGAACATGTACATTGTCTAGAATTCATATTCTAATTTTTTTAAAACAGTCACATAAAGTAGAAAATGTATTCTAAAGTTTGCAGAACGAAAATTTATCAAATTTAAAATCAAATTATTTTCGTCAAAAACACAATATGTTTCCTATGATCTTCTTCCTCATTGCTTGTTAACTGGTTTCTACTCTCTTTTTCTTTTAAAATTGCTTAAAATATAATTTTACTTATTAAAAAGGGTAGTTTTGACATAATTGACAATTTTCAAAATAAGGCATAGATGGACAAAAACAAAAAAAAAAAACATCTTTTTAAATCAATTTTCTCTTTAATTTATAGAGTAAACGAAAGAAATCATCGTATAAATACGTTACAGATAAATTTTCAAAAGACACTCCAGAAAAGTAATAAATCCATTTCTTCATGATTTTGGAAGGTAGCATGATGTCAAAATTGTAAATATTAACTCATCATTTATTATTTTAAAAACTGTTTGGCATGTATCACAAATTCACAATACAATACTGTTAAAGTGTTAATATTGGACATATTTAAACACATGTCATCAATTTCAAAATTATAAAGGTGAAGTGTCACACTAATGTGAAACGCGTCTAAATATCTAACAAAATACATTAAAATTGCACTTTTTGATATATGTTAAGAATTTTAATATCACACACCTCAAACATTATTGCACTAAATAACCCATAAATGAATAGAAATGAAAGAGAGAAGAAAAAAATATATAGGGAGAGAAGGTAAATTTTTATGGTAAAAAAAACCTTTTTAACACAACGTAGAAGCAATAATGGAGGATTTTGTTATTGTCTTGATAGCCCTATTTAGTTTTATTGTTATCAGTGGTACGGTATGTTGTTGCATCTGTCTGGCGGACGCGGACGAGAAGAAATGAACAGTCACTACTAGCGATGACGTGAGAAAAAGTAGAGATGGTGGCTCCGTGATTTTTCCAGCAGCGGCTGTCTCCTCCGGGGATCACTGCGGTCATCACGGTGGTGGTTGTGGTGGACATGGCGGAGGATGTGGCGGAGGATGCGGAGGATAACGATTCTTCTGCTTAGATTATGATGCTATAGTTTAATTAGGTCCCTCAAAAAGTTGTTAATACTTCTATTGGATTTTCTTTCTTTTTGCTAACTTCTATATATTTATTTTGTTTTCAAGAAAAAGTAATATTTTCTAACCATGATAGTTAAAAAAATTTTGATATTGAATTATAGTCATGCATCCTAGCGCATTTTTTTTTTGAATGAATGTAAAATTTATTCAACCAAAAAAAATCTTTGTGTAATGAATGTAATTTTATGTTAAAGAATTTAAAGAATATTAAATAGAAAAAAACATCTCAAAATTTAAAAAGTTCGACAACCAAACCAAATTCAAAGAGCATCCTCGAATTTTGTTGTAGTATATTTTAGACTTGCAAGCCTATTCCAAATAATGCGATCAATGAAGACAATCATTTGATTAGGACTTGTTCTTTGTTCCCCATGCCTTCGCTTGTTTCGTTCATACCATATGGAGTGCAAACCAACTTGGAAAACATACCGCAATATGAATCTTTTCGTGGCATTGGAGTTTGAATCCAATAGCTGAGAGACTATTTCATCGTAGGATGTAGTAAGCTGGTTTTGAAGTAAGCCTCTTGTAAGCTTTCCCCAAATTTGAGCTGAGTAGGGACAATCGAATAAATGGTCTCGAGATTCCATTGAGTTTTTGCAAAATACACACGAAGTGTCCACATTCACATACCACATATTCATTCGATCCCCTGTTGTAAGACGATTATGCATTGTAATCCATGCTAAGAAAGAGTATGTGAGAGTTGAATTAGAAAACCATACTCCCTTGTTCCATTCTTTTCTTGGCTGCACATTTCTTATATGATTCAAAGTGTTTTTGGTTGAAAACTTAGCTTTAAACTTTCCATCATTTCCTTTCCAAAGAGCAATGTCCGACTCAGAACTTCCCAACATAGATCTTACATTATTAATCTCCTTTTACATCATTTAAACTCTGATTCTGATGTCTTCTATGTCGATGAGAAGCTAGAATTTCTGCAACAGAGGCTTGAGTATTAACTCCCAAGTATATGAAATCTCTATCTCCCAAAACATCATGGAGACGACCCATAGATACCAATTATCATACCAAAAAGACGTATCCAAGCCACTTCGGATTTCCATCTTGTGAAAATCATGTGCTTCCGTTTTATACTTCAATGGTTTCTTCCACACCCAAGAACCAACACTTGTGGTCATCTTGATAGACCAAAATGAACTTGTTCGGATCAGCTCTCTATGCACCCAGTTTATCCATAATGATTTTGTTCCTTAAGTTAACCTCCAAATCAGGTTAAGACAACGTACTTTATTTGCTTCAGCGATCGATTTGAGACCTAGCCCTCCTTCTTCCTTCGGTTGATAAACCTCGTTCCAACACAATTTAGCTTTTCAATGATTTAACTCACATCCTGACCAAAGAAAAACCGCACATATACTCTCTATTTCTTTTACACAAGCGTTTGGGAGCCTAAACGCTGAGATCTAAAAGTTTGTAATACTTGTAATCACTGACTTCAAGAGTTGTAATATACCCGCATAAGACAAAAATCGATGTTTCCATGAGCTTATCCGAGTGCGGATTTTCTCAACTAGTGCAAAAAATCAGAGCTAGACATTCTTTTCGTCATTAGGGGAAGGCCTAAATAACGTACAGGAAGAACACCAATAGCAAAGGGGAACCGATCTACAGCCAACTCTCTTGTTGTTGAAGGAATTCCCGACATAAAAATTGTGGACTTTTTAAGACTAATTTGTAGCTCCGAGTATGATGCAAATTGCTGAAATACCTCAATTATGCCCTCCATTGACCGAAAACCACTACCCGAAAAGACCATTATATCATCCGCAAAACAGAGATGAGTAAGTTTGAGATTCTTACATTTTGGGTGGTAGCCTATCTTTCTGTCTTATGCAGCCTTATCTAGCATCATTGACAGCACATTCATGCATATTACAAACAAGTAAGCGAATAGAGTGCATCCCTGGCAAAGGCCTCGAGAACTCTAAAAAAACCTGCAAGTTCTCCATTAACTTGGATAGAAAAATGCTGTTGAAATAAACGTCTTGATCCATTTGATGAATCTTTCCGGAAGGTTAAAAACAGATAGAACCAATGTCAAAAAGACCACTGAACGAAGTCAAAAGCCTTTGATATGTCTATTTTCATCGCATAACGAAGGGAGTCATCTTTGTGGTAGTCTTTAACAAGTTCAGAAGCTAGCAATAGGTTTTCAATCAACAAACGGTCCTTTATGAAAGCATATTGGTTTTGAGAAATAAAACCTGAAAGAATAGCTTTTAAACGGTTAGCCAGAAGCTTAGAAATGACCTTGTATATAATGTTATAGCAAGAGATTGGCCTATAATCCTTCATCTCCCTTGCTTCATTTGTTTTAGAATGAGAGCAAGAATTGTGGTGTTAACTCCCTTAAACAAAAAGCCAAATTTAAAAAATGATTGTATTACGATTATGAAATATTTTCCAATAATCTCTCACGCACTTCCAAAAAACTCAACCGTGTATCCATCTGGACCTGGAGACTTATCGTTTGACATAGAGAACAACACTTTCCTCACTTCTTCGTCACTGACCTCGACTACCAAAGTGTTTTCTCGTCCTCCAAGCATCTATATTGTAGCAAATCTTGTAAAGCATGTCTAGAGGATCCTGCAAAATCTTTCGGAGAGTGCGTCATATACTTTGAAAAATGACAAACAGACTCTGTTTTGATCTCTTCCACCTCCGTGAGACTGTCACCTACTAAGTTCACAATCTCCTTGATCAAGTTTTTTGCAGTTCTCTCCTTCACAGCATTATGGAAAAATTTATTGTTTCTGTCCCCTACTTTCAGCCAAAATAGTTTAGATTTTTTTTTAAGAAAAAGCTCCTCCAACGTCGACACATTTTCCCATCGCTCAAAAGCTAAACCTTCTTCTTCTGCAGCTCGAGCACTAGGCGTGGAGTGAGAAGTAGACTGCTTTACACATAGGCCCACATAAGCATCCAACGCTCTCCGAGATAAGTCATATAGCTTCGATTTACTTAGCAACCTCATTTATGGTTTTAAGCTCTTTAACTTCTTAGCAAAATGATATATTGTTGAAGTAGAGTGAAACAACGCTGGAGTCTCCTCCCAGTGCTCTTTCACTTTTGGTAAAAATTCAGGAATAGTAGTAATAACGTTTGCAAACTTAAATGGCCTTTTTGGTCTTCGATTTGATGGTTGAAAAACAATTTGTGCCCTTAGGTGATTTGAACAACCTCCACCCTCGAAGACACAGTATAAGTGTGAGTAAATCTGGAGCCAATCCATATCCATAAGTACTTTATCCAACTTTTTATAAACTACATCATCATCTCTCTTATTGCACCAGGTGAACAAAGGTCCATGAGATCCCATGTCCATGAGCGAACAATATTGGATTGTACTTTGAAAATCTCTCAGACCAGCCGTCACCAGCTGTATCGTTTCATGATTTGAGTGCTCCTCCAACTCCAATATTTTGTTAAAATCACCACAGAGCATCCATGGCTTCCCACGAAAAGCAGCCGAGTACTGATGCCTTTGAATATCCCTCCACAATTCTCTACGTTCATTGCCAAAGTTTGATGCATAAATGAATGAGCAAAACAATTCACTTGAAAAATTCTCCACCAACATTGAACAGGTGATCATTTGCCCACTCTTGAATACCACGTTCACCTTCACTTGTTTACTCCACAACAACCAAATTCTCCCCAGTTGATTGAACTCATAATTAGTGACAACATACCAGTCTTTAAAAGTCGAGGAAATGAATCAATTTGCTTTACTTTCTTGTACTCTTGTTTCTAATAAACATCCAAATTGTAGAGAATTAACCTTTATCCAACCTTGCATAACCAACTGCTTCTTCCTCTTATTGAACCCTCTTATATTCCAACAGAAACTTGACATTAATGTTTTTGTTTGGAATTCCTTCTGCTAAAATAGCTCTGGACATTGTCTTTTGCTTTTTGATTTTTATCTAGAAACCGGTGAGCAACCTTTGAATTTCTCGGAAGCGAGGCACGCAAAGAGATATCTTTTGCCGATTTTGAAGTACCATCTTTGCTAGATTTTTTTCTCATCAAACCCCTTTTATGAGTCCTCCATACCTTCCTCTTCTCCAACCACCTTCTCTGAATCCTGAATTTTATTTATCAATATTTCTCCATTTTCTCCAGCGTTTTGTAAAACCTCAAAACGTGTTGGAGACCAAGTACCTTCAGCATATTCCTCTTGTTTCTTAGACATCTCCACTATTTCCCCTTCCTCTGTTTCAACTCTGTGTTCATGCACTGTTTCTATTTTAGATTGAATATTATGAGACTTTACTTTCTCTTCCAACTCGAGCACTACCTCCTCCCTTATTCCCTCACTTCTCTTCTCCATACTCACCAGAGACCTTTCCCCCCTCTGTTTCTCTACTGCAACAGCTCTACTCTGTTCCACAAATCTTCTTTCTTTTAAAGTTTTCCCAGCCTGTGTCAAACACTCCTCATCCGAATGACCCCACTTCTTGCAAACCCCACATCTTTTGGGAAGCCATGGGTACTCAAAAGTAACATGCTTCTCACCCTCACCCTTTATATTAAAGTAGTAATCCTTCGGCAAAGTTTTTGAAAGATCCACATCCACAAAAACTTTTGTTTCTTCAAATTTTGTTACCAATTTAGTTTCACTATGTAAATGAATCAGTTCTCCAACTGGACTTGCAAGAAAACTCAATCCTTTCCAACTAAACATCGTATGCGGTACGTTTTTTTTATTGAAACCCACAATGGCATGGGCTTCACTTTAGGTTGAGCATCCTCTATGATTGGTGACCATTTAGATACTATCATAGGAATCTGACAAATGTTCCACATCCCCCTCCTTAATACTCTTTGTCTCGCAGCCAGACTCTTAATTCGAAACTTCACTGAAGTATCATCATACTGAATACATTGATTCTTATGGACTTATCCCCCAAGTTCCAAATCTTATTAACTATCACATGGATCTTTACAACATGAGGAGCAGTGGCTGCAAATCTACCCATAAGAAAATCCTCCCACAGACGTTCCGCATCGACAAACACTTCCTCCAGCACATCAATCGTTTCTCTCCCTTCAACCACTGAAACTTCATAATCGAACTTTTTGAGAATTTCCTTACTTGCCGCCTTCACCCAAGATTTCTTCGCATGTGCTTCTGATTGTTGAGAGACCTTCGGTGGAAGAGAATGCCCATCGAGATCCGACATAGCGTCACCGACGGCTGGCCGCCAGAGATTTGCTTGATGCCGAAGAAGAAAACCCCTAGTCGCACTCTAAGTCGCTCTCAGAATCGCCTAGATTTTTATTTCCTTTTTTACGTTTTATTAATTATTTAATCCAAATTTTCATCAAACCTGGATTTGTAGTGGAAGCTTCGTTATATACACTTGTAAAGACATAGGTTGGACATACTAAATCAAATTGAGAGGGAAATTTTGAATCTGCGAGCCAGAAACCAACGCATAGGACTGGACAAGGCTCTATGGAAGCAAGTGGGAGGAACATTCAAAGATAAATTCTCTTCAAAACAAACATGGAGTCAATTAAGGAGGGTTTTCCAAGAGAGAGTTTGGCACAAGGGGATCTGGTTCTCACACGCAACGCCAAAATTCTCCTTTATCCAATGGCTTGCCGCACATGACAGGTTGCCTACAGGAGAGAAGATGCGGTTGTGGACAACAGGAGGTAACCATAGGTGCGTCTTCTGCAATGCAACGTTAGAAACACGTGACCATCTTTTCTTCAAATGCAGATTTACTGGCCAGATTTGGCGAAAACTGACTGTTGGTCTTCTTCATCGACGATACCTCAATACTTTCCACGCAATACTTGCTACCATCTCCACATCGACATATACTGCCTCTCATCTGTTTTTGATAAGGTATACGTTCCAAGCTACTGTCCACTCCCTCTGGTGCGAGAGAAACAGTCGACGGCATGACGCACCACCAAAGGATCTTCCAACTCTCATAAAGTCCATTGACCGAACGGTGAGAAATCACTTATCCTCAATGAGAGACACAAAGCCTTCTAAGTTAGACGACTGCCTTCAGATATAGTTTCGTACCCATGTATAATGGATCTTGTCAGTTGAATATTATCTCCATTTAAGGACACACTTGTTGTACCAATGGTTTTTTTTATGAATAAAATTTTGCATTCATTTAAAAAAAAAAAAAAAAAAAAAAAAAAGATAACACTTGAAACCTTTGGAACCATCTAGAGACTTTTGGAGCAGAGATCACCTTTACGGTTAACAACTTAATTAACTTTCATCGTCACACGACACGTGGCAAAACCTGGTGACTTCAAGAACGTTCTCCTTTATTCTTGTCGCAACTGCATCTTTTATGTGACTACAAAACACTAAATTTCTCTCAACCCCAAAGTCTCAAATTTTCTCGGGAAAAAACGTGACGAACAAAAAAAAAAAAAAAACTTTCTCCGCCGGCGAAATCAAATTCCGAAACTTATTAACTCCTCGATCGTTTCCTTCTCCGGTTCGTATACAGCCCCCATATAGTACCTTCAGGACTCGAACATTCCCGCGTTTTTTTCCCATTCTTTTTATTAGAATCCATTGTTTCGATTACAGCTTTACAGAATGTACAAGTGGAATCTGCCGTACCGGAAAGATGACGTGGAGACTGGCGGTGGTGGCGGTGAGAGATCTCTGTATCCGACGATGCTTGAGAGCCCTGAACTCCGATGGGGTTTCATCCGTAAGGTATATTCCATAATCGCTTTCCAGCTTTTAGCAACCATCGCCGTCGCCGCCACGGTGGTTTTCGTCCGTCCGATTGCTGTGTTCTTCGCCACCACTAGTGCCGGTCTTGCTCTCTGGATTGTCCTAATCATCACGCCTCTTATAGGTAACCAAAGAATCAAATCTGTTAATTAAATTCAATTCGATGGTTATATTTTTTTATTTAGGGTTTTGGCTTAATTTGTTTTTGTTTTGTTATTGCAGTAATGTGTCCTCTGTACTATTACCACCAGAAACATCCGGTGAATTACTTGCTTCTAGGGATTTTCACGGTGGCTTTGGCTTTCGCCGTCGGATTAACATGTGCTTTCACCAGCGGTAAGACTTTTCTTGTGACACTTAGCAAAAAAAAAAAAGACTTTTCTTGTGACACACTCTAGCCCTCCTTATTCTTTTCTTGTCTTTCAAGGGACTTATTAATTGCTTGATACCACACGCTTAAGAATTAAATTAGCCTGTGAGATCACTCCAACACATTTGAGCTGGTTTTGACTTTCCTGATACTCAATAACTGGTTCATTGATAGAATAATGTTTTCATGGTTGCATAGAAACATTGATTTGTGTTTAAACCACATCTGATAAACCCCTTAGTAAGCATACAGTTTTTGGACTATAACACATTATAGTTTCAAATTATTCATTAGATTTTGGAACTTTGTTGCTGGAACAGGGAAGGTGATTCTTGAGGCAGCGATTTTAACTACAGTAGTGGTGCTTTCCTTAACTTTCTACACCTTTTGGGCAGCAAAGAAAGGATATGACTTCAATTTCCTCGGTCCATTCTTGTTTGGTGCTCTCATCGTTCTCATTGTCTTTGCCCTTATTCAGGTAAACACACGTCTTGTCCCTTACAATTGCTTCTTTTGGTTTAACATTCGAATGCAAGAATAATGAGTATAGGAGGGTATGAATCTCGAACTGAGCCTGATCGTGGGATTTTGGGTTGTGTTTGGTTTTTTTTATGCAGATATTCTTCCCGTTGGGTCGTATCTCAGTGATGATCTATGGTTGTTTGGCTGCTATAATATTCTGTGGGTACATAGTTTATGATACGGACAATCTCATCAAACGTTACAGTTACGATGAGTACATCTGGGCAGCAGTTTCGCTCTACTTAGATATTATTAACCTCTTCTTGGCTCTCCTTACCATTTTCAGAGCTGCCGAATGAAGCGTCTTTACTCCTTTTTTTAAGTCTCGATTAGTGTTCTTTATCATGTCCTTGAAATATATAAATCTTGAAATATTATTTGTTAACAGAACTCCTTTTCTTTATAGTATTCTTCTGTCCTGTACACAACTTAACATGGCAATCTAACTTTTTTAGTAATCGAGTAGTATTGGAACTTTTAGTAGTCGAGTAATATTGGAACTTGCGCTTGGAGACTAGTATTGGAATTCTGTTGTTTAAACACACCGCAGCTACGTCTGCATTTGAAACGCAAACGCAGAACACTTCGAACTTTGACTTTTCCTCTTATGTTCCGAACTACAAGAGGACCTTAGAACCATATGTAATATACAAATTTCTTCTAAACTCTACCGAAACGCAAAAACATATATTAGCAAAAGTGTTTCTTTCATATCAAACTTCAATTCGATTCCATTCACATGAATATTATTTAGCTTACTTGCAACAACAGTTCTAACGATCAAGGAGATGGAGGCGGTTGCACGCACCCGCAAAATGCAAACCGCTTTTTCATCCTCTTTCGTCGCTCACCTCTCACTCCGCTATAGATATAATCCCGAAGAAGAATCCTCGTTTTGCTATCCGGTATCTTTGCTTTTGCTCGATTCTCTCTGTCTCCTTCCAATTTCAGTAACAGAAACTGTAATCTCTGTATCTCCAACTGTAACCTACCAATCTTCTCTGATCCTCTTCTCGCCTGTTCTGATATCCTCCTCCTTCTGCTACTCTCATTCTCATCAAGATCCATTGATGATTTGCTTCCATCTGATCTCTCAAATCCGTTTTGGACTTTCGTCACCAGTTTCCTGTTGACGCTTAAAAGTTTCTCTAATGCTTCTTCAGCTTCACTGATCTGTCCCTTGATCGTCTCGTACTCGTTTTCTTTTCCTTTCTCGTCTTTCTCCTCTGTCTCCACTTTGCTTTTCAAATCTTCAACGGCGACATGAAGATTTGATAGCTTCTGTAAATCTGAATCAAGTCTCTCGAGAACTTTCCTCTTGTTTGCTTCTTTGTTTGGATCCGTGAATCTATCGGAGATCTCTAGTTTGTCCACAACCAATGACTCTTCAGACAAGGATTTACCTTTCGGAGGATTTTGTGACTTTACCTCTAAACTGTGATCATCTTCTATCTTCAAAAAGTCTCTCTTACTTATCCCATACGATGAGCAATCAGAAACCTGATCGAGTACGATATCTTTTGTGATCATCTCGCTTTCCTCAGAGTAGATTTCATGGTTCTGTTTCCGCAGGCTTCCACTTCTCCTTCTGCTTCTTCGGGCAGAGGAATTTTTTAGTTCTTCCATTGCAAGCTTTTTGGTTACTGCCTCCTCAATAGCTTTGATTCTCAAACGCAATTCTTGTATCTCTAAGAAGCTATCGTTGTTATCCACCAATGAAGCAGTGTCCTGGTAAGAAAAGATAAGTTAATCTCCAACAAGAAAAACTTGAAATTAACAAAGCAACAAATGCAACATCGGTTCAACGGAAAAATGTCAGATCAAGGGTAAAGCGCTCTAAAACTTCATTACGACCAACTAAAAAGAATTTGATTATTAGAAGCAGAGTTTGCTAAGACAACTTACAGTGGCTGGTTCATTCTCGAATTCGTGAGGCATGGCATGTTTTTCCAGAGATTCTATGCTTTCCTTCAACAGGAAAATAGCTTGGGCGTATTTGCACATAAGATCGTTTTGTCCTTTGTTCGCATCCTCTAAGTTGTTCACTCTTCCTTTAAGCTGCTCAATCTCCCTATCTTTTAATGTGCTTCTGCTTTCAAGGTTCTTACAGGCTTCGGCCAGCTCATGGGTCAACCCTTCAAGCAATGTTTCATGAACAGCCGAAATCTGCAAATCTCCAAACAATGTTGCAGATTGAGACTCCCATAGTTCAATCTCATTCCTTTCTGTAAAAAGCTCCTGGTTCAGATTTTCTTTCTCCATTTTGATTTCTTCGAGTTCCATGAGTAAGTTCATCAAGTCAGCTTCCAATTTCAGATTAGCTTCATCCGAATGACTATTCTTCTTAACCTGCTCATCGTAATCTCCACGAAGTCTCAAGATCTGCTTATCCTTATCCTCTTCTATTGCTTTAGCTTCCTTGTATCTACATTCTAAACCCTCCACTGCCTTAGATAATTCAGATTTTTCATTTTGCATGATGGAGATCATCAGCATTGCTTCTAAAAGCTCTTTCTCCTTCTGATCCAACTGATTCTTCACATTAGCAATTTCATGTTCCAAATGAACATTGGCTGATCTGGCAGAGAGTAGTTCAGCATTCGATTTCTCTAGCACACCTTGAAGCTGAAAGTTTGCAATGTCTGCAGATTTTAACTTATCACCAACCTCCCTTACCTCTTCCTCAAGCTTACACTTGACAAAACTGAGTCTGTCTAGATCCTCGTTTAGTTTCATTGCTCCTGAAAGTTTTTCCAAGACGACATCCTCCAATAAAATGATGAGATTGCTTTGGTATATAGTCTCCGTCAGAAGCAAAGAGATATCCTCTTCTAGTTTACGTTTCTCCTCCTCCAACCGCAATGTCGACTTTGTCAAGTATGCTTTCTCATCCAACGTTTTGTAATTATCTCCCTGCAAAATGGTGTAGTCATCTCGAAATTGCAACACTTGCCTGTGCAAATCCTCAATTTCCACCTTCAAGACTTCTTCTCTGTTGACTCCTTGATTAACTTTTGTGGTCAATTCTCCGTTTATGAAGATAAGTTTCTGGGTCTCATCCCGCGAAAATGAGAGCTGTTGACACTGAGATTCAAGTTCTTCCTCAAGGATTTTCTTCTCTGTTTCAATACCTACAGCTTCTGATTTAAGTTGCCGAAGAAATTCAATAAGGACGAGGTTCTCAATGGCAGAGTGCTGGTTTTCATCCCGAATCCTCAAAAGCATAGTTTGCATGTCATCAAGTCTATTCAATATGTCATGCATATTTTTCTGGTCTCGCGAGTTCTCATCCCCGGAATCTATACCTGGAATTATTTCAAGCTTCATCAATACCTGGTAGATCCCCGTTCTCAGTATTTTAATGCAGTTAATCGAGGAGTCAATCATCACTTGTTTCCCAATATTTTCCTCTTCTAGTTCAAAAACTAGCTTCTCTAACAGTTTAGAAGCCTCTTTGATATTCTGATTCTCAGCAATCAAAGAGGAACTCTTCTCAAGCCAGTCCTGCAAACATTTCTGCAGAACAATAATCTCAATGTGAGCATCATGAGCTCGATCCAGTTCCACTTGATATTCTCTCTCCCGGCATTGATTTTCATCTTGAAGGTGATGGATCGTTGATTCCATCCCATTCATCCGACTCTCAGAGAATTGCACAAAACTAGCATACTCACAGTCCTTGGCATTTAAAGAAACTCCCAACTCTTCAATTTTCTGAAGAGAAGATTCCCTCTCGGTCGCTAATTCCAAAACTTTCACTTTTAATTCTGCCTGTTCATTCTCCAGATCTTCAATTCTTTTTCTCATGGCATCAATATGAGAGAGTAGGCTTTCTCTTTCACTAGTTAAACTGGACTTTTCATCATTCAGCAGGTGGCATGATTCTTCTAGGCTTTTCAACTTTGACTTGAGTTCTTCAAGTTCTACATTGGCATTAAAAAGAGAATTCTCCAATACCATGTTTTCCTCAGAGAGTTTCTTGCTGTTTTCTGTAGCACTCTGCAGACGAGAAATCAACAAGTCCTTCTCAGAATGAAGGCCTGATTTCTCTTCTGCAAGTGACATACAAGCTTCCTCCAATGTTTTCAGGTTTTCTCTGATTGTTTCCAGCTCAGCATTCAAATCTGATATGGAGTTCTCCAGAAGAAGGTTTTTCTGAACAAGCTTTTCCATCATTTCTAACTTCTCAAGCAGGGCCGTCTTTTCGATACTTTCTCTTTCCTTGATTTCCTTTAGCTTTGAGTTCTCCTCCTGTAACTCCTTGACAGAAGACCCAAAGCCTTCTGGATGTAAACCAACCAACTCCACCTGTTCTACCATGGACTGGTGTTTCTTCCCTATCTGACTTAATTCCTCTTTAAGACAGTATATTTCTTGCTGCAAAGCATTTCTCTGGTCCACTCTCAGTTCAACTTCTGCTTCAAGTTTCTGTATTGTCTCTCGTAATCTTGAGACCTCCTCCTGCAAACTTTTAATTGATGCAGCGGAGGAGAGATTGAGCTCATTGAGGCTTTTGCTCTGGTCTTTGGCTTCCTGAACTTCATCCTGTAAACCAATGTTACGGGCTTCCATATCTTTCAGGATTTGAGACCTGTTTTGCAGTTCCAATGCCAAAGTGCTTAGCTCCTCCTGAGACTGAGAGTGCAATTGTTGTAGGGTTTGAAAGGCAGTCTCAGCTTCCATAAAACGCAAGTGTTCTTCTTGTACACAAGTCCACAATCTTCCCATCTCTTTCTGTTTCTCCGTGAGCTCATGACTTTGATTCCCCAGTTTCTCCAATAGACCATCCAGCTCAGAGTGCAGATTTTGATTTGATCTCTCAAGCACAACACATTTTTCCTCCGCAAATTTTAACTTAGCAACTCCATCCTCTATTTCACGGCTGAGCCTTTGAGTTTCTTCTTGCGCATGAAACAGCTTGAGCTTTAAATCTGCAATTGTGTCCAGACACTGTTGGTATTGGAGTTCATAAGCTTCGTTTTCTTCAATTAAGTTGGAAATCTTTTGCTTCAAGCTTTCAACTTCACCCTCAGCATTTTCTGCCCGCTGATTCGTTAACCTTGCATCTTCCTCAGCCTTGTGCAACCTCTCTTCCAGGTTAGATATGGTTTCCAAGCATTGTTGATATTGAACAAGAGCAGCTTCCTTGTCAGTTTCGGATCTAACAAGGCTTTGCTTCAATGCTAGGGTTTCAGCTTCGGCTCTGCTGGCTCTCTCATCTACTTCTCCAGCCTCCTTCTGGGCTAGAGATATGCGATCCTCCAAATCAGCTATGTTTTGCAGACATTGCTGATACTGAAGAAGGCTGGACCCCTTTTCAACCTCTACTTTGCTGAGGGATTCTCTGAGCGTTTCGACCTCAGCTTCGGCTCTTGTGGCTCGTTCAATAAGCCCCCTAGAGTCCTCTTGTGCACGAGATACCTCAGCCTCCAAATTAGACAGTCTCTCCAAATTTTGATCAAACTGAGCTAAGCTAGCTTCCTTTTCAGCCTGCACTTTAGAAAGAGCATCTTTTAAAGCAACAATTTCAGCCTCAGCTTTGCTTGCGCGTTCGGATTCTGAAAGAACCTTAGCATTTATTTCTTTCCCATCAACATCATTGAAATTCAGTCCTTTCCTTGCCTTTCCAGTTTTCAAACCTTTCCCGTTACTCACAGACTGAGGCTCTTCCATGAAGGCTATATTGCGCTTTACGGTACTCAAATGAGAGAAAGAAATCCCCAAAGCACCTTTTCGTAAATCATCGGGGTAAACTGGAGCTCGGATAGGTGGATAATTCTCAGGCGTCTGAGGATCAAACTCATGGATGGAAGAACCAAGAGGTGACTCCTCACCAAACATCATGGGATCTTGGTTTGGGAACGCTTCTGCCATAGTCTGCTGAGCATGACGAATAACACCGGTGGCATGATCGTATCTTTCAGCTAATGCACGATATGCTCTATAAAACTCCTCAACCAGTTTCATAAGTTCAGGCCGCTTTTTGTAATACATTTCTGCTCGCCTAGCAAAGGAGTCTGCATCTTCTTCAATAACCTTAATCATTTGCTTGACTTTACTATCCATATCTATACAAAAAAAATAGAAACATGTAAGTAAATCGCAGACAAAATAACGTCAAAAGAAATTTGTGGTTTCTACATCATGATGAAAATGATCCTCATCCCTTGGGAAATAACAAGACACATTAAAACAACAAAGTCACATACCTGTAAGATTCTCCTGAAGCCATTTCGAGTTCTTGGGGCTTATGTGACTATCCCACCACCAAGAATAGCGTTTAGAGTTACCATTCACAACAGCAGTCATTTTTCCCAGAAAAATTACACACACCACCACCAAACTATGAGGATATTATTAGATCACTCCGGAACCAGAATGTGCAAATTCAAAGTCTCTCTCAATGGCAAGTACACCAAATTCCTCCGTAAAAATTCCTAAATATTTAAAAAAGAAAGAGCAAGGGTTAAAGCTTCCATAATAATGAACTAGTTGATCAATCATATAAAAGACAAATACAGAAGAAAACAATAGAAAAATAGAAAGGAATTACCAAGTCAATCAAGGCCAAAATCAGAGACAAAAAAAATAATGATTCACTGGCCAAATCAATCGGTAGTAGTAACCTGTTCAAAGACATATCAAGCAATTCGTTACAGATGAAAAACTGGATCAGCATAAAGACGATTCTTATGCTCTAGAAACGAGAAAACAATACGTCTCAGGAGATTAGACGATCACACCCAGAATCCTAGGGAAGATAGCAAGTGAAACCACATGATCTTACAGTAACGCACTAAGCCGAAACTGAAATTAGGGACAGAAGTTAATCTACCAAGCGAATCTAACAGTACTGAAATCAGGTCCAAAAGCAAGAATTGTATGTGGCTTACCGGAAAAATACTTATACTAGAGAAATCTTCGGATCAGCTTCCGCTTTCACTTCTTCTTCTTCTTCTCATCTCATCTTCTTCCTCTAGATCTCTCTCTCTCTCCAGGCGTTTCAGCTCTGGTTCCTACTTTTTAACGTTCCGAAGAATTTGTTTTAGGTACGGTGGACTTAGAGAGAAGAGAAGCTTTGAAATGACGATATTACCCTCCAGTACAGTTCCCAAAAATGTTTTTGTTTCATTATTTTAGTGCACTGTTGCGTGACTTTGCGTCCTTGGGATCTGCAATTAAAAAAAAAAAAAAAACTTATGCGACTTTAATGTCCAAAAATAAATGACTTTGATCCATCTGTAATTAAATATAAAATCTTGACATCTTGTGTGATTTTAGATTTTAGTATTTGATTTCTTTATTTGTTCTATGCCCATGAAAAAAATAAAAGATTCGATCTGATACTTCCCATTTCTTATATCAATTTCACTTCTGCAGTTCATTTGTTTCTATATTTTAATTTTCTTTAAGAATGCTTTTTTTTTTTTTTGAATTAAGTAAAGATGCATTGTTGTTATACCAAGATAAACACCCGCTGATTTGTTCTTTTCTTATTTGAATGATCGATCATACCCGTCTGCTCAAGAACTAAAATGATTTTACGATGTTAATTCATTTATTATTTGGAATAACAATATTTCATACAGTATTAAATAAGAAATAATGGAAGGGAGGCTGACAAGAGATAAGTGACAAAGATAGGATGTCTTGGACGGTGAGCTCTCGGTCCTCTTTCGTCACCCTTTGTTATTTCTCCACGTTGGATTTTAGATTCGACCTATTGCGATCTTGCGTGTCCAACTTTTTCAATCATCTAAAGTTGAGTCGGAGTTACGTTGTTCATGACTTCTTTTTGAAAATTTTGTAAGAAATATACAAATATAGGAAGACTTACAGTTAAATATATTATGTATCCTGTATTATTTGAGTTTCCGAATTCACTAATCATTTCATGCAGCTTTCTAATAATTGCTCAAGATTAAAAATGAAAAAGTCAAATTAAATTTACAAGAATTAAGTAACTCATGGCTGAACTTGTTTGACACAACTTATGTCATATTTTTTTGTTACCAACCAAACTCAAACAACAATTAAAGAAACGGGAAAATAAATTATCCACCTATTGGAAACAATTAGGATGTCCGACTTCTAAGCATCACAAACGGTTATATACTATTTACATAACGTTTCGACTGGGTTAAGATTCATTTATTCTAAACTAAATCAACAGCTTGGCTTCAAATCAATTGTGTCCTTATAAGTTTATCAATATATATATATATATATATATATATTATTTTTCTTTTTTTCTTGTTCAGTTCGTTGCCAATATTGAACTAACTAAAAGGTGTTTATTTTCTTTATGTTATTGTTTTGTCGGTTCTACAATAGAGGAAGTCGATGCAAAACAAAAAGAAATGAATAGAGGAGTCAACACTCAACAGCCACCAACCTAACAAACACTTTAATAGTTCCAGCTCGATCGGTTTCATGTCCCATAGATTATATAGTATTTATTCTACAGAAATCATTTATAACTATCCCTTTATAATAGCAAAGTTGATCCTATATTAAACTCTAAATAAGTAAAGACCAAGTGAAATTTAAAAACACATGACATAAATGCGATTTATATCGATAATTCAAAAGTAATAATATTTCAAAATCGATCATGGCCTTATAGCTTCTAATGCGTCGCGAAAAATAAGCCCATTATAAAATACTGAAGCCCATAGGCCCATAATTGTAAAGTCAGGTAGCGAGAGGGTAAAGACGCAACGCAAGCGGCACATCAGACGTATATCCATTCCGACCAACCATGATAAAGTGTGCCACGTCACTATTCATCGTTGATTTAGTTTTCACTGAAATGACCAAAAGCCCCTCGCTATTTCGTTTTATCTACAACTACAAATGCAACCAAGGTAGTTGCTGAGTCACACTTGTTTTTTTTCACTCGGAAAAATTCGAAATCGAGATCAATGTCGATGATGACGGTGTGGGCACTTCGGCGGAATGTTCGCCGGAAAAGTTACTCGATGCTCGTGAGTTATATCTCCGGGTCCGCATCGTTTGTAGGAGCGTCGATCAAGCCTAAGGAGCGGTGTATTGAGAAGATTTTGGTGGCGAACAGAGGCGAGATTGCTTGCCGAATCATGAGAACTGCAAAGCGTTTAGGGATTCAGACCGTTGCGGTTTACAGTGACGCTGATAAGGATTCGCTCCATGTGAAGTCTGCCGACGAAGCGGTACGGATTGGCCCGCCCTCGGCTCGGCTCAGTTATCTCAGCGGTGCGACTATTATGGAGGCAGCAGCTCGGACTGGTGCGCAGGTGTGATTTTGATTAGTCTATTGTCTAGTTCCCCAGACATTAGTGGGATAGAAAATCTAAATTTATGGAATTGGAACTTGAACGTGGTACTTTTTTTATGCGTACTGGAATATTGGGGGGGATTAGGATCTTTAAAAGTGATTGCTAGTATTTATTGTGTTCATTCGACTGTTTCGTGCTTATATTTGATTCAGATTTCATGAAAAGTGGATTGGGGTTGCTCTTTTGTTAAAGGCTAATCGTTTTTCATGTAGTTGATGATGTCTTCTATGAATTATAAAACTAGGCAATACACCCTGGTTATGGCTTCTTGTCAGAAAGTTCCGACTTTTCCCAACTCTGTGAAGATTCAGGTCTAACATTCATTGGACCTCCAGCATCTGCAATTAGAGACATGGGTGATAAAAGGTATCATTACAGGCTTCCTATTTACGCCATGCTTCTTTGCAAAGGCTGTTTTTGTCCTCGAATAACTTCTGACGACGTGTCCCTCATGTGTATTCAGTGCATCCAAGAGAATAATGGGAGCTGCTGGAGTTCCTCTCGTGCCGGGATATCATGGCCATGAGCAAGATATTGATCATATGAAGTCGGAAGCCGAAAAGATTGGATACCCTATAATAATCAAGCCAACACATGGAGGTGGGGGGAAGGTATGTTACGACTTTCGTCATTGATTTTTCCAATAGAGAGTTTGTTGTAATAGTCAAAGTACTTATGTGTTTCCATTTAATTTGATCTCGGCTTTAATACTGGCTCTGGAAACATGGTTTATACAGATTTTAATGGCAGAAATATAGATCATTGATCAATAAGTTTATACCCTTTTAACGTTTATTGGTTTTGAAGTAAATTAAGCTTTTGTGTTTAGGGAATGAGGATAGTCCAAAGTGAGAAGGATTTTGCTGATTCATTTCTCGGGGCTCAACGTGAGGCTGCTGCTTCTTTTGGCGTTAACACAATTCTTCTTGAGAAATATATCACTCGACCAAGGCATATAGAAGTCCAGGTAGTGGGTTGTGAAATTTCATATTCTATTTCTTGTTTGATATTATTACTTTGGTTTAAAGCGTTTACTTCTATATCTACTGCCATGTTCTGTTTAAGCTGAAATGGATGAAGTTACATAGAGAAACTTTTTCTGGCTATTAGCTTTTTCTAGCATTTTTAAGATTTTTCTTTTTGGGTTTCCACTGTTTTTAGATCTTTGGTGACAAACATGGAAATGTTCTTCATCTATACGAAAGGGATTGCAGTGTGCAAAGAAGACACCAAAAGATTATTGAAGAAGCTCCTGCGGTAATGACTGTATTTCTTTTTGTGATTGATCTTTTCTATCATAAATGGATGTGGGTCTGATTGAAACTCCGCTGCTGCAGCCCAATATATCTGAAAAGTTCCGCGCAAACTTAGGCGAAGCTGCTGTCTCTGCGGCACAGGTATCCCTTTAAATCCTGCTTTCATCTCTTACAGATATAATGGTTACAGTGAGAAATCATACTCGTTGTCTCAGCACCATGTTCCTTATATTGTATTCATTTATAGCAGACTGTATGTCCCATGAGTCGCTATTTTCTATATATTTTATGTTGTGCATACTAATATTTGATGAGTTATATGATCGAAACTTACACCATTGTTATTTTGAGTTCCATTGATGTGTAGTCTTTTAAAACCTCTTCTTGCTAGGCTATCTTTCACTTCAACTTCCTCAAGAAGCGCTTATATTCTGTTACCTTCTGATATTTAAAGGCAGTTGGATATTACAATGCTGGGACGGTGGAGTTTATAGTTGACACTGATTCTGATCAATTTTATTTTATGGAAATGAACACCCGTCTCCAGGTGCTTCTTTGATCCATATATATAACAAAATTTACCTCAATCAACGTTTGGTTTATCCAAAGGACACTGATAATCTTTCTTAGGTCGAACATCCTGTAACTGAGATGATTGTTGGTCAAGATCTTGTGGAATGGCAAATTCGGGTTGCCAATGGGGAACCTCTCCCCATAAGCCAATCCGAGGTGCCAATGTCAGGTATTGCCCTTCCTCCCTGATATAAATGGAAACATTTTTTGACGTTTTTTGGTTTACTCTCATTCCTAAATATTTTCCTATTGAATCTATGGTTTTTCAAGATGTTACTTCTGGCAGAAAAAATTGAACAACTTTTTTGTGAAAGTTTATCTATTAGTTTTGCAGATGTTAATGATCCACATATGTATCATCTTGGCAGGTCACGCTTTTGAGGCCAGGATATATGCTGAAAATGTTCCAAAAGGATTTCTTCCTGCAACTGGGGTCCTCAATCATTATCGCCCTGTTGCAGTTTCATCATCAGGTGCGGTTAAAGATTGTGTATACACTGTTATTTCTTTCATCTTGTGGAAATATTTCTTGTCTGTCAGACATCAGACCCTGTTTTTGTTTTTGTCCTGTGGTGAACCTCTTTCATGTTGGAATTTTTCTGTAGCAGTTCGGGTGGAAACTGGAGTTGAGCAAGGAGACACTGTTAGCATGCACTATGATCCCATGATTGCAAAGCTTGTTGTCTGGGGAGGTAATCGTGGCGAAGCTTTAGTGAAACTGAAGGATTGCTTGTCTAACTTTCAGGTACAGTCTCTGACAACCTGTAACACAATCGTCAAGGCTTTGTGTCCCATTATGAATTTCTTAAGAAATTTGTCCGAGTTTGTCTCTCCCACATCGCTTCTTAGTTACCACAATAGTTGAGTAATTTACATGGTATCTGTTGGCAGGTAGCAGGTGTACCTACAAACATAAATTTCCTTCAAAAACTTGCTAGTCACAAGGAATTTGCAGTGGGCAATGTAGAAACTCATTTTATTGAGCACCATAAAAGTGATCTATTTGCTGATGAAAGCAATCCAGCTGCAGCAGAAGTCGCATACAAGGCAGTTAAGCATAGTGCAGCATTAGTGGCTGCTTGTGTCTCCGCAATCGAGCATTCTGCTTGGAATGAAAGTAATTATGGTCAGTTCACTTGAGGCTAGTCTCTTCTTCACAAGTTACATGATTCCGAGCATACCTTAATTAATTATGCGTAAACTCATCCAGGGAAACTTCCATCGATATGGTATTCTCATCCTCCTTTTAGGGTTCATCATGAAGCCAAAGAAACCATTGAGCTAGAGTGGGATAATGAATGCGAGGGAAGTGGCTCTAACCCTATATCACTCGGTGTAATATATCAACCAGATGGAAGCTATCGCATTCAGGTTTTAACTCACTTTCAGATTCATTTGAAAAGTAAAACGCTGAACCCCATTGCGGATATACACACTTCATTTATGACTCCTATAATGCTTAACATTCCACGAGACAGGAAGGCAATGAATCTCCAAGTTTAGAAGTCAGAGTAACTCAAGCAGGAAAGTGCAATTTTAGAGTTGAAGCGGACGGATTGAACATGAATGTTAGTCTAGCCGCGTACTTGAAGGTAAATCATTAGCATCATGTTCAAGCAACTCTTCACAGCTTTATCTCATGCTCTTTCTGTCTCTCTCGTAATTTCTGCTTATGATGTGTTTTTGGTAACAGGATGGTTATAAATTTATCCATATATGGCATGGTTCGGAACACCATCAGTTCAAGCAGAAGGTAGGAATCAAATTCTCTGAAGATGAAGAAGGTGTCCAACACAGAACCAACTCTGAAACATCATCACACCCTCCAGGAACCATTGTGTCCCCCATGGCTGGTTTGGTAGTCAAGGTCCTTGTCGAAAACGAAGCCAAAGTAGATCAAGGTCAACCTGTATTAGTCCTAGAGGCAATGAAGATGGAGGTTAGTATACAAACCTCTTCATTTACCTGCATATACCATAAATATAAGAAACAGTAAAGTAATTATCGTTTTATTCTTCTTCTCCATGGTGGTTCAGCACGTTGTGAAAGCCCCATCCTCTGGAAGTATACAGGACCTCAAAGTTAAAGCAGGCCAACAAGTTTCAGATGGTAGTGCTCTATTCAGGATCATAGGTTAGTAGTAATTTAGTACTAACTTTTTTCTCCTTTGTACATTCATATCATCCTTTGAGAATTTCAACCAACTCCATCAGTTTCACAATCTTTGCAGGATAAATAACACGATTTGCGATTGATAGAACCCATCCACTGGCTTACGGGAAACCTGCACTAATAAGCATTTTGCTGTCTATGTATATAAACCGAAATCTTACAAAAGATAAATAAATCCAAAGCTTTATCAGTGTTTAACCTGCCTCTATATAGATCTTTGCAGCTCTAGATTGAAGGTAAGTTATTAGTATAGAAAATGGTGATTACATTCATAATCAAGATAGTCCAAGCCATTTCTTGAATACCAAACCAGCTTCTCTCTTCTTGAGCTGAGACTCGCTCTGAACTTTTGGAGCTTTGCCTTTATAAGCAGTCTTGTGATACTTCAGGAAGAGCATCCGATACTTGTACTTATCAACAAACATATTCTTTTTCTCCATCATCTCCACAACTTCATTAGCCCGCGGGAAAAATCCGCCTCTAACAAATGTGTAGAGCACCGCATCGAGCAACTCTTGATCAAACCTCATCGATGAAGTAGCTGCGGCTATGGACTTCATTTCTCCCCATAGCTCAGTGACCTCTGTGTACTTACTCCCTATGGCTGCATATCCTGTGACCATAGAATGAAAAGTTTGAGCATTCGGCGAATGCCCAAGACTTCTCATCCTCGTTAACGCCTTCTCTGCATCTTGCATCAAACCTTTCTTGCTAAAGAAATGGATCACATTGTTCCAATCATGAACACCAGCATCCAAACTCTGCCCTTCTCTGATTTCTCTCAAGAGTTTCGACATAAGTCCTGCCTCTGCGTTTCCTTCGCATCCATTTAAGAGTTTCTCGAACTGCTGATTTCCGCCTCTTGGTATTTTCGCCTCTTTCATTTCCTTGAACACATTGAGAGCTCCATGAGTATCGTTCTGAATCACTTGAGATTGGATTAAAGCTTCATAACAGCTTGAGTCTAATTGAATCCCTGCCTTTTGAGCATCTCTAAGGAGTGATGTCACTTCTCTAGTTCGCTTTGTTTTGCAGTAAGCTTTGAGGAGCGAAGAATAAATCGAAGAACCGGTTCTTACCCCAGCCATACGCATCTCGTCGAGTAGATCATGCGCCTGATCCAACATTCCTAAAGAAATACAAGCGTTGATAACATTCACCAGCATCGAGTTATCACTAGAAACAGGAGAGTCTTCATGTTCTGCCTTTAACAGAAACTCTGCTAACTCCTTCATCTTTCCACTTTCCAGGAATGCCTTTGCTAATTTCACATAAATCTCTTCTGTCGGCTGCAGAACACCGCGTTCTGAGGTAATCAATTCGACTTGTATATGCAACTTAGCCAACAGTGCACCAAGAACATCCTTTGCCTCAGCTTCAAGTTTCAAAAATTTCCTGTCTCTAGAGAACACATCATAGGGAATCATACTGTGAATAGAAACCACCCGAGTTTCGGGATTAACGTGTTCTTTAACCTCTGATCCTTTTCCAGATGCTTTTTTGATATTTAATCTATCATCATCTGCAGAATCAAATCCAAGAATGGCGGCTCCAAGTGAGTTCCTTGCTACCTTTCCTCTTCTTAGCATTTCCAGAACCATTTTCGAAGCGGATTCAAGATCCCCAAATTTCAGGTGACACATAAGCAAACAGTTATAGAATTGCCAAAACTGAGAATCATTTAAGTTACAAGCTTCATCTATATGCCTTTGAAGCTTCCTCAGTTCCTCTCGCCGCCCATTTCTTTCGTATATAAGAGCCATTATTACTAACAAGTTAGCATCAGCTTTAACACCGATCTTTGGTATCATATCAAGAAGCTGTTCAGCTTTTCGTGTTGTCCCAAACAACAAACAACCCGCCAAAGCAATGTTCAACGCCTGAGTATTAGGCTTCATCGCAAGCAAAGGTGCGTTGCACTTCTTCCGTGGATCAACTCTGTTATTCTGAAACAAATAACCAATCTCAAGAACCAACTCAGCAGAAAGATAACTTCCTGCTCCCACAAGAGACATATGGGCCAAAACCGCTGACCAGACACTCACGTGAGGATACTCTTCTGTCTCGACTAGCTTCCTCAAGATCGTTGATGCAGGAACAGCCATGCCTGACTTGGCGAGAGCCAAGGAAAGATATACAAGAGGTTCCTTCTCCAATAAATTCTGTTTACTCTCCTCATAGGCTTGTTCCACTAAACTGTAACCCTTTTGTAGCCAATAGGAATCAAGACTCTCAGCAAAACAAACCAAAACATTGTTAACAACAGACTTTCGTGGAAACCCTTCCATTTGCATATGCTGTTCAAATAATCTCCAAGCTTCATCACATCTATGTTCATCAACTGCAATTTGAATTTCTTCACTGAGTTTAGCAGGATCTCTGGCTTGAAGCAATACAGATCCAGAAATGCTTGAAAATGCTTCTGTTCTATGAATAGACCATACGTCGAACCTGGTACTAGTACGAAGCTTAGAAAACACACTGAGGTTTCTTGCATTAGACAGAACAGCTTTACCCGCCAAACTATGTTGTAAAGAAGCTTGAGATTGAGTACCTGTAACTTCAATGGCGTCGAGGAGAACTCCACGAAACAAAGAACTCAAACGACACTGGTGAAATGAAACAGCCTGAAGCTTAGTTTTCCTCCATGAAAACATCTCTTTTATTTGAAAGATCCTATTTTTTCTTCGTCAATTCGTCAAGAACAAGTTTGAAGCTTCTCGGTTGGTATGAGGGCTTGATGAAAACTGTCTCCTAGTTTCATTCAGTCATTTCATCGAACACTTGGAGCGCGAACTGAACCACCGAGCATTGAACTACGGAGAATAGGACAAAAAGACAAAAGCTTTATTGAGCAGAAGACTGCTAATTGCAGTCTAGCAGATATGATGACGAGTGCGAAGAACCCACTAATCAGTATGGCCAGAAGAAAGAAACCTATAAATTTGCTTAACCGAAAAATAAATGAAGTAATATTCTAAGGAATTTGTCAAATAGAGTATAACCTTATCATACGGTGATAATAAATGGTCCTATCTATCAAAAAAAATAATTGTTAGTAGTTAGAACCAAACCTTGCTTATTTATTTCATTAAGGCTCAACAATAACATTTAACAAGTTTAAGTTTTTTGCTAATCTTGGGTTGGTTTCATCAAATTCATATTCTATGGTAACATTTTTGGTTTAACAATAAGCAAAAACACAAAAGTTAATCCAGAAAGCAATGTGTATATAGGTTTCAGGTTTATGCATAAGTCTAAACAAAGCCTATTTAAACTTCAATAGGGTTGGTTTCATTAAATTCTATGGTAACGTTTTTGGTTTTAACAATACGCATAAACACATAATTTAATCCAAAACGCAATGCAGAGATTCAGGTTTATCCATAAGTCTAAACAAAGCCTATTCAAACTTCTCTATATAAGTATCATCACCCTAATGTCAATGAGTAATGACCTAATCCCATACAGTCTCTGAGTTTAAAAATATTTTCAGAAAAGCCCCAAACAATATGATTCTTACATTGCTAGCCCTTGCAATAGCTACCGTTCTATACGGTGGAGCCACCACAGCCCAGTTTGGATGCAGCGACACTCTGACCAGCCTTTCCCCTTGCCTTAATTACCTCACTGGTGGCTCATCGTCACCTTCTTCGAATTGCTGCAGTCAATTTTCCACGGTGGTTCAATTTTCACCGGAATGTTTGTGCTTAGTGGTTAATAGCAACGAAAGCTCATTATCAGGGTTCAAATTTAACCCTGATATATGTTTGCTGATCCAAAAATTGTGGTTTTATATTTTTTCCACTAAATCATACTTAAAATATTATGGTAGCCGGAAATAACAAACCAACCACGTCTCCAGTGAGCTCTTCTGTAGGTACACTTCAAATTGCGTTTTGAAAAATAGACAGTTAAAAGTTTATATATTTTTTGGTTTATTAATCGGTGAAATTTGGGAACAGGATCAAAGACGTTGCCATGGAGTAATGAAAGCTCGTCCAACAGTAATGTGATCGCCTTGTCTTTAGTATCCATTGCTCTGGTTCTCGCTAAAATATGAATTTCAATCTTCTTTATTTAATTTACTTTAGCCCAGTTTATGTCTCCATGTAATATTGTAGTGCTTCCTCAAGGTATTTTTATTAAAACTAATAATTTATCATAAAATCCCATATACTAATCTGATATACATCAACATAAGTTGAAGCCATTCCTACTTTAAGAGATAAAACTATAAGAGAAAGAAGAAGTAAAAAATATTAAAATGATAAAATTAACATTTAAAAAAATATATAAAAACAGAAATCTTATAATAGTCCAATGGGCCGCAAAGCTTTCTATTTCCGGGCCTGTTAAGAGTGTACGCATATGGTTGAAACCAGTCTTACGCGCATCGAAAGCGACTACCAGACACGCTCGTAACGAGAAAACGATTAGACTAACATCCAAACAATCCAAATATAATAAAATCGGATTGGTTTTGACTGTGGCGGCCTTTACTCTCACGAACTGCTTTAAACCCTAATAACTCCAAACCTTTTCTTCTCTGTGTAAGTGTAACAACAGCAATGGAAGAATCTCACATCGATGATGCAGAAATCCAAAACAAACTCGAAGTTGCTCCTGCATTGATTTCCGTTCATCCATCTCAGAAATCTGTTGCTGTCGCTGTCGGGTCAGATCTTCGTATATTCGATCTTATGTAAGCTCACTGCCTCTTTCAACTCGAAATTCAAAGACGTTTCTCTATTCCTCTCACGGCTCGCTCTATAGATAGGGCTTGTTTTGAAACGATACGAAAGTAGGGTTTTGACTTGAGAGGAGTGTTTAGTTTAACCGATTGCTTTTATCGACAGAGAGAATTGTCCAGTTACTTTGGTGGATGAATCTGATGGGCCTTCCCGTAAAGATTCCATTAGAGCTATTCGTTATGGTGCAAGTGGAAAGCTTTTTGTGTCTGCAGGCGATGACAAGCTCGTTAAGATTTGGTCTGCAGAGTCTTGGCGCTGCCTTAACACCATGTAAGTTAGTAACAACATTATTATAGGATTACGATTCAAGGATTTTCAATTCCACACTGTGTTTCTAGAGGCTCCAATCATTTCACTTCTATGTTTGTCGACTCTATATAGCTTAAGTTGCATTATCGTATTTGTACTCTATAATAATGGCAGATGTTCTGAGAAGAGAGTTAGTGCAGTTGCTATAAGTAGCGATGATTCACATGTTTGCTATGCCGACAAGTTTGGTGTTGTATGGGTGGTCGAGCTGGACGGGATCATAGAGGGTAAAGTTCTACCTAGTAAGAAGGGTGTGCAGCTGCTTTCCCACTATTGTAGTATTATTACTAGCCTGGTAAGTTTTTTCGAAATGCCTTTCTTTTATGGTGTCGAGTTCTTGTTTCATTAAGAAAAAGCTGAAGTTTCAACTGACTATGTCACTCATTCTAATATGTTCTTGTTCATAGGAGTTTTCCCCAAATGGTCGATATATTCTTAGTGCAGACCGGGACTTTAAGATAAGGGTAAGCTAGTCTAATCCACTAATGCACAATGTCATGCCTTTCTTGCTCGGATTGGTCTTATAGTGACTATGGTTGCCATTACAGGTGACTGTTTTCCCCAAGAAACCTTTAGAAGGGGCTCATGAAATACAGAGCTTTTGTCTTGGACATACAGAGTAAGTGAGAGTATAAAGCAACATGTAATCTCATCATATATATACTTGTTTGCATCCTAAATGTTTGGTTTCTAGGATATTTATCATTGTTGTTTACAAAAGAAAATATTGTAAACAAGACTGATTACTGAACAGTTACTTTAACATTGTCTTAAATCCTCGAAAGGTTCATCACCTGCACAGCATTTGTCAGCACTCCAGAGCTTACTCAGGGATACCTCATGTCTGGAAGTGGAGATTCAACTGTAAGTGATCTTAAAGTCTCCCCTCCAGTTCTTACGACCAGTGAGTGATGCTTGACTCCTTGCTAATGTTGTTAATTTCAGGTTCGACTGTGGGATATAACATCTGGGTCTCTTCTTGACACATGTGAAGTTAGTACACTGGTAGAAATTTCTATCTCATTCGCTAAGTTATCCTTATTTATCTGGTTATGTATCTTTTTGATATTCGTCACAGTAAGTGATTTTCTGTTTGTGCATATTGAAGGCAGGACATGTAGAGTCTAATGAAAGTGAGCCGCCGACCCAAGTCACAGTTACAGACATATGCACTATCCCAAATTCTTCTCTTGCAGCAGTGGCAATTCAAAGGCAAGTCCAATATTTTAGCCCGCATACGTTTCTTATAAATCAAATGTTTGATTGCTTCTATTAATGAAAAAATGCAGTTTTCAAGGAATATTCTTGTTAAGCTGTGATTTGGCAACACATACTCTCTCTATCGCAAAGGTATGACTCTTATTAGCACAAATCCTGTAAAATCTGCAAAACCATGATTTAACCGGGTAAATAATCTTGTAGGTGATCAAAATCCGTACAGAAAGTTTCATTCCTACAAGTATCTCTATAAGTGCATCTACAAGATTACTATGGGTAGTATCAGGAGCCTCGAACCTACCTGGTTCGAACCACCCTGGTTTTTCAAGGGTTCAGGTCATCTCGTGCATCGAGACCAAACTATCTTCAATCCTTGAAGACGAGCAGATTCCAGGAGGGACCAAACTGTTGGAGCAATTGCAAGGCAAACTTTCAGTAGAAGAGAGTGTAATGAGTGCTGCAGCAGAAGCTGTAAGAGCAGCAATGTCCAGTCTTTTGATGAAGAAGCAATACTCTGAGGAGAAGAGAGAGTTCAGAAAAAGAACCAGAAATGATAAGAAGACCATACAATGATTCCTTTTTGTCAAATTGGTTTTTTTTTTTGCTTAAATTTTCTATTATTGTGACTCAGTGTAACGTTATCGTTATGTTACCGATATAAGTTCTATTTACTATATAAAAATGTTATTTACTTGGAAAAAATAAGGCCTTTATTTATTTATTTATTTACTAACTCCAGTTAAACTAGTTTCTTAATGAACAATTTTCAAGTTAAACCAGAAGAATACAGGGCTAAGCCCTGTGTATGTAGCTCATGAATGAAGTAGCCCATAAGCCCAGTTACATAAATTTGGAAATGAGATGAACCAGAGAAATTCGCAGGACCGTAATGAGCAGCCCACAGTTGAACCCGGAAGAGAAGCAGAGTCGTTTAGTTGTAAACCAACGAGATGACCGGTATTGATGCAGAGCCAGACCAATCACCGAATTTATTGATCAAAGAACCACCGGAGGATGCAAATCTTGTCTTCTTCTTATTTTGTTTTTGTTAGAGGACTTGCAATCAATACAAGAAACAAAAAGTTACAGGCTCATCCTGGGCAGTGTTTACTGGGTTTCACTTTTACGGTTTTACCCATTACAATTGATTACACCAATAGAGAACCCAACAATAGTAATAAGAGAACCCAACGATTATTTAGTTTTAAATTGTATTTGACCAGTGAACATGCGATGATGCGGTGAAGGTGAAGAGGCAAACTTGTCGTCTTCTTCCGAAACCCTACTTTATCCAAATTCGGTCTCGGTTAAGTATTTTAAATAGTTGTACTCAATTTAATGTACAGAAGTCCAAACAAAACAAAAAACAGGTTTATTAACAATTTTAATAGTGGGTTTAGAACATTTCCATTGAGATATAAAAATAAAAATAAAAACTAAAAAATATGAAAGAGAGTAGAGAGAGTTTTCATTTGAAAATTCTATCTTAACTAGAACACGTCTTTACATTTGTCGTTCTATTAATAATTTATTTTAACTTTAAAATTAAAATTTAATTATTTATTTAAAATTTATTAAAATAATAATATATTATTGTTAGTAGTTAATGCCTTAATGGATATGAGGATGTTCTTAGTGGTGGTTTTTAATATAATGCACCATTGACACACTAATTTGTTAATGTCTCGTTTACATGAAATCTTGATTTAATTCGAAACAGGTCAGGTTGTTAAAGCTTTTTAGGAGCACCTCATACAATTTGATTATTTGTTAAAGCTTCATTCTCAAGATTTATTTATAAAGAAACCTAAATATAGTATTGATTTTTTTTTATCCTAACAACTACCTATAATGTGTTTTAATGATCGTGGTGGAACAAGAAAACGAGAGGACCTTGTGGTGTTTAAGACAATGACAGTGTTTCCCAGTATAGATAGTTAGAGAAAACATAGGATGGAATCAACTTAGTGGTGGTTAGTACTTACCATGTTACGGACGCGACAGTCGACAGTGACGAAGATAACGAAAATCTTCGGAAAATTCCTCATGAACATTGGGTTCTTTAGTAACTCAGTTCATGGATGAGGTGATCAGGGTGAATGATCTTATTTAATTTTGCTTAATTATGAACACTGTTGGGAAACTATATTTGTAAGAAATGACCGATGATGTATTTACGGGACCCGATTGCAGGAAAAGTGGGGAGTTCTTTTTTCGGCAGTGGTGAGGAATTCTTCATTTAGTGAGAGCTTTGAGTCCCCGTGAAGAACAAAATAAAGCTAATACATATTGATGCAGCGTATATTTATATCAAGCCAGTTTAATTATGAGGCTTTGTTTTTTATGGGTTTATATTAATTTGGGCTTTGAAGATGTATTTTATAAGGTTTATAGGGTTTTTATGTCTTAGTATTAGTATTTAAGGAGTCGAGAGTTGTAAGGGTAAAGGGGAGCTTTTGATTATTGAATAAAGGATATTTTTCGGAAAGAGCTTTCTTGTGCAAAGCCCTGAGAAGGACTCTCAATCCTAACGACTTCTTGTGCGAAACCCTGAGAAGAGGATTCTCGCCCTATCCCTATTGCTTCTTCGTCAAGTTTCGACGTTCTAAGCAAGATCCGTTCGTGAATCCAAGTTCTCTTGGAGATCTTGTGTTCTCGTCCATTATTTAGCTTCCGCTCTCCATCAGTTGGTATCAGAGCCAGGTTCTCGTCCGTTATTTACGTAATTAGGTCAACCTAGAGATTAACTCATATTCTTGTGCTTTACTCCGTTTGCCATTAATATCTATATCATTTTCTCTCTCTAAAACTCATATTTTTAGATGTGCAATCATTTACCATAGTATACAATAATCATTTCTATTTTTATGATTTGTTTAATACTTTTACTTATATTTTTATGTTATGCTTATGTTTTGCTTAGTTTTTCTTATTGTTTACTTATTTTCTTTCGATTTTTTAAAAAAAACATTATTAATTACCCTACTATCATATTTTACAGTTATAAAACATCTTACCACCATATGCCACAAATCAAATTCATATATATATATAAAAATTTTATTCTTTGAGACAAACAATTTGAAATATATACTAAGTTTAAGAGCTCACAATGTTATCTAGTCAAAAAAATATTAAAATATTTGTAAATACAAACAATTTGAAATGGTACTGGTTCGTGCAATAAAAATTAGCTCACCAGTAGCATCAACGATGCCTCTAAAGGTCAAGTTAGATCTCCAAATTCGATCTACGGATGAAGAAAAAGGTAAAATCAGGTCTCCACAAGACCATTTTGACTCAATAAGCTCATAATCCTCTAAAACCCATAAGTTCATAGATGGTAAACTCCAACAAACCCAAGCTAGTTTTCCTTCATAATTGAAGAGATGGGTGTACCAACGGATTTATGGTGCTGCTGTATGTCCATTACTTTGAAATTTTCAAACCTCACATCAAACCTCATAATGATAGCTTTATCAAGGAGAGTATTACTGTATTAGTATGGTCGACTCCATGACTTATATTCGCTTCATAATATAAAACGCCGTTGATGCATGGACCAGAAGCAACAAGGCCGTTGAAAGGACAACCTTTGGTCACTCTCCATGATTCTTCATCTCCCAATGTAAGAACCTCAGCCGCTTCTTTCCATTTTGTAACGACACGTTGAAATGCACAATACTTTATACTTATCCTTAATGGGATCGTACCCTAAAAGGGCTATTGGAAAATGGCATAACCGAATTTTGGATTGAGGTAGTAACACTACACATTGCCTCATTGAAGGATTCCAAACTCCGAACCGTGGGCCACTAACTTTGAAGCATAACAACCCACGTGTGGACTCTGAACATATGTTGTAACCAGCACGGACTGTCATATGGTATTTTACAAACCTCTTTGTTGGAGGATTTTGGTGTTGCGACAACGCAGTGACAATCAACTCCTCCCCTTTTCTTACAGATACCAAAATATGTGGTAGGTTAGACGGATGATTGAGGAAATCTGGAGTGTTGATGATGGATGACCAGAGTTTCGAGACGCAGCAAAGCCTTACCACGCATTTGGCAGCTGTTCTCCAGAAGATAGCCACCGTAAGATCAAGAGGAAGCTCGTCGTATGAGATTATTTCATCACCATCTGTTCCATCTTCCTTGTCGTTACCATGCGATATGATGACATTGACGATGATTGCAATATTCTTTGGCTCTCTGTTTTTCTCTCTATAACCCTATTTATGCTTTTCTGTTATCAAATTGTACTCGTGCATGCATGCATATATACTTACAAGAAAGTGGAAATAAGGAAACAATATATTTTCATTAAGGGAACCATATCTTTTCTTTTTTTTTTTTTAGTTTTTTCTTGAAGAATATATATCTTCTACAATAACTTGAAATAAAAATAAATATCTAAGAATTAAAAAACATATCTGTTTTACATAAAAAAATATATATTGTTAGTAAATCAATAAATGTTTTGTTTCGTCTTTGGTTCTTGTATCAGAAATCAGTAGATTTTTTTTAAAGAGATTTTTTAATAATTAATATACTTTTCTTAATTAATTAAAATTAAGTAAACAACTAGATCATGGACTCTATATGTTGGGAAAATTATTCATATGTTAAATATTAATTGAGAATACAAAATAATAATTAAAAAAAACTCAAAAGAAAATTATGTAGGGTTCATAAAAATTATCAAGGTTCGCAGCAATTTAATCATCCAATCAAAACAATTCAATTTTCAAAGTACCACATATATATTGAATTATAATTCGAAAGTAACACAATTTTGAATTAGAAATTTTCAAAATTTGAATTTGTGTATCTAAATCGGATTTAAACGAAGAAACGAAAAACTAGCAAAATCCAATATACCTTTTTTTTTTTGTTAAATAAAATCCAAAAAGGTCGAACCATGTCATCAACATGCGGCAAGACAAGTGTGAAGTTAAACACCCACGTGTCAAACAGACATCTACCTAGTAGGATCCTACTTTCAAGATCCAAAATCCCATCAACTCAAAAATAGTAACAAACCAGAAGCTGCGAAGAGGAAGCCTCGACTAAAACACACAATAACAAAGCGATGGAACAGCATCTGCATTCTCCTCAAAGGCCAAGAGATCAGGAAAACACACTGCAACAAGATCACTACGGCGACGTTTTTACCGTCTCCGGTGATGACGTGGCAAGAAAGCAAGGCGTTAGTTTCTCTCAACCTGATCCAACGGTTGCGACTATGGGATCCGTAGACACGGTTACGATTGGGGAGGCTTTGGAGGCTACGGCTTTGTCTCTTGGAGATAAGCCTGTGGACCATAAAGACGCAGCTGCGATTCAAGCGGCCGAAACTAGAGTCACCGGTGACTCTAAGGCTCGACCCGGTGGTCTTGCAGTAGCGGCTCAGGCGGCTGTTGCTACAAATGAACAGACGGTGTCGGAGGAAGACAAAGTGACGATAGCAGACATTCTCACAGTAATGACATTTTAACTACATTTTAAAATTTTTGGTTTATTTCATAACATAAACATGAGGTATAGGGAGAGATTGTGGGATATTGAAATGATCTGTCTATGTTTTGCTATATGGAAACGAATTGAATTTAGTGACTAATCGGTTCTAAGTTTTCGCGATGGATTCTTGATTTTTTTGTAGCATACAATACAACTTGTACACATCAACATAACAATACAAAAACACATGGGACGAGTTTAGTGACGAACAAAACATGGGAAATCTATGTAGTGATTGTAAATTTCATACTAGCCTAGATAGATTAGTCTAAAAATTTAAAGGTTGTCTAGGTTCAACAAAAATTGTTGGAAATGAAATGTGACTATTTCTATGACTAACATCGAGATGAGTTCAATTTAGTTGCTAATATCTTACGATATATGATGGATTTTTTTTTTTTGGTCGTTAAACGATTGTCTTTGCTAGGAATCACTTTTTATGATTACAAAAAAATTATTTAATCTATTCATAACCAATTGATTTTGAGTAAAAGTCCATCTATCTTGACATTTTTTTTTGTTTCTCTTAGTGTTTCATTCTAAAAGTCTAAATTGGTGCATTCGGATTGTTGGGTTGTGTAGGATGCGGCGGAGAGGCTTCCAGGAGACAAGGTGGTGACTAGTGAAGATGCCGAGGCAGTGGTTGGAGCGGAACTTAGAAGCAGTTCAGAGATGAAGACAACTCCAGGTGGTGTGGCAGATTCCATGTCAGCGGGAGCAAGGCTCAATCAACAACTCTAGCTAAGTTTCTCTTCCTTTGGTTTCTTGGGCCATTAATGAAGTTGTACATGAAGGAATAAAAGAGATGTTTTTCTCTATCAAGTGGCTCCTTTATGATGTTTATAGAAATTCTCAAATTATCCCATATATTACTGGTTGCAAGAATTTTTACATGGTGATATAAAAATGATTTAAGACCATTTGTAAACCCTATTAGTGGTCGTCCCAAGTAATGGACTTTTTTTGTCTTTCTCAAACTAGAGAATTTCAATTACCATGATATGGTATCACTCGATCAACAAAACCCCAAAAAAAAGCTGATTGAAAAGTTCAATGAGTTGTTATAACATCCACAAGATTTCACATATATAATTTAAATTTTTTGTTTTTGTTTAGCATTATATAAAAATATGAATTAAAATCTTACAAATCATAAGATTGTTTCCCAGTGAATTTAACCTCAATGGGACTAACATTTTTACCGATGGATCTCATGTTTTGTCCAACACCTTCTCTTCCTGGATTCGCTTTCTCTGGATAAACTCCATCTTTCGGGTGAAGATACTGAACCTCTCCGTTAGGGAACACTCTGTAAAACTGGTAATTGATCTTGTACTTGGACCTCAACCTCGTACCTAAAGCCAGACACTGTTCTTTCCTCGCTAGTTTCAACAGATTTGGTCCTTCTCTCATTATCGCAGCTCCTCCTGTCGGCATCTCAAAGATTTGTTCTTTCGGTGAGTTCCATGTGATGACGTAGAATTCTTCTACTTGTGCTTTACGGAGAAGACCTCCTGTGCTTCCGGCGAAGATTGGTGATGGTGTGTTTGGATCTAGCTGCGGCGGAGTGAATCCCACCGGAGCTTCTTCTTTCACGGCAGCGGCCGGGGCAGCAGAGGAGGAATCTGTTTTCTCGGCGCGGATGGCGGTCTTGGTGAAGGAGAGAGACTTGGGACGGTGGGTTGTTGAGAAGAGGTGGAGTTTCTTGGCGGCGGAAGCAGAGGTTAAGGCGGGGCTGAAAATTCCGGCGGCTTGAGTTGCCATGATCTCTTTTGTTTACTTTCTCTAAATTTTTCTTTCTGAAGTAAATGGGTTGAGATAAAATGGCTTAATAGAATCTGACAACAAGAGAGTTGATGAGAATCGAACATTTTTGGATAAGGTAATCATATCATTCGGACCAATAAGGTTCAGATTTGATTCTTCTCTTACCCTTACCAGATTTGTAGGCTATGTCGTTTTGTGAACTTTTTGATATGTTCCACACGCCACACGCCACATGCCACATGGAAAGACTCGAAAATCAGGTCAACGAGTTAAATAGACGATAATACAGAGTCAACGTTTTAACACAACAAAAGTACAAAACACAACAAAGCAGTAAACACTGCGAGACTAGCTTTCGCTTTGAGAAGGCATGAGCCGGAGTCTCTCCTCCGAGACTCGTTCACGATCACCACCAAAGAATCTCTCTTCAGCGAGCAACGACTGTAAGTCGCTTCCATTGGCTAAGCTATTGAACTCAACAGCTTTAGAAGGCATCGTTGGGTAACGTCTTTGACAGAAAGTCATCAGTCTTTTAACTGACTGAAGATACTTACGAGTCGTTTCATCGTTCATGATGTGAGCAACACTGTTGGTGTAAATCTTCTCTCGAGCTGAACGTTCGTGGATACCAACCATAGTCACTCCAATGGGCCATGGCGCGTTTCCGATAGCTAGTTTGATGTAGTGGTCCATTGCAGCGAGGTAGTCTCGCTTTATGCAGTAGTTAACCATCACCATTAAAGCTTGACGAATGTCAGCTGGTAAACCCTGCAATTTGTAAGCCATAACTAGAAAGATCAAGTTCAAGAGACCTCACAAAATTTCAGTGTTAAAAGTATATATTATTAACACTTATAAGACAGAAAGAGAGAAACTTTTTTTTGCACCCAACATTCCAGCCTATTTTTCTTCATCTAAATGGAGATAACAGAGGCCTCAATGGCAAATTCAAGGTGCATACTGAGTTACAAAAGAAACAGATTCCAACTTGCTATTCTACGTTCTAATTGTCTACCTAGCATTAGAATTACTGAAAAACTCGTCCTTTTCACCATATCTGAAATCAAAAGTACCCAAACTAATGGAACCTAGGCATTGTGCATTAGTCTTCCTACCCAAACTAAGCTTAATCAACAAAGTTCTGTAAGCTTATTAGATAGAACAGAGATAGTCTATTTCCAATTGCATAAGCAGAGATAATCTCCCTAACAATTTTCTTACAAGTTAAGCAGCCAAACAACAAACGAAAGCAAGAATTTTTACCTTCTTCCTGCATAGGTTGAAGAGAGGAGTTAGATACCTAGCACACTGCTTAAAAGTGGCTACCATCTGCTTCCCTTTGGCAGTTCTCCTCTCAGTGTTCTCCATCGCATCAAGCTCCTGTTTCCATTCAATCAATAGCTTCTTGTAAAACACAAGGATCTTATCCTCATCACATAGATCCTCAAAGTTAGCTTTCAAACGCTTCATATCTTTATCAGCATCAACATCACTCGATTCACCACCACTAAGATCATCTTCCCTGGTTTCACCTCTGTCACCTTCGTCTCTACCTCTCTCATCTCTACTCTTCCTCTTCCTATCTCCCATGATTCCACTCTTCTGCCGCTTCTTAAGCTCTGCGATGTCACGCAAGAAATCGTTCGTCTGTCCTTCGGTCATATCGCTATCCACCTCGAACAATCCTTCCTTCAACACGTACTTGAGTCGATCGAGCCGCGCTTGATCATCTTCTCCGAAGAGAGTCATCGGCTGCTTAAGGAATCTCAAACGACGAATCACTTCCTGCCTCGGGAGAATTAGGTTTTCGATGTTTCGCTCGTCGGTTAGGGATTTGGAATCAGCTATAGCAGCAGCGTCCGATGCGTTGGAAGACGCAGATGCAGATGCAGATGCGTTAGAAGAACCAGGAGCAGAACCGGATAATTTTCCATCTCCACCGGCTGCGGTGGCGGCTCTCCGCTGAGCCTTAAGCTCGTGCTCGCGTCGTTCTTCCTCTCGAAGCTTCTGGATTTTCTTCTGCTCGATCTCAGACCGTCTGAAGAACTTCTTACCACCAGATTCCTCAGCTAGACTCTTCCGTTTCTTCAGAATCTCTTCCCTGAGAAGATCCATCGGAAAGGTTTCTTCAATCAATCGCCGCCGAGGATTTGATTCTATCTGAGATGAGATGGTCGCGACGACCGGAATTATTAAGAAACTGCCTATCTTATCTTACTATAGGCCCAAATATAAATGGGCTTTATTTATATTTCTTCTTAGCCCACTTTATAAATGGGCTTTATTCCTCTTTCTTCTTCCAGAAAATCCGACGAAGCTCCAAGGGGGGATTTGAGAAAGAAAGAGATGACGACGATACGTAGATTCAGCTGCAACGACCTTCTCCGATTCACTTCTGTGAATCTAGACCACCTCACTGAAACAGTAATCTCCGTGTCTCTTAATCGTAATTTCTCGTTCTGTCTGATTATTTGCTTTGTTTTGCTATGGCGATTTTATTGATATTTGTTTCATGAAACAGTTCAATATGTCCTTCTACATGACCTACTTAGCGAGATGGCCTGACTATTTTCATGTTTCCGAAGGTCCCGGCAATCGTGTCATGGGTTATAGTAAGGAATCTTTTCTCTTCTTCTCTTCGTGGAGACGATGTTTACTTTTTAGGTTTAAACTTAGATGATAAAGTGTTAGTGGAAAAGCCATTATTGATATTTTTGGTTATCAGATGGAGGTAGCTTGACTGTTGTTAAAACCAGGAAGAGTGACTGTGTTTGAAATTCGAGAATAGGGTGGACGGAGTTTTAAAATTCAGTGTAAATCTTCTTCTTGTTCTTTATCGATTGTTCCTTTTTGTTTGATGTTTAAGTGTTTAAAAAAATTTCTCAGCTCTCCTCAGTTGTTTTGTGGCGTTCGGCAGGGATTCTTTTATTTTCTTGTATTAGTTCTAGCCTCTGTAGTTAGCGGTTTTAGAAATCTTGATGTGGGGTAGAAGATGCATAGGAAGTATGGCTTAAGATTGTTTGTTCTAACTTCTATATGTCCATAGAATGAGTTATGATTTATATCAAGGTTCAACTTTTTCTGTTTTTCAATGTTTGTAGTATAGTTATGCCATACCTTATCGGATTCGTTCGAAATGTTATTTATTTAAGGCTTCATCTTTCTTTATTTTCTTGAAGTACAATATATGCTTCAATATTGATCTGAATCTTTGACGTTCTGTTCTTGTGGTGCCCTGTTACTTGACTGGTTCAAGCCGTTTGGCTTTGTTTGGAAGATCTAAATTTAATTGCCGGAGAGGGATTTCACAAATCTAAACCTGTTTTTCTCCCGTTTCGTGGTATATTTTGGAAAGGGACCTTGGAAGCTTACTGAATCCATTGAATGGACTGAGAGTAAAACTAAACTTTTGGATATTAACGCATGTGAAAATTAAGCACTATCACTGAAAATGTACTTTTGTATAGTTGAAATGTTATGGTTGATATTCTTGAGGATCCAAGTAAGTGGCTTATATAGTTGTTCCTGAATGACCCTCTTTTATACAAAAATCTAGGAACTAGAGCTGAATGAAAGACTACAAACATATGTAAAACTTCTTCTTATGTCTAATATTCTATATGGTTTCAGTTATGGGTAAAGTTGAAGGACAGGGTGAATCTTGGCATGGTCATGTGACAGCCGTCACCGTCTCTCCAGAATATCGCAGGCAGCAACTTGCAAAGAAACTGATGAACCTTCTGGAAGATATCAGTGATAAGATGTAAGACTTAACAAAAACAAAGCATCTCCAGTTGTAGTGTTCTATTTGATATGGATCGTTATGATTAAATAAAAGATTGGAAGCCTTAATATATTGATATTGGCTTTGAAAGTGGACCATTTATGTTTTTTGAAAACCGATATTTAGATAGTTTCAAAGGAAGAAAATCCTGAATTGCTGCTCATTGACCTATTGTTTAATTTTATATCCTCTGGTACTTTCTGGTCTTCTTAATGATTATTGTACTCGTGGTTATTGATCGCAGTGATAAAGCCTACTTTGTGGATCTTTTTGTAAGAGCTTCCAACACACCAGCCATCAAGATGTATGAAAAGGTAATATATTAGGATTATGAAAATGATTACAAGCTTAGAAGCCTCATAATCTTGATGACGTTGTAAGAACAAAAAAGAAGTTTTAAACTTTCCAAATTGGACATGCACACATTTTACATATTTCCATTTATTTTATTGTCAAACCTCCTTCATAGACTTCCTCTTAATGGCCATTTTGATGAAACTAACCGTTTCTATTTCTTTGTTTTGGCAGCTTGGCTACATAATCTATAGGCGGGTTTTACGCTATTATTCAGGAGAGGAAGATGGATTAGGTGAGTTTTTGATTCACTTCTTTTTATCAATGATTCGTCCTTAAATTTTATTTTGTTTAAGCCTAAATCGTTTGATCTCAATAAACAGATATGAGGAAGGCATTATCAAGAGATGTGGAGAAAAAGTCTGTGATTCCTCTCAAGAGACCTATCACACCTGATGAACTAGAGTATGATTAAGACCCTCACTTGACAACTGTTACAGACTCGATGTTCTTTTTATTTGCATTAAAAATACTCCAAGATCATTAGATGATGTTACTGTTGTGTGGTTTCGTATATGAATTATTTTTTTCCTTTTCGAACACACAAATTTAATTACTTTGATCAACTTTAACTAGTTTAATTAGATATATGTTTTGAAAAATAATTAATCGCGCCGTCCATCTTACAGCTTTGGGATGGGCCAAGCGGGATGTCTAAGAGATAAGAAAACTAATCAGAAACACAGAAGAAGAAATCTCTCTCTCCCTCTCTCTCCATGAGAACTCTAATCTCTCACCGGCAATGTGTGACGTCACCGTTTCTTATCTCCGCTGCATCTCCACCGTTTCCTGGCCGGTGCTTTCGGTTATCTTCGTCATCGTCCTTTTCTCCTTCACGTCATAGGCGTCTATCTTCTCTCTCGATCAGAAACGTTTCGCATGAATCCGCCGATCAGACTTCTTCTTCTAGGCCGCGAACTCTTTATCCTGGTGGTTACAAGCGTCCCGAGCTCGCCGTTCCTGGTCTACTTCTCCGGCTAGACGCCGATGAGGTTATGAGCGGTAATCGTGAAGAGACTCTTGATTTGGTCGACCGTGCGTTAGCTAAATCGGTTCAAATCGTCGTGATTGATGGCGGAACTACCGCCGGTAAGCTCTACGAGGCGGCTTGTTTGCTGAAATCACTTGTCAAGGGTCGTACTTACCTCTTGATCGCCGAACGTGTTGATATCGCCACCGCCGTTGGTGCTAGTGGTGTTGCTCTCTCCGACGAAGGTAAATCTGATTTCATTCAATTTAGCTTGCTGCTTCCTCCGTGCTGTTCTTTAGTAGGTGTTGTTCACTTAATTTCTCATAGTGCGTTGTCTCCAAATGCTATGTACAGGTCTTCCGGCGATAGTGGCAAGAAACACATTGATGGGATCCAATCCCGACTCGGTAGATCTTCCTTTGGTAGCTAGGATTGTGAAGGATGTTGATTCTGCTCTAAGTGCCTCTAGCTCTGAGGGTGCTGATTTCCTTATACTTGGATCTGGTGAAGATAAACAAGTAAGTTTATTGGCGGAATCTTTGTTGAAGAGCGTGAAAATACCCATTTTTGTGACTTGCAGAAGCAAAGGAGAAGCTAAAGAAGAATTGCAGTTACTGAAATCAGGCGCTTCTGGTTTTGTTATATCGTTGAAAGATCTGCGTTCTTCTAGGGATGTAGCACTTCGCCAATGTCTTGATGGACCTTATGTTGTGAATCATGAAACACGGAACGAGAATGAAAGCATTCTTAATGAAAAACCATTTGTTGAGGCTAGTGACCTGCTGGAGAAAAAGAATTCTGCTGGCTTCATAAAATTAGAGGACAAACAGAAACAAATAATAGAAATGGAGAAATCAGCGTTGAGAGAGACGATTGAAATTATCCAGAAGGCGGCTCCACTGGTGATTTTTATTTAACACATTTGGTAGCTGAAGTCAATTTTTCTGAAATGGTTCTAAACTAGATTTTCTGCGGTTATAATTTGGTTTAATTTGCTTCTTGGACTGTTTTTCAATAACAGATGGAGGAAGTCTCCCTTCTAATTGATGCAGTTTCCCGGATTGATGAGCCGTTTTTAATGGTTATAGTGGTAATTCTGCACTCAACTCCGTTAAATTGTGGTTCCAGGAATTTGCATTGGTATTAGCTCTATATTCATAAGAAACATTTTTAGTTACACATTTTTGCCAGCACTAGATAACAATGGGCATGCTTTTAGTCACTTCTTCTTTTTGTGCTTCCCAGTATTGTGCTGTCTATAAGTTATTCAAATGAATTATCATAATCCCCTCTGATTTTGGCTCCTTCTTTCTCTCTGTCTATGCATCTATTCCTAATTTGCTTTTAGATATGGTTATAGGGGAACTGCATTTTCTTAACTGTACCATCCGCTCGTGGAGTCGTGACATAGTTTTCTAGCTTTCTTGTGACTTGTGAGTATGCCGTTCTCCTTGCTATTTGTTGGTAAGAAGAATGAAGAAATTATCGTGTAATTCTGTTGAAGCATTGCATGTGATTTATGTAGAATTCCAAGTAGTTTTCTATCTTCTTATGCTTTGGGTTTTTAAATTTGGAGAATGTTTAAAGTGGGACAAGTAGTTTTTATGACAATATAGTTTTTTTATATGGATAAGCATTTTATTGGAATCCATAATTTGGTGGTACTAGGGGGAATTTAACTCCGGGAAATCAACGGTTATCAATGCACTTCTTGGGAAGAGATACCTCAAAGAGGGGGTAATCCCCACTACCAATGAGATCACTTTCCTGTGCTACTCTGACGTGGAATCCGAAGAGAAACAACGCTGTCAAACGCATCCAGATGGCCAATACATCTGCTATCTTCCTGCACCAATACTTAAGGATGTGAGTCAGTCAAAATTCTACCATCGTAGCCCTGAAATTTTTCTAATTATTTGGAGGAATTGACTTGAGTTGTTCTCCTTTCGAGCAGATAAATATCGTTGATACACCTGGGACCAATGTGATTCTTCAAAGGCAACAACGTCTAACAGAAGAATTTGTTCCACGTGCAGATCTGCTTGTTTTCGTTCTTTCTGCTGACCGCCCTTTAACTGAAAGTGAGGTAGAAATTACTGTTTTTTCTGGTATGTTTGTTGTTGTTGGTTTTGCTTAATATGTATCTGCCTTAGTAGCTGGTTAAATCTGTTTTTTTTCACAAAAGTAATCAGTAAAGTCATGTATAGACCATCAAGACCTTGTGTAGGGAAGGGGAAGTTGTCACTAGGTTGAATGCATATATCGAGGTTTTCTTGATTATAAATTTGAATTAGAATAAGTATTTTCTCAAGTAATGGGTGTTCTAGCTATTGCTGGAACCAGTATGTCCTTTTGGTCATATTGTGGTAAAGCTTAGGCCAAGACACATGAGAAGTGAATTGTTATTGGTACAGCAAAACTGATTTTGCGTCCGTGGAAAATTGTATGTAAATGATCATTTATGAAAGTACTAACATTATAGATATTTGGTTTTTATTTAAAAAATCCGAAGAAGTTCTCAAATTAGGAACAAGCTCCTCAGTGTCATCATACCCATGTCATTTATATCTCTACCTCTGCAGCTTCCTGCTGTCATAATTGTACTGTAGGCTGATTTACATCTCATTGTGTTTGTCAGGTTGCGTTTCTCCGATACACGCAGCAGTGGAAAAAGAAATTTGTGTTTATTCTGAATAAATCTGATATCTACCGTGATGCTCGTGAGGTTTATCAGAAACAAGATTTATGTCCTTTCCTTGATAGGTACTGTAGTCGCCTAATTTTCTTGACTGAAGATTAATTTTACTGCTGCAGCTTGAGGAAGCTATTTCATTTGTTAAAGAGAATACACGGAAGTTGCTTAATACAGAAAATGTGATATTGTATCCGGTGTCCGCACGGTCTGCTCTCGAGGCGAAGCTTTCAACAGCTTCTTTGGTTGGCAGAGATGATCTTGAGGTGTCAGATCCTGGTTCTAATTGGAGAGTCCAGAGCTTCAATGAACTCGAGAAATTTATTTACAGCTTCTTGGATAGCTCAACTGCTACCGGGATGGAGAGGATAAGGCTTAAATTGGAGACACCCATGGCGATTGCTGAGCGTCTCCTTTCTTCTGTGGAATCTCTTGTGAGGCAAGATTGCCTAGCTTCTAGGGAAGACTTGGCTTCAGCAGACAAGATTATCAATCAAACTAAAGAATATGCGCTTAAGATGGAATATGAGAGCATTTCTTGGAGAAGGCAGGCTCTCTCGTTGGTATAAATTTTATTAGACATATCTCGTTGAATCACATAGGAGGAAATTTGGAATGTTCTAACTTGGCTTTCTTTTGTGTTTTGTCGTCTGGCTTTGATTGCAGATTGATAATGCCAGATTACAAGTTGTTGATCTAATAGGAACTACCCTGCGACTATCAAGTCTCGATCTTGTGATCTCTTACGTGTTTAAAGGGGAAAACTCGGCCTCAGTAGCAGCTACATCCAAAGTTCAAGGTGAAATACTCGCTTCAGCACTCTCAAATGCTAAAGTAAGTCTGATGCTTTATTCTTTGAGTATTGCCTAACTGTGGACATGTTGGTCATATATTTGAGGTCTGAGATATGGTCTCTATTCATGCAGAAATTAAATATTGTCTAACCTTGTCTTGTTGTCACCTGATTGATGCTGGTTACTGGTTTCTAACCCTAAGGAATTGATTCTGCCTACTCATATTGCCTTCTATTTGTAACCATTACCTTTTTCCTGATTGGACTTTGGACATTATGTGAGGAATTATTTTTCTTTTGTTTACATTTTACTGGTGTGCAGGAATTGCTTGGAAAATATGCTGAATGGCTACAATCAAATACTGCCCGTGAAGGAAGTCTGTCCCTGAAATCATTTGAAAACAAATGGCCAACATATGTCAATTCGAAAACTCAATTGGGCATAGACACATATGACTTGCTTCGGAAAACTGATAAATTCAGCTTGAAAACAATACAGAATTTGAGTGCCGGAACAACATCAAAACGATTGGAACAAGATATTCGAGAAGTGGTGAGTTTCAAGTATTAAATACTTTTATTCTAACTAGAATTCAGTCGATTAAAGTGTCTTGATCCTTATCATTGTTTAGTTGTGTCATCTGTTCAATCCGAACCTAAGATCTGAGAGATGTTTATTCAGTACCGTATTTTCCAGATACTTCGTCTGGTTATTCAAGAATCAATCTGAGTGACACTTTTGACATAACTGAGTTTTGCTTTTTCTAGTTCTTTGTGACAGTTGGTGGGCTTGGAGCTGCGGGACTATCTGCATCACTTCTAACCTCAGTGCTACCCACCACATTGGAAGATCTTCTTGCTCTTGGCCTTTGCTCCGCTGGAGGGTAATAACACTTTCTCTAATTTCCCCTCTTTCCCATTGTCTCATTACTCCACCTTCTTATATCACGCCCTAGTGTATTTTTTCTTGCAACTAGAGGCATATTATGATTTAAGATATACTGGCTGTATATATAATATAATCTATGTTGCAGGTATGTGGCTATAGCAAACTTCCCAAATCGAAGACAAGCTATAATTGGTAAGGTGAATAAAGTGGCTGATGCATTGGCTCAACAACTCGAAGATGCTATGCAAAAGGATCTTTCAGAGGCGACGAATAATCTAGTAAACTTTGTGAATATCGTTGCCAAGCCTTACCGAGAAGAAGCTCAGCTAAGACTTGATCGTCTTTTAGGAATTCAGAAAGAACTATCAGATATTAGAAGTAAATTACAGTTGCTACAAGTTGATATTGATAACCTTCATGTATCACAAGACGAGATGAGACTTTAGCTGTTCCAACACAATGTCGGGTTTCCCGTACTTGACATTGTTCAGTGGGGACGAGTGTATGTACTTTGCATAATGAATAAGACCTGCGAGTTCCAACTTGATATGGACTCACTGATGGTTTATTGAATGCGAATTTCAAAAGATTAGAGTGGTTCTTGAAAGAACCAAACAATAGCATTATATTTATGGGCATGAAACTCTGGTATAATGTTGTTTTAGTTCTTTTTTCAGATTGATTGTGATAAAAATAGCTGGATGAACTGGAAGCTCAGGAGACTCGTGGAGAACATATTCTTCTGTTCTTTAAACTGCACATGTACTTCACATCACAGGTTAGTATATTAGTTGACTCGTTTTTTCTGTCATTGGAGTTACATATTCTCCTGGAGTTCATGAATAGCTTGAATACATTCATATGCAATCGATTCTCCGCATAGAGCATCTAAACTTTCTTGTTAATGTACTAATCTCTTGACTTTAGTGACTTAAATATGGAAAAAAGAAATCTTAGTATAGGTTTCCATAGAGAGTAATTCTCAGCATATGCTAGCTATGGTTTCGTAAGATAAAAGCGCATAAGTTTCATATCTAGGTAAGGATTGGTTCAACAAGTTTTAAAATCCAGAATTGGTAGAATAAACCTTAGTTAATGCTTGATTGCTTGATACTGGAAATTATTTAAAATTAACGTTAGACTAGCATTAGATAAAAGCTTGTTCATAGGTTCCTTGTTCGTTTTCTAATGAAAGTCACAGCTTTAAGCTAATGACATGTATGCTTGATAACCAAACCTTTTATTTTATTAAAAAACAAAGAGAGAATATTATGTATGGTCAAAAGTTAAGAAAGAGAAAATCCCCAGTTGACATGTTTTTGTGTAAACATGAAATAGATTCCACCTTACTTTGTTGCTAAAGATAAATAGACTAGCAAGATAAAATTAAAGTTGCAGAAAATTTGGACAACAAAAAGAAAATTTTGAAGGGATCTAGCCTTGGATTGTCCTTTTCAATTGGGGACCAGAAGTGGAATGATGATTCAGAGAAAGCCCCCCTTTTTTTGGTTCTTGTTTCAAGGTTTTTCTTCTTCTGATTGGTTTAGACAAATCTAAAACTAAAAAGGAGAAAACACACGGAAAAACAGAGATTGGCGAATGCGAGATTCGGATGGTCAGGGCCCACTAGAGAGAGAAAATAAGGTACAGATTCTTGCTTATAGCTTTACTTACCAGTAAGTTACTAGTTACTACACATGTTTTTAACTTGGCTTTGTCGACATTTCATTACCAAAAACCTTTTGTTTTCACAACACATGAAGTTTTGAAAAGTTTTCCTCACTTTAAATGGAAACTTCTTTTGCTACCCGTAGCTTTTTAATGTACTGTTCCATTAACTGAATAATTGTAATAGACATCACTACTTATAATCTTTGTTAGTATGAGACATGCTTATTGTCTATGTTCCTTCACTGACCCTACATTTATTACTTCTTTGAGAACCTATGTGTACTATAGAGGAGGAGTGATCACTCTCTGCTCCGAAACACGTTTCCCCATAAGTTTTCTATTACAGGGGCATACATGTTGTTAATCATTCATTACATTTGAGGTGTAGATTAATCATAAGAAGAAAACTCGGTTTTCGCATGTTGTACTTCCTTTTTTTTGAATCTGGTTTCAATGTACCAAGAAGTATTAGGAAACTGTCAATATGATCTTGTGGTGCTGCAATATCAGAAACACAATCTCAAGGATTTGGACTTGAAACTGATTTCGGGCCATTGGGCGTTGGCCATTCTATTATTGATTGGTAAGTATGTTACTACTACTTTTGTTTGATTCTGGACTTACTCTTAACGAATTTCGAATCAGAAGCAAATCCTCGATGATATCGCGGATACTCGTATCAAAAAGGGAATATATTTGTATATATATATATATATATATATATATATATATACACATTGATTTTTATTGCTTATGGTTCATATCAGTTTGCATTTACAGTTTCAAGTTGGTAGTGTAACTTAGGTCCCAGGAAAGTGTGGACTTCGAACTCTTTGTATTTGTGATTTCTCTTAACTTTTGGAAACTTTCATCAGTGAGGGCATTTTGGTCTTTCAATTTCAGTTTCATTTGTCTTTTAACTACAAAATAAAATTACTGGATTATATAGTATTGGTACGAGCGGCGACCGGATATAGATATTTTTATCCAGTATACGATCTGGTCTAAACGGATAATAAATTTTATCATCCGTGTTTAATTTACAAAATAGTCGCGCATAAATATACTCATCCCGTCTCGATTGTAAAAAAGTACCGAGTTTTGTTATATTACTTTTGCATATGTGATTCATTTTCCAGTTCAAACCATTTTTTTTTTTATCAACCACACATTGCATGATTAGTTGTTCAAATCATGAGAAATCTTATTTCTTATGAAAAAGACAAATTATGGACCAGCCATTGATGATATTTAAAGGTGAAAATCATATATTTCCCAAAACAAAACAAAATAATTCTAAAAGAATTTTTGCTCAAACCAAATGAACTATTTTAATTGGTTATTTAAAATATGGGTTTTATGCTGCAAATAATCAGTTAACTGAAAATATGTATTTCCTATAAGAATACTAACGTACAAGAATGCAAAAGAACGGACCAATTCTTGTAGACAGAGTGATTTCACAAGATCAAGTTATAGCCACAGAAACCAAGAAAAACCTCTCAAGTGACTGACTATAGGTTAGGTGAGCTTCTTCAATAGGATGCTTTCACTACATTTTTTATTTATTTCTGAAACTGAATTTAATCGGCTAGTGTTCATCTTGGAGTGTTTGCTCACTGCACCGCAGAACATATAAATGAGATATAAAATCACAATTTGGTGGAAGTTGTTCCTTAGCTAATTTAATATTTGTTTCTTTATGTTATTATTAAATAAAGAATGTAACTTTTAGAATTTGGTCGGTTAAAAAAAATTACAGCCAAAAGACAATAGTTGGCAGAATTTTGAATTATTGCTTTACAAATTTGCTACAAATTAAAGCAGTCATATGGTAAAAGGATTATACTTTATTCGGAGAATATCAAATATGTTGGTATCAGTTTTAACAAATGTTTTTAAACGAACCGTAACGATGTCACTTGAGTTGTGGTGAGAATGACCGGTTAAATTGAGGCAAGCTTTATTTTAATCCTACTTCCTAAATAAATATAAAAATGAAAGCCATTTTCTCCATAGTGCTACGGCTTGATAGGGCCGAATATGCATTTAAGGGCTATTGAGAATGTTCAAAATGTCTAAATGCTATGTTAAAGTATCATCTTTCTGTTTTTTTTTCTTTAAGCTTTTCGCTACGAATTTTTAATTAGTTGTTGACACAACACAAACTTATATTTTCATCCTTTTGGAATTTGACAAGTGATAAAATTTTATAAATATATTGAATTAATATGTTGTATTATAATTTAGGTTGAAACATTATAATATGTATAAATTGTAGACGACAAAAACTAATTAAACATATATTTATCCGGATCAAATTCTGAGAAGTTTCTCAGACTCAAAATCTCAATCTATATACTCTTTATTATTCTCCTATACTCCTCTACTCTTAATGAAAGTTCAAATACCCAAAGTTGCCCTTACCAAACCGAGCCAAACCATTACAGCAAATCGATTTTAATTGATTTGATTAATAAACAAAATAAAAATAAAAACAAAAACAATCCATGAGAAAAGAGATATTCGACCAATGAGAGATTTTCACGTTGTGATCAGTTTCTGCAAAAAATCGAAATCCAAATCGGGTCCTCCTCCTCATCTCGTCGCCTCCCGTCGTCATAACCAAAATCCAGCTATTTTTCCACCATTAAAAGTGAAGCTTTAATGCCCAGGTCAGTTACCTTTTCTTCTTCTAATACTATTTTGTTTTAGATTAAAGTTATCGAGTATTTAGAAGATTTTGGGTTGTTGTATTTCAAATTTAGAGATTTCAATTATATTTGAAATTGGTGTTGGAAATTGATGGACATTGGGTTGGTAACCATGTATCTGGGTCGATTAGGACAATTTTAATGGATTATAGTGGTTGAATAGTAGTGAATTGTTGTTAGATTTGTTTTTTTGGTCCAAGAATAAAGCTGGATTCGTTTTGTACAACTAGAAAAACTAAGTATAACTGGGAAGTGGTATAACTGTAAATAATTGGTACAACTTGTATTACCGCTACAAGTCATTAGGTGCTAATGTTGAATTATTTTTTCAGGAGACAATGAGCAATATTTACTTTGATTATGAAGGATATTATTCAAAGACCGGAGATGATTATCAATAGTATCCAAGACAAGCTAGCTTGTACGGTATATCGTTTAAGAGATCATCAATGGAGGAAAAAACTTATTCGATGTTAGTGGATAGGATATGTAGGAAGATGGGGATAAATGAATCTACGACGAAGGTGAAATTGAGTTTCATTCCATTGGTAGTGCAACCTCAGACACCGTCATATATTTTGGATGATGAGGATTTATATGTTTATCTAATTTAATGGATACAGAAGGACGTAAAAGTATGTTGCATGTAGAAGACATCAGAGATTTGGAAATAGTTCCGTTACACGAGCAACTTTCGAGAGTAGAGAAAGGAAGTTCATTTGGTGTGAATTATGGTGAGCTGATTTCAAGTGGTAGAGCTAATGATAGAGTTAATGGTGGTGCCGTTACTCTTTATGCAGGAGAGGAACCAGCAGAACAACCTTATGGGCTTTTGGAGTCGCAAGAAAATGTTGTTATTGGTGTTGAAAAAGATGTGGATAATGGTGTTGAAAAAAATGTGGATAATCGTGTTGAAAAAAATGTGGATATAAGTGTGGAGAGTTCTGGCATTCGTGAATATGTTGAGCTTCCACGTGCTGTCCAGGAACCTAAGTTTATGAAACCATGGGAAGATGGTATTGATTTGGAATTAGGTAAATAATTTGAAAGCAAGCAGGAAGTGCAAGATTTAGTTGATAGAGCATCAAATCTTAATTGTTTTGGAGTGCTATAGTCAACTCGGATAAAAATCGGTATGTGGTAAAATGTCGTGAATCATTACAAGGCTGTAAATGGTATTTACGAGATGCAAAGCTAAAACATTCAACTCGTTTCTCGGTTCGAGTATACACCAAGATGCATACATGCTCTCGGACTACTTCTAGTACATGCCAGAAAAGGAAAGGCACACCACGATTAGTTGCTTCCCTTTTGCATGAAGATTATCCAGGTCAATTCGAGACCCCAGCTCCAAAAAGTCTCATTTGTCTTGTTCAAGGAAAACTTGGTGTGCCAGTGTCATACTCTACTGCATATAGAGGGAAAAAACTAGCTGTTAGTGATGTTTGTGGCAGTCCAGAAGAGAGTTTCAAGATGGTTTATTCTTATCTGCACATGTTAGAGAAGGTGAATCCTGGTACAACAACTAGTGTGGTATTAGATGAAGTAAAAAGGTTCAAGTACTTATTTGTCGCTTTGGAGCTTGCGTTGAAGGATTTCTAACCATGAGGAAAGTGATTATTGTTGATGCAACTTTTCTAAAGATCGTACATGGTGGTTGTCTAATTTTTGCAACAGCTCAGGATCCAAATCATCACCATTAAAGCAGTGGCTGAGTTGTACCCGAGCTCTCACCATGGGTATTGTAACTATCATTTGTCCCAGAATGTGAGAACAAAAGATTCATACCACAACAAAGATGTAGTTGCCGCAAAATTCAGAGAAATTGCTCAGATTTATACAGTAGGTGAGTTCGAACAACAATATGAAGATTATAGGAGGAGGTACCCTAATGTAGCCGCGTATCTTGATACTACTTGCAAGGTGAAAAAGTGGGCAAGGTGTTATTTTTCTGGAGTAAAGTACAACATAGACACCAGTAATGTTGTAGAGTCTATGAATTCTGTGTTTAAGAACGCAAGAAAGTATGCGTTGCTACCTAGGATTGATGCAATTATTGCAAAATTTGCAGAATGGTTTAACAAACATAGGAAGGATTCAGTTGCTGGGTCTAATGCACATAAACTTGTTCCTTATGTGGAGAATATATTGCATGATAGATGTGAGGTTGCACATAAACTAACGGTAATTGAGCTAAACACCTTCCAGCTTGAATACAGTGTGGTTAGAAATGATGGGAAGACTTATGTGGTGGACTTGAGAAATAAAAGTTGCAGTTGCCGCTGTTTTGACATAGACAAGTATCCTTGTGTCCATGCAATAGCAGCCACCATGAAATGCTTAAAACAAGAAAATAGAACACCGGAGGTACGTGATTTATTTGACTTGTGCACAAAATATTACTTGGTAGAGTTGTGGGCTTAGGCGTATGTCAGAATGATTTATCCAGTGCCGCATATGTCTGAGTGGAGTATTCCAAGTGATATCTAAGATTTGTATGCATTACCTCCGGTTTACACCGTAAAAAAGGGAAGAATTCAAGAAACTAGAAAACCATCAGTTGGAGAACGTCGCCGAAAGCATAAGCAGGTGCCAGGCATAAACTTTGATCGTTGGTTTCAGAGCGAGGGTGGTAGCCAAGAACAAAGCCAAGATTAATGTATTTGTCACTGTATTTCTATTTTTGTGTACTTTCTGTTTTTGTACAACTTGGTAAAACTTGGTTTCTTAATGGTACAACTACGTATTTATTTGATCTCATCTTTTTGTACAACTTAGTCCACCTAATGGTTTCTATCGGTAGGAGAAAGACATTCAAAGACACAAAATAAAAGACACTCCAGCTAATGGTTTTCTCTTATATAATACTATATTTTGATTCTGGGTAATACTGGTATAACTAAGGAAAACTAGTAAATTTGGTATAACTATGTTGAAAATAATAATTATGTTTTTTTTTAACAAAACATAAACCAGTAGTACTCAACAGACTTTTTGGGTTCGTAAATGTCATAAATAAATGTTACAATATGTATGAAAAAATAAATTACAAACCTATATCAGAATAGGTTGTTATCAAAGAATCTAGACAATATGTTACTTACACTTTTAATGTCACTTTTTATATAATATCCAAGTTAGGATGAAAAATTTACAAAAATCTATGTTTGAAACATATGAATGCATAAAACACTCTTAATTATATGTTAATCCACATAAATCAATTGTACAACTAGAAAAACAAATTTTAAGGGTGTATAATACTGATTAAAATGCAAAACAGCAAAAGTATAACTATGTGGAACGTTGGTAGAACTACTATCTCTGGTATAATTATGTGTTAAAAAGGTTGCGCAGATGTGGGGAAAAACGGCGCACGCGAGAAAAAAACACTCATTCCCAATATTCGAAATTCCCAAAATTTTCAAAAAAAATCAGTTTCCCTCTATTCGAAATTTCCAAAATTCGAAATCCCCCAAATTTGTAATCCCCCAAGTAATTCGAAATCCCCCTATTCATAATATTCTTTCATTTCATTCTCCTCCATTCTTTCGAGCATCTCTTTCTCTCCTTTCTAATCTTTCGAGCATCTTTTTCGACCTCCTCTTTTCTCGGATTCTCGGATTCTTCTCTCGAGTAAGATTTTCTTTTACTCGATTTCATTTGTTATTTGATTTGATTTTCATAATTTGGATTTGTTATAAGTTTTTCATAATTTCGATTAAAGTTGATATCATGGAAGAGGAGGACCCATACTACAGTGATATGAAGAAGAACAAAAACCTAATCGAAAGATTATATGCTTATGCCGATGGTGATGGACAGTCCGAGTTAGTGACGTGTGTTGTGGGTCGATTGGAAAAGCTATTTGGGTCTATGCCTTGATATATTGGCTTTGAATTCTTGTTTGGTGTCACTAAGACTTATATGTGCTATTTATTTGTAGTACTTATCTATGTGTTGTAAGACTTCTATATTTTTTTAAGAATAACTAAGAAATACTAACCTCAGTTATACCAAGTTTTACTAGTTATACTACATTTATCAGTAATACCAGTTCTACTAGTTATACTATATTTATCAGTAATACCAGTTCTACTAGTTATAATACATTTATCTAATAATACTAGTTTTGCCCAGTTCTCCAATTGCAAAAACTCAAATTGGATGATTTCGGACAAGTTGCAAAAACTCAAATTGGATCATTTTTTGGGGGGTCTTTAATTTTGAGATATGGAGGTTCACAACGCAGACAAGTTGTGCCTAGTTAAACCGAGTAATTTACAAAAATATACCACAATTGTACCTAGTTAAACAAATTGACACAGTTATACCTAGTTATACAAACTGACAAACAAAAGAAAGAGTACTTCTAAAGTGGATCGTGCCTAAATCTTCGTACGCCGCATCACAATAGGACTCCTAATCAACACGGTAGACCCATTTTCCCCTTCCTTACAGGTTTCACCCTTTTAATAGCATTCTCTCGGACGTTTTGAGCCTTCTCTCCATCGTCTTTAGCCTTCTCTCCTTCCTTTTCTCTTCTTCTTTTGACCTTTCGGTTTCTCTTTCTCTCGTAAGTCCTCTTCATTATGTTACTTGCCTCACCTTCCACTTCACCCACCTTTTTTCCCTTACTTCTCTCTTTTTCTTTACTTCCCCCATTTTCTTTACTTGCTTCCTCTAAACCCTCAAGTTCACGTCCATCTTGAACCACCTCTTTTCCCATACCCGTCCCCATCTCTTCTTTTCTAACCTCATCTACACTCCCATCTCCAGCCACATTTATTTCCACACCCGTCTCTATTTCTTTCTTAAAACCCTCATTATCACCAACCTTATCATTCCACTCATCTCCACCATCGCCATTGTTCTCTTTTCCTTCATTCCACTGTTCTTTTTCCTTTAAAAACTTTACAAATGTTTCCACTGATTTGACTCTTACATCCAGATCATCAATCATGCCATCAATCTTCTCATTTATTTTTTGAAATTCATCCTCCAACGCTGTCATCACCCGGCTTTCTAGCTCATGCAAGTCATCTTGACTCACTTTCCCCTTAACCACTTTACTCTTAACCACATTTCTCGGAGCCATATTCGTACTCAGAGTAGCCTCAATTTCTCGGCTGGCAACATCTTCTTTGTAAAGCTCTTCAAACCATATTGTCTTATTATCCTCAGCTAGACGCTTCATCCAACCATCAACAACTACATCATCCACATCATTCCATCCAACCTCACCATCCATGATTTATCCCATAAGAACTTTCTCATCGGGAGATGGAGTCATGATACTCTGAATCTCCTGTGAATATAAAGAAATTCAATTTATCATCCATGTAATGTAATATACATTAAGATTATTACTAACCTTAGTTATACCAAGTATATCATACACTTTCGACATAGAAAAGCCTTTCATGGAACTTGCTTTAAACTTCTTCTTGCACATCTGAGGACACTCAGGATGTGCGTACTCAACATATTCTCGGAAATGGTTCATCAGAGATGTAATTACCTCAAACGCTAGAAGCTTCAAACAACAAAATTTCATTCAAAGCTTAGTTCTACCAAGTTTTCCTAAGTTGTACCAAATTTATCTAAGCTTAGAAATTATAGATGATTAATGATCAAATCATACTTACTTCCAAAGGAGTAATGAAACTAGCAAAGACTTTTTGTGGGCCTACAACTCCTCCACATGAGTCCATCAAATAGAAGATGTCTTTCATATTCTGATCAAACGCCATACGCCCCCACAGGAATGTTTTGCACAACTCTAGATCAGCCACGGCTCTAAGAAAGAAGTTCTCCACAACTTGTGCTTTTTCTCCACCCTTCCTGTTTCCAATTATGACGCTTGATAAGAAGTAGAGGACTGTCACTCTCAGACGATCATCGGAAAATTTCTTTATTGACAATAACTTATTCTCCACATCTTTATATCGTAGTGTTGCCCCGGGACCAAATTGCTTCCCAACGAACTCGTTACTGCCCAATCTTTCATAGGACTTTAGATATTGATGACAGTACAATCCCGAGATGAGCGCTAATTCTCTGAGAGAATAGCGGATGGGAACACCATTGACAATAAACCAACATTCCTTCTTCTTCTCTAAACAAGTTGTGCGAAGAAAGAGCATCCACATACCCATCACCTTATGATTTGAGTCTGTTGGCATGTGGAAGAAGTGTTTAAACTGTGGGTGCTCCCTGAACCATTTCAACTCCTTCCCTTTAAGATGACCTTCTAATGTTTCCACTGCCTTATGAATATAGCACTTTCCTGATATCTCAAATGGCTTCATATACTCACTGGGACCAAAGTACATTCTTCGAGGTTGTAAAGGTTCGGTTTCCTCAGCGAGATCTTGCATTCAAAATCAAGTTGTACCAAGTTTTACCAGGTTGTACATTTTTGTTTCAGGAATTTATAACTAACAAAATAAGTCAAGTTATACCAATTTATACTTAGTTGGCACAGTTTTGAGAAATACCATTGAATCCAGAGATATCGACGCAATTGCTTCAGAATCAACTTCCGTTGCCTCTTCTCCATCTCTATCTTCTATGATTTTCTCTGTTTTTGGAGGATCGGTTCGTTCTGCATGTGGAGGATTCGCCTCTCCACATACGTTTGCGTTCTTTGTTCTCGCCATTACTATATTCTTCCACAAACAAACATATAAACCAAACCCAAAAACAACAAAATCGATTAAGAATAATCATCAAAATACATATTAAAATTTCTGATTCTACAAGAAGTTTTCATCAAAATAGAGAACAAACTCGATTCTGTGGCTCTTCCGAAACTTCAATCGAAAATTTAACAAAATCGAAAAGATAATACTGAGTTCAACTTACAAAATTACTTGTTGTCCCTAGTTGCATCCGTACGAAGAAGAGTTGGGTTTCTTCGCGAATGCCGAAAGAGAAGAGAAGAGAAACTGTTTCGCGAGTCTCGAATTTGACTCAAAAGAAACGGACACAAAGGCAAAAATGGGAAATGAAACGAGTGGAAGAGTTGGGTTTCTTCTTCGCGAATGTCGAACGGTTGCCGAAAGAGAAGGAAGGGAAGAAACCGAAAAGAAACCGTTTCGAGAGTCTCAAAAAAGAAACGGATACAAAGGGGTTTAGATCTGTTTAGGTGAAGGGGGGGAAGGGGGGTTGCGATTGTGTTGATTTAAGGATTTGACCCGATTACAAGAGGTTAGAGTTTTTGTGGCCCGTTTTAGGTCAGTAATATTCTCAAAGTATCAAGGGTTTCAAAGTGTTTATATCTTATTTCAATTTTTTTAAATCAAAACTAAATTAATTTTTAGAAGAAGAGTATTTGAGAAACTTTTATTTTGTTGGAGAGTACTGGAGAATTTGATCCGATTTATCCACGGTGAATTTGTGGATCCAAGTCTAATGTTTTGTAGGGTATTTAGATGTTACGGTGCACCACGCGATCTCACTTTTTTGCAAACTAGCTTTTTATAACATTAAATTCAGTTTTCAAACTATAATGTTTTTAGACCAGGTTAGGTTTATTATATAACTCTTCCCCAAATGAAATATAGAGTACGAGGATTAGGATTCAATGTTTTTTTTCGAAGAAGAGTATACACTTCACTAGACAAACTACCAAAAATTGGATGGTCTGGTGCCATTTAAAATTGTTACATATGATTAAATATATTATAAGATTTTAGTATATGTTCATGCAATAAAGGTGTAGAACACTAAAAAAGCCTAAAAGAATCCAATGCCAAGTGGACTCGCCACTATAAATACTTGTTCACCCCTCCCTCTTCCCTTTCACATTCATTCCTCGTTTCTTAATTACATCTTAACTCATCCAACCATCCAATCTCTCTCTCTCTCTCTCTCCAATTTCCATTGTTAAAAAAACAACTAACTAACTAGAAAAACCGAAAGATCTCTATAACAATCACATAAATCCTTTATTTTGCTCTGTTTTTCTCAAGAACAAAGGAAAAATGTCACTTGTCGTTTGTCAAGCTCAAGATATAACCGTTCCGAAAAATCAAAGAAACGAAAGTTTCTGTCGAAAAGATGACATGGTTGGGTTGAGTTTCCTTCAGTCTATGTCCGATATTACTGCCATTACCCCAAACAAAGAGGATAAAGCATATGTTCACCCCATCGAGAAGCGCTCTGTTTCTAAGCTGAATGAGAAAAGCTTAGAGATGTGCACTGAGAGCCTTGGGACCGAAACAGGATGCGAGAGTGGTGACGAGTTGTCCTTGCTTGCTTTGGAAGTAACCACTACTCCTAGGGTTTCTTCTCCTCAACCGAAACGTCAAGAACACGAAGGCACAAACTTGCCGGCCAAGAAATCAACGATGAGTCGCAACAACAGCTTCCCGCCGCCGATAAAGTTCATTGAAGATTCAAAGTATAATCGTATGGTGAGATGGTTAGGCGAAGATGGTCGACTTGTAGTTCAAGCAATTAGGATTTCGTCCCCGCCTCGTTGCTTTGTAGCAGAACGTGGTGAAGGAAGGCTTCGTCTCTCTCTATCGTCAGAAAAAGAGAAAGAAGGAGAAGAAGATGAAGAAGAAACAGAGGAGGGCATGGATGAGGAAAATAGTGAGAACTTGGAAGGTAAAAATGGAAAGAAAAAGTTTAGCAGATTAAGCAGCAGATGCAAGGAGAATGGTCGTGAGCCTAAACCAATGCTTACCTGGAAGCAGCAGCAGTTTTGGGTCGCCACTTAAAGACTTAATTCGACTCCAATATTTAATTAAATAATTTAAATCCGGGTTTTATTTTAGTTATATATATAATATATGTTTTCTTGTCTTTTCTATTTTTAGTATGATTTCTCGAGGGGACTGGGAGTTTTTCTATTTCTGTTTAATGTAATGTTTAAATAGGAATTATTATTATTGTCATTGTCATATTTATGAATAATCATCCTAACAAAAAAAACTGAAAATTGTACTATTTCTCTTCATTTTGTACGTGAAGGAAAAAAAAAACTCCGAAAATGTCTTTTAGGAAGCTTCCTAGAATGATTTTCCCAAACACAACTTTTTCGATCTTCCACTCATGTCATTTGCATACATTTCCGACTAATAATAATCATAGCCAACGTAATCGTTCGTCGTTGAAATTTTCTGAGCGGTTCATTTCTTACCAAAACAAGAAATAGCTAGATGTTAACCGCATACTACAATTAAAAATTTGTATGTAAATATATGGTGGTTTAATGAAAGTGAAACTTTACAATATAGGAAAAGACCAGCTACCAATGTAATTAGAAGGCAAACATCAACAATAGTAGCAGGAATTATAATTAGGAAGCCAATACATAATATTTTTTTATAATAATAAGTACATAATTGAAGTAAATTGAATCGAAATGAACTAAGCACAGAAAAAGAGTTAGTAATGGTTATATAAATAAATAAATATACGTGCGAAAATTATATGTGGTACGTACAACGGCCACATGAACGTTATGAGAGATTGTTCCCACACGGCCACATGACCATCACATGCAAAATCTGCTCTCTCTCTCCTTTTAATTTCCACCAATTTATTTTTCTTTAATTTTGCTTTTGCCGCTCTCATGTTGATTCTGCTAGATTTTCCTTGTACGAATTGCGAAGAGACTCTCTTACTTTCTTTCTCCTAACTTTCTATTTGCGTTATCATATCTTACCAAATTTGCATGACCTCATTAATACTATTACTTTTTTTATATTAATTTCAAACGGTATATATTGTTTACTTGTGGTCTCATTGGCCGATATGTATTAGATTTTGCTTCGACACTAATCATAGAACCGGTAGGTATATCATGTAGAATTTGAAGTAATTTAATGCGTGCATCAACTGAAATTGGATATGCATATGTTGTTTCACCAACATATGAACCTTTTGTTTTCTAGTTTTCGGTTAAATAACCTTTGGTAATAGAATGAAACATAAAACATGAGCACTTTCATTACAGTTTCCATTTAATCATGTATAATTCTAAATCAATTCATGCTAGTTTAGTCATTAGTGGTTGAAATGTCTACCTTTAATAAAATAAGAAACAATGGTTCGAGTCATTTCGTTTCGAGTCTAGTTATGGTTGGCCACTTAAAATGTTCTAAGAATATTTAGCTCTTCCATATATTTTAAAGACTAATTTGGAATTCCATACATATTATCTTTCGAGAATATGATGCATTTTCATTAGGATTTACTTGACCGGTTATAATAACGCAGTCTTTATATATACTTTGTTTTGGTCTTTCGGTTCTAAAGCGACTATATTTGTAGATGTTTAATCACGGTTATAAATTCACAGAAACTGTTTCGAGGTGTATGTATTCTGCATATATTCTCCGACATGGACGAAGAAATTAGTCACAGCGTGTCCGTACATAATGAACATCCCAACATATAAATTTGCAAAGTATATAAATGTTCACCAATGAGAATTAGACAACTTATGAGTAATGTCCAATCCAAAGTCCCAAAAGTGTGTAAAAATATTAAAGAGTACTTTGTCCCTCTGCAAGCGAATATCGAGAACTCAATTTCTATGGTTCTATGTGCCACTTGATGCATATTATTGACCACTCTCTCCATGCGGCACCCATTTCTGTGATATTTCAATCATTCTTTTCCACAATCAAACATTTTTTCCGCACTTTCTATTTTCGATATATTTTTCCTTCTATTTTGGTAGCCTAATCTCTTAAGCCAAAACGACCACAAATTTCCTATTGGTAACCACTATATAAATTGTGGCAACAAAAATAAAGCCACTATAATAATTTCGTAATTGTTAAATATGAGCATTCATTATATTTTTACTACGATATAACGTTTCGACTAATACATGATGAAGTTCGTTATCACACACAACAAGATGTTTTAACAGTGTATGTTTCCTTAATGGCATTGAACTAATTTCAGCGGAACCGAAAATCCAAAACATAAAGGGTTTTCATACCAAATAATATTACTGTTTTATTTCATTTTGTATTTTTGTTTTCTTTAATATTTATGTAATTACTCTCAAGTGGATGGTAGCATACTAGCATGTGTAAGAAAAAAGAACAGATAATGCATGTGGTCACGAACTTTTTTTCCATAGCAAGTTATTCAATGAATTAGACTAACATGATATATTTATCAAACTTACGGAAAATCTTAGCTTTAATTGCGACATCGTTATTTGGTTATGTACTTAAATAATTTAATCTTAATTTACCCTAAATAATATTTAAAACCAGCAGATCATAAGAATAAAAATTTATCTTGATGATAGAACCATAAAAGGGGCCGAAGCTGGGCCTAATTATATGGTTGACATAAAACGTGAAGCGAGATCTGGTTCCGGCCCAACACGTCCAACAAGGTTAAATTTGAAATTAATAAAGTGTAGGGGTTGATTTGTTAGTCTGATTCTCTCTAGGGTTTGGTTTGTCATTTACATCTTTTTTCAATTCTCTCGAGCGATCTGTTCTTCCCCTTCTTCTTCTCTGCCCCCGCCTACTCACTTTTTTTTTTTCAAATTTTTTCAGTAACAGAGTCATTCAGGTTTTCAGTTTCTCAGAGCTTTCGATTCACGATGGAAATGGCGGAAGGAGAAGGAACTACAGAGGAGAACTACGACGTAGACATCGCGACCACCGCTTCTTCACTCGGCGGCCCCGGCGTCTTCCATATCATCAATGACATAGTCGGTTTCGTCCTCTATATGCACCAGCAGATCCCTTCGTGTGTTATCTCTTCCTCCTTTTCGTTTCTCTATGCTTCGATTTATTCTTATTTGATGTTCGATCTGGTGGCTATGTATCTGTTTGTCTGTTCTTCAATCTCCCGGTTAATTTCGCGGATTAGTCAGTCTATTGTGTTCGATTTCTCGCAAATAATAGGTATTGTGAGAAGAATCGAAGATTGTTGTTTATGGATTTTATGGCTTAGTGTGAGTTTAGAGAGATTAAGTCTTGTTTAGGTGAGCTGTGTTCAATTCTAGAGGAAATTGAAATGCTTAAAGGCAATTTTCTTATGCTATATTCAGCCTCTTGCTAAATCTTTGTGAATAATATGTTGGTATCACTCGAGAAGCTCTTATTAAACGCTCAGATTGATGAATTGTGCACACTACTTCCACTTGATTTTAAAATTAAGTATGTTGTTGTATCCACTATGAGTGTTCTTTTGTTGTGGATTAGCGTTTACTGATTACCAAAGCTAGAGACTTAAATTTCCAGCTTTTGGTTTTGGCCACACATATCTCTTTTACCAGTTTGCCTGTTGGTTATATTTGTGCAGGGTATTACAAGACATGAGTCTTGAGTTTGATGGATTGCAAACAGAATTTATTGATTTGGTATGTTAGTTCTAGAGACGCCTTTTTTAGTGTACCGTTAAGGTCTTTTTCACACTCTAAGAATCTTAGGTTGTAGGAGGCGAAGCTTACACAACCTGAAGTGAAACCACTGGTTAGAAGAAAACTGGCGAGTAGAAAGAGGGAGGTGAAGAACGAAATTAAGAAGCTGGAGAAACTGATGAAAACCATCTCTAGTCTCCGAAATGCGCTGCAGCTAATGATCCGTGAAGCTCCAGGCATTCAGAAAGTTGTGTTGATTCTTGGTGGTAGTCCATTACGACCTCAAAAAGCTTATGAGTTGTTATTTACACACAGTGATTATGTTATGGGCTACGAAGGTGACTTTGCTAAATCCAAAGCTGCAGAAGCACTTTCAAAAAAGGTTATTTCTTACTCTGTGTTCATGTTGCTTAGGATTTGTTCCTTTTTAAGTAAGAAAAGGTTGATTCCTTCATTTTATTTGGCTTTATAGACAATCCGAGCCCTGATCTCAACGGGTGCTGGATCAACTTCCTACCCAGGTAACTTTTGCATAAATCTCAACCTTTTTCAGAATTTTATGCCATTGCATAAACTGTCAAGTGTTATAATGTAAACTGTAAATGATTCTTTTCCCTTCTTTTGAATTGCAGGTCCAATGAGGCTCTTCATATTGGTTCATGCTCCACCAACTTTCAATCTTCCCCAACATTTCCTTCCTAAACGTGACTTTAAATACAACAGAAAGGTATAGACCTCTGCTAGTTCTATTCACACACCCAACTATCAAAGTAGAAGATTTCGATTTCAGTCACCTGCAAACAATCTCCTTTGTTATTGCAGTTTGCGCCTTCAAAGTTGAGATTTAAGTGCCGAACGCAAGACAACACAACAATTTCTCCTCTCAACTCTAGCACAAAGGATCCAATATGGTAGTTCTCTTTTACACCTTTCTCCAGTTACACACTAAACAAGTTCTTGACCGGATCTTTGATTATGCGTACTGTCATTGCAGGTTTCAATGTCGACATGTGATAAAGGGATTAACTTTCCATCAACCAGTTGAAGAATAAGACTTGAGAGTTTGTATCTCTCTATTGTTGTAAACTTCACCCTGTTGCAGATTTTAGGAAAAAAGACCAGCATTTTTGGTATCAAATCCAATCTTGAGAATACATTGTAATAGTCTTTTATGGGTTTAATAACACACCTTACTAAACTTGCCAGCCACATTTAAAGAAGAAGAAAAAGACATGCTTATTGTGTAATACTGCATTCCAAACATCTTTTCCTACAAAAAACGATGTTCTGTTCAAATATAAAATTTCTGTTAAAAATCTAATATCGTCGAGAGATTTAATATATAAAAAGTTAGAGGGGGTCAAACGCATAAAAATAAATAAATAGGGGACAGAATGAAAAAGAAACAAAGCTTTAAGTTTTTTATAAGAGTCCTCTTCTACTTACCTACAGACGCAAAAAATTTCCTTTTCTTATTCTACCTTTAAGCTGCTACCGAATCCCTCTCTCTCAGTCGTTAACAATAGCAAAGCTTCGGTTCTCACCGGTAAGTTTTCTCTCGTTATCTTCTTCGATTGATTTCAATTGTTCCTTCTTTCTCGTTGTTTGGGGTTTATATACTCCAACTCGAATCGCTTGTTTTGCTGAAGTGAATTCGAGTTTTTAGGGTTTTGTAAGTTCTTTATTCTTCTGCCAATTTCGCTTTCTAGGTCTTTTTAACGAGGAGGAGGAAGATGATCTTCAAGATAGAAGAAGTAACTGTCTACTTCCCTTATGACAACATATATCCAGAACAATACGAATACATGGTTGAATTGAAGCGAGCCCTAGACGCCAAGGGACATTGTCTTCTCGAGATGCCTACCGGAACTGGTAAAACCATTGCCCTTCTCTCCCTTATCACCAGTTATCGACTCTCTCGTCCTGATTCTCCGATCAAGCTTGTCTACTGCACTCGTACTGTCCACGAGATGGAGAAAACGTTAGCTGAGCTTAAGCTACTCCATGATTACCAAGTACGCTATCTCGGCACCCAGGCTAAGATCCTCGCCATTGGTCTTTCCTCTCGGAAGAATCTTTGCGTTAATACTAAGGTTTTAGCAGCGGAGAATCGTGATTCTGTTGATGCCGCGTGTAGGAAACGGACGGCTAGTTGGGTTAGGGCTTTGTCGACGGAGAATCCAAATATAGAACTCTGTGACTACTTTGAGAACTATGAAAAGGCTGCTGAAAATGCGCTGTTGCCTCCTGGTGTTTATACTTTAGAGGTCAGAATTAACATATTTTAAGGTTTTTCACATTTGTTTCTTGATCAAGCTTAGGTTAAGATTGGATTGCTGTTTGATTTAGGACCTATTTCGCGGTTACTTGCACATTTTGCCTGATGGTATATGTGTGCTTGGATTTTAGGATTTACGGGAGTTTGGTAAAAATCGTGGATGGTGCCCTTACTTTCTTGCGAGGCATATGGTTCAGTTCGCCAACGTTATTGTTTATAGCTACCAGTACCTACTGGATCCCAAGGTTGCTGGAATTATATCAAAGGAGTTGCAAAAGGAGTCAGTTGTAGTGTTTGACGAGGCCCATAATATTGATAACGTGTGTATCGAAGCACTCAGCGTCAGTGTGAGGAGGGTTACACTTGAAGGAGCTAATCGAAATCTTAATAAGATAAGGCAAGAAATTGATAGGTACGCTAATTTTTTCCTACATAGCTGATACTCTTAAGTTCTCTTGAACGTGCCACTCTTAATACAACAATAAACATAGTGATAGGGTCTTTTCTTTTTGAATTGAATTTCGTGATTGTTCTTGAATGCCATCTGGGTGTCTGCTCACTCCAGTTGCTAATTGTTGGTTTTCTGATGGAAGTTTAAATTAGTAAGAAAGGGATCTGCTTTTATGAGACTGCTTTTTCTCAAAGAACTGAAAGGGGAACAAAAAATTGACAAACACTTTGTCAGTATCTTAAACACATCACTGTCTTGTTTAGTGATCCTATGGTGCATAATTATCTTGGTTCAATACAGGAAGTGACCTGGTTATTTGCTGATACTGATTTTTAAGTTCTTATTACATTATTAAAATTGTCCAACTGGTAGGAAGGTTCAAGGCTACTGATGCAGGAAGATTGCGAGCTGAATACAACCGGCTGGTTGAGGGTTTAGCACTGAGAGGGGACTTATCTGGTAAGTATGTGTTCAGGAAGGTGATGTGTGGTTTGGTTGGAAACACACAAAGTACTGGGCATATTTTCTAAATCTATGAACTTGACGTAACAAATATTTTTTCTGCAGGAAGTGATCAATGGCTTGCAAACCCTGCACTGCCCCATGATATTCTAAAGGAGGCTGTCCCGGGGAATATCAGACGGGCTGAGCATTTTGTGCATGTTTTACGCCGATTACTACAGTACTTGGGGGTACGGCTGGACACTGAGAACGTAGAGCAAGAAAGCCCTGTTAGCTTTGTATCGTCACTGAATTCTCAGGCTGGAATTGAGCAGAAAACACTTAAGTTCTGTTATGACCGACTCCAGTCTCTCATGCTAACCCTTGAAATTACAGATACAGATGAGTTTTTGCCGATCCAGACAGTGTGCGACTTTGCAACTCTTGTTGGGACATATGCCCGGGGATTTTCCATCATCATTGAGCCTTATGACGAGAGAATGCCTCATATTCCAGATCCTATATTGCAGGTAAATATGGTGTTGATCTACTTTCTTTTGAGTATTGTCACTGTGATTTCAAAGGTATTATGAACCGTTGGAATAATTGAGAAATGTATCTGAAACATATATTCTTTTGTATCTTAGTTGAGCTGTCATGATGCGTCTCTGGCGATCAAACCGGTGTTTGATCGTTTCCAATCAGTCGTGATTACATCAGGCACCTTGAGTCCAATTGATCTATATCCCCGTCTTCTTAGTTTCACTCCTGTTGTTAGTCGAAGCTTTAAGATGTCAATGACACGAGACTGCATCTGCCCTATGGTTCTAACTCGGGGAAGGTATGCGGTTTAAAAAACAAATCCTGAACACTTACCTTATTGTTTAATCTTATATGTATTTACATTATTGGTTGTCTTCTTTTTCAGTGATCAGCTTCCTGTTAGCACCAAATTTGACATGAGAAGTGATCCTGGTGTTGTGAGGAATTACGGAAAGCTTTTGGTAGAGATGGTATCTATTGTTCCTGATGGAGTTGTCTGCTTCTTTGTTAGTTACTCATACATGGATGGCATTATTGCTACATGGAATGAAACTGGAATTCTGAAGGTAAGGTCTTCTTCTTCGCTTTACCATTCCAGTATTTTTTTCACAGTTTTGCATGAATTTGAATTTTTTTGATACCTGAAAATATTTGTAGTTGCTACAGGCATTAATGTATGTGTTTACAGATATTACCAATGCTCTTAATTTTTTGTAGGAGATAATGCAACAGAAGCTTGTATTCATCGAAACACAAGATGTTGTAGAAACAACATTGGCACTGGATAATTATCGCAGGGCTTGCGATTGCGGAAGAGGTGCAGTTTTCTTCTCTGTGGCCAGGTAAAAATTCTTTCTATTTGTGAATGGTAGATGGTTTGGGAATTCATGGCAAGGAATTTTGGTTCTGCTTCTTTGATTCTGTCGTTTATGTATTATAATACTTGAACCGTCTCTTCTCTGCTATTTTTGGTTGGTTAACTAAATTTTAAAGAGGTTTCACTATGAATTCTCTTTTAGAAATTTCAAAGAACGTGATCAAATTTTGTATTTGAACGGCAGGGGGAAAGTTGCTGAAGGAATCGATTTTGATCGTCATTATGGAAGACTGGTTGTAATGTACGGAGTACCTTTCCAGTATACATTAAGCAAGTAAGTTCTACCCAAATGAATGTGTATCCTTTCAATTTCCGGTTTTCTGCTTTCATATTTTCATCGTACGTGGTCAGTGAGAGATGATAAAATGGAAACGGGAAAAATTTCAGGATATTACGAGCAAGGTTGGAGTATTTGCGTGATACATTTCAAATAAAAGAAGGCGATTTCCTAACTTTTGATGCCTTGGTAAGATTCTTAATTTATGATCTTTGGTGCAACTCTTTTACCTGTTTGTGACTGTTGTTAACTCCTTTTTGGCTTTAAAACAGAGGCAAGCAGCTCAATGTGTAGGGCGAGTGATCCGGTCAAAAGCTGATTATGGGATGATGATATTTGCAGACAAAAGGTATATGCACGCCTTAAAGTTTCTCTCTCTGAGTCTGGTCGTTTAGATTCTTGCTATTTACTAAATGTGATTCTCTCTATACTCTATCTTATACATTGAGTATATGCGCAAGTATCTGGGATCACCTCGAGAATAGAAGATTATTTCACAGTTCACACTGTTCCTTAGTAATGGGAAGAAATTCTTAGGACAGAACAGAGACAAGATATGCTTATGTTGGTTTCTAATGTCATATTTCTTTGGTCTAATAATACACTGCCATTGACGTATAACTTGCAGATATAGCCGTCATGATAAGCGGTCCAAACTACCAGGTTGGATACTTTCGCATCTGCGTGATGCACACTTGAATCTAAGCACTGACATGGCTATTCACATTGCTCGAGAGGTAAACCTATTATTCACTGCTTTTCTACAACTCACAGTGAAACAAACAATAGGCACTAAGAATAATTTTTTTTGGGTTTTTTTATTTGTGCAGTTTCTAAGGAAAATGGCTCAACCGTATGATAAGGCAGGTACAATGGGAACGAAAACTCTGTTGACACAAGAAGATTTGGAGAAGATGGCTGAGACTGGTGTGCAAGACATGGCTTATTAGTAGTAAACCGGTTTTTTTTTTTTTTGGTTTAGGTCTATCAAAAATTCTTTCATAGCAAAAAAAAATTCACTATAGGGTGCCATATGTGTTCCTTTTTATCCGATGATTTTCAAGAATCGTATTGAAATTTAAAGCTCGTAAAAGTTCGGTTTTGGTTTTTAGTATATTAGCAGAATTTACGCTTAAAATTTTAAGATGGCTATATTATATTCGCTCATTTATATCATTATTCAGATCCAAGTAATTATTCATTGGCTCCTTTTTTTTTTTTTTTTTTTTATTGAGTGATTTCCTTTTTTCTGATAACATAATATAAAAAAAAGGAATTTCCTTTTTCCAGGACAACAACCTCTCGGTTTATAAATACTCAACCTCTCTTCTTAATTAGTTCTTGAAATCAAAATCATATCACAGACTCGTCACCAAAAGAAGAAAATAGAGTGGCTCTAATAGCGACGAGAGCAAATATACATGAACAGGTGATGGTTATTTGTTTCTATCATGATGAAGCTAACAAAATCTTCAATCAACGAGCCGCCATATGAAAAAGACTTTTGGTCGATTGAGTTCGAATATTGATGTTAAATCCCCCCGTCTCTCGCTAGTAGCTGTGGCGGTGGTGGAGAGGGCAGCAGCGTCGTCAAGTCAAATCAAGTCACCGCGTCGTTCATAATCTGGAATCTCCACACAACCCCATCACCGGAGAGAACAAACTCAATCGTCGGGACCAAAATCGATTAGACCACAGCCGCAGAGTCACACCGTATCAGTGAGCAAAAGCCAGTCAACAAGCAAGTTGTTCACAATCACTCAATACTTCTTCCATTTTGGTTCACTTTCTAGGCATAATTAGGGATGATGCAGGAACAACAATCTCAAAATCCTCTTTTTCTTGCTTTGTAAGTAATCTCAAAATTTTCTGCTTTTCTTTATTTTGTTCTGTTTCAAGTTTATTCATCCCTCAATCAATGTTAATCTTTTTATCGTTTTATTCAATTTCAGCCTGTTCCTAAGTTATCCTAGAATTGTGGACGGCACTATCATCAACACCTATGCGCTGTAAGTAAATTTCTTATACTACTCGTTCCATTTTAGGAGTTCAATTTAAAATTATACACTAAAATAACCTAAATTTAAAAGATAACCTATTTTTTTTACTATAAGTTTTCTATATCTATACAAAGTGTTTTCATTTTATATTATATAATAATAAACAATTCTTTTTTTTGTTTTTCAAAAGTTTAAGTGTTAAATTTAAATTCGATGAAAACAAACCGAATTTAGACATCCTATACGTAAGATTTCTTTTGGTCCATTAGTTGTGTCATAAGTTCAACATGTTTCCATGTGATATGAATCTAACACTTTGCTAAATTTTATCAAATGATATTTGAAGTAAACCGTTTTAATTTTTAACTAGAAATTTTCGATTTTACAAACCAAAATGTTTTTGTTTTTAAAAGTTCTAAGTGTTAAATTTAAATAGTTTTAAACTTTTGTAAATGATAAATTTTTTAGATTTTTCACACATATTAAAGAAAAATTTAATGTTTAATTATAACTAGATTATTTTTTGTAATAAACAATTCCTCATAATTCTAAACCAATAGTAATTCAATAAATTTAAAATTTGTAATCAATATTTCTTGAAGTTTACAATTTTTTGTTATTTTTTATTTAAAAATACATTAAAAACCTAGAAAATACATTTTTTGAAACAAAAAAAACTTCTAGAAAATTCATTATTAAAAAACAGAGGGAATATAAATTTAACACTTCCCTAATTTGTTTAAAAAATTGTCAAATAAAATTCACTCATTACATTATTATTCAAATAAAGTGATATTAAATGCCAAGAAATGATTACATTGGCTCCTTATTAATCACAGCAAACATAATATAATAGCCACTGAAACACATTTATTATTTTAAGAAAATGATAAACTAAATTAATCAAGCAGTGGAAGTGAAATTGAAGTTGGCGCAGTTAGTGCGACGGCCCAATAACGTAGAACTAAACCCGAATCTGTTACTCGCCAAATCAAATTCAATCAAATTATCCTCCAACTGAAACCCTCCGATCACCACAGAGGTTCTCGCGTTGGCTCCACCGTCAACGAAACCCAAACAGATGACGTTATCGCTGACACTCACCATCGAGTTAGCTCCAGAGATCCTCCAAACGACGTCGTTGCTATGAAGCACAAGCTGAATCTCCGGCACGGCGTATCCCACGCGCGTGACGCCGACGTTCTGCGTGCTGAAACACGCGCCGAACGGTTTCACCGACGCTACTCTCGTGATGTTCCTCGCAGCTGCTTGTCTAACGAACTCCGACGTAAAAGCTTTATAGATCGACGACTCCATCACCGTGTAAGGATCCACGGTGCTGATTTTAGTTCCTCCGAATCCGGTACTGTTAATCTTCAAAAGCGTTGGATTGATCGGAACTGTTTTCTCGACGATCTTAATCGCCGTAACGCCGATGAAATACTCTGAGGATTTCTCACCTTGTGAATACGCAGAAGCAGTGCTCACCGGATTGATGAGAAGCGGCGTCGTTTGGAGTCCTGAGATCTGGATTCCGGGGAGGAAAACGTAAGGTCCGTTGCCGAAGAAGGCGACGCCTCTACCGGAAGTTAGACAGACGGCGAATTTACGGTTGAAGCTAAACGCGGCGGCGAATTGCGACGGTAAGCCGATGTTGTGACGTCCCATTCCAGCCATACCAACGGTTCCACGAGCGAGTCCTTTAAGAAGAAACGTTGATCCACAAACGAAGATTAAATTTGGGATTTTAACAACCCGACCCGGATTGGATCCGTTAGTGGATTGGATTGAGACAACGTCTAAAGCCAATTCGCCGGAAGTAGCGGTTCCGGTGACGGTGTTATCTGGAATTGCGCCGCAAGTGTTGTTACTGCAGCCAGGTCTCGGAGGAGAGAAGCACGTGCCGCAGCTGGTGGAGCCGGCGCGTGAGCAAACGGCGGAGTTGCACCGAGGGGATTGGTAAGTGGTGGAGACGTAGTCTTTGTCACAGTCGACCCAGAGATCTCGACCACCGAGGTCGAAGACGACGGAAGCGGGGACGAGAGGTGTGCGTTGGTTGATGACGGTTGTGTATTGGAGGGTAGATTGGTCTTTTGTTACTGGGAGAATGAGAGCTTTGGGTCGGAATGATGGTTGAGCAGATGATGAGAGTGAGAAGATGAAGAGAACAAGGAAGGAGAAGATGATCGGAGAAGACGCCATTGTTACTTGTTAGAGATGAAGGTGGTGATGAGTTGAAGAAGAGGATTGGTGTGTGAGTGTATTTATAGGCAAGATTTTGGTAATTTATGTGTCGGCGAATTTGAATAATTGGATAATGGTGTGACGTTCTTGACTTTTATTAGATGCTTTTTATGATTTCGTGATTTTGCTTCTCATCATGTGAAAATGACACAAATCAAATCTAATTGTTAGACAAAAAAAATAGTATTTGTTTACTGCGTTTTCCCTTTTTCTAGCATCGGTCTTTGTTTATTCTATTTTACATTAAATATATTTTACTATAGTTCAATATTTAGTCCTTTATTTTTCTTTTCAATATTTAGTCCTTATTCGAAATAAAACACAGTCTAATTCTTTCAGAAAATGTACGGTTTGTTCAAATCGAATTTTGATTTTGGTTTAAAATCTCTTAATCAACATGTATTTGCATAAATTGAGGTTGATTAAGAATAATAGACTGTAACTTAATTGATGAAGGAGTAATACGTGATCAATAATAAATATTCGAAGAGAGGAGGAACCACCGTGGATGGGTCATAGAAGCAAAGGTTGGGTGATGAAATAAATGCCAGGTGGGCGTGGGGTGCCTTTCTTGACTTTTCTTCTTTCTTTCTCGATTGCTTCCATTTTCACAATTAAAGAATCTGTCAGTCTCGATTGAATATATTTCTTACTATGTTCATAATGTACTGTTTTAGATTACTCTGACACGCCCACAGATTATTCTATAACGATCATCTTTAATCTTTTAATATCATCTCTCTTATCAATATCGAAAATTCCACGGCTTGAATTTGAATACCACTCTTCTTGAATAAGATAACGTCATGACAGCATACTATAACTTCAAATACACACTATTATATTTTAATACATCAAAGATCATTTCACATTAGTCATCCAATTTATAAAACATCGGAAAAGACATGAAATTATTTTGGGGTTGTGGTTGTGTGAGTTCGGTTTTGAGTACCTTCTCGGGCCTCTTTTGTTGAGGGCTTTCTATTGTTGGTCCTCTTTGAAGCTCCTGTTTGTAACCATTATCCAGCGCCCAATTGTTCTATGGAATGTTCGTCGGATACTGTGGGTGAAAAGTGTTCAGTTGTGTTACTTTTGAGTCTTTGGTATTAGCCAATTTTCCTATTCTTTAAGGTTTTTGCTTTTTTTATGAATTTCGTTTAGTCTCTGGGGACATTATGTTGTCCGCCGGCTTAGTTTCTGAAACTTTAAACTTTTGTCCTCGGCTTGGTTTCCCTTAAAACTCTAGGGCGTTGGTTTCCCGTAAATCTCTTGGGCTTTGCTTCCAGTTTATCCGGTTTTGTATTCGACCTTGTAACATTCTTTGTGTTTTAAATAAATCTTTCAGTGAAAAAAAAAAAAAAAAAACATGAAATTATTTATCCGATTTTTTCTGTTCATGTTTCAAGTTTCTCATATATGTCGAAGCTATGCTTATTTAAAATAGAATGTTGATATACTACTACAAAGTACAAACCATTAAGATATACTATAACTTTTGGCCCAACATTTTTTCATAGTTAATGAACATAGTTGGACACTTTTTATAATATTTATTAGTATTTAACAGCGGTATACGCGAGATAATTTTTGTTTTTTTACATAATCATAATTTAATCAATTTAATTGATATGTTTAATATTGATAGTATTAACAAAATAATAAAATAATAATTTATTCGTGTTATAATACCGAGTTAATGATATTTTAAATTTATATCAATGTCGATCTAAACCTATCCACTATATTATCTCGTCCCATAATATTTTAAATTTTTTTATAAGTGTAAATGTTCATAATATTTTAACTTTAAAATTTTTTAAAATTTATAATATCCGGTATAATTCAACGGTTCGACTAAAGAACCAAATTAAACCAGATACAAAATTTTAAATTTGGATGATTGTTAAGTTAAATTTTCTGCTCATTCAGATTTAGATTAATTTTGGTCTTATTTATAATATGACTCTGAACCATTGTCTAAAATTTTTAGTCGATGTGGGACATTGAACATACAATTTTTCTTCATTGCTTGAGTAATACATGTCTGTTTTTCAAAATTCGAATCACGACAAATGCAGAAAAAATCTAGAATTTTATTAATTTTATGTATTATATGATGATTGAAAACAACTAAACAAAATATCAAACAAAGATAATAGGAGAATCATAATTTTAAATCTTAACAAAATCTTCTAAATATCTATAGCGGAACATTATATGGAAATTTCAGATTTTATAATTAAAATTAAAATCTTAAATTGTGTTTGGTTATATGGATAGTAAATAGTAAGTTGTATAGGTTGTTTGGATATATTGTACATAAATATTTTCATATTTCATATTTATCGTTAATGAATTTTCTAATTTGTTTTTAAAATTAATGATATTTTATGTAATATTTTACAGAACAAATGTCTTTTTATTATATACTTCAAAAATATTAATGTAGATTTATAAATAAAATTATTAGTATTATTATATGATTAAAAATTTTAAACTGACAAATAAATTAATCGGAGGCATTGATTTTGGGTCACATAAATGAATGGAAATGCTGAAGAATTTAAACACGTTACTAGCTTATATCGTAATCACATAGACTATCATGTATTAGATTTTATTTTGTCTTTTATCTAACAGTCAAAAACAATCAACATCCGTGTGGTTAAATATCTATCTAAACGATTTCAAGATAAGCGTCTCAGATACTAGAAAACAAGTGGAGTTGTTCTTGACATCATGGACAACTTTTGCAATTACGAGATACTTACGGGCGTTAATTAAATATTTGATAAATGAAGCCCATCTGTTATAAATAAAGACCCATCATGCTTCAATATCCAAAAAACTTAAAAGCAAAGCTCATGGATTTACATTACAAAAGTGGAAAGCCCATGTCGATTCAATTATCCGCTTTGGGTAATATTTGTGATTTGAGTTAATCCTGGGCTTTTATGAGAACATATAGAAAAGTTAGGTCCCCATGTGTTAAGATCGGCAATATAGAGAAATTTGCAGAAGAAGAAAATATTTCTACATCTGTTCGTCTTCTTCTTCGTCTCGCCATGAAGCTCGTCAGGTAAGCTTTTTGTTTGTTCTCCATTTCGAATTGTTTCTCTCTATGGTTTTTGTTTTTGTTTGTTTCGTTTCTTTGTTCACTGTATTCGAAATTTTGACTTGTTGGAGCTCGTTCGTGGTTTGATCCCAAAATGGGTCTCTCAGGTTTTTGATGAAATTGAACAATGAGACAGTTTCAATCGAGCTCAAGAACGGAACCATTGTTCACGGAACTATTACAGGTAACTCTTTCTCATATTCCCCAGCTCCTTTTTCCTCGTTTAGGGTTTTACTAAAATCTCCGAATTTTCTTATACTCGTTTTGGGTTCTTATACAGTAAACCTTAATTTCTCCTCATGTTATTCAACGATTGTTGTGTATACAATGTCACGCTCATATTCGCAAATCATGATGTGTGTGTGATTCTCTTATTAGTATAATGCTTGTGTTGCCTGTTTCATTTACCTTGTGTGCTTGCAAGAAACCGAGTGGAAACGAGTGATTCAGATACAGATAACATTCTTTATCCTTGAAACTTAGGTTTGAAGAAACTTCTTTTGTTAATCTTTGTCTTCTTCTCCTGTTTCGATGGCATGAGTTTTTACCTCTGTAGTGGGCTTACCAACAACAAGAAGTTGGGTTTTGTCAAACTTCGAAATTGGTCTCTGATGTTGAGGTTTGTGTGATTGTGTGTTGTAGTGATTCTGTTCTTCTAGACATGGCTACTTAGACACTCGAATCAATTGTAATGCAATTAGCACTGATTGATGGGTTCACTCTTGATGATAATTCACTGCAGGGGTAGATGTTAGTATGAACACTCATCTAAAGGCCGTGAAACTAACTCTGAAAGGGAAAAACCCGGTTACATTAGACCACTTAAGTGTTAGGGGAAACAACATCCGGTATTATATTCTTCCGGACAGCTTAAATCTCGAGACTTTGTTGGTTGAGGACACCCCAAGAATCAAACCTAAAAAGCCAACAGCTGGTAATCAAACACATTTTTTTTTCTCAGCTTCATCCATTCTCAAACCATGATAAGTTTTAAGCATCTGTTATTTTCTGGATCTCGGGGTTGATCCTTATATTCATCTTTTTTCTTATGCATGAATGGTATCAGGGAAGCCGACAGGTCGTGGGCGTGGTCGAGGGCGGGGTCGTGGACGTGGCCGTGGTCGTTAAGCATTTGGCCAGGATCCCAAGTTTTTTAGTCCTTGTTAGGACAATAGAGGATTGTGTGTTGTAGTGAGGCCAATCTCGTAAAGAGATCTTAACACTAGCAAGACTATAATTATGGATACAAATATAATCTTCGACAAGATAGGTTCGATTCATCGTTTACAAGAGACTGATTTTTAATATCCAAATTCGAACTAAGACATAACCTTCCATTACAGTGATTGCTTTGCCTCTCAGCAGAACCCTCTGCTTCTCTTTGTCCAGATGAACCTTCAGAGTTCCGCCTCTGCCTGATGTCTAAACATATTTCAAAATAACAAAGTCTTTCTTGAGGAACTAATAGTCATCACTTCGAAAGTGGTCTCAAAAGTCTATATTAAGATGTGTTCGAAAGTGGTCTTCAGGAACAAAATCTTTTTTTTTTTGCGTGGGAAAAAGCAACCGAGCAAACAAAATTTAGATTCCAAACCGGGTTCAGATTTACTATATTAACCGATTGGGAACTTCTACAAAGTACAAACAATATTTGGTTAATACTAAAAGAATTATTAACCAATCGGTTGGAGGAGGAGAGCTAACAAATAACGGATTCTTTAGGGAGAAGCCCTTACAGCTGTTATTTTTTTAATTGGCGCTAATAATCTCAGTGTAAAATAACATCAAAATATCGCACGAGATGAAAAGTTGAAGCCAGGAGATAAATAAACTGAATGGTTGACGTGTCAGTTACTTATTGGGTAACGACTATAAAAAACTCATCTTCTTCTTCTTCGAGGAGTCGAGAGTGTGTATATAACAGTGATTGCAGAGCAGAGCTGCTGATCAAAGAAATAGGAAAAAGAAAGAAGAGAGAGAGAGAGAGAGAGAGAGAGAGAGAGAGAGAGCGAAAGAGAAAGAAAGAAGAAAACAGAGAAATCGAAAGAGAAAGAGAAAGAAAATGTTCAGCGGAATCACCACATGGCTCAACATCTACACGGATTTCCAGTACGGAGAATTGTCTACGAAGCTCGCGCTCCTCTTCACGAGTATGCTGACAGTGCTGATGATATTTTATGGGGAAAAAATACCTGGAGGACGAAGGCGTTGGTAAACTTTTGCAGGGGAGTATGTGGGATGGTCTACGCTTCTTTCGCTCTTGTCGATGCATTCGTCATATCCAAGTATAAGGCTGTCAGAATTTTCGACGAAATCAGCCTCATATATAGCCCGGTTATGCGTGCCTGTGGTTACTTGTGTTTATCTTGTTCGATAAAGTGAGTCTATGGTTTCTGGGCGGCTCAGTTCTTGTGATCTGTGTTGGAATCTTCGTAGTTGTAAGGCGGCATAGTGAGGGAAACATTCCAGGCGGAAAAGCAGATCCAAGATTTAAAGAAATCGTAGATGGGTTTAGCAATCAAGGAGACGCCAATGGAGTTCTGCAATTGGCGGCTTTAATGGCGCTTGTGATCAAACCGGAAGAGCCGGAGGCGGAAGAGCTCTTTAGAGCGGTTCGTGCAAACCTCAACGCTACCGGTAACAACTTACCAAGAAGCAAGATTCCTCCCAGAGCAGCCACCACCCTCACTCGGTCGCATTCAACTAAGACCGATGCCGAAGCAAACAGAGGACGGAAGAAGAACGCCACGGAGGTGTCAGCACCAACGTCTGAATTTCTTCTTTTTGTTTCTTTCTTTTATGCTAAAACTGCCGTAATATAATGAAGCAGAGGGGAACTATGAAATATATTTTTTGATACGTGCTACTTGCTAGGGTAGAGGATGTGTGCTTGTATGACCCCATTGAGGATGTATGCTTTGAGTTTCTTAGACAATTTGTGGATGAGATCTGGATGTTCCAAAAGGTAGGCACATCTTTTGGAAACAGTTTCTGATCAAAGTCCACACAACACTTTTTTTTTTAATTTTATCATCAGCTTTGTTTTGCTTTGTAAGAATCTGTTGTTGAGTAGTCTTCAGTTATTGACTAGTGATTGATTATTGTGTTTATCTGTTACTGTCAATGTTGAGTCCTGAAAATGCTCATTTTAACTGATCAATTGCTTAGAGTTTTTTACCTTGATGTCACTGCCAAATCACGACTCATGTATATCAATTTGGGTCTGTGTTTCTTACCCAGATGACATTTGCGCATTTTCTCATCAAACAGAGAGAGTAATATCAGTGCAAGATTCTGTGAAAGAGTTCATCTTTCCATCAAAGAACTAGGAACATGTGGTTGAGCTGTTTCAGTTTTGTTCATTGTCCCGTTTTATTGTTGATACAGAGGTTACTGTGGTTTCTCCATTGCTTTAGTAGTCTCCATTATTACTCTTTAGACTAAGATATGTTGATAATAATAAGTAGTGGGAACACCTTTCTTTGAACCAAAAACCAATTCGAAGAAATAGATAAACCCTTCACAGTCAGTTAGGTTTTAGTCTTATGAGAACTGGATGTATACTTCCCTTCAAAGAATCTTATTTTTCAAATCTCTTTAAAATAACTTCACATAAAACATCCGTAAGGTTAACCTAGTAAATATTGATCAACATTAACTATCGTAAGGAAAAGGCAGCGCGCGATAAGTTTTCGATTGATTACGGCAGCAATATCGATAGGCAAGAACTTGTTGCAGTTATATTAACACGAGCTAGGTGATCAATCTTATCTTAGATCAATTCAGAAACTAAAAGTTATAATCATCATATGAAAAATCGTTTTGACAGGTGAGGCAGAGGAAAGAAACAGAGGAGTTGGGAAAGAGAAGGAGAGAGGAGTTAGAGAAAGTGAGAGGGAGAAGAAAGAAGCTTGCTCTGTAGACTGTAGGACAAAACTTCATGAGATTATATGAGGAAGAAGCAAGACGTAGAAAAGGAACAGAGAATGATTGGTCTGATTGGTTTTGCGACAAGTTTGGGTACAGTTCGATTTATTTGTCCGCCACTAATTATAATGCAATGCTCATTTTTTTCAGGAAGTAATGCCCGAGAGCCTCGTGTTGCAGCCGATGGTTTCACAGAATGGCTCGACAATGGTCACGAGACCTCACCAGTGACGCCCAACAACAACCTTGTTCCTAACCACGCCCTTCCTTCCGCCTTTCAGGAGTGGCTCCAACGAAACTTTTGAGAATATTTGCTTTGTGTTACGAATGTCTTAATGTCGCGTTTATTACTAATCTGTTTGGTTTTCTAATAACCCTTTGAGAAAAACGGCTTAACTAACCCATTTATAAAAATGCATGCTGTTTTACTATATACTGGGAAACCTGTCTGGCGTCACCACTTCCGCACGTCCCCTTTCAATGGGCCAGTCAGTCTTACTAAAGATGGTCCAGCAAAGGGCCCCCGAATATGCTTGATAGTTTTGCACACGTGATATATCTTAATCTATAAGAGATACGAATATAATATATATAAATTACCCCCAAAAAATAACTCAAAAGTCAAAACCCGTAAAATATAAAATATCTATATTAACATTTCTGAAGTAAATTTTGCGAAAAAATTTTAGTTTTCGAAACTATTTACAAAAATTACCATTGTTGGGTCGTGTCAATTTTGAAATCGAGTCACAAAATATCCGAAAATCTTTAATGGATATTGACACCAACAATTACCATAACAAATTTGAGCTAATTTATTTAATCTTATATTTAAATTATTTTGAATTATTATATAATACATTTAGTTAATAAAATCTAAAAAACTTTTTTTGCATATGATTTGATTAAAATTTTTTAACATAAACATATATTACTCAATAAATGAATAAAAAAATATGTGTACAATGTCCCACATCGCCTGAAAAATTGGACAATGGTTTATAGTCATACTATAAAATAGACCAAAATGATTCTGAATACAAATGAATAGGAAGCTGGACTTATCAAGTTTTATTCGGTTTATTCCGGTTCTTTATTTCAAAGAATTTAAATTTTTTAAAAGTTTTAAAATATTATAAATATTTATATTTTATATAAAGTTTAAATATTATAAAATTTAAACTTTATTCAAATTTAAATATTTCAAAATTTTTTAATTTTTAATAAGTTAAACTTTATAAAACGTTTAAAATATTTATAATATTGAAACTTTTATGAAGTTTTAAATATTATAAATACTTTAACTTTATAAGAATTTTAAATATTATAAAAATATAAACTTTGTAATAAGTTTAAATATTATAAATATTTAAACTTTATAAAACATTTAAAGTATAATATTTAAACTTTTTAAAAATTTAAAATATCACGGGACGGGGTTATATGATGGGACAAGTTTGGATCGATATTAATACGGGATGGTATACAGCAGGTGAAATATTAGAATTAACAATCAAAATACAATTATACAATCGTAAACACTAAACAAAACAAACAATATTAACAAAACAAATACAACTTAAAATTTAAATTTTTTAGTTACAAAAAAAAATGGAGTAAAATCTAGTTAGGTTAGAAAATTGTAGTTTAGTTTCTAGTAATCCCACATCGATAAGATGTAAAGAAGAAGCTGAAACGTTTCTTATATTATATATATATATATATATATATTTTTTTTTTTTGATAAATATGTGAATTTTCATTAGATGAAAAGTTTGTAGAGATTACAAAAGCATTTAAACAAACAATTGTTCCTTGCCAAAAAAGTTTAAAAAACAAGGAAGAATTGGAGAAAGTTAAGCATTGATCCGAAAACATTTAGTGAAAACGTAGCCAAACCCGCATAAGCTTTTTATATTGCTTTCGCGTTCGTTGTTTTCGCAGGATAGCATCTCGCACCTGTCTATCAATTCCCTTAAATAAGGCAAGCGTTGCTGTGGAGAGATGGTTATGGTAACGCTGGTTTCGTTCCCCCCATATGGCGTAAATAGTTGCTTGCGCTACAAGTCGTCGTAGTGGTCGAGGAGAGGTCGAGTCATTGATATCCAACCAGGCCGAGAATTCGTCCCAAGAGTTGAAGATAACCTGATTGTAACCCAAGCGTCCTGTTGCTTGTGTCCAAAGATCCAAGCTTACCTCACAGTGAATGAAAATGTGATCTCTTGTTTCCGGTACAAGTCCACATAGACAACAGCTTGTGTCTAGGTTGAAACCCCAATTGCTTAGCCTTTCACGAGTGGGAAGTCTATTTAGGTGCGCTAGCCACATCGTAAATGCGTGCCTTGGTATAGCTCCTTTAAACCATACATGTTCTGTCCAAGATAGATGCTCATCTCTCCGCCTTATGATTTCCCAGGTTTCTTATATTATATATGAAGACTATGTTGGAAGTGATTTCTTTTTCCGCAGGATTCCAAGAGATAATTTGCATGTACAATATTACTGATATATAATAGCAATAAACGAAGCCATGGATCCTGCTACTGTGGATGAATCTCGAAGTAGGCATCATCCATGGTGATGAGTCTATCAACGAACCTTTTTTTTCTTGTTGTTTCCCTAATTATATATATATATATATATATATATATATATATATATATTTCAATCGATATATATGGGTGAATCATGTGATTAACGTCTGGTGAATGCATGAAGAGCAAATACGCATTCTAAGACATTGTGATAGCCTCGAATGTTGCAACGTTCCTGTATGTGAGAAATTACAAAATCCCCATAGCTGGAAAAAAAAATCTATATGATCCAGCTCGTAGGTTTCTACTGCTTTAGCGGCATCTTGAGTGTGGTTGAATGGGTCGCAATCTTCAAGAACATTCCGGAAATGGAGTTCACAGGAGGCTCTATGGATCGCATTAGCCATATCTTTGGTCTTGTTTTTCTCATCGTCTTATTATATTCAATTTGTCCCGTCTTTGCTCTCTATTTTGGTATTCCTTCTTCTTTGTGGTTTTTATCCGTTTTGATTTATACTATGTACGTATTATGCTGCCGAAGCCGCCGGACTAATTCCTAGATTATGCTCTGATCATTTCATGTGTACTAGTAATTTGTTCTTTTGTTTAGTTTTTCTTTGTTTGAAAAGGAACCAAGTATACTCATCAGCTATATGTATGGTGCGTAAAACATGATAAATTTTACACATCAACTCGACCTACCAGAGTTTATATTTCATTTTTCTCATCTGATAAATCGGTTATGGCTTTTCCCTGTACAGAAAAACAATTAATGTGTCACACTATGGATTTGGTCTAAAATTCACTAAGGTAAAAAAGGAGACTCCAGTTAGTTGAGGGTTCAAAAGCAAGGAAGAAAGACAGGAAGAGATAAGAAACTCTGTGTCTAACAGAGGATTCACCTTTTGGACCAAGATCTACAACTTTCTTCTTCTCTCTTGCTCTCTCATTCTCTCTCATGGCGTCATCACCTGAATCTAATCGTACAAGCAGAAATTGGATGGTAGCGAACAGACGCGTGAAGTCGCCTTCTCTGGTTCGTACAAGTCAGGCATTGATTGAGGGATAGAGCCGACAACTAGAAGATTGGAGCACAAGTTATCGGGTAAGGTTCTCTTTGTCTTTATAAAGAGAACTATAGAGAAGTTGTAAGAGTGTGGTGAGAATAAGTTTGTATTGAGAGAGAAAAGTTGTAAGAACCCTAAAGGCTCTTGATTTGAGCAAAGTCTTAGTGGATTTCCGAGTAAATCTCGGCGAGACGTAGGGATCCCGGTTTGGGACCTGAACTCGTATATGTGCTGTGTGTTCTTTACATTTCCAGGCTCATTCACTTACAAACGAAAGAATCAGAGAGTTGAGAGAAATTCCTTTTGTTGTCTTAAGTACAAAGCTTGCAGCTTTTTTAAGTTTAAGCTAAAAGGTGTTGACTTTCTTGGTTCTAATATCCACAATTTGGTATCAGAGCTCCAGGTTACAACCTAGGAACAAGGAGAATCTCACAAGATGTCTTCAGGCAAGGTTGAGGTAGAGAAGTTTGATGGAGAAGGAGATTACATACTCTGGAAAGAAAAGTTGCTTACACATTTGGAGATTTTGGGTCTTCTGAACGGGTTGGAAGAAGACGATGCTTCAGAAGAAGAGGGATCAAAAAGATGAAAGAAAGAAGACTTACAGAAAGGGAAACACTGGATATTGAGTTGAGTGGATTATTTGAAAGAGAAGAATATATAAATCTCGGAGGAGAAAGTTCTGAAATCTCAAAAGAAGCAACAACTAGTGACTCCAAAGTCATAAGTCAACAAGATGAGGAAGAATCTGAAGAAGATTTAGAAGATTACAGTCTTGAAAACTATCAACTGGCCAGAGATAGGGTTCGAAGACCTGTTAAAGCTCCTCAAAGGTTTGTTGAAGAAGTTAATCTGGTTGGTTTTGCTTTGAACACAACTGAAGATGGTGAAGCTCCTGAACCAAAATCTTACCAGGAAGTTATCACAAGTTCAGAGTGGAAAGAGTGGAAGGAAGCTATGGATGAAGAAATGAGATCATTATTCAAGAACAACACATGAATACTAGAAGACAAACCGATGATGAAGAAGATCATTGGGTGTAAATGGATATACACAAGAAAGGCTGGTATTCCAGGAGTTGAGCCACCAAGATACAAAGCCAGATTGGTGACTAAGGGATATTCTCAAAAGGAAGGAATAGACTATCAAGAGAATTTTTTCTCCTGTAGTCAAGCATGTCTCCATAAGGTATCTACTCTCAATTGTGGTCCAGTTTAATATGAAATTAGAACAGATGGACGTAAAGACAACCTTTCTCCATGGTGAGTTAGAAGAATACATCTTGATGGAACAACCTGAAGGATATAAGGTAGAAAGAGAACCAGAAAAAGTTTGTCTTCTCAAGAAATATCTGTACGGATTAAAGCAATCTCGAAGACAATGGAACCAGAGATTTGACTTATTCATGATGACTTCAGGTTACAAAAGAAGCATGTATGATTCTTGTGTCTATATTAAAGAACTATCTAATCAAACATATATCTACTTGTTCCTCTATGTAGATGATATGTTGATAGCTTCGAAAGACGAGGAAGAGATCCAGAGACTGCAAAATTTGCTCCATCATGAGTCTGAGATGAAAGATTTAGGACCTGCAAGGAAGATTCTCGGTATGGAGATTAAGCGCGACAGAGAGAAGGGGATTCTAGAGCTATCCCAAGAACAATATGTAGAGAAGGTTCTGCAAACCTTCAAGATGGATGAGTGTAAGACAGTCCATACACCATTTGGTGCCCACTTCAAGCTAAGAGCAGCCACTGAGGAGACTCTAAAAGAAGAAATGGAATTTATGAAGTCATTACCTTACTCAAATGCTATTGGTAGCATAATGTACTTGATGATTGGATCAAGACCTGATCTGGCACATTCAGTTGGTGTAGTTAGTAGATTCATGATAAATCCTACTAAGGATCATTGGCAAGCTGTGAATTGGGTGTTGAGGTACATACAAGTTTCCAAGAAAGTGAGTCTACAGTTTAAGAAGCAAGAACATTTCAAAATCAGAGGTTATTGTGACTCTGATTATGCCACATATCCGGATAGGAGAAGATCTGTTACAGGGTATGTATTTACAGCAGGAGGGAACACCATAAGTTAGAAATCGGGACTCCAAAAAGTTGTTGCTCTCTCCACCACCGAAGCTGAGTACATGGCCCTAGCAGATGCAGTCAAAGAAGCTATTTGGCTGAAAGGGTTGGCAGAGGAACAGACGCGTGAAGTCGCCGTCTCTGGTTCGTACAAGTCAGGCATTGATTGAGGGATAGAGCCGACAACTAGAAGATTGGAGCACAAGTTATCGGGTAAGGTTCTCTTTGTCTTTATAAAGAGAACTATAGAGAAGTTGTAAAAGTGTGGTGAGAATAAGTTTGTATTGAGAGAGAAAAGTTGTAAGAACCCTAAAGGCTCTTGATTTGAGCAAAGTCTTAGTGGATTTCCGAGTAAATCTCGGCGAGACGTAGGGATCCCGGTTTGGGACCTGAACTCGTATATGTGTTGTGTGTTCTTTACATTTCCAGGCTCATTCACTTACAAACGAAAGAATCAGAGAGTTGAGAAAAATTTCTTTTGTTGTCTTAAGTTTAAAACTTGCTGAAATTATTGGTTTGTTGATTCTCCCAAAATTTAAGGGATTTGTTACCTCCGTATATTGCTTTTGTTTCTTGGGTGGGGGGGGGGGGGGGGGGGGGGGGGACCAGAAATATCTTGCTTTGGAGGAAAGATTCTTAGTTGAATTTTTGGAAAACAAGAAAATCACACTGTTAAACAAGATTGTGTACTTATAAGAAAATCAGGAAGTTACCTCATTCTCCCAAGTACAAAAATAATCCTCCTCAAAAACATGAAATCATCCGATACTTAAAAAGAGGAGTTATATATCTTATGGATACAAATATATCTCCGAAAAGATAAGACTTATGGAAATTTTTTATTTCATGTCATCGTTTATAAGAGCTGACTTTTTATAGCTTAATCAAACTAAGACGCAACCTTCCATTACAGTGATTGCTTTGCCTCTCAGCAGAACCCTCTGCTTCTCTTTGTCCAGATGAATCTTCAGAGTTCCGCCTCTGCTTGATGCCTAAACACATTTCAAAATAACAAAATCTTTCCTCAGGACTAATACTTCAAAATTGGTTTGTGTGGAGAGAGAGCGAGATAAGCGAGAACCTGGTAGGCCAAGAAATCACACTTGTTCATCTTGAGGCTCCAGTAATGTGCTAAGGCACAATGCGCACTTCCAGTAACAGGGTCCTGAAGAGCAGACAGTAAAAAAACAAAAGAGGTCATGTTTTCTTTTGCTGTATCGATCACTCGCTCATAAAATCTAAGAGCAAAGACTGTATTGTATGATTACCTCATTGATTCCGAACCTCGGGGCAAAGTAGCGACTACAGAAATCATATGTAGATCCTGCAGAAGCAGCGGCAGTCACCATCATTCCTTCACAAGGGCATTTCGATATCTCATCTAGTCTTGGCTGCAATTCAATGACAGATTCCCAAGATGAAAGCACAATCTGCAAATCAATCGAAAAGAATCGAGATTTGGTTCAATCTGGCGCCATAGCAAGAAAGAAAAAAATGGAGCCAGTTGCTGAAAAATATTTACGAGGATGTCCTTCTCTGTGGCTTTAACATCAACAATGGTAGCTCCGTTCAAGGCTTTGGAGAACAAAGAGAGATCATCAATGTAGTTGACTTCAAAAATTGGAACAACAGGGAAATCCAATTCGATCGACAAGGTTGATTCATTTTTGTGCTGTTTAGCTGTTAGAATCCCTGATCTTGTGGCGAACTCAACTGTTTCCGAATCAATCAAACCGGTTGAGAAGAGAATGTGAGCAGATGCTAAAGTTGCATGACCACACAGATCCACCTGCAATAAAAAAAAAAAAAAAGAGAACCTCATTCAAAATTATAGCTGAGAGATTCACAAGAGCCAGTGACATGAATACAAGATCTACTTCTCTTCGTCTCATAACTGAAGAAACAGAATCCCTGAAGTACAACAAGATTGCGTCTGCTCTCATATGTAAAGAGTCTTGAGTCATTCACTAATAACAAGTCAACTGAACAATCCGAAATCAAAACAAAAAGACACTATAGCAGCGATTATTATAGCGAACCTCAGCGACTGGAGTAAACCACCGGAGACGGAAGCGGGGGAAATCATCGTGGGAGACGGTGATCGGAGTGAGGAAACAAGTCTCGGAGATGTTGAACTCGGTAGCAAGAGACTGAAGCCACGCGTCATCTCTCTCATGATCGTCGTCCAGAAAGCAAACAGCAGCTGGATTCCCTTTGAAGGCGGATTCAGCGAATGCATCAACTATGAAGTACTTCACTCTCTTTTTCTCCTCCATTTTTTGTTTGACCAAAGTTTTTTTTTTCTTTTTTTTTGTGAATTACTTGTGCCTTTCACGCTGTTCATTGGTCACTCACTCCATATTATTATTATTTTTTTTTTTTTAAAAGCATAACAAAGATAAATCAACATTTTGTGAAGCATTTTCACAATACTAATAAAAATTTGTGTTCTGTCTTATTCTTTAATCATAAAACCGTACGAATCGAGAATACAATACAAAGCTTTACATGCATCTCCTAAAAGCTGTTGGGGTTCTCTGATGGCTTTCAGAAACGGCTTACCTAACCCATTTGTTTAAAATGCGTGCTGTTTTTGCTCTATCTTGGGAAACTTGTTTGCCGTCAACTCTTTCGGAAAACGCCCTGTAGTGTTATCTTGGCGTTCATAAATTCACACGTTTCTTCTCTGTGCGACAGTCTTACTAAAGATGATCCAACAAAGGGCCCACGAATATGCTAGAGGGTTTTGCACCCGTGATATCGCCATCATCGGATTAAGTAAACAAATCTCGGCGATGTTGAACTCGGCGGCGAGAGACTGTCAAATCTAACTTGTGAAATCCAAATTTACATTTACATAATTGAAATTAATAAGAAACGTCAAATCCTTAAAAAGAAAAATTCAACTTAACTTTTTTTCCAAACAATTAAAAACTTGAATACTAAATCTACTAATAATAGAAAAACAAATTGAATTTGTGAAATCTCTAACTATTAAATGATTTAATTCAAATGAGGAGATCCAAAATTCGGCTAATTTTCACATCATTTGATAAATTTAGCATTACTAGTTTAAAAAAAAAAAATTTAAGTCCATCAAAAAAAAATCAAAAGTTTAAAACCTGTTTTCAAAGAAATTTTAAAACTTAAATACTAAATTTACATCACGATACAAAAAATAATTTGAACTTGTGAAATCTCTAACAATCATATAACTAGGTCAAATGACGGAATCGAATTTGTTAGTTTTTATATCGTTTTGTAAATTTAATATTATTAGTTTTAAAAAGAAATTTAAAATCAGTGAAAAAAGAAATAAAAAATTTAAAACCCTTTTTCAAATAAATTTAAAAATTTAAATGCTAAAATTACCTTACAATACAAAAAAAAAATTAAACTTATGAAATCTCTATCGATCCAATGATAAGATCCAAAATCCGGTTAGTTTCCTTATCGTTTTGTAAATTTAGTATTTATTAATTTAAAATAAAATAAAATTATAACTTGTGAAAAAATTAATACTTTTAAAACCTATTTTCCTACTTAACGTATAAAATTTTAAAATCATTAATTGGATATAGAAAAGATTGAGATAGGATGGAAATTGACCTGACCAATTGGATGCACTGCTGTCTTTGTTTTGGAATGATAGGATAGGCGAGGGTCAGAAGACATCTTTCTTCATGGGCTTGTCATTCGTTGATGGGCTGAAAATCCTTTATTTTGTTGGGGTTTGTAGTGCCCATAGAGTTTCGATAACATGGCGGTGAGGCGGTGAGAGATAGAGACTGCGATCGTGTGGACATGCCATCTCTCTTATATTTACGACGCCACAGATGAAAAGCTCCGAAGTTACAACCACATCTACATACAAAGTAGAAAAACCGGATTAGTAATCTAGAATAAAACAAAAACTTTGAGCAATACATATAATTAGGGTTAGAGGGAAGTTATAAAACCTAAATTCAAATTGGATTCGAAGGAAACCACTTTGAAACAAGAGAAACATAGGCATGAATTGACTTTAACAAACAGTTTGTGTGCAAAAGATAAAGGGAGAGTCTCTATTTTTGAGATCGACCAGACGAATTAGATAGTAGTATAATTATGAAAACATTGAATTGGCCAAATATTTCAACAAGATGGAGAAAAAAACAGAAACATATAAGTAAAAAACCTACCTGTTGAGAAAAAAACAGAAACATATAAGTAAAAAACCTACCTGTTGAGAACAGAGTGTCTTAGTCAGCGCCGATTGCTTTGATAAATTTACCGACAGCCTTCACTTTTACTTTCTGATCGTCATTTCCAAAAACGATATTAGAGGATGGAGAATCGGAAGATCAACCGAGATCGACGATCAAGATGACAAAACTAAAAATATGAAAATTATAAAAAATAATTTTTTTTAAAAAAACTCATATTTTAATTTATGAATATTTATATTTATTATTAAAATATTATTTATATTAATATTTATTTTAAAATAGAAAACTTAAGTTATTATATTTTTATATAAGAGAATGTAAAATAATATTATTTTTATAAAAATTTAATAATAATTTTTTATAAACATTTTTGTGTTTTTACTTTCATCAATTTATCATAATATCATAAATATTTTTTTATATTTTGCATAGAAAAAAAAATGTCAAAAAAAAAGAAAGAAAGAGAGATGGAGAGAGACGTGATCCTCTTGAAGTGATTGGTCACGTTTGATCCAAACTAGCAAAATTGCTAGTTCCTTGGAGAAGAAGAAATCTTGAAGATGTTTTTATATTAGATGGTGTTCGTCTCTTTCATCAGAGATTTGGGCACAATAGCACGTGATTGTGCTTCCTTACCAATCTTCATGTGGCTTTCGTTTAACTACGAACAAGATGGGAGCCACGAAGATGACTCCAATCCAGCCGTGACGAACTCGAATCCGACTATACTATTACACAAGTTTTTTCATACACAAGAAGTTCAAAAAACGACCAAAACTTGTAATTTGAAAACGATGGAGATACATAACTACGATAACAAAGTATTTCTATAGAATCGATGATTCGACGGCCGGGTAAACGCCGTTGATAACTCCACAACCGGGTATAAACATCGAAGATGACCCGACAGCAGGGTATAACGTTGTTGTTTTGAAGACATGTCCAATCTCATACGTAGTACCACATATGAATTTGGCGGGAGATATTGGGAGATGGAGAACCGAAAGATCGACCGAGATCGACGGTCGAAATGACAAAACAAATTATAATTATTTCTAAATATTTTTGTGTTTTACCCTCTTCAGTTTATCAAATGAAAATCGATTTTCGTTTTGTTTGATGAATCAGACACAGTCAAAGTAAAGAGTAAAATCAATTTCACGACTGATCTAAGTAGAAGAAAGAGAAGAGAGAATGAGAGAAAACAAAAAATGTTATTCTCTTTTTTTTTTTCCGAAAGACACAGAGGAAAGTGCTGTGATCGAATGGGTTTCTGAAGTTATATTTATAAACAAATGTCTGTTTGTACTTTCAATGGATAACCAAAGAAAAAGGGAAACCTTTGTTACGGGGGCGGGAAAGAAAATGGAAAACTTGTCGGTGAGTGAGACGAAACTCCCTACAATACCCTTTGGAAAAAAGGAAAATTTAAGATTCGTTTATCTAATAACGTCTTAGTGGGTGAGCTGGAACTCCAGCTGTTGGGCTTTGTAAGTTGCCCAATGGGCTTCGACAATACTTGAAAAGGTTAGTAATATTACTGTAAATTAATGAAGCAAAAATTCACAATCCTATAAATAAAATTTATTGTCTATTTTGTTATTTAATCATAAATCATAAAACCGTACAAATTGAGAATACAATACAAGCTTACAAGACCACATATGGGAAGTAGCAAAAAGAGAGAGAGAGAGAGAGAGTCTTGAGATCTTTTTGTTGCATAAAGAGCCCTTCAAATCGAGGCCAATGCAGCTTTTTATTCATATAAATTACAGCTACAAAGGAGTTTATGTGATGTTACCAAGCTCCTTCCTTTGACATCCTAAGGAAATGCGCGAGGCTGATGCTCGGTTTCTCGCTTGACTCCCCACTCTTCTTCCATTTGATGCTCGTTGTCTTCATTGCTATCCTTCCTATTTGTTCTGTTGCAGTTGTTGATACCAAATTGTGGTACTGCTCCAAAGAAAAGAGTTTCTTTAGGTTGTTACTCTCTATATCTTTATTCAACATCTTAGCAGAACATAGCTCAAGAGATGTGTGGCTCATACCTCACAAACACCGTGCAAAAGCAATCTATGGAATGGATCTTGAACCTTGAGCTCAAGAACATCTCCTTCAGCACCTTCCTCGATGAAATGACTTATACAGTTCTGTGAAAATAGTAAACAATTCTGAAGTCTAGGAGCAAAAGGTCTATATTTACATGTACGGCCTAAATTGTCATCTCCGAAGAATCTATACCTCATATCCCTCAATTAGTTCTGGTAAAAAGCTACGTCGAAGAGCATCTCTTGTCCTACAATCTATTCTTCGCCAAGCATTCAAGACAGCGGTTTTATCAGCATCCACAGGACCTCTCTGCCTTACGGATGACCGATTCAAGGAATCCATGATATTGGCCTGACAAAACCACAGTTTTCAATTATGGTTAAGACTTAGACCTAGTATGTAAAACAGATCACATATTTTCGGATCATTATTATAATAATTTCTACTTCTTCTGACACCCAAGTCCCAAAAGAGAGCAAATTACCTCCTTGTCCATGTCTATGCTTCTAAATTTGTCCCATTCTCCAACATAAGTCAAAGAAAAGGCTGAGGGTGGCACATCATCACCTGTTGAAAGCATTCGTAGAGTCAGTGAAACCATGAGCCTAACACCGAACAGATTAAGAAAACATGACTAATCCTAAGTAAATTTGAGATTAATACAGGAAGAGTAAACTTTGAATGGAATGTTATATTACCCCATGGTGGTGGAGCAAACAAGCCTCTGATTTCTTGGGCATCCAAACGAGGAACAAGTTCCATTAGAATACGATCATTTAACCACCTACGAGATCGCCGGTTACTAACCTGCATTAGCAATAAAAACTCATTACCTACAAAAAAAATTCATCTTGATCCTTTTGTCTTATATAACCAACCTTTGGATGGAAAATACAGAAAATCACATCTCAAGTAATATTAATAAGAGAATACCAAAATGATACCAGAACGAAAATTTTGGCTGCTCAACACGAAAGACAACATTTTTTCCCACAAATGTTAGGAAAAAAAATCAAACAATAGCGAAAAGGCACTCACTTGTCCTGTAAGGCTCTCAAGGGCCTCAATTTTCTTCTCAAGCGAGAGGCCACGAGTATCTCCTGCAAGTAAACCCTAAGAAATTCATTCCCAGGAAACGAAAAACAATTCCTGTAATCAGAAACCCTAATTCCCCAATACAGAAATTTCTCGAATTTAAGGAAATGAAACCAAACACGGGGGCCTATCCTCACCCATCTGCTTAGAAAAAGTCAAAATATAAACACTTTTGAATCAATTACCTCTATGGGGATCAATAAGAAGGCTCTCATCTCGCCGCATGACATTGGTCGCCGCCATGATTTTTGACAATTAAATGTGAGGAAATCGGCTGATTTGAACAGAAAACCGAACAACGAGACTGTTCTCTTTCAAAGGAAGACTCTTTCGCAAATGAATTCGACTTGTAGTTGCTGTTACAGACAAGGCAAGCACTACGAGAATCAACGGAGACGAAGGAAGCAACGATTTAGGATTTGGAGATAAAAATGGCAGACGCAAACGTATCCAAGGCCATGGAATATGCCGGAATATTGATATTTCTAACCCGACCCGACCGGTCTGATAAGGGCTCGAGTAAAATTAATTTCGGGTTAACTAATACCACCGGTTGAGTATTCTTACAATATAAGATTCCAAAACCTCGCGTAAATAAATAACCAAGTGAAGCAAAAACGGATTAAACGGTCAAGTATGGTATTTATGATGCTATACAAAACGTATCTAATATCTCCCTCGGTAAAAAAAATTTCGTGAAATTTACAAACTCCAGAGGTTTCTTCTTGTCTATATTATTCAAGTATTGGATGGGTCGATTCTGATAACGAGAGACTCGTGTAGATCCGGTGGTAGCTCTGCGATGGGGAGCACAGAAGCGTCGTCATTCTTCTTCCCATCTAAATCAGTACCATTCTCAGCCAATGCTTTGTCCAAGGATGATTTCGCCACTCTTGTTATGCATATTATCAGAATTACTGCACCCACATAATTCAAAACCCGATAAAACCGGGTCAAAACTCAGACCACACGCTGTCATTCTCATTCCACTGCTCACCAAGTGAAGCTAGCTACACATATATTTGGAAATATTTAATATTTACATAAGAGATTTACCAGCTAGAGCAACGCCAACCATCATGATTACCTGCATCCACAAGTGACGATGCAGAAGAATGAGCAATCAGACTTACAATGCAAGGGGACATAGATACTTCAAAAGCAATAAAACCGCAGCTAATAATAAAATGCAGATGCGAGATTATCACAATGTTATTCCTTACATATAAGATGCTTCGGACTTGGTTAAGTAATCATCATCCTCAGGATATTTAGGCAAAATTCTCAATATTTCAGATCCCAGAATTGTGTATCATATTATGGAAAATAAGCAACTTTACATTATATTGTGGGATAGACACCTAGATGTTTCCAGTAAAGCTCATAAATTAAGACCTAGTTTAAACTTCATTTCGGACAAGTTGTTATTTTTCTTACACTACAAACTCTAAACCTAGTGTTCTCAATATATTTCATTAGTGATAAATAACTATGCATTACAGTAGAGACACACAAGTATCTTCACTCAAGCTGATCTACGATCATTTCAAATCTAGTAGTCAAGTGGAAGTAAATGAGCGAAAACGTACCCAACTAAATACTGACACCTCATGCCATCCATGTGTAATATCAGAAAGATCTTTCAGAGTAGTTCCAACATAAACTAGCGCAAACGTAATGGGCTGTTACATCAAAACATTTCAGAATATTAGTACTACTGTTACGGATAATATTAGCAATCAGCACTTTTACATGCATGCAACTTGAAACAATTTCCATTGCTTTCTCAGTTTCTCCCCTTTGGCAATCTATGAATTGTGTACATACAACACTCGATTTGAATGAACCGAAACCACAACTACTGACCTCCAAGAATAGAGTAGTCCTTGGGTGTAAAAACAAAGATCAAAGCACTTGGCTCTTCTTCCACCACTATCAAAGTATAAAGGCAACATACAAGCGAATTTTAAAGAAAAATCAGTACCATCATTCCCAACCAAGTGGCCAGCATGTATTCCCCTAAGCGAACAGGGGTTACAGATAGGAGGTAATTCAACATATTGAAGGGCAGTATGGGGACAACGCGTAGCAGCAAGACTATCTGTAAAGGAAGAAAATACCAACATGTAGTTAGTAGTCAATCAATTAAATGTAGCCAGAAAATTGAGGTCCTTTTCCATACTGTTGGTCCCAGGTCTAACTTCTAGGAAGAAAAACGAACTGTCAAATTAATTGAGAGAGTGCTACTAGATTGTCATGCCTTGAAGCCAGACTTTTGAATTGCAAAGGAAACAGCTTGAAATTTTGGGTAATGCTTTATTTTTGAGGTAACATAAGATCTACCAATCTGCATGATACCAGAAAGACAAAGATAAATCATTAGCGACAATGTGATAGCCAAGATGCCACACTTAGTTGAATTGACTAGTTGTGAAGATGTGAAAAACAGGAATCATTACTTCTGTCTGTGGTTATAGCACGCAAAACCATTGCAAGCGAAATATATTAGATAGATACTACCATATCAAAGAGACATACCGTTCTACCAAGCAGAAATGCTGCTGTTGCACCTAATGTAGCTCCAAGAGAGTCGGCTACAAATCCTACTGGCAGGCCAAATAGGTAACCACCACCTAGCTGCAGAGAGAAAATTAAGACTATCAGAACAGGGATAAAAAGTCCTAGGATCCTATCTTGTACTGAAAAATTATGAACAAACATCTTAGAGAAGCACCCTAGATTTCATTACATAGTTATGAATCCACACCTACCGTGAGTACAGAAGCAGGAACCGCCACAATTGTGAGAGGAATATAAGCCAAAGCCCTGCAAATTTCAATGAGGTAAAAAAGGCTTATAACAAGATTATTTTAAGGCCGCCAGAAAACAATGTCACTAAAATAAACCAATAAGTGGTTGAAACTAGAGTATAGAACCAAAAAAAAGTAGCAAGCATGGAAAACTTACAATGCAAGTGGACCAAAAGGTCCAAGATCTTCCTTAATCCATAACAAGAAGTCCTTCAATTTCTGCAGAAAGGGAACATAACAATGATTCTAAATCATACATAATTTACTATTCGCCTGATCTATGACAACTGCTCTACGAACAAGTCTAGCAAAGTTCTTGATTAACTTCATAAGCAAATCAAAACCTCTCGCTTAGTTCAAACTACTAATCTTCATAAAAAGTGATTTCATGAAGAGTCAAAAGTGTAAACAATATAGCGACCGAGCAACACTATTTCCAAACAGAGATATAGTGATCTAGCGAGCTCCAGCGATACTCCGCTCTATAAATTTCCAAAGCATATAAGATACAGACACTACCGTTGCTACATTATCACTAAAGCTACCAATACACGCAATATGCGAATGAGTGGGATAGAGGGAGAGAGAAATTGCCTGTTCAACCGGGAGAAAAGTGAAGGCGGTGACGATAGCAACAAGGAGGAGCAGAGAGATTGCGATTCGAAAAGTGGACGGAGTAAAGGACATCGCCGCCATATACAAGGATCTGAGGCGACGCCGCCACCAAGGCCTCGAATGGTCATCCTCCGCACCGTCGTAGTCATGTTGATCTCCATTTATACAAGCTCCTGGCTTCAGCCACGGCCTCGCCCTTAGGCCCTCCACTTTCGCCAGATTTGTCTTCCCTCCCTAAAACGAAATCGTGTCTCTTCTCGCCGCTGTTCTTCACTCCCGATTCCGGAGAAATGCTTCAGACGCGTCGCCTCTCTTTCCTCCGGTTGGGAAATCGAAACATGCGATAGAGAGATTGTAGAAATGGATGGAGAGATGGAGAGATGGAGAAGCTTGTGTTTCAATTCTTCGATTTCACTGTTCTTCGATCTTGAGATTTCTGTTGCGTCTCTCGCTCGTTCTGGTTTCACTGTTAAAAAAAAAAAAACAGAAGCTTTTTTCCGCGAACTCTTTTTGGGTCATTAATAGCCCAAACATTGGGCTCATAGTTTGACCCAAAAGCCCAAACAAAGCAAATCAATTTTTTTACTGGGAGATTTCGGATGAACTAAGGGAAATTAGATTTTACTGGTTTACCACTAAAAAAACTATTTAGGATTACATTAATTATTTATCAGTCACGTTGACCATAAGAAATCTTTAATGTAACAACTGGCTTTGGGCAGGACAAAATGTTTGTAGCTTTCCAAGATATGATCCTTTGGGGGTCTCGTTCGAGTCTAGCTTTAGTAATGACAATTAAATTAGGATCTTGAAACTATGATAATATTATCCGATGACCACCACCCGTGTATGTCTTTTTTATTTAACATTTTTAATGGTTTTTTCTTTTGTCAATAACATTAGCTTTGTAGCCTGAAAATATAAATTATTTACAAATTTTCCAAACGGTCCAAAAATACATTCGATAATCTCAAGAATAATGTGATGAGAGGTAAGAGGTATCTTTCTCGAGCGTTAAAACTGGTGAAGGCAGAAATAAATAAAGTGATAACTCAGTACTTAATAAATACTCTCACGTTGTCACAAAAAAAAAGAACCGATATATTTAATCAACAAAAGAAAAAGAAAAAAACGCATTGAGTTAAAAAAATGAGAACGGAAAAAAAGGAAAAAGAGAAAAATAAGGAAAAAACGCATGTTGGATGCTGACGTGTCAGGTGGTCCATGTATCCCCGTATCAAAACCCATTCATCGTCTTCTTCCTAACAAAAACCTTTCACATCACAACACTCTCTCTCTCTAGCTCCGTCGCTGTTTTTGTCTCTCTTCAAGCGACCAAATCGAAGCGTGGCAATGGTTGTTCTAAGCACTTTGGCGTTGGTAAGAGCCGCTTATTCGCTTAATAGCTTCGTCTTTGAAGCCGAAGACATCCGATTCGGTTCGCCGTGGTGGTTCGTTGTCGTCGGTGTGGCGTGTTTCCTCGTACTATTCGCCGGGATAATGTCGGGACTCACGCTCGGACTAATGTCCCTTGGCCTCGTCGAGCTAGAGATTCTGCAACAGAGTGGTTCCTCCGCCGAGAAAAAACAGGCCGGTACGGCTCTATAGTTTTTTTCTTGATCAGACTAGATTCGACTTTCGTTGGCTTGGTTCTTGATATCTATGTTAAGTTTGATGTGTCTTTAGCACACAATTACATACTTGACTTGCTCGATTCGTAATGGCTATAGAATTTTGTTTTTACTATCTTATTCTGTGATTTTGACTACAACTCAAGTGATGGATTTACTTAAACTGTTACTCTTGAAGGGTAAATCTGGAGTTACTTAAATTGTTTTTGGATATTACAGCTGCAATCTTACCTGTGGTTAAGAAGCAACATCAACTTCTTGTGACTCTACTTCTTTGCAATGCAGCTGCAATGGAGGTAAATTTGATTTGTTACCCCAATTTTTCTCATTTAACAGCGATAAATTACTGTTTTTGTGCACCTCAGAATCAGTGAATTTTGTGCTTGATGCTTTTGTGTGTTTTTTACTTTTCAGGCTCTTCCTATATGCCTGGATAAGATATTCCACCCTTTTGTGGCTGTTTTACTCTCAGTTACTTTTGTTCTTGCTTTCGGAGAGGTAACTTTCTTTCCATATCTTCTTGGTATCAATTGTGCACTTTCCATTTATCTGTTAGTTAATAATGTTGTTGCAATTCTAACTAGATAATTCCGCAAGCTATATGCTCGAGATACGGACTTGCTGTTGGCGCTAATTTCTTGTGGCTGGTTCGCATTTTGATGATAATCTGCTATCCCATTGCTTACCCTATCGGAAAGGTGATGTTGTTGTAGACTTCTCTTTGTTAGAGCACTAAATGTCAATAAACCTTATTGTTTGGTTTTGTTTGACTAGTTGCTACAATAAGTTATGTTACAACCATGGAAGAATGGGAACTTTATTGAAAAATCTAGCAATGTCTTTAAGAAGTGTAACTTGTTAGAGCTAACTGCATTGATTATATCATCTATAGACAAGTTGATACATGTATTATATCAGAGTGGTATGCAGCTGTAGATGTTTACTTTTATCAACGTTTTATATGCCTCAGGTTCTTGATGCTGTAATTGGGCATAATGACACACTATTTAGGAGAGCTCAGCTGAAAGCGCTTGTCTCAATCCACAGCCAGGAGGTAGTTTCTCTTTATGATCGAATCAGACAAATCCAGAATAGGAAAAAGGACGGATACAGTATTACGCTGTAACCTTGTCTGATTTGTGAAGTAGTTAATTCAGTTACTTAATTATCAAAAGTATTTTTGTTTCCAGCTCCCTTTGACATGCTATTTCTCTCCAACATAGGCTGGTAAGGGGGGTGAACTGACACACGAGGAAACAATGATTATAAGCGGTGCCCTGGATTTGAGCCAGAAGGTATGTATTTGAATTACCTGTGCATATCTGGAACCTCCGGAGGTCATTTCAGCTCCCCCTGATTCTTGTATTCTGTTCACACTGATGAACAAGAGTTATGTTGTGAATGAAATGATTTACTTATTATGCCTCATTGATCCGGGTTTAGATTCTTCATATGCATGAAAATCTGTTGCATGAGGTTGCGTATGGAGGATGACTTCACTTTGCTGAATTGATGCATATACTTTTGATGCTTTCGCCTTCCAATTCAGAAGATACTTTAGTTATCTACTGCTTCAAGATTACTTTCAATGATCTAATTCATATGCTTACATTTACTGGAAGTTCAGACTGCTGAGGAGGCTATGACGCCGATTGAATCAACATTTTCGCTGGATGTAAATACAAAGTTAGACTGGTGAGTTAAGGTTAGAGTTGGCCTTTTTACAACGATTTGCTTTCTCTATCTGTCAAATCTTTCAAAGGAAAAACGAATTTGAGAAACTCCATCGGGCTGATTAGTTTATAATCCACATTGTAAAATGATATACTAGTAGAGAGTACGCTCTTTTCCTTGGTCTATCTGCTTAGTAATAGCGCATGGTTGAAATCATGAATTTTCACCTTCTAAATGCAGGGAAACAGTAGGAAAAATACTTTCCCGAGGTCATAGTCGAATCCCGGTCTACTTAGGGAATCCGAAAAATATCATTGGGCTTCTATTGGTACTCCTATCAAACTTTTGCATTGCTTCATTTCACTAAATCCTATTAGATTACTTATTTCTGTATCTACTGCTATTATCTAGGTTAAGAGTCTTCTAACTGTACGAGCTGAGACAGAAGCACCTGTAAGTTCTGTTTCCATCAGGAAGATCCCAAGGTATATCTTACTTCCCTGAGCTTATCGTACTCATAATATGTTTCTACATGAAAATAAGTATACGTTCCCATACATTGCCTGTCCAGGGTTCCATCAGACATGCCATTGTACGATATCCTAAATGAGTTTCAAAAAGGAAGCAGTCACATGGCTGCAGTTGTAAAAGTTAAAGACAAAGATAAAAAGAATAACATGCAGTTACTGAGTAATGGCGAAACACCCAAAGAAAATATGAAGTTTTACCAGAGTAGTAATTTATCGGCTCCTTTGTTGAAGCATGAATCCCATGATGTTGTTGTTGATATTGATAAAGTACCAAAGCATGTGAAAAACAGGGGAAGAAATTTCCAACAGAACGGTATTGTGACAAGAGACTTACCGTGTTTGTTGGAAGATAACGAGGATGCAGAAGTGATTGGCATCATCACGTTAGAGGATGTCTTTGAAGAACTTCTACAAGTATGATCTTATGCTTTTCGGTTTTCCTTTTCATATTTGATCCTCTGCACGTGTTACTCATCACCGTGACTTCAAAAATCTCTCTTTTACGCATATTTTTCTATATCCATTTCACTTAAGAAGCTTTCCTTTGGTGATTTTACTGAAAATGCAGGCAGAGATCGTGGATGAAACTGACGTTTACATCGATGTACATAAAAGGTATCGTGATGGTATTTATTACTTCTGAGTCACTTCTCTAATGCAGTAATGCTTACCAAAGGTTCACTAAAAAGTAATACTGCATCATATTTTTCCATTAATTCAGGGTACGTGTGGCGGCGGCTGCAGCAGCTGCTGTATCATCCATAACACGTGCTTCACCAGCGGTAAGCAAGCAACATTGGCTGATCAAATATTGAATCAAAGTTGAAAGCTTATGGGGGATTAATGATTCTTTTGTGTGGTACAGGAGATTCAAAGCAAAGTAGGACAAACCGTGAAGAAGCTTGTTGGGAAAGAAGCACGAGGTACGAAGAATTACACAACAAAAATCACAGAGCCTCTTTTATCGGAATCAGATAGATAGTTTTTTAGCTTCTGTTAATTTAAGGTTTAAGGTTCAGTGTCACGTCTCTTAGCACTTACTTTGTTGTATGTTGTGTCTATATACAGAGTAGAAATAGTGAACAAAATAAGATTAGAAAGAGTTTTGTTTCTTTCTAAACCAATAAAATGGTACATGCCGGTTTGATCAGCTTGAACGATATGAAGTATGACCACAAAAGTGGCCAAGGACACAAAATGTATTTCCATCTTTCTCCTTAATGCCCAAACGAGACAAAGGTTTTATGAGGACGTAAATCCATTAAGAATTTACATAATACAAGCCACTTCTATGTAAACTCGAGTCAAGTCCCGAGTAAATGGCATGTCGTTTAAGCAATGCATGCATACGAGTCCATCCAATATCTGGTAATATTTGTACTTCTTCTTTTGTTGGATTTGATGATTTGAGTTCATTTTTAAATCCAACCAAATTCTTGTGTTACACAATCAATGTTATAAAAATTTTAACTGAAATTTTATATTATTAAGTCATAATAGTTTAGATAAAAATCGAATTTCTGTGTAACTTGATTATCAACTAAAATAAAAGCTAAAATTTTGTTAATTAGTAAATTACAAATTTATATTAACATTTTTAAAGTACAAAGAGAAACCTTTGTTTTGTAAGATACTATATAAAATGTCATTAATTTAAAAAACAAATTAAGAAGTTCACTAAGGAAAATATGGAATATGAATATATTTATATAAATGTATCCAAACAACATCTACAATCAATTCTCTACTATCCATATAACCAAACACAATTAAAAGATTTTAATTTTAATTATAAAATCTGAAATATCCATATAATATTCCACAATTAATAATATAGATATTTAGAAGATTATGTTAAGATTTAAAATTTTGATTCTCCTATCATCTTTGTTTGATATTTTTTTTTAATTATTTTGAATCATCATATAATACATAAAATTAATAAAACTCTAGATTTTTTCTGTATTTGTCATGATTCGAATTTTGAAAAACGGACATGTATTACTCAAGCAATGATGAGAAATTGTGTGTTTAACGTTCCACATCGGCTAAAATTTTTAGACAATAGTTGAGAGTCATATTATAAGTAATACCAAAATGAATCTAAATCTGAATAAGCAGGAAGTTAAACTTAACAAGCATTCAAATTTAAAAATTTGTATATGGTTTAATTCGGTTCTTTAGTCGAACCGTTTAATAATATCGGATATAACAAATTTTAAATTTTTAAAAGGTTTAAAATATTATGAATATTTACAATTATAAAGAGTTTAAAGTATCACAGAACGGGGTTATATGGCGGAACGGGGTTGGATCGATATTAATATAAATTTAAAATATCACTAATGTTACAGGTAAATCATCATTTCATTATTTTGTTAACACCATCAATATTACAATATTAGACGTATATAATTAAGTTGATTAAATTATGATTATATAAAAAAAAATACTGCGGGTTAAATCATAGTAAACGAGTTAAAATCTGATTATTTGGAAATTTATAAAATTAATAATAATATAATTTATATTAAAATTAAAATCAGGTTGCTCTATATATGGGGTAAATGTCTGGTAACACGTAACACCTAAAACAGTAAAAAAACATAAAAGGGTAGACACACCGGAGAGAAAGCTCAACTCTATTTGATTGTTGTTCTTCGTTCTCTCTCTGCCCCGCGTTCTCTCCCTCTCGAACTTTCCGGTAAGCTTCGTCGTTCTTCTTCATCGACTAGTGATATCTTAAGTACAGAGATTTGAATAACCTAGCTCACTCGGGTTCTATTTGTTAATTCGAATTGAGTTGATCCCTCTGACGTATAAACCCTAATTTCGTGGTCCTTGTGAAGTTTTCATCTCTCTCTCTATCTGTTTGCGCTACGAACATCGGAACTTCTAATTTCCTATTTTGTGATCCAATATTGAGTGGGGGTTACAGCTTATTCGTGGCCTTGAATCATAAAAAACGTATTGTGTGACCAATTTCCAAGAACTGTGTGTTTAAGTTTCACAGCTTCTGCTTTGATTTTGTTTCTAGTTTTTTTTTAACCTCAGTTAGTTACTTATATCAATGGTGATTGACCTGTTATTAAGTTTATTCTCTGTATCAATGCAGATTTTGTATTAAACACGAACCTAATACTGGTTCCTCGACTGGTAATGTAAGTATCTGGGTTGTTAAGTCGATGGAAAAATCAGTCCCGGTTCAGAAAACCGTTGTGCTCCAGCCATTTGTCAAGTAACTCTCTATACCACATATCTTTTTGTTTCTATTCCATTACAAACATTGCGATACTGTTTGTCTAAAATTTTCATATATATGTTCACCTGAGTAGTACCCTTATCAATTGTTTTTGCATTTCCTATGTTGATTTACATTAATTTTTAGGCTGGTGAAGCTTGTAGCGAGGGCTTTCTATGATGATTATACTACGAAAAGCGATAATCAGCAGAAATCTGCAAAAAGTGACAACAGAGGGATTGCCACTGTGGTGCTCGACGCTCTGGCGAGGTTTGTGTGCTTCTCTTCCATTTTTATCCCCAAGAGTCTATTAGGTGAATATTGATAATATTTAAAGTTGTCACAATAGTTTCCAGACAACTTTTTGTAACCACTGCATTATGAGGTTTGTTCAGTAACTGGCTCACATCTTCCTGTCACCTGGGGTTTAAGGATAATTGTAGATTAACTTTTGAAAATTGATTATGGGCTTTTAAGGTTGCTATTGCTTAGATTGGCTATTTAATCCCGCTGTGTTTTCGCTGACTTTCATTTCTGTTATTTCTTTTGTTCTATGTCTGCTAGGCGGCAATGGGTTAGAGAAGAAGACTTGGCAAAAGATCTGCAGTTGCACGCCAAGCAACTTCGAAAAATAATAAGACTTTTCGAAGAAGAAAAATTGATTATGCGTGACCACCGGAAAGAGGTCTGTGCAGACACTATATTCTTTAAAAATGTTATAAAGCAGTTACTGCACAATATGCCTCTGCTTTCAACTCCGTGACTCTTTTAGTCTTATGATAAATAGCATATTGTCATAAAATATCTAGAGTATAACAGTGATTGAAGTACATTAGTCTGAGAGAATGATAGGTTGGATACTTCTTTTCCAGGTTTTGAGTTCTTTGGTTGATGCTCATGCATTCATATAAGTTTTTTTTTTTCCCTTGTGAAACTTGTGGTTGTATTTTTTCACCACGTGTACTACATGTTTTGGTTCGATTGTTTGCTTATATTTAATCCTTTAACACTTCTTTACTTTGCTGCGTTATTGATTCTCTAATATTTTCAATAGACTGCAAAGGGTGCAAAGATGTATAGTGCTGCAGTGGCTGCTACAACTGATGGCCGAGCAGAGGACAAAGTTAAGCTCCACACCCACTCGTATTGCTGTCTCGATTATGCACAGGCATGCTTCATGTCCCTATATTTTATTTTTCAGTTTGCTGTTTTACTTTTTTTTTTTTTAATCAAACAACCCTATACTTTGTTAAACTTGCACTTCTCTATTTTACAGATATCTGATGTTGTTCGTTTTAGAGTGCACCGGATGAAAAAAAGACTCAATGATGAGTTAGAAGATAAGAATACTGTTCAGGAGTATGGCTGTCCTAACTGCCAAAGGAAGTAAAGTCCATTACTCTTTATGTTCTTATAAAATCTTTACATTTATGAGTTGTATTATGTTCATTAAATCTGAATAGATTTTCATTTCTGGTTTAGATATAATGCGCTGGATGCTCTGAGATTGATTTCTATGGAAGACGATTCTTTTCATTGTGAAAATTGCAACACTGAACTTGTTGTGGAATGTAACAAGCTAACTTCCGAAGAAGTAGTAGATGGAGATGATAATGCAAGGAGACGGCGGCGGGAAAAACTTAAAGATATGCTTCAGAGGGTGGAGGTCTGTGTATACTCTCTTAGCGGCTCATTTCAATATTCTAGAAATTTGATAAAGCTTCACTGAAGCTGTGCATCCATATTCATGATGACACCAGAATGATTTATGTTCGTGATTTAGTTTTCCTGGAGATCAGATCTTAAAGGACCAATGCTTATTGCAAATAAGAGTCTGTAGCTGTATTTAAATGTCTCCTTGGTGGTTAGTATGATGTTTATGGTTAAGGAAATGTTAATTTTTGCTTTGGCAACAATCTCATGGCTTATATTCTATATTAGGAATTGAGTATTGTTTCCCACTGCAATCTTTCACGCTAAATCGTTTTTTGGTTTAAGAATCAAGGTCTGCACTTTTCCTTTAGCCATGCTGATATAGCAAATCATCCTTCACATCATCTCATACTTATTTTTAAGTTGACAGTTTTGGAAATTTATCTCTGTGATGTAGGTTTATACCTTTCTGTTTTTAGCGATTAGTTTTGCTTGACTGTGTTTTCTTGTATTATGGCTTTTCTTGTATTCTGGCGTTAGTTATGTAGTTTGTGCGTTGACACAATTTGAGTATAAAGTGCAGATTCAACTGAAACCTCTGATGGATCAATTAAATAGAGTAAAAGACCTACCAATTCCTGAATTTGGATCTTTTCTGGCATGGGAGGCTCGTGCAGCTATGGCTGCTCGCGCAAATGGTGATCTTAACTCTAATGATCCTTTGAGGTCACAGGGTGGGTATGGTTCAACACCAATGCCATTTCTCGGAGAGACAAAGGTGATCATTACTTACACTTTTCAATGTTTATAGAAGTTCAATGTTATAATGGAAGATGAGGCAGTGGTATTGTAATGGAAATTTGCATTTTGTTTCTCCAGTCAGTTCGTGTTGAAGCTTTTTTCATTCCGCATATACATCTGCAAATTTTCTCTGCACTTTTCTTCTTTCATTGTGGTTAGTTGATTTCTTAAATCTTACATGGTTAGGTTGAGGTTAACCTTGGTGATGGAAACGAAGATGTTAAATCTAAAGGTGGAGATTCCAGTCTGAAAGTCTTGCCTCCATGGATGATCAAGCAAGGAATGAATCTGACTGAGGAACAAAGAGGGGAAATGAGACAGGAAGCAAAGGTTGATGGTGGCTCAGGAGCAGCAAAACTTTCAGATGACAAGAAATCAGCCATTGGAAATGGCGATGAAAAGGATTTGAAGGCATGTTTTTGGGGACGATTTATTTGCGTCTCTTTAGACTCTCACAGTAGTATCTTTTGGATTGCGTTTCCAGAATTTTGATAATTTTTTTTCATTTTGCTTCAGGATGAGTATCTGAAAGCTTACTACGCCGAACTGCTGAAGCAGCAAGAGCTTGCTGCAAGGCTTAATCAACAAGAATCCGCTGGTGAATTAACTCCAGACATTCAATTGGCTACTACATCCTCAGCTCGTCAGGTTGGTATGAAGTCCAAACGTGAAGAAGAAGATGTTGAATGGGAAGAAGAGACTCCTGTTGCAGGTCAGTTTGAGTTTACATACTTCATTTTCATTTCGCTTAGTTGATCATATGAAACGACACATTAGTTAGTTAGAAGGAACCTTGTTTGGTTTTTCGAGTATATATCGAAATCGCAGAGCTTCAACAAAAAGATACTTGTTAAGACATATATACTCATATTTAACTATATAAGTTAGATTACAGGTCTGTCATGTGTACATGATGTATAAAGATTATGATATGTTAATTTGGTAACTTAACATGTTACGTACTTGCAGCTAACGGAAACTACAAGGTAGACTTGAATGTGGAAGCAGAAGCTTCGGGTGGTGAAGAAGAAGAGGAAGATGATGTTGATTGGGAAGAAGGCTGAAGCAAAAGAATCAACCATTGATCATAGAATTAAAGGTCGATTGTGAATTCTCATTTACACTATAATGACTGTAGTAACTTTTTGGGAATCTCATCATCTACACCAAAATTCCTCAATTTGTACTTGTCGATGCAGACGAAAGATTGATGCATCTATGAAACAAAAATCGTTGGACGAGATTTCCATTTGCGAATCTTTTGTTTTATTTATAAGTCTGCCGGAAATATTGGGGGTTATCTTATAAATATTAAAAAAGTGGTGATAGTTTTACGGATAATGTCAAGTCATTATGTATTGTAAAAAAAAAAAAGTCATAATGTAAAAGTTTTGTCCGTGTCTTTATTTGAGTAATTAAGTAAATATTACGAGTTATTTTAGTAAATCCTTTTGTTGATAACTTGATATACGAGTTTTCGGTATTTTATAGATAAATTTTGGAAAGATAGTTATAAATTTTTAGGACTAGGATGGTTTTGTATTCTACCGAACATGGACATGAAGTATATGGGAGCGAAAAATCAACGACGAAGTTTAACACCTCTCCACGTAGAAGTGGAAGCACTCATATGGGCGATGAGATGTATGATTGATTAGGATAGATGCGAAGTATCATTCATGACCGACTGTTCAGATTTGGTGAAGATGATCTCCTCCCCGGGCGAATGGCCAGCATTTTCAACTTACCTGAAGGCGATACGAAACGACAAAGAGGAGTTTGACTTTTTTTCTCTATCTTTAATTCCACGACGCTTAAATGTTAGAGCAGATCGTTTGGCACGAAATGTTCGTACCGTTTCGACTCTTTTCACATATGTAAACAATATCCCCTCGCATTGGCTTACTTAAGTCGATCTAATATAAATGTTGACAAAAAAAAAAAAACTTGATATTATAAGATATGATTTAGAATTTAAATCTATTTATTTCCATATTAGAGCTTACCTATTTGGTAATTTGATATTATAAGATATGATTTAGAATTTAAATCTATTTAATTTTCTATAGAGCTTACCTTATATATTTGAAGTTTTTTCTTCTTTTTAGTGTCACCCAAATTTAATATTAATAGCAATAATAGGAGAATATCCGATTCCAAGAGATAAATAATATTCCTTCTGTTTTTTAATAATAAATTTTCTAAAAAAAAATTTTGTTTCAAAAAGATGTATTTTCTAGGTTTTAAATGTATTTTTAAATAAAAAATAACAAGAAATTGTAAACTTCAATAAATATTGATTGCAAATTTTAAATTTATTGAATTACTATTGGTTTAGAATTATGGAAAATTGTTTATTACAAAAAATAATGTAGTTATAATTAAATATTAAATTTTTCTTTAATATGTGTGAAAAATCTAAAAAATTCATCATTTAGAAACAGAGAGAATAATAAACAATCAATGGTTTACTATTGATGATACCTCGGCGATGGCGAGAACGATTTAGGGTTCTCAACCTGAATCTGGAGGGGAGTTAAAGAGTGGGGTGTCTGATGGATTTGGGCGTTTGGATCAGTCCAAATATGGGGGAGATTATTGGTAATCGGTGTGGGTTGGCGTGCAAGCCTTCAATACTATCGGATTTGGGTTAGCGAAGTGGGGGATGGCTACGAAGGGATTTGGAAACTTGGATCTGGGTGGAGCGGAGGATCTTTCCCGATTTCAGAAGGTAGGATCTCGAGTTTAAGGAGGAGATTGAGGATTCAGTGGAGATCTTCAGTTAATCTTTTCGAAAATTTTGCGAGAGCCAATTGGGAAATTTCAGAGATTTGTTTTGGGTTTTTCTTAAACTCCCCGGAAGAGCGGATTAGGCAAGATTGGATTTATGAGGAAGATATTATACAGTTTTCCTTTTCGATAAAGGTTTGGGGATCAAGTATGTGGAGGATACAGGAGGATCTCGCATTGATGGGTCAAGATTTAGCTAAGACTAATGGCTGGGGTGAATCAAACTCGTGATGGAAAATACGGATGTATAAAAGGTGGTCAACCGAAGGTACTTACGATCACATTTACAATCATCTCTATAACCATTTTTCTCCTATTGAGTTTTTCTTATATATTTTCTGGGTTGTTTGGCTTTGTTTCGGATCCGAGGGAATTGCTATGTCGCAAAGTCGGTTGATGGGGAAGGGGTCGGATGAGAAGAATTCGGGTGGAAAGGCGCCATTGCGGAAGATAAAAATTCTGGTGTTCGATAACACGGCTTTTATTGCTGGCTATTCGAAGACGGTGATTGGAAGGTGCTTGAATCCCCGAATGCAAGACATGAAATCTCTGTTGTTCATGTTTCCTCGGATTTGGCAACTGGAGGGAAAGGTCGTGGGAGGGGATTTGGGACTTGGCAAATTCCAGTTCGACTTTGACAATGAAGAGGATATTGTGGCGATTCTCAGGATGGAACCATTTCATTTTGATCACTGAATGGTCTCAATGGTTTGGTGGCAACCAACGATGGAATCCCACCCGTCCAAGTTGACCTTCTGGATTAGGGTGTTGGGAGTTCCTCTACAGTTCTGGGCAGATCCAACCTTTAGAGGGATTGGGAATGAACTCGGTGAGGTGCAAGCGGTTGATATTGATGGTGGTAGAGTTCAAGTGATAGTGGATGGACTTAAGCCGTTGTGCTTTGAGACTGAGATTGAGTTCGGTAATGGGGAGGAAACAGTGGTGAAACTTAGGTATGAAAGGCTATTTGGTTTCTGTAAAATATGTTTTAGCTTATGTCATGATTCTGCCTATTGTTTGCGGATGGAAATGATGCCAACCGGTGGGATTTCGGAGATCTCAAAGGAGGATGAAGAGGTTAGACAAGTTCAGAGTTATAAAGGGGCTATAAAAAATGAATAGAGACGGGGTGATGGACAGGATGACAAGTTTAAAGGCATTTATAAGGGTAAAACAAATGGGGTCCAGCAGAAAGAAGAGGGGTATAAGTCTGGCAAAGTGATTCAGTTGGGGGGTCTCAATCTCGAGCTGATCGTTTGGTAGGGGAGCCTTCCTCTAGACAAAGAAGGTATAATAGCTATGCGCAGTTAAATGATCACCGTGGGCTTCAGAGGGACGTTATTGTGCCACCGAGACAGCAACTGGAATCGAATGAGGATGCAAACAGGGGGCAAAGTAGGGTTCAGGTTGCTCCGGATATGAAGCAGAAACAGGTCCGTAAAGCACTATTTAAAGAGGGATTCCGAAGGGAGGAGTGATTCAGTGCTAGATAAAACCCTAACTTCCGAGGTAGAGGGAGGTTTGCTGAGGGCTAATTACTCAAGCACGACTGGGGTGAACAATCTGGGCGCGTCGGGAGTGGAGGAGGTGATGGCTAAGGTCATCCAAAAGGTTAGTGGGAAGGCAGTGGGGATGGTATCTCAGACGGAGGTAAGTATTCCCCAATCTGAGGTTGATATTGCTAGATCGGGACAAGATGACAGAATGTCAGGGACCTCGATTGAGGAGGATGATCTATTGGATACTGTAAACTTTTCCTCATCTTTAACTGGTATTGTTGCTACTGGTTGAATGGAGAATAATGGGGTTTATGGTGAGCAGATGTTCTTGGATGCAAGGATGGAGGAGAAAAATGAGATGGAACTTGCAGGCTCGAGTTTTGGGATGGACGGGGGAAGTCTTGAGGTGGAGGATTCAGATGCTGTGAAGGTAAACCTGGGGACATGGATCCAGTTCAAGAGGAAACTCTTTTAAAGAAGAAGGGAAAGGTTGTAGAGGGGGAGACAAGGAGAAAGGCAAAAGGTGGCTTGATTCTTAAGGGGGTAAGCTCTAAGAAACATAACGTTCAACGACTTACAACACCAAGGAAACGCCCTACTCCGAAGAGTGAGGAACATAAGGAAGATGGGGAGAACCCGAAGGATAGGGATTTGGAGAAGGAATTGTCGGGTGGGGCTAAGTCACCAAAACCACCAGGGGATAAATGAAAGTGTTAAGCTGGAATTGTCAAGGGCTCGGGAATAAGGCAACGATCGGGTATCTTCGGGACTTATGGAAACAATATATGCCAGATTTTTTGTTTCTTTCAAAGACAAAACAATCTTCTTCTTTTTTGGAAAAATTTGTAGGACATTTCGATTATTCTCATTTGAAAACGGTTGATCCAATTGGTTGTAGTGGCGGTTTAGTCATTTTTTATAATAATAATTTTAATGTTTCTATTTTACTTGAATCAAATAGATTGATAGATATTAAGACGGTTGTTAAAGGAAAAACAATTCATCTTACATTTCTGTATGGGGATATGGTATCTAAAAACCGTGATCAAGTATGAGAACGGTTAACGAGAATTAGTATAAATCGAAATACGCCATGGTTTTTAATTGGGGATTTTAATGAATTAAAAGGAAATCATGAAAAAGAGGGGGAAGATTACAACACGCATCCACATTCGTGCTGTTCAATGTGATGATAAGTGATTATGGTCTACTTGAATTCCCGTTTCTTGGAGATTGTCTATCTTGGCGAGGTTGGCGGGACAAAAATCAATTAGGTAGGTTGGATAGGGCTCTGACGAATGAGGAGTGGCATGATATGTTCAGTAACACCTTTATCGAATATTTGCCAATGATAGTCTCGGACTACAAACCGATTATTGCAACGATTATGAAAAAGAATTATGGAGGGAAACAAAGTTTTAGGTTTGATAAACGCTGGATTGGAAAAATAGGACTAACAGAGGCAATAACGGAATGATGGAATTCGGAACATGGCTCTAATGGTGGATACTTTGTGGAAAAATTGATTAATTGTAGACGGTCAATTTCTAAATGGCGGAAAAATTTAGCACCATACGGTCGACAAACAATTGAAGATCTAAAGAAGGAATTGATAGTGGCTCAGGGGGACGATTCTAGAACATCTGAGGAAATTATGTATTTAACAGTTAGCATGAGAGAGGCTTATCGGGTTGAAGAATTGTATTGGCAGCAAAAAAGAAGGAATTTATGGATGATTGTGGGAGATAATAATTCTAAATATTTTCATGCTCAAACAAAGCATAGAAGAGCTAGGAATCATTTAATAGGACTGTATAGTGAGACTGAAACATGGTTTACGAAAGAAAAGAAGATTCAAGGTATAACGGTTTCTTATTTTCAGAGGTTATTTACCAGTTCTAATCCAAAAGATTTTGAAGATTTAATGATGGAAGTTAGTGCATCTATAACGGATGAAGTTAGTGATTACTTAATAGCACCAGCTACAGAAAAATAAGTAAAAGTTGTATGTTTTCGATGCATCCGGAGAAGGCGCCAGGTCCGGATGGGTTGACAGCCCTATTTTATCAAAAAGCGTGGCATACTATTAACGCAGATTTGATACTTTTGGTTAATTCATTCTTGGAGGATGAAATTTTTAACAAGAGGTTAAACTCGACAAATATTTATCTAATACGAAAGACGGAGAGACCGATAAGGATGACAGAGAGACCGACAAAGATGATGGAACTGAGACCCATTAGTCTTTGCAATGTGGGATATAAAGTTATATCCAAAATACTCTACCAGAGACTGAAGTCGGTACTTCCAGGATTAATATCGGAAACACAATCAGCTTTTGTGGAAGGCAAATTAATACTCCCTCTGTTCCTCTATTATTGACGTTTTAGATTTTACACTGTTATTAAGAAAAATCATTACTCCACAAGTATTAAACTGTCTTGATTATATTTCCATTTTCCAATAAATGCTTTATGACTTAGTGTTTATACATGCATGATAACGCATGATACTACGACGGCTGTAATAATATGAGAACTAAAATTTTGTAACGTAAAAACAATTGTAACGTAAAAACAATTGAAATTTTCATCTCTTTGACTAAATACTCGACATTACTTATCTTGTAAAGTGACGTGCAATAAAATTTTCTTTGACAAAAAACAGAAATGCATTCATTACAAGTTCAAACGTCATCTATTATGGAACAAGAATAAAAGTTAAAACGTCAAAAATAGAAGAACAGAGGGAGTATCTGATAATATTTTAATCGCACAGGAAATGGTCCATGGCGTACGAACTAACCCTTCCTGTAAAACAAAATTTATGGCAATAAAAACGGACATGAGTAAAGCATATGACAGGTTGGAATGGGAGTTTATTGAAAATTTGCTTAGAAAAATGGGATTCTGTGAGAAGTGGATTTCAAGGACAATGTGGTGTGTCACCTCAGTTTAATACAAAGAATAGGGGGTTACGGCAGGAAGATCCTCTCTCACCATATCTTTTATCCTATGTACGGAAGTTTTGGTTGCAAATATCAAAAAAGCAGAAAAAGACAATTTAATTACGTGAATAAAGGTTGCGAAAACAAGCCCCTCAATATCACATCTGTTATTTGCGGATGATAGTTTATTCTTCTGTAAGACAACCAAAAATCAATGTAAGGTTATTTTTTTTGGGAATATTAAAACAATACGAGGAGACTTCGGGGCAACAAATAAATTTTCAGAAGTCATCGATTCAATTTGGCCATAAAATTGAGGAAGCCCATAAAAAAGAGTTACAAGAAGTTTTGGGCATCAGTTGTATTGGAGGTATGGGTGCGTATCTGGGGTTACCGGAAAGTTTAGGAGGATTCAAGACGAGAATTTTCTCCTTTGTGAGAGCTAAGTTACAACAGAGAATAAATGGGTGGTCAGCCAAAATTTTTATCAAAAGGAGGAAAAGAGGTTATGATTAAATCTGTTGCGGCGGCTTTACCAACTTATGTTATGTCTTATTTTCGGCTTCCGAAGACGGTAACATCGAAGCTTACTAGTGCCATAGCTAAATATTGGTGGAGTAGTAATGGTATTTCGAGGGGTATGCATTGGATGGCTTGGAAAAACTATGTAGGGTTCAGGGAGGTAGATCATTTTAATACAACTTTACTAGCAAAACAACTTTGGAGGTTAATAACGGTACCCGAATCTCTTTTTGCTTAGGTGTTTAGAGGATGATATTCTAGGAATTCAACACCTTTGGATATAAACAAATCTTACTCCCAATCTTACGGGTGGAGAAGTATTGCGTCTGTTCGACCTCTGGTTAAAAAAAGACTTATTAAAAGAGTAGTTGAGATGATTCCATCTCAGTATGGAATGATTCATGGATTCCAGCTCAATTCCCGAGGCCGGCCTTAAGTAATGGCTCATCTCACGATCCATTGCTCCGAGTAATAAATCTTATTGATACCCAGACAAATACATGGAATATGAATCTGTTAATTGCTAATTTTGAGGCAAAGGAGATACAATTAATTTATGCGCTTCCACTGGATGCACATACGAAACCTGATTCTTTAGGCTGACATTTTACCAAAACTGGGAAATATACAGTTAAATCGGGTTATCAAGTAATGCGGTTAGAAGAAATGGTTCCTTTTCATAAAAAATCACTAGGCCCTGATATATGTCCTTTACAGGCTTATACTTGAAAAATAAAATATCCGCCTAAATTAAGACATTTTATGTGGCAAATTATATCAGGGTGTGTGCCAGTTCTCGAAAAATTAAAACAGAGAGGTATAAATACCGATTCAGGATGTGCGAGATGTGGAGAATCAGAAGAATCCATAAACCATGCACTTCTGCATGCCCGCCAGCGCGGCAAGTTTGGGCACTATCGAAGATTCCAACTTCGACAACGGTTTTTCCATTAGACTCGATATATGCTAATATGGACTATTTATTCTGGGGTACATCACCTGAAGAATATTGCGATATGTTTCCATGGATATTATGGTATATTTGGAAAGTAAGGAAGAAAAAGTTTATGGGAATGAGGACACGTGTCCAATGGAGACTTTACGATTGGCGAAAACAGAGGAAAAGACATGGAGTCTGGCGCATGTAAAAGGAGAGTTAGAAAATCTAGTACCAAAGCATGATGTAAACAATTTATCATTACGGGGTATACTGCCTGGGCAAAAACTATTTTGCGTATAAGTGTTTTGTAGATGGTTTGTGGAAAGAAAATGATAATTATTCAGGGCTAGGCTGGTACTGTTTATTACTAAACAAAAATATACCCAGCATGGGCGCTGCAAATCTTCGCCGAAGCTTAACATCACTAGACGCCGAAGTCGAAGCACTTATATAGGCGATGAGATGCATGATTGGACACGATAGACGAGACGTGATGTTCTTAACAGATTGTTCAGACCTTGTGAAGATGGTGTCTTCTCCGATGGAGTGGCCAACTTTTGCTATTTACCTGGAGGCGATCGAGAGTGATAAGAGAGAGTTTTCAACATTTTCTTTAGTTTTAATACCACGTCATGACAATGAAAAAGCGAATAAATTGACACGGAATGTCCGTACCATACCACATATTATTACTTATGTAAACAATTGTTCCCACCATTGGCTTTTATAAGTCAATCATATAAATTTTGTTGACAAAAAAAAAACAGAGATAAATAATAATACAAAATAACAAATTTTTTTATTTATTCCTAATCAATCAATTAATACAATAAAACTTTTAAGAATTTTCAAGTCTTGGCACCTAAGTTTTTTCGGTGTTGTTAAGAGCTGACACATCATTAAAAAGACAAACCAATCAAAACATTTCAATTAATACACACAATTCTCTAGCACAACTCTCTAACTTGCCACATCAACTTTTTATTAAAAACACACCATTTTAAAAAGACAACCAATTAAATTAAAACAAATAATACACACAATCATTTTAAATTTTTGATAATAACACATAGATTTCTAATTTATTCAAAGAAAAACAAAATCAAATTATTTATAAAATGAACATATTTATTCTAGTTTTTTTTTTCACATTCTCATCGTCTTCTCCGTTCCGACTATCCTAGAGTTGAGACCATTATTAAGTTGGAACGTCTTACTATTTCACTTCTAACCCATTGTTGATTCCGAATATTAAGAAAAAAGAAAAAGTGAAATCGATGATAGTAAAAATTATGTTTTCGTCTCCACCATACGATCTTCAATGTAATCTCGTCGTTTTCAATGTTTAGGTTCTCTAGATTTATGTTAAAATTATTTTTTTCTTCCAAAATTAAAATTTTATAGAAAACCAAGATTTTTTAGTTAAAGTCATGATTTGTATTTTTTGTTTGTTTGTAGGTGATTGGATATATGGTATAAATATCGGTAACACAGTTTAAAAATTTACCTAAATCGGAACAGGACAATAAAATTATACTTCTCAAAATATTTGATCTTATTTTTCAATATCATATAGCCTAATCGAGAAAAAAAATTGTGTTATGATGTAAATTACTAGAACAACACTCTTAACCCTTATCTTCTCGTTTGTTCAAAGTTCAAACAAAAAAATTTGTAAGATCATTATTTTTTAATGTATTGAAAAAGATGACCCATAAAAAAAGAGTTGCATATGAACATGCGACCAAAAGTTTCAATAAGTTACAGTGGCTAAATGATCAAAAAATAATATTTGGATGTAGAAATTAACTACTTGAATTTGGACAAAGCTTTTGCTAAAACCCGACATTTGGAGATGTAAGTGCAAACACATAAAATTCGACAAAAATACATGATATTTAAGATTAAATAGATTGAAGGATATAAACTGTTTTTAAGACGTGTACTAAATCAAAATTTTATTATATGATTGCTCAAATGATGCAAAAATTTAGTTAAAAACTACTGAATTGATGTTTTAGACATATATAGTTCCAAAACGATTTTGAGTTTGAAATTATATCTAACATAATAAAAATATTAAAACATACAAAAAAAAAGTAAAAAAATATTTCGCGTAGCGTGAATTCTTATCTAATAAGTATAAAATACTTTAGTATTGTTTTTTCTAACTGGTGTATTTTGGAAATGTTTTTTTATTTTTTTTCTATTTTTCTTTAATAATTATTTTTTCGTAAAATAGATATAAATCTGTTGAGAAATAGATTTTCACAAACATAACTTTCATTTGTTTCATCCGGAAAAATATTGGAAAAAAACAATGTACTATTTCAGTATTATTTTTGTGGGGGGGGGGAGTAAAATAAATATACCAGCCAATCATAATTTAAGGTACTTTCCTTGTTCGCCCAATATCCATTATATGTCCCTTGTCCATTGGTTGTTGCATGGACCTTTAAATCTTAGCCGAGAAAGCCACGTCAGTCAAAGTCAAGCTCTTGACCAAAATACCCTCGGATACGCTGCAAAATTATGCTACCACCCACAGTACCGACTTAGCCCTCAAGTAGTCTTAACATAAGAGAAACAATTACGGGGCTAATCACACATACTTGTTCTTCCTCCTCCTCACAGCTCTCATCTCTTGCTCCCCAAAAAAAACGAAAATTTGGGAAAGGTTTGTGCTATTTGCTTCGTCTGTCTCTGGAAATTTTAAAAATTCAACGAGATTGAATAGTCGTATTCATAATTTTATTTTCCTGTTTGTATTTTTTGATGTCTTGTGATCGTTTATAAAAAAGTATAGTTTGATATTTTCATGATCTATTGATAATTCTGACGACTAGATTTATCTCTTTTTCTGTTGATTAGGGTTTGTAATCTCCGTTCTCCAGTTTTAGAAAGCTTAGGTGATACTAAATTCGTAGTTTTTTTTTTGCCTTTTTTCTTCTGCACTTGTGTGATTGAGTGTCTCTCTCTCTCTCTCTCTCTCTCTCTCTATCTCTCTCTCTATCTATCATATCGCGGAAAATTTTAGGGTTTATAGTGTACGCAGGAAACTACACGCCCATGAACTTTAGGTTTTCACACAAGGGGCTTTGATGTTTTTCAGATTCAACAATTTGCAGAGAAGTTGTTGTATTTCAATCTTCTTTGCAACAATTTGCTTACTATCGCCATTCTATCCTAAGATGACATTTTGCTTGTTTTCTGCAGGGGTTTATTAAATGTCACTGATGGGTTTCGGTTCTGTTTATCGCTCTCTAACGGAAATATTTCCTCAGGTAAAAACTGATATTTTTTTTATTAATACAACTTTAGCAGTGAAATCGTGAAAGCATCCATGGTTGTGCTCAGAATGCACAAGAACATTTATTAGTTTTATCAGATACTTTCACTTCCGAGAGACGTTGACACCATTTTAGATTTTGGCTTAATCATCTTTTGTTTTGTGTTTTCATATAGACTTTATGTATTTTGTAGTTTGATCGAAACCACTTTCTATATTATGTTCCACTGTAGATTGATACGCGGATTTTGAGGGCTGTTGCAATAGAACACCCGAAGGATGCTGATGAAGCTGCTGCTGTTGTTCTTTCAGAGATTCTTCCTTCTTTTACCTCAAATTTGTCCCATAATCTTACTCAATCTTCGAACAAGTCATCTGGAAGTATTTCAGAGCGCGAAGGTACAACTTTAGCCCATGGAAAGTAACCATGTTGGAACTGCTTGTTGCTCTGGCTTGTACATTCACAGCTTGAGGTTTCTTATTCTTCTATTTCCAGAGGGCATATGTTGATAAAATGCCTGTTCAAAATGCAGTAGAACGTGGTTTGGAAGATGTTGTTTCTAGGTGCCGCTCTTTTCTTGGAGCTACTGGTTCAAACTCCAGCGCTTCTACTTCTTCAGAAACTACCCCCCTGGTTGTTGCCCGTGACCATGATACCAGTGCTCCAAGTACCGATTTGGTCTCAAATATGAACGAGCTAACAAATTTTCCACCAAATGTTGGTCGTGATGTTTGCCATAAAGACCTCGGAAGTGAGGAAGTGCAATCTTTGAAAAAGGCTCTTGAAAAGGAGCACGAAAACTATGATTTCTTTGGTAGGTGTTTTGATGTTACGAGCAATGCAAAACTTGGCTTGCATGTGCCAGAGGATGATATTGCCTCAGTGGTCTCTGCCATTTCCCAAGAGAACGTTAAATTGACTAGCAATATTTGGGAAGATTTTGGTTTTGATATGACGTGGAATCAAGCAGAAAATGCTGTTTCGAAGCTGGTCGATTTAAATCCTGGAGATAGTACAACAACTATACAGCAGGGTTCATGTTTTGAAGTTGGCTCTGGGAGTACAAATGTTGTGGACGAAACTTCAAATCGTTCACTGGTCTGTGAAAATGGTGATACTGAAATAGGTGATGCTTTTAGCACATCAACCCATGTATGCAGCGTTGATCATCTAGAGGAGATTATCGAAGATGCCAAAAGTAACAAGGTATGACACATAATCTTAGCATTCTGTAAGCCTGTGAATATATTTTACTTTTGTTTACATACATTGAAGTTGTGGTCAGTGGTCAGTGGTGCTGAGGTCCAGAAAATCTGGGCCCAAGACTTCCAACTTCTAGTTACTTATCTGCATTTTGGTAGATTGGAAGGAACCCATTATTATGTTCTTCGAAATGAGAGTTTGTGATTGATACTTCAACATGATTTTTTTCTTGTGCAATGATGTAGAAAACCTTGCTTACTGTGATGGAATCGGTTACGAATTTGATGAGAGAAGTTGAAATTCAAGAGAAGGATGCAGAGAAGTCAAAGGAGGAAGCTGCTAGGGGAGGTTCGGATACTCTTCAAAAGGTTGAGGAGCTCAAGAAGATGCTGGAACATGCAAAGGAAGCAAATGACATGGTGACGTTATTGTTATCTATAATGTCAGATTACATATTGCTAAATGTGCTTCTAATTTACTATGATGTTGCAGCATGCTGGAGAAGTATATGGAGAGAAGTCAATTTTGGCCACTGAAGTAAAAGAGCTTGAAAACCGCTTACTCAACTTATCTGAAGAACGAAACAAATCTCTTGCTGTCCTTGATGAGGCATGTTTCATCTGCTGATCATAAAGATTGTCTTTTGTTTTCTTCCTGTTAGAACGAAACTGCGATGACGAATTGTCTGTCTCTGTTTCACGCTGTATAGAGATCTATCTAATTGTGTTTCTTTGTTTTTCTTTGTAGATGCGTGGAAGTCTTGAAATAAGACTAGCGGCAGCATCAGAGATGCAAAAGGCTGCTGAGCAAGAAAAAAAAGAAAAAGAAGATTCTGCACTTAAGGCACTTGCTGAACAAGAAGCCAACATGGAGAAAGTAGTCCAAGAATCAAAGCTTCTACAGCAGGAGGCAGAGGAAAACTTGAAGGTAAAATCACTACTGTGGTAAAAGACTAGCGATGAGTTTCCTAAAGTCAAAATTCTTCTCAGTCTCATCTTTTTTTTCTTCTTCAATGTGGAGAAAGTAGTCCAAGAATCTCATCTTTTTTTCTTCTTCATGACCTGCAGCTTCGAGAGTTTCTTATGGATCGTGGTCAGATCGTTGATTCCTTACAGTAAGTCCCATTCTCGACTTTCCAACCATACATTGGTCCATTTATTTAATTAGTAAACCCATGAATCTTTTAGCACATTTTCTTGTGGATATTCGTAATGATTTGGTATTCAAATGAATCTTTTAATCTCTCTTGGTTCTTTGAGCAGAGGAGAAATTTCTGTGATCTGTCAAGATGTGAAGCTGTTGAAAGAGAAATTCGACAACCGAGTGTCATTAACCAAATCAATCTCCTTGAGCCACACTAGTTCATGCGGATCATCTATGGGAAGCTTGGTGCTCGAGAATCCTTCCGAGCTATTGAATGGAGTGCCTGAAACCTCAAGCAGCAACAAGATCCCAGAAGCAGCAGCTTTCTCCATGAACAAAGATAAAGATGATTGTAGAGAGCTTGTTGAAGATGGTTGGGACATCTTTGACAAGGAGATCGACCTTTAAGGTGGTTGGTGCTGAAGAATGAAGTGACTGTAAATATAGGGTTCTAAATATGCTATAATTAAAGAATAAATGGATTTGTTTCCTACTTCTTTTAAACCAAAACTTGGATCGGGGATTGTATTGTGGTTCTAGCTTTATTCAACTCATGAGCTATATGGATGTTCTTAGTCTAATGAAACTCTTACCAGATTATGAGCTATGTATTTTCTCAGTGTGTTCGTCGTTCTTTAACAAAGCCAATGTTTTTTCTTAAACAAAGAAAAAGATATTAGAAGTTTCTAAGATTTTATAAAGGGATGTTAAATGATTCAGAAACATGATAGATTGATTAAAAGATGATTCTCTAGTTAATCTTAAAAAGATATGCTAAACAAAACATCATCAACAATAACCATACGGGGATAAAGATAGTAGAAAACTAGAAACTGGTTTTTACTTACTACATCTACTCTAATTTTTCATTTACCAAAAAATTTAGCTTAAATGTCATTCGTAGTTTTGATTTCTTTATCTTATTACCATGCAGCCGAGACAGTTGTCTGAAACTCAAGCTCAACATCTTCAATCTCTTGATCAATGGTTTCTGCACATGATTTCATTTCAACTATCCTTTTGTCCACCGCTTCCTTCTTTTCTTTAGCAACCAATTCTTGTCTCTTCAACTCCAGACTTTTGCGTTCTAACTCAGCCATTTCTTCTTCAACCTTCTGCCTTTCAATCTCTTCAGAATCAATCTTCTCCTCAAGACATTTTCTTTCCTCCGCTTTCTTTGCTCGCCCAGCTTGGAGAGACAACAATTTGCTGATCCGTGACTGTGGATTTGCTACATCGAAACCGTGCTTCTCGAGCTCGGCAAAAGAACTACTGAGGCTACTTAGTTTGCTTGAGGAAACATCGAGCTGCAGATCTTTGACTTCCTCTAGTAACCCATAGAAAGTCACCATCATACCAACCGCTGACCATTCGCGGATATCTTCTTTAGCATCGAACAACGGGCTGAAATGAGGACTTTGTGGTACTGTTTTGTACAACTCATTTGTTTCATATGTCTTCCAAAACGGCGACTTCTTTGCAAAAGGAGAAATCATTCGCGTACCCTTTGCTGGAGTTTCCTCAACATCAGCAGCAAAACTATTCACCACATTCGGGCTCTGATAAGAGGATAACTCAGTAGATTGAGGCTGATCATCAACATCATCATCGTTGCGGATATTTTTACCTTTATCACTTATCTCAGCCTCTGAACCATTACAAGTCCCATCAGTTTCATTCAGGCCTGAGTTGTGCTTTTCTTCTCTTTTCCTTTTTCTACTCCCATCTTTGCTATACTCCTTCTCAGGCAATTTATTTTGAGTTGAATCATTTCCCAAGCCATTCTGATTCCTCACAGGTGTCTTCTCAGGGGATTTCTTTCCTTCAGTTCTGGCCTCAGTTTGTTTCAACGGTGTTACAGATGAAACATAATCTTTTTCTATGGATGTCACTTTCGAGGTTATTACCGGAGGAGTATTGTCATTCATCACAGCACCAACCCTCTTCTTTCCCAATTCTCTAGTGGCAGCTACAGTGAGTGTCTCGCCAGTTTCCTCGGGATTAAGGGATCTTCTCGCATGTTCTGTAGCCGTTTTAGGAGGCATTGGCCTAGCATTAGAAGAAGAACACATTGGCTTCTTTCTTAAGACGTTGGAAGCATTTTCTTTAACGGGGTTTTGCTTTGGTCCGTTATGCCAAACCCCATCTTCCCACACCTTAAAAGGCCTAAGATCCAAGTGTTTAACATACAAGCTCTCCTTGGTAGACTCTAAACTAACCATGTACCATTTCCCAGAGAGAACTCCCATCACAAGCCCTTGACGCCAACTCGAACCATGAAACACGTCTACACAATCCAGCAAGTTATACTCTTCAACCGAAAAAGGAGGCGGGGTAGGCCTAACTCGGCGCGAATCAACGGTCATCTTTGGTTTTACCTCATCACCACTGCATCTCAAGTGTTTACTGCAGATCTTCACAATGAGTTTCTTCTGACCACTCTCCTCAACCTCCTTAATTATCATTGCAGCGACCCACGAAACTTCACCTTTACCTATGACAAAACTAACTTCCACTAATGTCCCTGGGCTAAACATGGACTTACTCAGTTCCTTGATTTCTGGTCGGACCCATTTCGAACCGGTCCAGTCAAGATGAGCTCGCAAATGCTTTGTCTCGAACTGAACAATGTCTGGTGGAAGATCGAAGTTCACCAAATAGTCCCCGTCCTCCAATTTCTTTACCACCACACCGGTGCACCATCCGCCTTTGTAATCAGCATCAACCACCGAACCTTCCTCCAAAACGACGCTGCTGTACAGATTCTCCGGCGGGACCGGTCGTATAAACCTCTGTTCCACCGTTAGAGAAGAAGAACCTTCTTTGTTGAGCATCTTCATAAAACGAACACGAAGCTTTTTGGTTCCCGAATTCGTGTTAATTGGGGTTTCTTCCAAAATAGCTCTGTACCAAGCGTTTCTAAACCCTTCTTCTTCAGAACAGATCTCTACTTCACAATCTTTGAACATCGTTTGCTCCATTGACAGAAACTAACAATGTTTTGGCTCTCAAACATTACTAACACATTGTACCGCCCCTTCTTCTTCTTCCACAGACACACCTTAAAACGGAAAACTCCGCTCTTAAGTCTGAATGTTGGAAAACAGCTCATCACTTGTGTCTTAAACTTTTTAAAACTGAACTTTAAGTTATATTTGTTTTGGTTCAATCATTGGACTCATTTAGTTCTACGTAGAGTCCATTATAAAAATTCACAAAGCTGATGGGCTCGGCCCACATAAGACCATTCCTCTTTCACTCCCACACGCACCTTGCGCGCGTGTCTATGTTGTAATCGCGGAAGACGGTTTTTCATAGGCGCGTGAGGTGAAGGTGAGGGTGAGAGTTCGTGAAGGAACAAGACAAAACCTTTCAGTTTCACCCCAAAAAAATAATCAAATCATAAACTCACGGACAAACACACACTCAGTTCATCATCAGATGGGTGTTCTCAGATATCTCTGTTTCAATCATTGTAAATTTCTCTTCTTAAAATTTCGTTTTTTGCTTCAATGGCGGTGATGAGGCTTATGCGACAGTAAGCTCGACTTTTTAGTTTTTTTAGACGTTTGTCCCTTCTTTACGTTTTCTTATGTTCCTTATTTTTTTTTTCTACTATTATGAGGCTTAGTGTTTCGATTTATCCTGATCCTGAGACTTCTTGTTTGTTCTTGTTGATTCTACTACACTATCTCCTTTAATGTGCTGGAATTTAAATTGCTTATGATAAGAAAAAAAGGGAAAACTTTGCTAAGTTTTGTTTATTGGGTTTTGTGTGGTTTTAGCTTTGAGCTGGAGATTTAGCTGATTCGATGTTAGCTGATTCTGCTCATTCTGCTACATCTGGTCAAAGGTAGAAATATTTTTCCTGATCAGTTTCTGCTGATAATTGTGTCTATCTAGAATTAGTTGGATCTTATATCAATTGCTTGACACCTCTTCCTTCACTATAGATAAGGATTGGTTTTAACTTCAGTCTGATTAGGATTTTTTTTATCCAATTTCCTTTTCCTATTGGGTTTTGTGTTTTGTATAGAACGTTGGTGTTTGATCTGTGTTCTCAACTCTAACAATAACACACAAAACTTCTAAAGATTTTGTTATGCTTTTGCTTTCAGGGATATTCATCGCCTGGATTGCTAAAGTTTAGGGAGAAAGAGAGAAGCTTTCTGCTTTGTTTAATTAATGGCTGCTTGGTCACTATCAGTTGGGATGGGATCTTGTTGTCTCAAAAATGGCGTCACTAGAACGTGGAGGTTTCCTTCTGCAAGTTTTTTTACTGGTAAGAACAAGATTAAACCTGGATCCGAGACACTGATAGTTACAAGAAATCGTTTCTTGGGGGATTTGGGTACAAGCGCGTTGCAAAGTTATCAGTTGAGTAAGATTTGTGCTTCGAAGACTTCTATCGAGCTTAAGGAGCAAGTGTCTACTAGAAGAGCTCAAGTAGATGACCTAAAGAAGGTAACATCATATTTGTTCAGGACGAAATCTGGTGCTCTTGTTAAAGTTAGAATTGAAAAGAAGAGAGAAAAGTACAGCATCATGGTTTATGTCTCATCTTTGGAACTAAGTGGTGATGACAAGATTAGACTGGTGATGGTTTGGGGTGTATACAGGTCTGATTCTGCGTGTTTCTTGCCTCTGGATTTCGAAAACTCTTCCCAGGACTCACAAACCCACACAACAGAAACTCCATTTGTGAAAAGCTCCCTGTCTGAGTTAATGCTAGGGCTAGAATTTGATGGGAAAGAATCTCCTTTCTACCTATCATTTCATCTGAAGTTAGTGTCAGGAAAAGATCCAGACGGTCAAGAAATGTTGACACACAGGAACACTGACTTCTGTGTCCCGGTCGGTTTTACTGCTGGTCATCCATTGCCGTTAGGCCTTTCTTCTGGGCCAGATAATGACTCTTGGAATTTTTCATTCTTTTCAAGAAACTCAACGAACGTGGTTTTATGCTTGTATGATGATAGCACAACCGATAAACCTGCTTTAGAGCTTGATCTCGATCCTTATGTCAACCGAACAGGTGATGTTTGGCATGCTTCAGTTGACAATACATGGGATTTTGTGAGATATGGCTACCGTTGCAAGGAGATGGCTCACTCGGAAGAAGATGTTGATGTTGAAGCTGAGCCAATTGTTTTGGATCCATATGCCACAGTCATTGGTAAATCTGTCTCTCAGAAGTTTCTTGGAAGTTTATTTAAAAACCCTTCCTTTGATTGGGGAGAAGATGTGTCTCCGAACATACCACTGGAGAAACTTATTGTTTACCGGTTGAATGTGAAGGGTTTTACACAACACAAATCCAGCAAGTTGCCTAGTAACGTAGCAGGGACTTTTTCTGGGGTAGCTGAGAAAGTTCCCCATTTGAAAACCCTTGGAATCAACGCTGTTCTCTTGGAGCCAATATTTTCCTTTTCCGAGCAAAAGGGTCCTTACTTTCCAATTCATTTCTTTTCGCCAATGGACATGTATGGACCTTCCAATGGCCTTGAATCCGCAGTTAACTCAGTGAAAGAGATGGTGAAAAAATTGCACAGTCAGGGAATAGAGGTACTTTTGGAAGTAGTTTTTACGCACACTGCTGATTCTGGAGCTCTTCGTGGAATTGATGACAGTTCTTATTATTACACGGGAAGGGCCAATGATCTAGATTCAAAAAGTTACTTGAACTGTAACTACCCTGTTGTTCAGCAGTTGATTTTGGAGAGCTTGCGTTATTGGGTAACTGAGTTTCATATAGATGGATTTTGTTTCATAAATGCTTCGTCTCTCTTGAGAGGTGTTCATGGTGAACAGCTCTCTCGTCCTCCCTTGGTTGAAGCAATAGCTTTCGATCCACTTCTTGCGGAGGCCAAACTAATTGCTGATTGCTGGAATCCACTTGAAATGATGCCAAAAGAAGTACGGTTCCCGCATTGGAAGCGATGGGCAGAACTCAATACAAGGTATTGTCGAAATGTAAGAAACTTTTTGAGGGGGAGAGGTGTTCTTAGCGATCTGGCTACAAGAATTTGTGGAAGTGGTGATATATTTACTGATGGAAGAGGTCCGGCTTTCTCCTTCAACTACATTTCCAGAAACTCAGGACTCTCTCTTGTTGACTTAGTCAGTTTCAGTGGCCCTGAGCTAGCTTCAGAGCTAAGTTGGAATTGTGGGGAAGAAGGAGCAACAAATAAATCAGCTGTTCTTCAAAGAAGGCTAAAACAAATCCGCAATTTCTTGTTTATACAGTACATTTCACTCGGAATTCCGGTGCTTAACATGGGAGATGAATGTGGTATCTCAACAAAAGGCTCGCCTTTGTTGGAATCACGGAAATCTTTTGATTGGAACACGCTAGCTTCAGCTTTCGGTACACAGATCACACAATTCATCTCTTACATGACTTCAGTAAGAGCAAGAAGAAGCGATGTGTTTCAAAGGAGAAACTTTTTGAAACCTGAGAACATTGTTTGGTATGCAAATGACCAAACAACTCCGAAATGGGAAGACCCTGCTTGCAAATTTTTGGCATTGGGGATCAAAGCCGAGGCAGAGGAAGAAGAAACTGTGTCATTGGTTGAGCCAACCGAGCCAAATAAGAGCACTGACCTGTTCATCGGATTCAATGCAAGTGATCATCCGGAGAGTGTAATCTTACCTTCACTTCCCGATGGAAGCAATTGGAGGCGATTGGTCGACACAGCTCTCCCTTTCCCGGGGTTTTTCTCTGTCGAAGGAGAGACCGTTGTAGCAGAAGAACAGGTGCAGCAACTGGTTGTGTATGAGATGAAGCCGTACAGTTGTACCCTCTTTGAAACCATCAGTTCTACTGCTTAGAATTCAAGTTATGATCTTTGTATATGTTATTGTGTTGTCATATTTCCAATAAGAATTATTCAATTAAATCAATGACTTCCACAAAATATAAGATATATAACATCACTTGTGCCTTTCCCTTGTATCCAAAGCTTAATATCTTATATACTAGATCTCCTCAAATCAGTTATCATTATTTGTTCTGATACGAAGTAATGAAACATGCCTTTTATGGCTTCAAAAGAGTACGTTCATTATACATTTGGAAAGAAGATTTTCCCCATGATTTAAGAGCATAAAGATATAATCTTCATTCATTTCGTGTAGATAGGATAAGATATGGATGCTTAGGGTTTCTAATCTTGAGCGAATTACATAACCGATTCTATAAGTAAAACCCAAAAAAGTTCTTCAAGTTTCTGTGTTTTATTCTCTTTGCTTATTTTCTTTGAAAGCAGCAGGAACGTGATCTGAAAAATGAACAACGGTTGCTGCTCAAAGTGTCAGGCTAAAGCAACGAAGAAGAAGAACTCCAAGAAAGTCGAAGGTGAGTTGTTTTACCTATCAAAAGATTTCTTACCTATCTTCACAAATCTGAAAGTTTCTTTCTGATGAACAGAGGAGTCTGATGAAGAGGATGTGAAACAAAAACAGAAAGTCGCAGAGAATGAGAACCCGAAAACAGATTCCAATGAGGAAAAAGGATCACATGAAACTTCAGATCAGAAGGATAAGAAGAAGAAGAAGAGCATCCTCACATGGCAACAATCGAGTACAAAGAAAGAGAAGGATGGTGGTAAAAACTTGTTAAGCGAGAAAAATGATGTTAACCCGCCTTGTTACACCGCTAAGTCGATGATGTACCATGGTGGACCCAATCCTTCAAACCTGTGGCCCATATCCGCAACCCCGAGAGGCCGTTATCCCCCATTTCCCATTTCCCCCATTTCATATGGTTGTGGTGGTGGTCCGATTCAACCATACCAATCCATGCCTCAAGCCAGGATGTTTGATAGTGTCCACATTTCACCATATCCGCCTATGGCTGCAGCTGCTCTTTTCCCCTATTGGCAACCCAGACCGTACATGGATACTAATCCCATGACGCATTACACTAGCTATGCAGACAATTACTCCTATTGCTTTATCTAAGTTGCTCTTATCGAGTCCATATGTTTTGCCTCTGTTAGCTTTATCTAAGAATGAAGAAACTAAAGTAATGACAAGAGTGGAGGTGTTTCTATGTAGATTTTCATAAACTTTTCATCAAACAAGGAAAAGATTAGATTATCCTTTGGTAAAGATAATGGAACAAGATTCATGGCCATACCATAGGCTCTACATCAGGAAAATATTCATTATAACGCCATTACGCCAAATGAAAAGTATTTAAGTTTGGAGATACAACGGTTATGCAGAATCAGCCACCCCTAGCTTCTCTTCTAGCGGCGTCGTGAAGTAAATCAACATCGACTCCATCAGGAGGTAACTGCACGTACCTTACCACTGATCCTCTGATGAAACAGTTTCTCACTGAAAGCTACACAAGACAACAAACAAATCCGTAAGCTAAAAAAATTATTGGAAAGATGCTTGCGAAATCTGTCACTCTTCGAGAAGATTCTTAGTGTGTAGAGAAATTCAGTGCCAAAGATACATTAATATAAAAGCGAAAAGCATTGAAATTGGTTCTGCAAACATATAGCAAATCTTTTGTACTTCTGAGTTAACTTGACATATTGCAGTATACAAGCAGCAATCATCAATCAAATATGTCAATCAGAAACACAATAGTTACAAACTTATCACTTTAAATAGTCCATTTCGTTTGTAAATTTAATCAATATCACCTTAAAGCATCTCAAACTTGGTCTGCAAGAGCCAAGCTTTCGAATTCATCAGTTCTTAGTGATATTTTGCAATAAGGAACAAAAGAGGTGTAGCAAGAAACTAGCGAGAGAGATCAAGCCTAGTGGGTCAAACCAGATATCAAAATCACACCTTATTCTACTGGATAAACTACTAAAGAACAATTCAAAGCACAAACAACAAAGAAAAGATTGCCTAGGTGAACAAACAAATCATTGGCTGCTTCAACAAACCCTAAATTCCCAAACTTGAGGAAATCGTTAATAAAGAAGAAAATCTTACCATGTGAGGGTACTTGTCCTGATCAACAACCCTAGTGTTCTCGAGTTTGATGTTCAGATACTGATCAACTGAGTGAAGAGTTCCTCTTATAGCTAAATCGTTCTTCAGCTCAACCGTCACTTCTTGTCCAACCAAATCCTTGAAGTAAGAGAAGAACAACTGCACCAGAGAAGAAACAAATATAAAAGACCCATCACGAGAAACCCTAAATCTCCGAGGAACCCTAGAACCATTCGCTAAAAGAAAACAAACCGACGAATAAAAAAAATAGCGAAGAAAGAAGAAACCTTTGATAGACTTAGGTCAAACACATTCAAATTCAGGAAAGACGAAGAAAGCATTCAAATTTACCATTTTTTCTCTGCTAATTCCTTCCTCTCTGCTCGCAATTCAACAAAAAAGCTGTAAACTTGTAGCGGGATTTGAGACTTTAGAACTTCTCTCTCTCTCTCTCGAGTAGAGTACCCTAATGATCTTTGGGTTAATTTCGAATATAAGAAACAAAAGCTATATTTATTGTAATTATTCAAAAGATTGGGTATGACCTTGCTAATTCAAGTAATATGGGCCTCCAAAAGTAAATATTTAAAATCTCATGTGTGTTTTTGGTTTTGGTCACCAGCCAAAGTCTGAATAAAGAAAAGATTTACACAAATCTAATCATATCTGACGCATATATAGGTGATTGCTGACGATAAGCTTTTTCTTATTTTTTCCATGGGTTTGTGACGAAGAAGAAGGAGAAAAGAGAACTCAGATTTTTCTCAGGTTGGATTATCAAACTTTGCTAAATGGCTTCTTATAGCTATCCAACACTTGGGTTTAGTCTTCTTCAAGAGTTAGGAGCCAACGAAATCATCAAGGTCAGTTTTTTACCTTCTCTGTTTTTCACATTGAAATCGTTAGAATCTCTCGTTGGATTCTTGTCCTGGTTCTGTCTGCTTCTTCTTCTCTTGTTTGATTCTTAAGTCTATGAATTATTCAGAAGAGCCAGGCTTGTCTTGTGAATCCTGGAGGAAGAAAACACGAGTTGATACTAGAAGGCTCCTTTGAACTGAAACAACAGCTCTTGGAGCCATTGAAACCTTTTTGTTCTTTAAGCAAGTCAAATCCTTTTGTAGAGTTCGATTCAACCATGATGAAGTCTAGGCTCATGGATGTTCATGGTATGTGTCACCATTATTCCTTTCTTTGGCTAGAGTTTGATCAATTTGTAAACACCAAATTGTGATGGTTTTTGACATGAACTGATGTGTGGTTTCCAGAGTCCGGACCAGAACCTCTGTGTTTAAGCTTGGGAATCACTGAGCAGTATGCAAGACAAGAGAAGGTGATAGAGTTCCTTTTGTCTAGATCAGAAGAACTCAAAGAAGGAGGATTCGATTTGTCTCTGCTATCTGAATTGATGGGTCTAGAGGCTTTAAGATCAGGTTCTCAGCTGCCATATGCTTCCTCCTCTCTTCTTTACTTGGATGGTAACATTCTGTTATCAAGAAGCAGAGCTGAGTTGAATGATTTGGTTTCTACCGCAGTTGAGTTTCCTAAGTTAAGGAACTCAACAAGATGGAGAAAGCTCTCACGGCTTGTCCCGCAGTTTCAGCGGTAGTTAATTCGTCATTTCAACTTAGCTCTTCATTACAAAGAATCTCATCCTTTGGGGTTTAACTTCAATGTTTTGCTCTCTCTCATTTAGCAGATTTGACAGTGAAGTACTAATAGACACCCTGCAGCTACCCGCGGTGAAGCTTGATGCAGTTACACTAGCTCCTCTAAAGAGGTATCTAATATCATCAACTAGTTTTTGGTACTTTTGATCTTCTCCGTTTCTTAAAGAAAGTTTTTTTCGATTTCTAACAGTCCGAAGAAAACTAGGCTCAAGCATTCACCAAAGAAACAAAATCCGAAGATAAGAGATAAGGAAAAAGACCTCTACAAAAGAAACCATCTTTATGCATGTGAGAGCCTTATCTCTCTGATGATAGGCAATAAACAACATAGACATACCACACTGCTATCTCTAAAGAAATCACGTGGAGAACTCTTAGAGTTTTTGACTCAGTTTTCAATTGGCATTGCTGGAACCGGTTTCGCTGTGCTCTTCTCTCTGATTTGTAATGTTGCTTCCAGGCGGGTACCCTTTTGCGCAAACAAGGTCTTCGAGAGTGCACTAAGTTTGAGTTTGGTATTGCTCTCGTGGTCAGTGAGTAGACTCAGGGAAGCCATTGTTGATGTCAATAGGAAAGCAATCAAGGAAGAAGAAATCACAAATAAAGTGGAAAGAAGAATCAAGGAAGTTTACTTCAGAGCTGCGACAGTTATTGCCATGGTTGCACTTAGGTTTGGTTGAATGTTGGAATGTTGAAATGCTGATGATTTGGAGTCAAGTTCCTAACTCCATTGATGGCTTACTTCAAGGTTAATTTGTGAATGTGAGGTTGTTGATAAAGGGATTTTGTAATGAGTTTTAAACTAACGCAAACGAAAGAATTTGCAAAGCCAAAAAGAATTGTGAAGATATCACATTAGGACTTAGGAGAAGCTTTTCTTCTAAACACAAATCTCTCTGTTATTGATCCAACTCTCAAAGTAGTAGAAATCTCATGAGAGATGAATCTTTAGATACTAGAGAACAAACTGAAAACAATGTGTTTTTTGTTTTTTGTTTGAAGAACTTTGAATCTGCTATAGCGACTTAGCTCATCACTTTTGATACCACACCGGCTCCAACTGTTCTACCTCCTTCCCTTAGAGCAAATCTTTGACCTGTTAAAATCACAAAATAGAAACAACTTGAATTACTCAAGAAACTTGAAGAAACTCGAACTTGGTGGGTTAATGGAGATATCGAAAGCCAGTGAATCTAACCTGGCTCAAGTGGGACAGGGAGGATTAGCTCGAAAACTGCAGTGACATTGTCACCGGGCATAACCATCTTCACATTTTCAGGTAATTCTACTTTTCCGGTGACATCAGCGGTCCTCAGATAAAACTGAGGCCTGTAGTTAGAGAAAAAAGCGGTATGACGTCCACCTTCATCCTTCGTGAGCACATATATCTCCGCTTCAAACTTCTTGGCAGTCTTGCAAGAACCAGGCTTAGCAATTACCTAAACAACACAAAGTTAAATTCAGTAAAGCTAGTTTTGCAATATTGGTCTTATCACTCTTCTACATCACAAGGATCTTGAGCTTACCATTCCACGCTGGATGTCTTCTCTCTTTAGCCCACGCAACAAAAGTCCTACATTATCACCAGCCTGGCATATTTGAAAATTTCATCAATATCACATGCCTGTAAAGTTTCGGTGAAAAAAGCCCTCTTCAAATTGCCTTTACCTGTCCATTATCCAAAATTTTCTTGAACATCTCAACACCAGTTACTGTGGATTTCAGTGGAGGTCCCTGGAAATTATATCTCGCAATGAGACTTACGACAATTTTCAAGAACAATGCTTAATTGTAATAGCGGCCTGTACTAACTCACCGGACTCAACCCTAATATCTCAACTTCTTCACCTACTTTAATGGTTCCCTGTTCAATACGGCCGGTTGCAACAGTTCCACGTCCCTTTCATAGAAAAAGAAATCGGTTATAATTTCTCAAAAAAAACATTTGAGTTAATGAAATATAAAAAATTAGGATGGATATTGTTATACCTGAATCGAGAAAACATCTTCAATTGGCATCAGGAAAGCTTTATCGAGCACGCGAACAGGGTCAGGTATATATTCATCTACAGCTTCCATTAGCTTCAATATTGCTTTCCGACCAATTTCTTCGTTTGTACCCTGCAATGCAGATAGTGCAGATCCTCGAATGATGGGAATATCATCCCCAGGGAACTTGTAGAAGCTGAGAAGTTCTGGCCAACAAAACGGATGACGTAAGAAAGCTTATACGCCATAAGGGGAAATTCTGAATTTATAATTTCATGACATAAGGATTTTATTCAAACCACGCAGTTCCATCTCTACAAGCTCCAACAACTCTGGGTCATCAACAACATCAACTTTATTCAGGAAGCATACAAGTGATGGAACGCCGACCTGTGGAACATTAATTTCTTGGATTGTGGCCAACAACCTTAACTCACTTGAGTATCTTCAATTGTTCAATCAGATTGTAACAGTGCAAACCTGACGTGCAAGCAGGATATGCTCCTTAGTTTGAGGCATAGGTCCATCTGGTGCTGAAACCACAAGAATTCCGCCATCCATTTGTGCAGCTCCAGTAATCATATTCTGAAAAGTAGCAACTGAAGCTATGAGACTCGAGTGTTTATCAAATGATATCAAACATAATCCATATACTGATCCATGTTACTCCACTAATCGATTAATGTATAGTACGTAGATTATGATTCTGCCCTTGGGCTTACTTTAACATAATCTGCGTGTCCAGGGCAATCCACATGAGCATAATGACGCTTAGCAGTCTCGTACTCCACATGAGCCTACAGAACCAAGTAATGTCCAGTAAAAACCAATTCGATTATAATCAACAATGGTAACATAAGAGAACAAGAAAAATGCAGACCGTTGCAATTGTAATTCCTCTTTTCTTCTCTTCAGGAGCTTTATCAATTTCATCAAACGCAACAGCCTTAGCATTACCCTCTTCGGCCAATACCTAAAACAAAGCGAAATACTGTTTTTAAACTCTATGGCTCGTCATGTGCTTTGCAGTAATTTGAAAGCAATTACAAATTTACAATTAAAAAACTCACCTTTGTGATTGCAGCAGTCAAAGTGGTCTTCCCATGATCAACGTGTCCAATTGTTCCAACATTTACATGAGGTTTTCTGCCCAAAAAAGACAACAAAATTTGAAGTGATTAGCAAATAATGAAACCAATTTTTCTCCCTCATGACTCTTTCACCACAGCAGCAGAGAGTTAGAACCAATCAGGAATAGAAAAGCAGAGTAGTAGTAACTCAAACCAATTCCAACCAAGCTAAAATTTCCAATAATCCAGAAGAAGAGAGAGAGAGAGAGATCTGACGAGTGTGTCGAAAGGATGAACTCACGTTCTGGTGAAAGTAGCCATCGATCTCCACCACGAGGTCGCGTAACTTGAGGAACAACGATCATCACCTCCGACGAAATGTGAGATCGAGGGAATTGAACCTCCGCATCGTAGAAAGATCTGAGAAGAAAATGGAAAAAGGCGTTTCGAGCTAGGGTTTCGAAGAGCTACGGAAGCCATTTGGAGTTGAATTGGTCGGAGACACAGAAAAAGAAAGTCGAAACTTAGCCTTGAAATGGTGATTGGGGTTTAAGAGAGGGTTAATCACTCACCCGAGGGTTTCTGTTGAATCGAATCCGGATCCTTTTGTATCCGACCCGTAAACCCATTATACGACTGATGGGCCTCAATTATAGCCATTTTTGTTTTTTGTTTCTGGTAAACGCACATAAATTGCGTTTAATGTTGAAACAATCAAAGCTTCCGAGTTTCGTTTCATTTAGCAACAAGCGTTCAAAGCTCCAGGGTCAGTCGATTGAAACACTCGAACCACATTCATTTATTTAGAGAAACTTTTTACACTCGTTCTTGGCGGATGAGTTTCAATAGTTTCGGAACTATATTATTGTCCCAATTTTGAAGTGAAATAAAATGCAAAGCATATTTCCAAAATCAATTTATATCGAAACGTTGAAGAGTAAACAACTGAAGAATGTAGGCAAATCGCCAGAAACTTTGTAAAAACAAGTAAAAGGAGAGAAAAAAAGCACACCACTTTAAAACTAATATTAAGCTTTGGATGATGATGATTCTTCGTCGTCATCTTCAATATCCCAACTTAAATCTTCATCTTCTTCTGCAGCACTCAGACGTTTACGCAGTTCAGCTCTGTTTGGACTACCACCAGAACGACTCACTTCCTTACCATCGATGCTACTCATATCCTCAATCTCGTCCCATCCCAAATCCTCTTCAGATGGTTGTTGAGTTGATGAAGAAGTAGCAACATCTGGTTTAGTTGAGTCTTGGGATGGAGCAGCCTCATCAGATTTGGGTTTAACCGAATCTTGGATTGGAGCCTCATCAGATGCAGGAGGAGCAACATCAACAACTGTTTTTGCTTGTGCAACTTCCTCATTATCAGATTCCTTCTTCTCCTCAGAATCAGTATCTGTCTCCAAACTAACATTGCTCACTTCAGTCACTGAATCTGCACTTGTCACTTCGTCTTGTGTGCTCACTTTAGCCACTGTATCTGCACTTGTCACTTCATCTTTCACACTTTCACTCACATCTCCACTACCCATACCACCATTTCCCTCAAGTTTCAATCTTGAAACTTCTTTGGTAGCTTCAATAACTTTCTCGCTGCTCTCCTCTTCATCATCAATATCCCAGCTCAATTCTTCCTCATCATCCAGAGAGATTGCTCGTTTCACAAGATTAGCCCTTAAATCCTCAGCTTGCTTGAGCTTGTGAACCTTATAGAAATACCTAAACCAGAAAGTCTCATGATCAACCATACTCGGAACAGCCCTTTTATAGACTCCTTTCATATCACCATTATCCTCCAACAATTTCTCCATCTCCTCAGCCTTTTCATCCAGAGAAAAACCAGATTCCCACTTTTGGTAATCATCTGAATCCTCAGGCTCTTCACAGTAAGTGTTGAGATCGCCTTGAACAACACGAACCTGAGCATCGAAACGACTATATGGTTTCGAACTAAAGCTATCACGACGACCAAAACTCTGACTACTATTGTTATCAGAAGAATCAGATTCATTACCGGCGGCTAAGATCGCTTCTTTACCTTGAGCAATGATATCAGCCGTACCTTTTAGCACTGTGTTCCCAATTTCATCAATCGCATGTCCCACCGTACCAAGCGATCCCTGAGCCACCTCGATCTCCTTCTTCAAACCTGTACCAAATTCTTCGAGATCTCGTCGGTAAGTTTCAATCACAGATTCGGATCTGGTGGCTAAGGTTTTCATCAGACCACCAAAGCTCCACCCGCCGTCGTCGTTAGGGTTAGATTGCTCTGGTTGTTCGTGCTCTTCGCTGTGTTTCGGTGAATCGGATTCCGATTCGGTTCCTGGCGGATCTGGGTCGTCCTGGAAGACGGATTTGAAGAAATTCATAGCGTAAAGCTCAGATCTTACCGATTCGTGCTATACAAAATTGGGGTTTTCAAACAATTTGATCGGTGGACGAATGAATTTGGAGAGTGAAGGATCCGATTTGGCTTCAGAAATAGGAAGATCACAAAAGACTTCTGAAGCTTTGGTAGGAGAGAGATCAAGTTCTTGTTTTTTTTTAATGAAGATAAAATATTTCATTTTTATATATGAGATCATTTTGGCGTCAATTATCAAATTAATTAATATTTTAAAGAATTGGGCCACAAGTTTTATAACTGGGCCAAAAGTTGGATCTGTAAGTCCAACAAATAACCCAAAACCCTAGAATTCATTCATTCAGGAACCAACGTCAGGGTTTTTCCTCTTCTCTCCCGATTCGCCATCGCCATTGTTGTGTTGCTTTGGATTAAGGAGGTATATAGATAGATAGAGAGAGCGATAAAGAGAGAGTCTGTGATGGTGATGAGAAAGCTACAGTTACCGTTGAGCCAGACGCAGAAGGTTAGGTTTGAGAGAGCAATCGAGCGGCTCCAGTCACTGTCGTCGACGGCAAATTCTGACGCTTCTGTTATCGTCACCGACTCTATTCCCGTCAACCACGACGATGCCTTCCTCAAGTAATTTTCATCTCATTCTCCGTTCTAGGTTGAAAATTTTGTCAAACTTCTTTTTCACGATTGGTTTTTTTGATTAAAGGGGACACGGAACTTCCGAGGTCGATGGTGAGTTGCTAGCGACGGTCTGTGGAGTAGTGGAGCGTGTGGATAAGCTCGTCTATGTACGCACCTTGCGAGCCAGGTCTGTGATTGCTCTTCGAATTTGTTTATCTTTCGGCAGGAATTGTGAATGGAATTGACTCTCTCTACTCTGAGACTAAGTAGAACTGATGGTTTCGTCGATTTGCGTTTAGGTACAAGCCTGAGGTTGGGGATATTGTTGTAGGACGTGTCATTGAGGTAGATTTTTGTATTGGTGTTTTGGGTTTTCTGAAATCGGATTGAGAGATTAACAGACGTGTTTCAATCACATTGTACATTCGCTGAATGAATCTTTACTTATTCAGGTTGCTCAAAAACGTTGGAGAGTGGAGCTTAACTTTACTCAAGATGGAGTACTGATGCTTTCTTCCATGAACATGCCTGATGGTATTCAGGTACAATTTGGTTCTCCATTTTTTTTTTTGTTATTTTGCCATTTGGATGATTGCTGGCTTACCATGTTCTTCCACATTGTATGTTGGCTTCAATGATATAAGTGTATTGTTGTTGGCAGAGGCGAAGAACGTCTGTGGATGAACTCAATATGCGGAATATATTTGTAGAGCATGATGTTGTTTGTGTAAGTCCCTGTGATTGATAATGTTCCATCTTTGCATATCTTCATCTTTGAACGCATAAGCCAACCTGACAAAAATGTTCCCTCTTTGATTTGTACAAACTCTTAGGCTGAAGTCCGCAACTTTCAGCATGATGGTAGCTTGCAGTTACAAGCCAGAAGCCAGAAGTATGGCAAGGTTGGTTCTGATCTGGTCACATGCTCATGGTTATACATTTTGCTAGTCTCTGCCTCTGAAAACATTGATTAATCCTTGAATCCCTACAGCTCGAGAAGGGACAGCTTCTGAAGGTCGATCCTTACTTGGTTAAAAGAAGCAAACATCACTTTCATTACATTGAAAGTATTGGGATTGATTTGATTATTGGCTGCAATGGTTTCATATGGGTTGGAGAACATGTCGAAGTGAGAGATCCTATGGCGATAGATGATCAGAAAGATGAGGAGATGATCTCATCCTCCACCAAGAACACAGGAAAAGAGCAAAGCCATACTCCACTCGAGACTCGACAAACCATATGCAGAGTGGGGAATGCGATACGAGTCTTATCTAATCTAGGCTTCACCGTGACTCTAGAAGTAATCATGGAGACTGTTAACCTCAGCAACTCGAAGAACATTGACATACACGACATGATTGGATCAGAGTTTCACGTTGTGGTCGCAGAGAATGAAGCTGAAAGAAGACGTACAAAGAGGAAAAAGTGAAATCATCCCCATTTTGTCGCCGATTCAACAAACACAGGACTTGTAAGGTGTATTAGATCATGTGGGCTTGTTTTGACTCAACTTCTATAAAAATTCTCGAATTTGAATCTGATTGAGATATAGCATGATGGATTCTTTTGTTACTCCCTCCGATCATTAGTTGTAGTTTAAAGTTTTTCTACATATATTAAGAAAACATTTAATTTTTCTGTTTTACTCTTAATTAATATATTATTTTACTTGATAGTATCATTAATTAATAAGCTAAAAGAATAAGAATAAAATTATAAAATTTGTCAAAAATATGTATTGAAAACATAAAATATCAACTAAATTGAAACAAAAATTTAACTTGTAGAACGACATCTAATTTGAAATAACCGTATGATCGATTAATCGAGTTATGTTTTTGGGAGACAGCTTTACTTGTTTGATTGATCAATGTATCTGTATCGATTTTTGTAGCGCTATAATTCGTGTTGTAATGATTTAGATACAGAAACAGAAACAAAATAATCAAAAGATTCGCTGCCCTTTTTAGCTCGGAGAAGAATATTATATTTGTGAAATGACGAAAGAGTACCCTTAGGAGAATCCAAGTAATTCAACAATTTACCAAACCTCTTCTCTTGGTTCCCGAAACAGTGTTTACGGCCAATTTCTTCGTCTCTCTTCTTCGCTTTCAGTCACTCGCTCTCTCCACACTCTTATTCTTCTTTCGATCTCTCTCTTTCTCGCTTCGTCTCATTGGCTCGCTCTCTCCCGTGATTTCTATTCCGGCGCCGTTCTCCGTAAGCCGTTTTCGTCGTCGTTGAAGGTCGGTGTACAACTTCTTCTTTTTTTAATCCATTTTGGTATACTCGTGACTGTTTTTGGTTGAATGATCGTGCGATTATTTGGTTTTTTTTTTTTTCGATTCAGTGATAATTCTGAATTGCATTACGATTAAGCACTCAATCAGAATATATAATACGCTTTAGATTTGAGGAATCTCTATACGCGTTTACTAGAAAAAAAAATTGTTTTTTTTTGGGCGTGTTTCTGGGATTTCATTAGTTGGGCGATTGAATTACGTTTCTGAAAGTTACAACTAGTAGATGAGATCATCTGTTGTTTGTATTATACAAATTATTTGTATGATTTTGGTCTAACCTCTGTCACTTTAATGGAATTTGCATATGAACAGTATAGCATCTATGTTATATGGGTTTTTTTTTTATGTGTTTTAACTTAATTCGTTCTTGTCTAATGGATGGATAGGTGAGGAGTATGGTTCAAAAGCAAGAAGAAATGAATGGTTGTGATCTCAATGGTGACAAAGTAGAAGCCTTTACAGTGTCGCCCCAGGAAAAAGGAAGGAAAAACAAGAGAAAGTTAGCTGATCCTTCTCCACAAATTGCTGCTTCTCTCACTGAATTCCCTCCGTATGAGTTACCTTCGTTGAAATCTCAGAACCATTTGAGCGGCAATGGGTCGGTTGGGGAAGTTTCTAGTCAGCTGCAAGTTGAAGAGTCTGAATCTGTCGAATGGGATGACCCATTTGCCTGTCAGCTTGAAGAATTGTTGTCATCAAATTTGCTCACGCCCTTCCTTAATGCAATGAAGCAGCTTATTGATTGTGGCTACACCGATGACGATGTTCTGAAAGCTATTTCAGGCAGTAGGCTCTACTGTGGAGGCAATGATCTTGTGTCAAACATTGTCAATAACACCTTGAGTGTTCTTAAGAATGGAAACGAAGATGCTGGTTCAAGAGACTATGAGTTTGAGGATCTACAACAGCTTGTTGCATATACATTGGTAGAAATGATAAGTCTTGTTAAGGAGGTTAGGCCATCCCTATCAACAGTTGAAGCTATGTGGAGGCTTTTGATGTGCGACTTGAATGTCTTGCAAGCCTTTGAAGTTGAAGGTGATGGATTGGTGAGTTCGTGTAAATCATCTGATTCCGAATCTCATGGTGCTGAATCTAATCCTCCTAACTCTAGTGACCCAGATAACCCAAAGCCTCCACAACCCAATGTTCAAAGCAATCGGAGTGAGCCACTCAAGTTTGGAAACTTCCCAAATATGCCCAACTCCAAAAAAACTCAGTCTAGTGGAACAGCACCAGGTAAAGAAGCATCCTCTGGTAGCATTGTTTCTTGTGAAGGCATGAAAAGTACATCTTTTACTCTAGTCTCTGATGAAAAATTGGTATCTTGTCGAAAAGGCCGCACAAAAAAAGAGATAGCCATGCTTCGGCAAAAATCATGTGTGGAGAAGATTAGGACTTATAGCAAATGCAGTAGCTATAAGGCGGCAAAGTTTGCATCAGTTGGCAGCTTCCTTTTAGAGAAAAGAGTCAAATCATCTTCTGAATTTGGGGCAAGAAATTCCTCATCAAAGATAACAGCAGAGATTGGAGTGAAAGTTTCATTATCTGAGGATGGCGGCTGTTTTGTAAGAAAGAGCAGTAAGTTGGATTCACCTGTGGTAGTGGTTGATGCAAAGGGCTATATAACTGCCTTACCTGCTACTTCTGCCACTTCGGTAAAATCTGCTTCAAAAAAAAGGTCTGGTTCTGAGTCTACAACTCTGATACCATCAGCTTCAGAAAAGAAGTCTGTTTCTTTGGTACCATCTTCTTCAGACAAGAAGTCTGGTTCTTCGGTACCATTAGCTTCAGAAAAGAAATCTGGTTCTGAGTCTGAAGAAAAGGCGTCTGTGTCTGCAAAACTAGCACCAGATTACTACACTGGAATACCGTATGATGCATCTTTGGGTATATATGTTCCCCGGGATAAAAAAGATGAATTGATTCTAAAGCTAGTTCCCCGAGTGAATGATCTGCAGAATGAACTGCAGGTCTGGACTGACTGGGCAAATCAGAAAGTAAAAGAAGCAACTGGTAGACTTCTTAAGGACCAACCAGAGCTTAAGGCACTAAGGAAAGAGAGAGAAGAGGCAGAACAGTATAAAAAAGAGAAGCAGTTATTGGAAGAAAACACTAGGAAAAGGCTGTCTGAGATGGATTTTGCGTTGAAGAATGCGACCAGACAGTTGGAGAAGGCTCACAATACTGCTCGCAGGCTCGAGCTGGAACAATCTTTACTGAAGAAAGAGATGGAAGCTGCTAAGATAAAAGCCATCGAGTCTGCTGAGAGCTGTAGAGAAGCAAAAGAGAGAGGGAAAAGATCATTGAAGGATACTCACTCGTGGGAAGGGCAAAAACTTCTGTTGCAGGAAGAGCTCAAGGGTCAAAGGGACAAGGTGACAGTGCTACAGAAAGAAGTTACCAAAGCAAAAAATCGCCAGAATCAAATCGAGGTTAGCTACTTTTGTAGACATATGTTAGGTCTTCTTGTCTTATGATGTGTATCGTTAGCTACCAGCAATACACCATATTTCTCATCTGCTAACGTCCCTTCCTTTCAGATTCGTATTTCTGATAACAATTTCATTCTTTTGGCTACATATATATTGCCTTTTACATTGCTATATATAAGGAATGCGAGAGATTAAAGGAAGAAAAAATGTTTGCATCAAGTGATTTTTGGTCTACTGCATCCTTCTGGTTCAAATTAGCTTTAGTAATGAAGTGTAATATTATCAAGAGTTTTGTTGATTGCAATTGATGTTTCTTATCTATAGCTTTGGTCGATGTTGCAAGTTTGAGAAAGGGTTTGTTTATAGTTACAGGAAATGATGAAAATAACTAACGAAAATTCGACTGCAGGCTACTTTGAAGCAAGAAAGAACAGCCAAAGGGAAACTCAGTGCTCAGGCTACATTGGTAAAGAAAGAAACGAAGGAACTTGAAGCACTTGGAAAAGTAGAAGAAGAGCAGATTAAAGCGAAAGCAGAAACCGACGTGAAATATTACATAGAAAACATCAAGAGGCTTGAGAGAGAGATCGCAGAGCTGAAACTAAAATCGGACTACTCGAGAATTGTGGCACTGAAGAAAGGCAGCAGTGAGTCAAAGGCAACAAATAGAGAGAATCTTGGGATGACGAGAGTCAAAAGAGAAAGAGAATGTGTGATGTGTTTGTCTGAAGAGATGAGTGTGATTTTCTTGCCTTGTGCTCACCAAGTTCTTTGCTTTAAATGCAATCAGCTTCATGAGAAAGAAGGAATAATGGATTGTCCGTCTTGTCGTGGGACGATCCAGAGGAGGATTCAAGCTCGTTTCGCTCGGGCTGGGTGAAAGCTTTCTTACCAGTTTAAACTTATAGAACAGTCTCTCTTCTCTTTCTGAAGAAAACAGCTTTTGGTTAATTAATAACCCATCTTGGCTTTTGCTTTTCTACTTGGAAAGGTGAATGATTTTAAATCCCAAGCCAATTAGAGTAACATGTGGCTTACTTCATGGTACTTATTTTAATTTTTGGCTCTTCCTGTTTTCTTTATTTCCAATTTACCATTCTCGCATGATCCCTCTTTTTTGGTCCGAGGAATATTCCACAATACGTACCATCGAAATACAAACAAGACTTGACGAAAAAAAAATAATAATAATACAAACAAGACTTACTAAACAAAATAGGGAAAACTGAAAAGAATTTACAACTACAAAGACTAAATTAATGTATCCATAACTAGGTCTTAACTCGTGGTACACGACATAAATTTTTAGTTATTATATTTTAGATAATAATTTTCAGTTTATTTGGTTTTTTATTTTTCAATTATTTTATTTTGGTGTCTAATTAATTTATCATTTTGTTTGGACTCGTACTACGAAACACAGGTTTTTCCTTCTTATGTTTTATACTTATAGTTTATAACTTAAAATGTGTTTATTGTTTATAAAATTTGTTAGTGGATAATATATAAATTTTTAGATTTGTTTTGTTTTGTAGAACAATATAGAGATATATGGTAGGTTAGTGTATTTTTGTTTGTTTGATGTATATACAAATTAAATATTTTTGTTTAGAAATTTATCAATTAAAATTAGTTGTAATATGTATAATATTTTGTTGTTCATATAATAAATATGGATATAATTTGTAACTTAATTAACTCCACACTATGTTTACAAATCTATAATATATGAAATAAGTTAATAGTTTTAGTGTTGGTTTAATACTTCAAACCCGCCATGCTAGATCCGTCTCACAACGGATTTAAAGACTTTTAACCCATAAAATCCATCCTACGAAATCCGCGAAGTATATAGTATGCCCGCATCCGTCCTGTTTGATTTACAGGACTTGCGGACATTTTACTAAATCACTTTTTATATTTGTTTTAACGGTATCACTCTTCTAATTTATAAAATTTATTTAAAGCAAAAAGAAACCTAATATTAATAATATTAGTTTTGATAATATAATAACTAATAATAATATTAATAAAAACTAATATTTATAATTAAAACTAATATTAATAAAAATAACTATTTTTGTTTGTTAAACAAAAAATCTTTTGAATCCACCAGCATCTGGCGTGCTCCAAAATTTCTATACTCTTATAGATTTTCTTTTATGTGAAAAATGTGAAATATGATTTATTGGAAATTTTTTATTTAATTCTAATATACACAACGAAGTCTTATATACACAGCTAAGTCTTTGAGATTTGTTTTATTTTTGACTTTGAGAATTGATTTAAATGAGAAGCCAAAGTTCCAAACCATATTAAATCAGATTTCACGTTTGTTTAATTATTTACTTACATAAACTCCTTTAAAAAACAGAATCCAAGAGACAAAATTAAAAATCAACGAAGTTATACCACGTAGAAAAGAAGTCATGAGAGATGTAATTGTTTATGTGAATACATAAATGTAATATGTGAATAATTTTGTCAATCGCTACCATCTTTTTTTACCTACAGATGTACTGTGATCAACAATAAGTCGAAAGAAAAATAAAATTGTGGCCAAACTGATTTTTTCTTTACTGCAGTCTTTGAAGTTATTCATCTGGTTTTTAAAAAACCAATATCAGAATTCCTAAAACAAATAAGAGAAGATGATTAGACGTATTAAAACATATCCAAAAAAAAACTAAAACACTTACATTCGGGATAAACAATTGAATTTGACTAACACGCTTCCTAAAAAAAAAATGAACACAATACATGAATGGAGAAAACCCGAAAAAATTACTAATAAATGTAAAGACACCAAAGCATAAATAAAAACCATTAGAAAAAAGAAGAGCAACACATTAGAAAGTACTCATAATGGTTTGATAGCTTTAGTTTGTTCTTGTGACTTGTGAGGAATATAGAATTGTTCTAAATTATATGGTATTTATATTAGAAAGTACTCATAATGGTTTTATATGGTATTTATAGTCTTAAGTTCTAATTCTAGGGTTTATTATGGAGTCGCAAGACAAATCTTTTATTTCTATACATGTTATTTATTTATTAAATTTTAAAAGAAAACAAAATCCTTTAAATTAGATATTAACTAAAATAAATGTACCTGAATTACTTATTAGGTAACAACCAATAAATTTCACCAAAGAAAAGCTAATAACTAATAAATTTTAAACGCATTAATTTAAAAAAATGAGATATTGAAAACGAATATCTATTAAGATATACGAATCTTAAAATAATTGAATATCTAAATAGTTTAATTGTTAGTGTCGAATCTTTAATGTCTTTCTTAATGTAGATTTTTTTTGTTTGCAGAGAAATATTTCCAAAAGATTATAACATTAACGACTCAGAAAATTAAGGAAGATCCGATTTCATGATTCCGGGTTCTAGAAATCAATTTTGACTCGATCCGTTTATGGGTAAGATAAAGATTTGCCAAATTTAACTTTAATAAATTTTCATTATTTGCCTAAAATACAATGACATCCCTTGTAAATAACTATTAAAACAAATGTTAATTTACAAAATATACTTCAAAAATGTTAATATAGATATCATAAACTGTACATTATAGATAAAAACTACACCAAGTTAATTATAGCTTGCTGGTTTATGATGTTTTGGTCCACTCCAGAAAACCCCCAACTCTTAAAAATAATATACTTTGATATGAGGTATAATTCAGTTTCATTTTGGGTTTCCTCTTTTTCTGGATTTTGGATTTGATTTATTTCAAAATTTGAGCGAGATTTTGTGTTGAAAATGTCGAATTAAACAAAATTTAGGGGGTGTTATTGATTTTGTGATTTTTAAAGAGTTATAACTTTTGAAAAGTTTATTGTTATTTAATCTTCAATTATAAACATTCTATTAAAATCATGTGTTATTGGTTCAATATTTATAAAAAATTGTTTACATTCATTAAAAGTAATGTGTTATTAGATTGATGATTTTAGAAACTCATTCAAAATCATGCGTTTTAAGAAAATACTTTATCTAACTTTCAGATTATATTAAAATTTAGTGTTATTAGTTTAATAATTTTGAAAAATGTTCATTTGAAACAACTTTTCAAAACTTTCAAAATAAATAGTAAATGGTAAAGTTATATTTTCTTTGTGAATCTGTGAAATCTTTTTTAAACACTCTAAAAATTTCTTAAATTCTGCCATCATTATAATCATGATAATTCTACATTAATCTTATCGAATAACACCCCCTTAGTATAACTGATATTTGATTTTTGATAGATTGTTGATAAGAAATCATTGACTAGAGTATATATGGGATTATAATCTGCTCCACATAATTATCAATGAAATTATCTATATATTTTTGCATTATTTCCATGTACCGAAGAAAATGTTGTCATGTTTACTAAAGGCTAACCAAGCATTTTTACTAAATTTAAAACATTGAAATTTGTTTTTCTTTTGTAAATAAATGAATAATCGATCGACCTAAGAATGATGTGTTTTGGTCACAATTGAAGATTATGGGGCGTAAAGCAAAGATTTATAATTTATGAAGCGCGCCAATGCAATGTAAAAAAATAATACAGATAGCTTCACTGAATGTTTCGCGTATGAGAAAAGTCAAAAAGACATTAACGTTGACCAAACAAAAAAAAAGAAGAAAGAAAGAAAAAGACATTAACGAAGACTTCGTCGCCGAGGACTTTGTGGTTGTTAATGTTAATGTTAATGTTGTTACCTCCTCCGATTTGAAACAAATTTAGGGTTTATTTCCCAGCCAAAATCCCCTTTTGCTTAATCCTTTTCTTTTCTTGCTCAATGATCATTTTGCCCCTTTTGAAAGTTGTCTCTCTCATTTCCGATTTTGCTGGCTTCCTCCATTGCTGAGTTTCCGAGGTTTTTTCTCCATTTTCGTCGTATTTCTGGGATCTTTATTATTCCTTCTACTCACGATCGTCGATTTCACTTTGTGAATCCCTCGGCGGGAGTTCGTCAGCGGCGAGATGAAGCTTCAGGTCCGAGTCGTAGAAGCGAGGAATCTGCCGGCTATGGATCTCAATGGGTACAGCGACCCTTATGTTAGATTGCAGCTGGGGAAACAGAGGTCACGGACCAAAGTAGTGAAGAAGAACTTGAACCCCAAATGGGCTGATGATTTCAGTTTCGGCGTCGATGATTTGAATGACGAACTCGTCGTCTCTGTTCTTGACGAGGATAAATACTTCAATGATGACTTCGTTGGGCAGGTTAGAGTCCCCGTTTCCCTTGTTTTCGATGCAGAGAATCAATCTCTTGGCACTGTTTGGTATCCTCTTAACCCAAAGAAGAAAAGTTCCAAAAAGGATTGTGGTACGTCTCCTCCTTCCTGTACCTGTCTTTGACTACATTTACACAAGTTTCGAAATTTCGTTTTCATTTTGATTCATCTTGTATAGGTGAGATACTTCTGAAGATATGTTTCAGTCAGAAGAACTCGGTTCTTGATTTGAATTCTAATGGAGATCAAGCCTCTGCTTCGAGGAGTCCTGACTTGAGAGTGGAATCTCCTATTGATCCCTCCACTTGTGCCTCCCCTTCTAGATCAGATGATGCTTCCTCTTCCAAGGACGATAAATCTATCCCGCAGACAACCTTTGCCGGTCGAATCACTCAGATTTTTCAGAAGAATGCTAATGCCACCACACCTACACAGTCGATTAGTAGGAGCATTGACGCAGCTGACCCATCTGAGATCTCTAAACCAGTCTTTTCTCTTGACATGTCTGAAGATGAGTCATCTTCTGCTTCTTTTGAGGAATTAATGAAGGCGATGGAGTCGAAAGATCAGGGAAGTGAACCTCCTAGTAATCTACCAGGTGGGATCGTTGTGGACCAGTTGTTTATGATTTCCCCGTCAGATCTTAACATTCTGCTTTTCTCATCCGATTCGAGTTTCTATGCATCGTTGACTGAATTGCAAGGGACCACGGAAGTTCAGATAGGACCATGGAAATCAGAAAATGATGGTGAGAGTGTTAAGAGGGTTGTAAGTTACCTCAAGGCTCCAACCAAACTTATTAAGGCTGTCAAAGGCACAGAGGAGCAAACATACCTCAAAGCAGATGGAGAGGTTTACGCAGTTTTAGCAAGTGTTGCCACTCCAGATGTCCCATTCGGAAGTACCTTCAAGGTTGAAGTGCTTTACTGCATCTCTCCTGGGCCTGAGCTGCCATCTGGAGAGCAGTGTTCCCGTTTGGTGGTTTCATGGAGATTGAATTTTCTTCAGAGCACCATGATGAAAGGTATGATAGAGAATGGAGCCCGACAAGGTCTAAAAGACAACTTCGAACAGTATGCCAATTTGTTGGCTCAAAGTGTAAAGCCTGTGGATTCAAAGGATATTGGGCTGAACAAGGAGCAAGCTCTCTCTTCCTTGCAAGCTGAGCCTCAATCAGACTGGAAATTGGCAGTACAATATTTTGCCAATTTCACTGTGTTCTCCACTTTCTTGATTGGTATTTATGTATTTGTTCATATTGTGTTTGCCATACCCAATGCAATCCAAGGGCTTGAGTTTAATGGCCTTGATTTACCGGATTCAGTTGGGGAGTTTGTTGTTAGTGGGGTTCTCGTTCTTCAGTGCGAAAGAGTGTTGCAATTGATTTCCCGTTTCATGCAGGCAAGAAAACAGAAAGGTAACATCCATGAAGATACATCATCGACCATTTCCTATTCTTTCTTGCGGCCTTTCATTGGTAGCCTGATGTGTGTATCCGACTGATCCTTAACTGTCATATCCAATTATAGGCAGTGATCATGGCATCAAAGCGCATGGAGATGGTTGGTTGCTAACTGTTGCTCTGATTGAGGGGGTCGATCTAGCAGCTGTAGATCCAAGCGGGCATTGTGATCCGTATATTGTGTTTACTTCCAATGGGAAGACAAGAACCAGCTCCATCAAGTTCCAGAAATCTAATCCTCAGTGGAATGGTAAATGGTTTATTTTACGTCTAGTTATCTTAGTGGTAGCATTGATCTTATTCGCTTGTTGCTTTTACTCTTGAAAGTTTTTTGAGGGCTGGAATTTTGTTTGTGCAGAAATATTTGAATTTGATGCGATGGCTGATCCTCCTTCTGTACTGAATGTTGAAGTTTTCGATTTTGATGGACCTTTTGACGAGGCTGTTTCATTGGGGCATGCCGAGATCAACTTTGTGAGATCTAATATATCTGATCTAGCGGATGTTTGGGTTCCTCTTCAAGGGAAGCTGGCTCAGGCTTGTCAATCCAAGCTGCACTTGAGGATTTTCTTGGATCATACAGGAGGTGGAGATGTTGTTAGAGACTATTTAAATAAGATGGAGAAAGAGGTGGGCAAGAAGGTATGTGGCTACTACTTTATTCTCTCATTCAACATTTAAACTGCTAGTGTTGGTACACGTTCTTATCTGCTGAATGAAAATTTCAGATTAATGTGCGGTCTCCTCAAACAAATTCAGCCTTTCAGAAGCTCTTTGGTCTCCCACAAGAAGAATTTCTAATCAATGACTTTACATGTCACTTAAAGCGGAAAATGCCTTTGCAGGTGAAGAAATCTTGATGCACATCACATGTTTTTAGTATTCAACCGCATCCTCTTTTTCATCAGCTTTTTTTCTTTGCAATGAAGAGAGTATAACTCAATAATTTAGTTTTGCTTCTGCAGGGTCGTCTTTTCCTTTCTGCAAGAATTGTTGGCTTTTATGCAAGCCTCTTTGGTAACAAAACAAAATTCTTTTTCCTGTGGGAAGATATAGAGGATATTCAAGTGCTTCCTCCCACTCTCGCCTCAATGGGGAGTCCCATTATCGTCATGACTCTCAGACCAGGTAGAGGAATGGACGCGAGGATAGGCGCAAAGACACATGATGAGGAAGGCAGGCTTAAGTTCCATTTCCACTCATTTGTGTCTTTCAATGTGGCACAAAAGTAAGTGACGAGTCTTCCTCTTTTCCCGATGGATTTTTTGTTTATTTGCGTGCTCGCTCTTGTCAATGTCCTAGAGTTCCTGTGCCCAGTTAATTTGCTTAGCGTAACTTTGATATGCCCATTTTCTCATCTGAATATGAAGATCGGTACATTCCTGTAGTATCAACTGCTTTTGTTAGACATGTTCAGATGCGGATGCCTATTGACTTACTATCAAGAGTTACACCTGTAGTTGAACAACTTTTATGATAAGATAAAGACTTTGGACTTGTTTTGTGTTTATAGGACAATAATGGCTCTGTGGAAAGCAAAATCCTTGACTCCAGAGCAGAAAGTGCAAGCTGTTGAAGAGGAATCAGAGCAGAAACTTCAAAGTGAAGAGAGTGGTTTGTTCTTGGGTATTGATGATGTGCGATTCTCTGAGGTCTTCTCTTTGACTCTCCCTGTTCCGGTGAGTTCTTCTCTATCATTGTAAATCAACTGTGGCTGGAAATGTATATGAGTTTTGAAGTTGTCTTACGCATCATTCTGATAACTCCAGGTAAGTTTCTTTATGGAGTTGTTTGGTGGGGGTGAAGTGGATCGTAAGGCTATGGAGAGAGCAGGTTGCCAGAGCTATTCATGCAGCCCGTGGGAGTCAGAGAAGGCTGATGTGTACGAGAGGCAGACATACTACAGAGATAAGCGGATATCACGTTATAGAGGAGAAGTAACAAGTACACAGCAAAAGTCGCTTGTGCCAGATAAGAATGGGTGGCTTGTGGAAGAGGTCATGACTCTCCATGGAGTTCCACTGGGTGACTATTTTAATCTCCATCTTAGATACCAGATGGAAGAATCGGCCTCAAAACCAAAGACAACGTATGTGCGAGTATACTTTGGGATTGAATGGCTAAAGAGCACTAGACATCAGAAAAGGGTGACAAAGAACATCCTAGTAAATCTGCAGGATCGGCTCAAGATGACATTTGGATTCCTGGAGAAGGAATACAGCAGCAGACAACAGCAACAAATAACATAATATATATATATAATATAGCCTTTGGTCTGAAAATGGAAGACTCGAAGTTAACTCATTCCAGCTTGAAAATGTTGGTAGGGAGGTTTGCTCTTGTACACACACACACAGAAGCAGCCAAAATGAAGCGAGAGTGTAAATGGAGGCGAAGCTCTAAAGTTCTGATAGTGCAACTTTGTGTTGATTCTTTATTTTATCTGCATTCACTGCTTATTTATTGTTTGATTTGTCTGTAGTGAAAAGAGCAGAGTTTTGTGATTATGTTGAAATGCTCTGCCTAAAACTCATCGAAACTGATGCTTTGGTCTAGCATTCTTGCTAGATGATACATTGGTTTTGATAAAAGAAACTTGTTGCTTTAGATAATTCTAAAAATTCGTTTTATTCATTAACAAGTTAAACAACACACGATACATTGACGACATCTGAGGTTTGTATGGGGTCGTATCGAAATTGCTTTATGTGTAGAGAGCAATAAAGTAGTAGTATTTTTTGAAGTATAGGTAACCCAGATTTGACCATTACGGTGCCGATTATATTGTAACTTTTTTTTTATATATTTGGTAGCCGATCGGTTCTACAATTTAATCTACGAACTTGAATTATTCGGGTGAAAGGTGAGATTATTAAAATTTTCAATTTTAATCTGTCCAGAAACAAAATTGTAATTGTCAAAGAGAAAAATAATTATAAAATTGGAAAAAGGTAAAAGAATTTGGAAGTCGGCCGTATATTATTGAATAAATAAAACGTATAATAGTAAGAGACCGATGATTATCCAAAAATATTATTTAAATTAACGCAAATAAAAAAAAAAATGGCGGAAAAAACGCCTTAGTGAAAAAATCGCTTTCTCTGAAAATCAAAGGCGAACGGGTAAGAAGAAGTAGTAGTAGTAGTAGACGAGAAGACAAAAAAAAAAAAATTGAGAGAGAGAGAGAGAGAGAGAGAGCTGTTTCTGTTGAGATATCATCAGCTTTCGATTGAAGTCAAACACTACTCAGAGCTTTTTTCATCGGTAGAGAGTGAGATCCATCGGATTTCATCATCGGATGTTATATCTGTTCGTCGGTGGTTATCGGAGGACATGCTCCGTGGTTGATTTTGGGGTCTTGGTTGCCAGTGAGGCTGACGGTGATGACGGTGGCGGTTGATGATCGAGATTAATAGGGAGAACGATGTTCGGTTTTTTTCTTTTTTTCTTTGGTTGTGAATTTGTTGCTCGTCTCTTAGCATAGAAGAAGATGATGAAGAAGGGGAAAGGGAAGAACAGTGGTTTGTTACCGAATTCCTTTAAGATTATATCTTCTTGCCTCAAAACTGTATCGGCCAACGCCACCAACGTTGCGTCTTCTGTTCGTTCCGCTGGAGCCTCCGTCGCTGCTTCGATTTCCTCTGCTGAAGATGATAAAGATCAGGTCCCTTGATTTTTTTTTTTTTTGTTGAGCAGTTACTGTTTGGATACTTGCTTTTGTTCTGTGTACTGTGTAGAATTTTGCTATTTTGTTATATCATTTAAAAGCTAGCATGTATTTGGGATTCTTTCCTGTTTGGAACCATTGGTTGAATAATGGTTGGTGGGTTTATTTCATCTCATATTCTAGCTTTATAGCTGCTGTGTCCAGAAAGGATTGATATACATAGGCTTAGTAACTTATTGTTAATGCTTCTTTCTTATCTGAAATTTATGTGTTGGGTTTGTCTAGTTGTGGTTGGTTAACTGATGAATTAGGTGTCTAGTTCCTTTTCCCTGTTGACCCTCATTGAAATGGGGTTTGCTTTCTAGGTTAGAAAAGTAGATACTTGTATGCCCTGCGTCTCAATCTAATCTCTTTTAGGGTTCTTAAAATGAATAGCCTAGGTTTTTTTTTGTTCTGCATCTTTCTTTTGGTGGTTTTTTTAGTCACTTTCTTCCCTTGTTTCCCTCTGATGGAGAGTCAACAACTCCTTTTTCCCCTTTCAGAGGGACTACTTTGTATACAAACATCTGAAATTTGCTTTCATGAGCAGGTGACATGGGCAGGCTTTGGCATTCTTGAACTGGGTCAACATGTCATCAGACATGTTCTCTTACTCGGTTATCAGAATGGCTTTCAAGTCTTTGATGTTGAGGATGCCTCTAATTTTAATGAACTGGTCTCTAAACGAGGTGGTCCAGTTTCATTCTTACAGATGCAGCCATTACCTGCAAGGTCTGGTGATCATGAGGGTTTTGGGAATTCACATCCTCTTTTACTGGTTGTTGCTGGAGATGACTCAAATGGCACTGGTCTGGGTCACAGTTTTTCCCAGAATGGTTCATTTGCAAGAGATGGTAAATCATCAGACTCTAAAGCTGGGGATGCCATCAATTATCCTACCACTGTTCGCTTTTACTCCCTTAGGTCCCACAGTTATGTATATGTCCTGAGATTTCGGTCATCTGTTTGCATGATTAGATGCAGCTCCCGAGTAGTTGCTGTTGGCCTTGCAAATCAAGTGAGTATTTGTGTGGTTCAAGAAATTCAGATTCTTATGATAAAATTCTTCCATACCAATAGTACTTTATCTTATATGATTGGCAAAGTAAGTTTTTGGTATTTGGTCTTGAGACCAAATGAACCTTGCTTGTATTGAACTTAATTTTTATATGCAGAGTGTAAAGTGATACTTAAGTGTAACAGATTTATCTTTTGTTCTTATATCGTAGACTGATGGTTTACATTTGGTTTGTGCAGATATATTGCTTTGACGCACTTACTCTGGAAAATAAGTTCAGTGTTCTCACCTATTCTGTTCCTCAGCCAGTGAGACAAGGTACAACCAGGGTTAATGTAGGCTATGGTCCGATGGCTGTAGGTCCAAGGTGGCTTGCATATGCGTCCAAAAGTTCCATGACCATGAAAACAGGGCGTCTAAGCCCACAGAATTTTATTTCTTCACCCAGTCTCAGCCCAAGTTCATCATCAGGTGGAAGTAGTTTGATGGCCCGTTATGCCATGGAGTCTAGCAAGCAGTTAGCCAATGGATTAATCAACTTGGGGGACATGGGATACAAAACATTGTCAAAATACTGCCAAGATATGCTCCCTGATGGATCTACTTCTCCAGCATCACCAAATTCAATCTGGAAAGTTGGTGGGGTTGCTGGATCAGATGCAGAAAATGCTGGCATGGTTAGTTTAATTCTGGATCTGATCATTGCGAGAAATTCTTGATTCTTGAGTCATGCTACTCTCTTATACTAGAGTCGTCTGGCAGTCATTACTAAGGCCTAGCAGATAAATTTCAAAGCACAATTTTTCACTCTACCTGGGTTCCTGAATCAAAGATCTTAATCAATAGTCACTTGCGTCGAGCTTTGTTCTCTTGCTAGTGTTGTTTTATTGCCAAATTGTGATATGATTTGAATGTTCGTCCAACAGGTTGCTGTTAAAGATCTTGTTTCTGGAGCAATAGTATCACAGTTCAAGGCTCATACGAGTCCTGTCTCAGCACTTTGTTTTGATCCTAGTGGAACTCTATTGGTTACTGCTTCAGTGTGTGGGAACAATATTAATGTCTTTCAGATCATGCCATCTCGTTCACATAGTGCACCTGGTGACCTAAGTTATGAGTGGGAGTCTTCTCATGTGCATCTCTACAAGCTGCATAGAGGGATCACTTCGGCTGTTAGTATACTTTTAGGTTGACATATGTCCTTTTCTTTTCAATGTTCTCTTTTCGTGATTGGATTTTTCTGCTCTTTGTAACAGATTGTCCAGGACATTTGCTTTAGTCAGCACAGTCAGTGGGTGGCTATTATTTCATCCAAGGGTACTTGCCATATTTTCGTTTTAAACCCGTCTGGCAGCGACGCTGCGTTTCAACCTTGCGAGGCTGAGGAGCCTGCCCGACTTCTAGCTTCATCCTTGCCATGGTGGTCTACTCAATCGTTGTCAAATAATCAGCAGTCTTTACCACCACCACCAGCTGTTGCCCTTTCTGTTGTAAGCAGAATAAAGTATAGCAGTTTTGGGTGGCTTAACACAGTAAGCAATGCTGCTACCGCTGCAACTGGAAAAGTTTTTGTACCATCGGGTGCCGTGGCTGCTGTTTTTCATAAATCCGTCACTCATGACCTTCAACAGAACTCCCGAACTAACTCGTTGGAGCATATCTTAGTCTATACTCCATCAGGCCATGTGGTGCAGCATGAACTTCTGCCATCAGTTTGCACAGAATCACCTGAAAATGGTTCGGGAGTGCAAAGAACATCACATGTTCAAGTTCAGGAGGATGACTTGAGAGTCAAAGTTGAGCCTATTCAGTGGTGGGATGTATGTCGAAGGTCTTACTGGCTGGAGACAGAGGAACGACTTCCCAAAAGTATCACTGAAAAGCAATATGATTTAGAGCCAGTGTCAAATAACTTGACAAGCCATGAGGATGCATGTCTTTCCCTTGACATTAACAGCCATTTTGGTGAAGATAAGTATTTGAAAAGTTGTTCTGAGAAGCCCCCTGAAAGATCACATTGCTATCTTTCTAACTTTGAGGTAAAGGTTACCTCAGGGATGCTACCAGTGTGGCAAAATTCAAAGGTACTATTTACAAAACTCTTCCTTTCTTTGATATAGCTGTACTTGTCTCTTGATTTTTACTTTCTTGATGTGTTGCTAGATGTCTTTTCATGTTATGGATTCTCCAAGAGATAATACTTCCACTGGTGGAGAGTTTGAGATAGAAAAGGTTCCGGCCCATGAACTTGAAATAAAACAGAAAAAGCTGCTGCCAGTTTTTGACCATTTCCATAGCACCCAAGCAACATTGGAAGACAGGTATTCCCAAATGTTGGACAAAAATTTTCTGCGTCTCTTGCTGTCTTCTTGTATTGTGCATTTCTTGATGAAAGTTTTTAGTTGGACAAGAATTCTAACGGGTGATTAATTACAGCCTGTGCATTAGTTCTCTTTTCCAAATATTCTCTTTTTATATTCCCAAAAGTTTGCTTTGATCTGTATATCTTATGCTTTGAATCATGGAACGTTTGACATAGGTTTTCCATGAAATGTTATCACACATCCGCATCAGGATCTCATCAAGTTAATGGAAAAATATGCCAAGATATTATCAACTGTCACTCTAAGCCAGGATCAGTCGAGTCCGCCGAAAGTTCTGAAGAGGGTAAATTATTATTTATTTCCCTAGTAATTAATTATTCATCAGTTCTTAAGAAAAAGTATTCTTGAGGGAAGAGATCAAAATCTAGGGTCGTTTTATTTCAAGCCATGTGTGTAACCATTTGGGTTTTAATGGAAATAGGTTCATCAAAACAGATGGAGAACCTCCGTGATTCGGATCATATGAACAACTCATTCAATTCTTCTTTACACCTTTACCCAACAGTAAATGGGATCTACAAGGATATAGAGAAGAACAACACAAATGGGTGGATTGAGAAACCCGTAACAGCCAAACTCTCTACACTCAAAGAAGCCCGGATCACAAATGGTTATACCACATCACCTATTCACACCAATACTACTGTCAATGAACAGATGCTCTCTACAGGAAAACCTCCTATGGGCTTTGATTTTTCTTTGCATGAGGAGCACTGTAAAGCAGTAGCAGATCCTAAAGAAGAACACCTGAAAAAGAGGTTAGATGAAGTTACTAATGGTCATCATCTAAACGTCAACAACAACACAGAGAAACTACAAGAAGACGGAATGGTATGTGGTATGGTTTCTTTTGTAGGTGATTAAATCTCTCTCCGAACCACATCACGGCCTCGAGTCTCAAGTCTCTCTACGGTGAATCCTCCAGACACCTTTATGATGATCTATTCTCTAAGCGAGTAATGAGAACCTCTTTGCTCTCTTCCTAATCTTGTGTTTGAACAGGTAAATAGTCAAAAGTCCGGAAGGCTTCTGGAGTTTGTATATGTATATAAAGATTTCCTCCGAGTTGGTGGTAATAATTTCTGTCCCTTTTCTTCTTCTATATATAATAGGCTGCGCAAATAGGCCAAAAATTATGTACATTTTTATAGATGGGAGTTTGGTAAATATGGGTGTCGTTGGGGCATGGTTGAAACCTTGAACGGAAAAGGAAAAAGAAAGAAAATTTTAGAAGTTGGGGTTTCCATGTTGTTTTAATCCTACTAGTGAGCCCTAATCTTTGTACAGTTTGATCCATGTGGAGATCATCAACACTTTGGTCTAAAAGTACACCAATTTTTTTTTTTTTTGGTTTCTCCTGCTGTTTTAAGTGATTATGATGAATTCAAATTCTTCTCTAGTGATTTGTTATGCGACTTATGTTTGCTCGGGGATATGTTTTTGAGTACTTATAATTATTGGAACAATATCAACTCTTATTTGGAAAAAATCATTATGAGAGTGAAAATTTAAAGTCGATACTAAATCATGTGATTGACATCTTAATATGACTTTTGTGTCGCATCATTGACTTATTTATGATCATTTAGAGAGAGAAGCCGAGTAAAATTATGAACAGCAGAAGGAGGCAAGCAAAGGCAAACCACCATGCTTTGGTCGTTGCCAGACTCGACTCCTCCTTGAGGCAACAACACGCAAACCTGTGGCGTAGGCCTCAAGTCAATTGGTCCTGCATAAACCGGTTTACCCCATCCAAAATCCGCAGTCTCATACATTTCAAACCGGGTCCATTGTGTTATCGTTAGCTTCCCACCAAACTCTAACTTCTTTGGCCTCTTTACCTCAACGTAATCCACCATAGACCGCAAGTAATCCTCTGAAACCCTAAGTCTCGCCTCCTGAACCAAACTTGTTGTCTTAGAAAGAGAATCGTTGATTAGACTGTCGACACTGCTCATAGCACAGGCCAAACATACGACATTGCCGTAAAACCCTTTTCTTAACTTTAAGGTTTCGAGTCTTGTTCTCACGTTGACTGAAAACGTGAGCCTGAGATTGTAATCCAGTGGCTTAACATCAAGTGCTTTGACCCATGATCTCCATATATGTGCAGCCATTGCATCAAACGTGCTGCAAACTAAGCTTGAGTCTTGTCCTTGCGCAATGCTTTTAACCCGACACTGAAACTGTTTGCTTATCCTGTAGCATTTCTGCAATGGCTTCGTATCCCACAAAGAGTTCGTCAAATTCGATCTTTCTTCAATTGGTTGATATTCATGATGTGGGTATTTCACCATAGGAGGGTTTCTTGGTTTGAAAGTCTCTCTATCCCAAACTGGCTCAGGATCTGTAATCAATCTCCCGGTTTTTGCAGTAGCTGCCCACGAGCCAAGAAACTGCATAGCTCCAAAACCATCGCAGATGCAATGGCAGAGTCTAATCCCAAGGCTAAATCCACCACAGGTGAAAAAAGTTACTTGAGCTATAAGTAACGGCATTTCTAGGACTTTGTACGCTTCTTCTCCTGGGTTTCGAAAGATCAATGGTAACCAAGCTGGATTTGGCACTGTAAGATCTCCAAGATCAGCTAAAGCCATTGAAGAATTCGCCGACACCATTAACGCACCTTGCTCTTCTCCAAAGAAAACTTCCAGTTTCCCATTTTCCACTTCTCTTAACCTACCAGAGAGGGGATAGTACGGAACTAAAACCTCACTAAGAGCATCTTGGAGCCGTTTGAGAACCAAAGATTCTTGATTATTGCTTGATCGATAGAAATAAACGGAGGGAGTAAAAACTCGTGCTCCGATTATATCATCTAGGTTTGATAGATAAAGACTATGGTGAGGAGATTGATTTGCAGTTGTTGGGCTTGAAGGATGTACAAGAAATTTGTTGTTGATGGTGATTGGGATATGGAGGTAAGAGAACTGAAGCTCTTGGATACAAGAATCCATTTTTTGATAAACTAAATGCTATAGTTTTGATTTACACCAATACACATGCGGAAGCAGGGGAGAATTTGTAGAGATATTACAATTGGTTAAACCGGTTTGGTTTAGGTGAGCGATAGGTTGCAGGTGTGGTTCTTGCATATAGATTGGTTATTTATTTGTTGCATCATTCAGCAAGCATGGTGAAATGAAGGAGGTCTAATTGGGAAAACATGATGTGCTTGATTTTTTCTAGGGTTGAGAGTGTGGAGTTTTTAGTAATTTGGTTTGAAGAATATGTACCGGATTTTTTTGTTGTCGGTTCGGTTCGTCAAAAAATAATTCTATTGAAGTTCATATGTACATTAGTCCAAATATGTAAATTTGGGTTTATGTAACAAGGAATAATGTCGTGTGCATGACTTGTGAGTGTAGATTAGTACGGGGATTTCTGGCTTTATGCTAATTCTTGTGATGAAGTTTACAAGAATATTTTATGTAAAAAATAAAATATCATGGCTTGATGATGATGAGGCCATTAGCTTCAAACTGTACGTTATTGTATTATATCCTGGCTTGAAGATGAAGTAGCTTGACACTAAGACGGAAAAAAGAAGATAGTAGTTTTCATTGTGTACCTTACTCGAATTGTGTACCTTTCAAGTGATATATTCATGAGAGGGACTAAAGCACGCTGCACTCTTTTTCTCTTAACCATAATTTTTTCCACAGAGTTTTTCTGGTAAAGTTTTTAATGAGACAGCATCTCACATACGCATTTGAGACCAAATTTTTATAATGGTCATCCAAAAAAGAATGTTATGAATAATATGATTATAATTTGAATGTCCATTATATGACCTATTAGTAGATTGTAGAAAATTCTAAACTCTAATATTGTATATATATATATATATATATATTATATTTTATAAAATCAATCAATAACAGAGTGAACATTTCCCAAAACATTTTTTGTTCATAACAATTTTTGTGATCTTATTATTAATTTTTATATTCCCCTTATATCATCCATTGCAAGCGGGAATAGAGTTTCAGTAATTAAAAGGTCATATAATTGTTTATGTATATAAATAATGTTTTTAAAAAAAATTGATTTAGTTTTCGTATGTATCACACATCAATTTTGCAAATTAAGTCCCCGTTTTAATCCGTAATTCCTAGAAAGACATTTAAGTCAAAGTCAGTCAACGGAACGTGGAATAATAGCTTTTTGACGCTTCTATCATATTCATTTCGGAGTTTCATCTTTCAGCTCAATCCTAAGTTGGAAGTTTGTTCTTGTCTTTTTTTCGCTTAATATATATATAAAGCTATTTGGTAGGTTTGAAACTTATTATTCGGTATCCAGAATCCGTTCTGATCCGTTCCAAAAAATAGGATATTCGGATGGATCAGATCCGGATCCGGATAATAAAATTTCGGATACGGATACAGATCCGGATAATAGAATAAAATAAAACCGGATATCCAGAATATTAATATTATAATAATATTTTTAATATTATTTTAATTATTTATATTATAGAATATATTTTTTAATTTTTTGTCTCAGATTATATATTAGAATAATATTTTCAATTAGTTATATAATATTAATATATTTTTAAAAAAATTCTCTCAAATTTTATATAATAGTATTTTTTTTAAAAAAAACTGGATCCGAATATTTACGAATATCCAATGTTTTTCACGGCCAAATATCTGGGATAGTCGGATCCAAATCCGGATATCAAAATTACGGATCCGAATCCGGATATCCTGGTATAGCACATTTTCATATATAGGCTCTTTTGTATTCTGGCATGCTCCAGTAGCTTTTAGTATAAAAAATACTACGCGACATATATAAATGCCACTGGTCGGCACTCGGCGCTCGCATCTTGATGCACATGTTTTCAATACTACAACTGATTAATCAATACAATTAAATAACAAAAGGAATCGTCACCAAAAACAAAATAACAAAAAAAAAAGAGGATGCATCACAACGATTTAATTTTTCGTCCAATCATCTTAATGCACATGTTTTGAAACTACAATTCAATTAAATAACAAAGGAATCGTCATCACTCAAAATAAAATACCAAAAAAGAAGAGGATGCATCACAAACGATGTTTTATTAATGGAGCTTCTTTGTTTTGTTGTATATAATGCTTTTCATATTGTTGTACTCCTAGTTGGTTGCACCAAACTGTTGGAAAAGAGAAACCAAAGCTTATGCATGTTCTTGGTTATGAGTGAGTATTGATGAAGCATGTTTGAATTATCAATGAAAAACAACTAAGTTTTATTAGTAACTTTCGTTTCAGATGGTACCTAGCTATAAGCTAGTAGTATTCGGGTTGAAAGTGATGGATTTTTTTTTATATACAGACGTTATGTTCCACGAAAAGCTCAACAAATATATAACAGACGTTTTCAAGAGTCTTGTAGTAAAATGCTATGAAGTTTTCACTTATTTGGATTGGATAGATTGATGAAATAACAAAATCGCAACTAAGAGATATTCAGACAATTTGTACCACATCTGGGTTCGGCCCATTTAGGCTAAATTCAAGGCCCATAAAATGAATTGAGAGCTGAGTAAAAAACAATTTGGATGGCAGCGAAATCTAATAATATCCACATCAGCACGTATAGTCGTTTTCAGAAGAAGATATTTCAAAGTCAAAATTAGTCAACGGAACGTGAACTAAACTTTGACGCTCCGTCTCCGATCAGATTTTCAGGTTCTTTTTTGTTGGATGTTGATCTGTTCTATAAGCTGAGAATCTCTGATTTAGATCGATCGGAGTTTTGTTTTCAAGTCTTGAAGCTAATCTCGTCAAGGGTACTTGGAAAAAATGTCTCCATTGTTGTTTCTGGCTTCAATAATATACAGTAGTGTGAGTCTCAGAGTGAATGGTCTGTAATCGCTTTTGATTTGACGATGGTGTATACTTGTTGTATTTTTGAACAGCTCTTACCAACCTACCATCTTCACATTTCTGGTTCCTGGTAATATGAACACCATCGTTGCTCAGTTGCAGAGACAATTTCAAGACTACATCATTTCTCTTTATCAACAGGTTGGTTGGTTTGCTGACCAAAACCTCTTTCGTGATTCTTGCAAAAGTTAGGGTTTTTTTCTTCTTTACCGTAGAGTAATTTTCTTGATTGGGGTGGATAATCTCGGGTCAAAGCTTTTGGATGTGATCATTTTGTGTGATTAATAACCGTATAGGTTCTGCCTTTAGCATATTGTTGGTTTTCTTCTGAGCCTTTCTGTTCTTGTTGAAGGGATTTCTTGATAATCAGTTCTCTGAGTTGAGAAAGCTGCAAGATGAAGGCACCCCTGATTTTGTAGCTGAGGTTGTCTCTCTCTTCTTTGACGACTGTGCAAAGCTTATAAATAACATGTCTACATCGCTGTACGTTTATTCTTACTCTTTTAGCCTTCTCTATTTTATATATACGTTTCTGGAACTTTCTCTCTAATCCTCCCTTCTTTTTTGAGGTGTTTCCTTGGACAAATGGGTTTCATGACAGCATTTTATGAGTTTATTTTCACATTAGGGACCGGCCAGATAATGTGGATTTCAAACAGGTAGATTCAGGGGTGCATCAACTCAAGGGTAGTAGCTCAAGGTATATCACAATGTCTTCGATTTCTCTTTTGTTCGCCTGAGCCATAATCATTGCTTTTCGCACTTGTTCATAAAACTTATCTAGTCTTAAGAGACCAAACCACATTGATTTAATGGCCCAGCCTCTGCTTTGTACACAGTGTTGGTGCAAGGAGGGTAAAAAATGTGTGTATATCTTTCAAGGAATGTTGCGATGTTCAGAACCGTGAAGGGTGAGTGTTGTTTAAATTTCTTCGGTGTATAGTTTTAAGCTTGTCGATGCAAAAAATCATTGGATCTGTTTGATTTCTAAACTATATTATCTGAGAAACTAGTCTTCTAATTAACACACGAATCGTGGTAATGTTATCTGGTACAGGTGTTTGAGGTGTTTGCAGCAGGTGGATTATGAATATAAGATGCTAAAGGCCAAACTTCAGGATCTGTTTAATGTGAGTTTTAAACTTTGCGGAAACCTACTTGTTCTGCTCGTGAATTCTTTTTTTTATGCAATGTTTTACTGAGCCATTTGCTACGTCTCATAGTTCTGTTTCTGTTCTGTAATGTCGTTGCAGTTAGAGCAACAGATCCTCCAAGCTGGAGGTACAATTCCTCAAGTGGATATAAATTAGACCGATGCGTTTCTTGATTATGCAAATGTTCAAGGCTGAAGACATGATGATACCAACACTCTTCTGTACTCTGTAGTATTTTATATTGTTGTTGTTGTGGTCTATATTGATTAATGATGTTCAGCAACAATGTCCCTAGCCAAAGATCTTGTCTTGTTTAGACTCTTAATTGAGTTATAAGAGTAAAAATTGAATTGTAAGTTTATAACTAGACATGTCCATATGTATGTCTAGTTCTCTGTTTGGCCATGGTTGGCTTCAGGTTGTGTTTTGTGGCCAATCTGATATGAATGGTAATGTTGATACAATGATACTGGAGATTGTTTATGTTCTTTTGCATGAATTTTGTGATCCCTAATGACTTTGTGAGTCAAGTTCAAGAACTCGTTCGTTGAATCTGACACAGATTTTGTAGATTGTTAACATCTTTCTCCTTGTAAGGGTTGATCCGTTGCTGGTTTTGGTTGAATATTGCCAAAAATGTGATTTCTTCTAAAGTTGGAATTGTCAGCATCATCTTGAATCTGATCTACTCTATTAACTTCATGATTTTGGTTTAAGCCGTAAAGCAAAAGGGTATTAATGAGCACTTTTGGCGATTTGATTATGTGTGGCATAATCAACAATGATTTGTTTGAATTATGAATAATGTACATCGTCTCTTTTATCAACATTATAGTTATAGGGCTTATAGGACATGATTGTAACAGTAGATTTGAGAATGGATTAGGCATGTCTTGTTAGGTATGTATTTAATATAATGTCCGAACCTAGAACTAGGAATGAAATAAAAAGAAAATGCAGAAGAATAATCATGGATTCTTTATAAGTGGAATCAAAAATGTGAAGCCATGTGTTTATGGTAATCACTTGATGAAGCATTCTAATAAAAGCTGGAGAAGAAAAAAAAGGAGAGTGTGAAGTGAAAGAGACAAACGTAACACCTTAATTGAAGGCATGGAGGCGTGTAATGTAACAATAACAAAGCTTTTCTCTCTTGCCATCATGTTATCTTATATCTGTTCATCATTCGTAGATTATTATTTTTCTCAACGAAAGGTTCCTTAACTGATTTTTAAATATTCTTATCAGGATCCATATAACATGGTTGGTTTTAGGGTTCTTCGTTAATCTGAAAGATAATAAAATACCAAATCAGATTCAAAAGTCAAAGCAAATCTTAAATCGGTTATGACTTATTAGTGATCTTACCTTCCCTGGTGAGATGATTCGAGCATACACCAAACAAACACAGAGTCCCAAAACGAGTGTGTTAATTGTCTCGTGGTGGGACCATTTATTCTTCTAAGGTTGGACTTTTTTTTTGTTCATTGTGATTGGAACTTATTGATTTGGCTTTCTTGCAAAGCAAAGTTTCTTTTCGTAAATCTAATTTGGTCCACTACCTAGTCTCTTAGAATGAGTAATAAATCTATGCATGGTTGGTATATGTGAATGAGTAGCGAAATCATTATTTGAAACGTATTTCATACAATTCACGGCTATGATTTAATTGTTTCAGAAAAGTGTAGTTACACTTATGAAACTAATGTACATATAACATGAAAAGTAGAGATGAGTTTGCAAATAACCAAATGGCAAAAGCTTGTACAGGTATCGAGCTCTTTTGTTGCTTTCGTATGTAGTGTAACAATTGTTAAAATTGGGTAAGCGTTATAAATGTTGACCATCTTATGCATGTGTGTTGCTAAAACTTGTGGTCCAAGCTCCTATTCCATTTTTTTTGCCTCGATTCCTACAATTTCTCATTTTACATACAAGCAAGTTTTGTGAATCCCAAATGAGTAAAAAAACTAGAGAAATATAACATGTCTCTGTTTTTACCATATTTCCTTTCTTTCTTCTGGTTTTTACTTTTCGGGAAAAAATGAGGATGCGTTGTTCAACTTTTACCAATTATCTTTCTTTACGCCCACGGAATGGAAGGACCATTCGCCAGCTACCTTTGTAAAATTTGTGCAGTTGTACAATCTTACAAATCTTTCCTTTTTCTTTTACCATTTAAATGTCATAGCTTTAATTTCTTTCTCATATTTATTATATATTCGTAAAATGTTAAAACTTTATTCATATAGATTAAAAAAAAAAGTTATTGCTAAGATAATTGCTAAATCTAGAGGAGTGAAAACAATTGACAAACATTTTTTTGACTTCGACCATAACTTCAGATTACCCGGAGATTAATTCCAGCAATGAAATTATTACTGTTTCAGACTACTCGTTTGCTGATTTATGCAACAGTTTGTTCGATAGACATGCTTATCTATGGCAAACCAAACATTTTGGTACTAACTAGGGACTATAACTTGTGTTTTTTTGTAGTCAACAAAAAATATTAGATCTTTTAAAAAAATGTGTACATATTTTCTTCTGTTTAAACTAGTTATGAATACACTTTTGGTCGCAAGATTTGTTGGAAGTGGATAGTACAGTAACGTTTAGATAGAATAGAACACACATAATAAAATTGAGGATTCGTTTTACTTTTTTGACTAAGCTTTCATCTGTTACATTGACCATTAACCATATTTCTTAGGGAAAATATAAATAATAATATAAAACAAAGGTGGGTAGTACAAGAAAGTAATTATCGAACCAGAAAGCTGACGTGTCACGGAAGTCTCACTCGTCCAAGCTGTCAACTCGAAACAGTAAAACTGAAGAACGCACACAAAACTCACGTGACGAGAGACACCCACACACACTTTAGCAATATAGCACCTCTATCATCTCTCACCGAACCTAACCTCTCATCCGAACCTAATAAGGCTCGGACAGCCGTTTTACCAAATTACCTGTTCCCCATAAAAACCACAGATACAAAAAAAAAAAAGGCACCTTTTTTCATGTTTTCACTGACACAACCCAAATGTATAACCTTTCTTAATTTAGGCATTCTTATTAAGTTTTTTTTGTCCGACTTTCATTAAATTTTTCATATCGTCTTCTATCACAAGCCACCAAAGGAATAAAAAATAATAAAAAACGAACAAAGAAGAAAGAAGTGATAGAATAAGAAACACAATAATAGAATAGAAGTATTATATTGTATTGTTACTTAGATTGATACCATGTTAATTGGTAAGAAGCACAAACCGTGCCCTTCTCTGTGTATTGCATTATCCATATATATATATAGCATTACAAGTGAATCAATCTTAAGTAATTACACAGTATAGGGTGTGGGTAACACAAAATAATAATTCTATTATTGTGTTTCCTATTCTATATCAAGAAGAAACAGACGAAGAATATTCATTTCTTGTGTTATATGGCTTCCTTCTCAAGCCATTTTGTTTACTCTTTCTCTTCTCTCGAAAAACCTTTCTTTTAATTTCTTCCTTTTTAATCGTTTCATAATCCTCCATTAAAGCTCTCACGGAAGCTCCCACGAGAACACCTTATTTCCACCACATAAACCAGACTTTCATCTCACGAGAAATCAGAAACAAAACCCATTTGCTCTGTGCTTTACAGCTTGTCTCTGTTCTTCTCTTCTGTATATATATATATATATAGTCTCTGTTTCTTGAACCTTTAACGGCTAAGTTTCAAGAAGACAAAGATGATGAGATTTACCAAGTTGGTATGGTGTTTGATGTTTCTGCTTCGACTCGGGTTCTTAACGGAGGCGATTCTCGACCCAGTTGATTTCTTGGCTCTACAAGCGATTCGTAAATCACTCGATGATTTGCCCGGTTCAAAGTTCTTCGAGTCTTGGGATTTCACCTCTGATCCATGCGGCTTCGCCGGCGTCTACTGCGACGGAGATAAAGTGGTTTCTCTCAATCTCGGCGATCCCAGAGCCGGGTCACCCGGTTTATCTGGTCGAATCAACCCGGCTATAGGCAAACTCTCTTCTCTCACCGAGCTCTCCATTGTCCCCGGTCGAATCATGGGTGCTTTACCGGCAACAATCTCTCAACTTAAAGAACTACGCTTTCTCGCAATCAGCCGGAATTTCATCTCCGGCGAGATTCCGGCGAGTCTCGGCGAAGTTCGTGGTCTCCGAACACTGGATTTGAGCTACAATCAGCTAACCGGAACTATCTCTCCGTCGATCGGATCCTTACCGGAGCTCTCCAATTTGATTCTCTGCCATAATCACTTAACCGGATCAATCCCACCGTTTCTCTCACAGACCCTAACCCGAATCGATCTCAAACGCAACAGCCTCACCGGCTCAATCTCTCCGGCGTCTCTCCCTCCGTCCCTGCAATACCTCTCACTCGCCTGGAACCAGCTAACCGGACCAGTGGACCGAGTTTTACTCCGGTTAAACCAGCTTAACTACCTCGATCTCAGTTTAAACCGGTTCACCGGTACAATCCCCGGTCGAATCTTCGCCTTCCCCATCACAAACCTTCAATTACAACGCAATTTCTTCTACGGTTTGATTCAGCCGGCGAATCAAGTGACGATCCCAACCGTCGATCTCAGCTACAATCGATTCTCCGGCGGCATATCTCCGCTTCTCTCAAGCGTAGAGAATCTCTACTTAAACAGCAATCGCTTCACCGGTGAGGTTCCGGCGAGTTTCGTGGAGAGGTTGTTATCAGCGAGTATACAGACGCTGTATCTGCAGCATAACTTCTTGACGGGGATACAGATTAGCCCGGCGGCGGAAATTCCGGTGAGTAGCTCGCTGTGTCTGCAGTATAACTGTATGGTGCCGCCGTTACAGACGCCGTGTCCGCTTAAGGCTGGCCCACAAAAGACTAGGCCCACCACACAATGCAACGAGTGGCGAGGGTAATGTCGTAAATTACGCTTTCTGATATAATATGGGTTTTTTTTTTCTTAAATATATTTTGTTTTAGTTTTTGAGGGACACACACAGACACAGTGTTTCAATGTGTTAAAAAAAACTTTTAAAGGAAGAAACGATTCGTTTATTCGTTAGGTGACTTGGTTGTGTAGAAGTGAATAAAGGATTAATATATTTATATTTATGTGAGGATGAAGTATGTCTTACCCATCCATCTATTTTTTGCGTATTAAAACTGGAAAATGACGGTTCTGTTTTATCGAAGAGTGTTCATAACATTTTCATGAATGATTTTGTTGACAAAAAACAATAATTAGAAAAATGACAACTTAAAAGTTGTTTTTTTTAAGGAATTGATGTGAAATCTATGGTTAATTATGCAATTCGCCAAGTTTTAATAAAATTTCTTTTTAGATATAAAATTAAAACTTTGATAATTTTCAATTACTATCCTACGGAATATGATATTTCGGTTCATATAAACAATTTTGTTATACGAAAATAAAGGAGTAATCAATTTGAGAAATAAGAACTATATTTATGAACACAATCATAATAAAATGGAGTGGGAATATGTGCTTTTAAGTTTCAACCTCAGAACCATATATTTAACTAGCCCTGGGCATTCGGATATCCGTTCGGGTTCGGATCGGGTATTTCGGGTTTTCGGATTTTCGGGTTTACAAATATAAGACCCGTTCGGGTATTTCTAGATTTCGGGTTCGGATCGAGTATTTCGGATTCGGATTCGGGTTATCCGAAGTTCTCAAATATTAAAAATTTTGAATCTAAACTACTCGAAAATATTGAAAATGTTTTTAAAAACTCGAGTATTTTTTTTCCAAATTCACTCAAAGTAGTTTAAATATCCAAAAATTCGAATATTTTGGACATTTAAATTATTATAAATATAAATATTTCTAATATATTATTACTATGTACTTATATTGTGTGTATGTTCGGGTTCGGGTTTTCGGATTTTGAAGTTTAAGATCCGTTCGGATATTTAAAAATTTCGGATCAGGTTCGGATCGGATTTTTTGGATCGGGTTTGGATCGGATATTCGGGTTCGGTTAATATGCCCACCCCTATATTTAACAAAGTAGAAATGTAAAATAAATGAGGGGAAAAAAAAGGAAGAACAAAAAAGGGAAGATGAATGTGATGGTTTTGGCCTTTGGTCTGGTTAGCTTCTTTATGACTTTGATGGGGACGAGGTTCTTTTGTTCTTTAGGACAGATATTATTAAAATGCTAACCAAATTCACAGTTCTTTAACTTTATAATTGAGCTCTCTTAAATGTTATAGTCTTCAATGTTGATGTTAACACTCGACCGAAGAAAAAAAAAATCATTGTTGTAAGTTGTAATATACATATACTGAAATACATTGAATCATGTGACTATGTGAGGATAATGGGATGAATAATATTTTACCAGAATATATTTTAATTTAAACATAGAGGCCGACATTTGGGCCTTAATTGGTGTCCTTTACACCAATGTAGTTTTTAATACTCGGCCCACCTTATCATCTAAACTAGGGCTGAGCATATTAACCAAACTGACACAAACCAAATTTAAACAGAAACAAAAGGAACTTGGATATCAACTAATCACTTTTTTTCTTCATCAGTCCATCAACGAGATCAGATACATATGAGTAAAAAGTATAGCACATAGAAGAAAATAATCAAGTTCAATACAAGGTGATCTGCAGAGTTCTTCGCTGGATTGATTAAAAATAACGAAGAAATAGCTAGCTCTCCATTTTCCATCCAAGTCTCATTGATTTAAGATTATAGAGAAGATTATTTTTTAAAAAGGTCCTCAGATACCCGATTTGAAATAAGTAACTATTTTATAAAACAACTAAATCGAATTATTTAAAAAATGGTCCTCTACCAATACCAAATTATACAAAAAAAAGGTTCGCAAAAGATAAGAAAGGGAAGGGACAACAACAATGATCAGTATCCGGTACACTTGTGCAGCTTGCAAATGAAACACTTTCACCTCTTCAACCGCAGCTTCTCTATACCAAATGGCTGCCTTTATGCACCTGACTGCCCTCGAGCCGGAGTAGGCGGCCTCTCCGCGTTCAGCTCCTGAGTCCAACACAAATAAAAACAGTACTTAAAGCTCAGTTACCACAACATATTTCATATGGTCTATATGGTAAAGAAACGGGGATTTTACCTGCATCCATGTTTTGTCTGGGGAGTTTTCGGAAGACGAGGTACTGAAAGGAGGTTCAGGATGAATCAACTTAGGATAAACGACCAAATCTCTACCGATTACCAATATTGCTCCGGCATTCTTTACAGTTCCTGTTCATCACATTGTTTTTCATTCACATGCCTATGCAAATGCCGAAATAAATGAAATTAAGTTTTATAAACAAAACAAACGTACCGCAGTAGCTTGTAGCGGAAAAGACAGTTATAAGCCGTCCTTCGGCAAACCTTTCGAAGCCGTCCATCACACATTCGTGTGCTCGTATGATCATGTCAAGGTGATTTCGCTCACAGAATCCCTTGACCATATCAGGCTGCACATATATGACAAGACTTTGTATTAATTAGTGATCGAACTTAATATAGTAATAATAAAGAGAAGAAACATAAGAAAATAGAAGGCCTAACCCCGAACGAGATAACACCTTCTCCTCTGATATTTGGTTTTATACCCACAACAGAATCATTTTCTGTTGGATCAGACCTGTTTAAAAAAAAAAACAATGTTATTACAGTTTCCAAAAAAAAAATACGAAATAGTTGAGAGGATGTTTACCATAATGTGTCTTTCAATACAATTGATCCAAAATCCGGGAATGCGGGCCGCCGGATACTTGCTATATCTTCGAGCGAAACTGTCCTCCCAATTCCTCCGTGGATACATAAAATTTTATTTTCAATCACCGCACCAAGCGGAAGATGGTCAAAAAGCTTATTAATCTTGAGCCATGCTGCTAGCCCATCGACCTCCCCCTGGTATGTTACATAACAAGATTATTACTTCATTAGCTAAGGACAAGGAGAAAATATATTCTATGAACATATATACGTACCATTCTTTCTTTGCATTCGTCAAGGAAACCATAAAGTCTATTCGTTGCACAAGACTCGTGATTTCCACGAATCAAGTGGATGTTCTTGGGATATTCAATCTGCATATATAAGAGACAGATCTTACAAGATAGAACATTAATAAACATCGAAAATTAAGCAGCAATAACAGAAGACAGCAAGTAACATATAGTTGATGTCAGATCAGAAAAATATCTTGCCTTCAAAGCAAGCAGCAACATGATGGTCTCCAAGCTGTGTTTTCCTCGGTCAACATAATCTCCCAAAAACAAATAGTCAATATGACTGAAGGAAGATACAATTGGTTCAGTGACTATTCCTGAGCAAAACATATTAACAACCAGTAAAAAGCAGTAAGGAAGACATCTTTGCTTGAACTTACGTGATATCTCCTTCCGTTGAAGGATATCCATATTCACGAAATAAACGCATCAAATCCCCGAATTGTCCATGCAGATCGCCGAAGACTTTGATAGGAACTTTGAGCTGAAGAACTGTTGGTTCTTGCACAAATGTTTGTTCCACAACATTGCACAGATACTCAACTTCAAAATAACTCAAGAAAAAATTTCTTTCCGCAGGAATTTTCCAGTCTTTAGGCCTTAACAGTGTCGAAATGACCTACAAAGCTACGTGTAAGTGCAGGAAGATGGGAAAATATGCTGAATGAAAGTTCATACATTTTTCTGCAAGTCTTGATTAGGATTCTGGCCGGGGAGCTGTGGCACTACAATATTATTCTGCTGGCTCTCGTTGGGAAATCGATCCAGGCTTACTGTTCTCACCAAGCCACCTCGATTTCCAACCGTCTCCTTCAATATCACAACCAATACACATAATATGAGATAGTATAATAATCAGTTATTAAACATATAACTTTCTATATAAAGCAAACAAATAAAGAAAGAAAGAGGAGTGAATGAATAAAAGAAAATTTCACATACAGCTCTCTCTTGAAGTGGAACATATCCTGCAGTTTCACTATCATAAAAAGCAGTTTTTACAGTTGGTAAGTTATATGCCTCTGCCAATCTCTCCAGCGAACTTTCACTCGAACTGATATCATTATGGAAGAAAGAAGGATGTGTAATGTTTAAACAACTAGATAGGGCTAAGCACATAACAAAAGAGTGTAAAGAAGTGGAATAGAGTATAGACCTCCTCCGTATAGAGGATGGGAGACTTGGGGGTTCTGGTTCAGAACTTGAAGGCTTAGATATTTCAGCCACTAGAAAATCGTCGAGCAACATATCTACACGAGAACAAAATTAAAGCAAAGAAAAAAATTGTTACTTTTAAGTCAAGGAAGAAATCTGCAAACTTTATAAAAATCAAATTGACTAGTGCTTAGATATGCAAAATCCATATAAGGACTAATATATATATAAGAAAAGCAAAAATATATAATTTCTTCTGAGGCTAGTGTTAGGAATTTACAATTTTCAGGATTATCTTCTGGTACAAGACTCGAAGGCTGGGATGTTTCAGCAACTAGCAAATCGTCGAGCAGTACATCTACACGAGAAAAAAATCAATGCAATTATTGTCATAAAGATTGTTACTTTCCTTTAACTTAAAGAAGATGAAATCTTGAAACTTCACAAAAGTCAAATTGACCAGTGCAAAGATATAAAAAAAAAATCCATAGAGCTAATACATGAAAAGCAAAAAAAATATATATATTATTTCGTTTGACTCTAATGTCAGTAATTTAAAACTTTTAAGGATTACCTTCTCTAATCCCACCATGCATATATATACGACTGCCAACCGATGCGGCAGCATGGTGACAACGTCGCATAAGTTGATATTGGTTTTGTCTATCGCTGCCACTCGTAGAGGTCTCTGGTCCATGGTTATCTAACCATTCACCAGTCTCAGTATCAAGCACTGCAAGGGAAAAAAATCCATAACATCATCCACTACCATAATAAGGATCAAACTCAGTTTCTCTATGTGCTTTACATTCCATAAATGAAGTAGAACCCAACCTGTGACTATTGGTTAAAGCGCCTAAAAAGGACTGGGAAACAAAAGTAAAAGCAGAAAAGATAGATAGTCACATGGAATATTAAAAGTACTTAATTACCTGCAACAATGGCTTCACCATCGATTAGGCGAGCCCTATTCAAGACACCCCCAGTGACATGCATTCTTGGACCTTCAAAAACCTAATAAGATAGACGAACAAGTTTAGGAAGTTTTTGCTAAGGATAGGACTGGAGACAGTGAATTTGAAGCCAATGTCGTGCATCTCAAGTGTGTCCAGATATTGGTTCTTACCGCTGTATGTTGATATCTCGGGGAAGGAGCTACGCCTGGAACAGGAATCCAACCACACTGACCAATGCTGTCCATTTTTAGCGCGTAAGTATCTCCCAGTGGCTGCATAAGGCAAGCATTAAGGTGTGTATCATTGAAAGAAATTGGAAAAACAAAAGTTGGGTATCATCGTAAACAAGAAAAGTTCTTGCACTTCGACTTTTTAAAACTGTTATTGTCCTATGTATAAAAGGAAGTTGTAAATTTCTTTAATACACAGAAGAAATATTATACCACCCCTGAGTAGTCTCTTCCGCCACAGAGCAAAAAAATACCATCTTCTCGAGCACTAGCAGAAGCATACCTAAAGCAAAATATTGAACAATGAAGAGTTAACTCAAACCAAAATGTGTTACACTAATTAATTTCTTAAATCAACTAAATTACTAACATTCTCCCACTTGGCTGATTGCCATATGGGTTCAATCTGTCCCACGCAAATGGTCCCTGCGTGTCCAGTGCCCATGTATCGGAGAGAATTTCATTTCCTACTCCATAGACAAAAGTGACAAACTTGTTTTATGATGTTTAGACATTTTACAAAACAAAATAGAATAATATCAACCAAAAGTTCCTTCGCATAAACATAAGTAAATCATTGTTAGAACATAATTACTCAATGCCAAATACGTAAAATTTCACAACCATATAATAAACTCTAGCTAGTTGGTAGATTAGGGATTTGTTCGAGACAATTTCCGTTCGGAGGGAAACATATCTTATAAATGTTTTCTTACTTATGGATGTACTACATGATGTATGCTAAGATAAACGGAAGCTACAATTACGAAATGCTAAAGAGACGAAATCAATGCCAAACTAAAGTGGAAAACATAGGTAATCGTACCATTCTTCCCACCGAATATGACAAGCCACCTCTGAGCAGCGATATCCATAACATGGCCATATCGAGGGCCTGGAGCCACCCCTCGAACCAGCAACCTGAACATACATTAAATGCGTAAAAAATTCAGTAATGAAGTAGATCTAGCAAAGATAAATTCATAAATGAACTCACCTATGCCACTTGAGGTCATTACTAGTCATGTCAAGCATGTAGACATCTCCATCAGAAGGCCCGGATGGACCAATCCCACCCTGCCAACAAAACAAACATGCTCATGTGTCAGATCTGGCTCTAGAGTACTCTAGCAACCAAAATGTTCCTCATTACATGTAAACTAGTTACTACATGAACCGAACCAGGAATGATGATATGACAATCAAATTTAAACAAAATCTTTCCAGATCTATATATTTTCTTTATAATAACGATGAGTAATCTGATCTATCGATCATTTCAATGACCTGAATAAGGAGCAAGGTGCCTAATGTAGCAGCTGCGTGACAAGCCCTGGGAGACGGAACCTCACCATCCGGATTAAGCCTACACAATTACGAAATATTACAAGGAGATCCACCATTAAACCAATTTAAATCATCCATAAAAAACCCTAAAACAAACATTAAACGTATTAACACCAAAGATAAATCCTCGATTACCTTGTCCACTTCCTAGTCAAAACATCAAAACAGTACACCGAATTGGTAACGCCTTTTAAACCTAGAAAAACAATAACAAACAAGAAACAAAGCCATCATCAGAGAGGATCTCGAAATCTCAAAACCCTAAGAAGTTCGAAAACTCATAATCGCCGGTAAAATCTTACTGATCTTGGGTAACGAGGAGTCATGGGTGGCGACGGCAGTAGTACTACCGCCGAAGAGGACAAGCTGATGGGAATTGTTGGCGAAAACCGCCGTGAGAGTATGGCCGCATCTAGGTCCCGGCCAATCCTCAGCGGTCTCGGAAAAGGTATGTAGCGATTCATAAGAAGGAGATGGATATTGATAAGATTGAGAAGCCATAACACAACACAACACAGATTTTGGAGGTTAAGATTTGGAGATTAAGATTTTGTGGTGGAAAAAGGTGGTGAAATCCAATCGCCTTCGACTCCATTTTATAACCTAAATTTTTCCACGAGAGCACTCTTTAGTCTTTAGTTTTTGGTAAGCAAATAATGAAGTTTAGAGTCCGACAAATTTCTTGACTGGCAATGGTGTCCAACGGCCTAGAGAGAAATGTAAATGACGAAAATGCCCCTACTTTTAGGCTTTGAGTGGCGCTTGTTGCCGAGTTCGCTAGTCGTTATTCAACCATTTTTCGCAGTACAAAATGGTAATAGCATACGAAGCGTTTTGAAAATGCGCGGCACACTTGTTCCACGAACATTATTAAATTTTCCTACAATATTGAATTAGTTTTATTTTATCAACCGGACCGGAACAATGTTTCTGTAAGAATTTTTTTTCTTAAAAAAGTGTGTAAGAAACTTGTTTGAAATCATTATACATTTTAAATCATCAATAGTTTTGTTTTGTTTTGTTACGTATGCTTTGTTTATTTTGCATTAACCGTATTTGTTTCATTTGCTATCTAAACTATATTTGATTTTTCTAAGATTTAAAATTTCATTTTTGACGGTTTGTAATAAAAAAAATTACGTATATATTTTGCATGGAACATAATTATTTTCAAAGCGGCGTATTAAATTATTTTCGTAAACCTAGATACGATTAAATTATTTGTTTTAGTTTTGGCAAAATTATATCTTTTAACTAGATAATTAGTTAACGTCGATGAATATACGTTTTTAGTAAAATATCAAGATACTTAACTAGGGATGAAACATGTGTCATGCTTAAATGTTCAAAATCAATATAATACTGTATTTTGAGTTTAACTTCTTAATGAAAACTAATGAATATTAAAAGAATTAGTTTTCCATCTATTTTATTGGTATTATAATTATTATAACTATAAATTTACCATTTATAATGAACAAAACTACTAACTGTTCACAAATAGACATTACGATTGACGATCCGTAAAAATTAATAATACGTCATGTTGATAAATTAAAATTAATATGTAAAAATAAAATTAATAAGTTGATAAAAATAAATTAATATGAAAAGTAAATTAATATTCTGTATATCTTTGTCAACAAAATGCACTATGTAGGTTTGAATTCGGGCGGTAATATATAAACACCACTATCACAAAACACTAGACTACATATCATAATGTTTTAATTTTATTTTTAAAATGATAAAACTAAGGTTTTAGCAAAATTATCCAAATATGTCAATATATCTCCAGTTTTTCTAATGGCTAGATCTTTTTCCAAAAACTGAATCTATTTTATTAATTAAAGATATATGTTTATCATAATTTTTTTTAATGTGTATATATATCAATGAACAGTAAAATTAATGAAAAGATAATTAGTTGAACCTTCTAAAAGTTGAATACGAAATGTGGACCTCCCATTGAATTTTCTTAGTTAAATATAATTTTAATATTAATTACCAAAATAATAATAATAATAATAATAATAATAATAATAATGATAATAATAATAATAATAATAATAATAATAATAATAATAATAATAATATACAGTCATTAATATTAATTGTGGACCTTTTAGTTAATTAATACCAAATAAAATATAATAACTAATTTTAATTTTAATTACCACATAATGAATTGTGGGCCCTCTACTAATTTTTATAGTAATCAAAATATATTTATTAGGAATATCTAAATTTTAATATAAAATGTGGACCTTTAATTTTAATTATTACCAAATTATAACATGTGAGCTGTTTACTGACATTTCAATTAAAAACTTAAATTATTACCAAATAATGAAATGTGGACCGTTTAAAATTATAGCATGCACCTCTTTTTGCGATACATTGGTATTTAGGAAAATATATTAAAGTGAAACAAAAAGATATGCACTAACAATGAAGATGTAAGAAATTTGGAAAGAACATTACAATAATATTAAGTCTTGAACATTTTGTTTTCTTTGAATATTTTGATGTTGTACTTCTAAAACAAAAGGGTACGAAAAGAAAATGTTTAATATTCAAGCAGTCAACATTACTTGTTTAAATTTTATAAACTAAATTAAAATATTGCCACATTTTGTATATATGCAGTTTCTTATAGTCAAGAATATTATACATCTTCGAATTAGTGATGTGAACGAGGAACTTTTTTTTTTTTGTGAACGAGGAACTTATAGATGATACAACAAAATAGTGATCGGGATTATTATTTTTATTTAATAAAATTACTTTTTGTATTACAATGTGTTGCCTTTTCTCAAAAGAATCATATATTATCGTTTAAACTTTAAACATATAATTATTTGAGAAAACCTCCAATTTTTTTATAAATCCAAAAATACTACAAACTAACTTTTTTTAGAAGTTCTTCAGTCTTTTTGAGAATGACCTAGAGTAATAAATGAATTTATAATGGTCAATAATCGTAACATTTATACAGGAAATGACACACATTACAAATTGTATAGACGCAAATCTAAGAAACAAAAAATAGAAGAGTGAGTGGAGGAGAATCCTTTTGCACGAAGATACAGCTTTCTTGAATGTTTGAGAATTCCTGAGCCACATGAGACTTTGTTTTCTGTTCAAATTGGCAAATGTTTATCACGGCCAACCACTTTTGTACTCCGGTTCCACCCCCATCAAGATCCATCTTAATGTCTAAACCGGATTGGCCGTTAACCGCCCCGCCCTGCCCCGCGAACACTTAATGATGAAGACATGTCAGTGGTTTTTACGGGTTTAATAAAACCGTTTAATAACGGTTTGTTACTCTGTTGTTGATGTTGTCCGTTGTCTCTCTTAAGCTGGACTTTCAATTTCTTACCGCTTAATTGGCGACCGTTCATTGTGTCAATAGCGTTCTGTGCAGCTTCTTGTGAGTCATAACTAATGAATCCTGCCGCAACAAAATAACGGTTAATTCGAGTCTTGAGAAAACATGATGATGATAGAGGAAGAAAAGCAAGAGCTTACCGAAACATTTGCTTATACCAGTGGCCTTGTCTACAAACACCTTGGCGCTTAGAACCTTACCGAAAGGTTGAAACGCAACCGCGAGTTCTTGATCCCCGAATTCCCGAGGTATGTTATAAATAAATAGATTCGCACCTGCGGGTCCTGAGAAGATCAAAGAAATTGTTTTAGATATCAGTCACATAACGACTAGACACTTAAATCAAAATCTTATTGGTTCTTGTTTAGGACTGACTAAACCTTCGGTTTGAAGCGAGGAAGGTGTTGATGTGCCATTGTTAGAAATTCCAGGTGAAACTGTGGTTAGAGGAAGGCGAGGAGTGATCATCCCTCTAGGAAATGCCATGGGATATTGAAGACCATGGTAACTGTAATTTCCGAGAGGCGTTGGGAAGTTTCTACGGGCGGCTAAACGTGGTGGGACAGACTCGGTCAAAGCGGTTCCCTGCAATACGCTTCCGTTACCTTGGTTCGGTGAAATCACATTGTGAAATGCATGTTGAGTCTGGATAGGTGGTAGCATGTACCCATAAGTTCCAGGCACCTGTTATAGAGTAAATAATTTAAGGATAAAATCAAAAATATAGCAACCAAAAATACACCAAATCTCCACAGTTTTTCAAACCTCTAAATTCAGATCCCTAATACAAACGGATAAATCCAAGTTTTTCTTCAGGTGACAATTGGGACAATATTTAGTAAAAAAATGTCATCTTTCAATATATTTCGATATTTTATCAGTGGAAAAAGCAAGTCCAGAACTTGTACCAAGTAGATGAGAGAACAAGAACTTACATGATAGCCATATCCATTATAAGGAGGAACATAACTCATAGGTAGTGCTCCAAACATCGAGTGGTTTTGCGGATCGAGTCTGGAGACATGAGATTGAACTTTTTGAAGTCTTCGGGCTTGTCTTTCCCTTTCTGTGTCTGCCCATTTGACAATCAAAGGAACATTTGCACCCTAAAATTGATATTGTCACACTCTCCATCGAAGGCTTTATAAAGTAACAAGAATGTTCGGAAAGTATAATAAGCACACACCTCCATTACATGTCTTCCGTTGAGGGCTTCCATAGCTGCGACGGCTTGTTCTTTAGACTCATACTTTAGAAACAGACAGCCTAAAATAAATCACATGAACCTAAAAGTCAGTAAAAACTTTGGTATGTAGAGCTAAAGATGCATAAGCAAATGGAAATCAAGTGATGGACATACCCTTGCTAGTTTGTAGAGACCCTCTCAGAATCTGTAGATCCTTAATGGTTCCGTATTCCGAGAATAAGGATAGGACTTCAGCTTCAGATACATTCTTTGGAAGCATACCAACAAAGAGTTTGTGCTCTGGATTGCAAGTAGAGGCAAGAACATTTATCAAACTGATAGTATACGAAAATAACAACATGGGAGTGAATGTTATAATGCAAAAAATTCACTCAGAAGCATTTTGCGTACCTAGTCTTTCCAACTCGCCATCTGCATATTTTACTTGTAACAGGCTAGAAGCCTGAACATAACATAAAAAGGGGAGTGAATGTTATAATGCAATGTTTCAGAAACAAGCCACAGTAAGATCTAAAGAAACAAGGATATAAACACCACATTTATGTTTAGCATTCACCATGCATCCTAAGTTGTCCAAGATGAATCAAGTTCTCCACCATAAAGGGTTCAACATAAATTTATAGTAGCGATTAATCAGCAATAACTCAACAAACCAGAATCAATAGTTTCTCTTGCTTTATGGATTCATCTTGATCTTCTCAGTCCATAGATTTTCTAGCTTTTTGCATCTTGCACGTTTTAGTGATCCATACATATCATCTATAGTGAATCAATGTGCTTTCTTGGGTTTGAAGAAATCAACTAATGAGGACTTGAAACTAGTGTCATCAGATTCCAACAACCAATGGGGCAGATTTTGATCAGCCAAGATCAGATTTTACATCGATGGATATATGATTTTTATGTATATATATAACAACAACATGCAAAACTCTGAAATTACCAACTCCAGTATAACAGGAACAAAATTAAAGTACAACGCAGATCGAGACGGATAAAAAGAAGAGAAAAGCAATCTCGAGATATCAACCGGTTTGAAAAATGTTAAATATGCAACTAATTATTTTTTACAGTAAAGAGAAATCACATTCAAGTATCAGAAAATTCCCAGAGAATTAAGTAAAACAGCTTCAAGAAATGGAAAGAATGATAAAGAAAAAGACTTACCCCAGGCAATGTCTTCTTGTTATGAAAACCATTGACCACCTTGTCAGCTTCTTCCCTTGAAGGACATGTCAGAAAACAACATCCTAAAATTCCAGGAGAAATTAGGGTTTTCAGAATTCAAAAAAAAAATCATGGAATCACACGCAATCAAAAACAGGGGGAAACTCCCAAATAAAAAGAATAAAAAAATAAAATAGAGAGTTCAAATTAAACAAGGACGACGGATAAAACAGAGTAGGCATAGAGAAATTTTAGAAAATTAGGGTTTTTAGATACCAAAAATCAAGAAGAAATTACACGAATCAAGAACCCATCTCCAAGTATTCTCGAAACAGAAGAAAAAAAAAAAGAGAAAACTTGAAAGAAAGAAAAAATCCAAATTAAACGTGGAAGATGGAGAAAACAGAGGAAAAAAGAAACCTCGGGAAGCTTGTGTTGTCTTCTCCTTAATGATGTTGACTTCATCAACGATGGAGAATTCCCGAAACAATGTGAGAAGCTGAGTCTCCGTGATATGCTTTGGGACTTGTCCGACGAACAGCTTCACCCTCTCTTCGTTCACCATCGTCTCCTCCGCCAATGTCTCTCTCTCTCTCTTGACTTCGTCGTCGTCGTCTTCTTCTCTCTCTACAGGCTTTTTCTTCCTGAATAATAAAAAAATAAATTATGAAGAAAAAATAAGAGAACTTATGGATGACAAAGTGGTTAAATTTAATACAGACTAAATCTGGGCTCATTGTTATCACTAAATTACGAGATTGCCATTAGAACAGCTGTTCAAATAAGAAGGCGAGCCTGTGGGATGCCAGGGAACACTTCGGATTGTTTTGTCTGATTAAGAGATTGTAAGCTGAATTTACGATATTATCCTTCCTTTTACCCGCGTTTTTTTTAATTATTTTAATATGGAAAGTGTGTGAAATAAGCTGACAATTTTTTTTGTTTATGTTTAAATAGCTGTCAATTCTTCAGTCTTCTGCATTAAAATTCAACTTTAGACGATTTTTTGGACTTTCTTTTGTCGATTAGATTAAATAAAAGTGAGTTTTAGTTATGTGAATATCCTTAGGTAAAGTAGTCCACCTTTTATTCTATTTTTTCTAAAGTCGAACAATACGAGATTTAATTGAAAACTAGTTTTTCTATTATTTTTAATATTTTTTTTTCAAAAAAATAGTGTTATGAACGTGTAATGCAAATATACAATTGATAATACGGTTGATTTGGTCTCCATTTCATCAACATTTTGGTCTTGTTTTGTATTTAGTTTCGATTAGATTTAAAATCAGAAATTATGCGTAAAACGATTAAAAATAAATTGATTGTTACTGAATTTTTTGTAATTAGGTTAAATTTTTATTAAATTGTATTAAAAAGGAATTTGACCCCAACAAAAATTTGAAAAAGTCAACTAGATAAAGATTAATCAATTTAGGCATAAATTAATCAAAAAACCAATTTTTGCAACCGATTATACACTAATCCGCTTGATATACTACTGCCTAACAATTAAACGACCAATTTTTAAAACAAAAGTTTTACCTAATATTAATACGTACAATGTTAAAATGTCAATTCTCTATTTCTTCTTATAAACACTGGGTTCGTTTAGAGGTCCAAATCAAACATACAAAGTTACAATCACTAAAAGAAAATTCTTCTATTTGAGCAGTTGACATAAGACATTACACTTGGACATGGCTATAATTATTTTATGTACTATATATTTTAGTTTTAAACAACAGTATATTACGCAGTTGAAAAGAGGGTTTGGACATTTCAATCTAGCCAAACCAACTCCAATGCAAACTGTCAATTTTAACTAAAACTGAATATAAACAACTTATCCTTTTCCACACCAAACAACCAAACTAAAATTAATCCAACCTATTTATAACGAGTAGATAAAGATATTTGTTTGTTATTTTAATCTAATCAAATTAAATTAGATTGAATTATACTTTTGAGTTACATTTTATTTTTAGGAACGGAGAATCCAATGACCAATAATTCTAGATTTCCAAATAAAAGTAAATAAATCGAGAAATACTTATAGAAATAAATACGACTATACTAGTTGACCGTGGAATTTATATCCATAACGAGAGGTCATTTTCATTCTTCAGTGACAACGAGAGGGACACACCAAGTGTAAGGGCAAACTGGGCAACGTGATATAAGGGTAGAGTCGTAAATAAAAGGAAATACTAATGGCAAAAACATAAAGATGACAGACTGTCTTGCCATTCGCCAAGCCTACAACGGAAAAAATAAACCACAGCAGCTCCGATTCTCTGCAACTTGATGTAATTAATTTTCTTATAAATTACATCAAATTTCACAAAATAGACCGCTGAGTTTAGTTACCTTTTACGTTTTGACCCCACATGTTTTTTTGTGCATGTTTGTGAATTAGTCACTGATAAACTGTAATAGTTTGTAGTAATTAAGAAGCAGAAATATATAAACACTTGCCGCTCAATTTAGTATTTTCTTTTAAGCGAATTTGTTAAGAATTGGTCATTAAGAAGTACATAGAATAAAGCATTCTCATTGCAAAAAAATAAGGAGTCTTTAACATTAAATATAATAAAAATTTTGTAAAAATCAAAGTGAATAGGAGAGATTGTGTCTCTAGATAGACATTTTTGTTCAGTGTGAATAGTGTTTAAGACACTCTCCAAAATTTACCGATATAGATGGTCTAAGAAGAGAAAGACAAACCATTACCGCATAAATAAATATGAAATCGTCTTAAAAAAATCTCCACTAAAAGTAGATGATAGTAATATTTTCGTTGCATTCTTTGTGAAGAAGTCAATAATATCAACAACAAAATTATGAAGACTTATCAATCGAGTATTCATTATTGTAATAAAATATATATTGTTAGATCAATCTATATCCAATCTAAATAACGTGCTAAATAAAAACAAAGATAGATTCTACATCTCACAAGACTATGGCATTTCAATGATTTTTTTCTTAAAACATTTGTTAATTGTGAACGTAAAAGGGGTTTGTATTCAGATCTTTGCGCATATACACCGTCGAATAAAATGACAAAATCGCATATGTAACATGAATCATTATATTGATAAAGATTTGTAAAAAAGTAGTTTACGATAGTATCGTTGTGTCACCATAAAAAATAACATCAAAAAATACTTTCTATTGTTACATAGTTTATACCCGTAATCAAGAATCTTTGGTTTGTAGGAATAAAAATAACATCTTAAAAAAATCTTAACTGAATATGCACCGTTTGAAGAAAAAGAGGTAAAAAATTACCATTTTCTTATCTTTTTAGACAGAGTCAAAAGTCTGAAGTTTTGAGTTGTTGTCATATTTCTGTTGACAGATGAAAAATTGCTCTAGAAGGTACGTTCTCCAATTTAATCTGGATCCGGGATCCGAAAATCGATCCACCTATTCTAGTGAGTGAAGTATTTATGGAGATCGATAATACATCCCAGGCTCCTTTGATTGAATCGGTGGAAGAAAATTGCGGGGGCGTCGATGAATATCTAAAGGAGGTTGAGGCTAATGGGATGGACTGGGAGAAGAACGAGGAATGACTAGATTGGGTGGATCTAAAATGGACTAAAGAAGACGCAGACGCATAGGGAGAGGCGATGGATGCAGAATGGAACTCTGGTCTTGCCATGGAGGAGGACGATTTGTTGGGTGAGGATGCTGGTGATCTGATGGAGAAGAAGAAAGAGGAACCGAAGGAGATGGAGAATCGTCTACCTGCCTCAGAACGTGTAGTGGGCTGGACCAAACCAAAAGGTAAAAGAAAGGAGCCCAAGAAGAAAGAGGCAAAACACCTAAAAGAAAAGGCCCATCAGTGTGGCCAAACCAACAAACATGGGGCTACATCGAAAAAGTTGTTGAACCTTCGGTTTTCTCTTAAATGCTCGAGCATTATTCCGGCTTCTTCAAAGCCGAGGAAGTCCAAAATCATGACTAATCCACCAAAGGGTGCAAGGGGTGCGAGTGTCCGATCATCAAGTAAGGACCTTTCACCCTCGGAATATGATGGTAAGGTGGGATCGCTCGATCCTCCCGAGGCCAATACATGAAAAAGGTAGAGAAGATGGGGCGAGGGGTGGTAGAAGTGCTACATAATGACCGACTAGAAGGAATGTACCGAGACATACTTCCAGGTTACTTCTTAATTTACAAGATCATGTTTCATTGGTGTTATGGCCTTATTAGTGGAGAGTGTATCCGGTGAATTCACCATTTCATCTTAATCATTGTTTAGATATGGGGGTAATTGGGTTTGAATGCCAGGATATCTTTGCCTATTCTTGTGGCATTCTGGTTTCTACAAACCGAGAGTTTTTGGTGGCATATGAGTTTTGGTGTGCCCTTCATCGTAAGGTTGTTAAACTTTTGCTAGGCGACATTGTAAAAGATCTTCGACCTCAGGAAAGTGGATGTGCGAGGTGCTCATGTGGATCATGCTTGGGTATCTCAAAGACTTTTGTTAGGGAAAAGGTCTGGGATCCCCTTTTCCTTCTTGGTATGCGTGGTAAGATTCATCTCATACGTCCCGACAACGGCGTATGGCTCGCGAGAATTTTCTCTCGTCTTACTTGTGACCACCCTCTTCAGAAAATGAGTGTTTCGGTATTTCAAACACAAGTTTAGAATTTCAAAAGCATACGAAGTTTTGTTTGCGATCTATCCCAAAGTGGCCGTCTTCATAGCATTGACAATTGTTGGGTCTTCTCAAGTAGCTTACTCCCGTGTTGGAACGCATTATCCCTACAATCTGTAAATTCTTTAATCTTTCTGTCCGTTGTAGTTTTTTTCTTGTTTTTTAATTATCCGAATTTTTCTTAATTTTTAAAATAAAATAATCCGTGTTTTATCTTTATTTTCGTAAAGATACTTGGCTCTCTTTTAACGGAAAACCTTCTATTCGTATTTTAATGAAATGGTGGTTGTCGACAAAAAAAAAATAAAATTGCTCAAGCTGCTTTATGTGATCTTCATATTGCTCGTTTTTTGGTTCTTCATAGTCAGACTTATCATATATATTTTACAAAACTACATTCATATAAAAAGAAGAATTCACTACCAAAAACTAAAATAATGGTCAAAATTTGTAACAACTCCTTATTATAACCATTTAGTACACACACAAAAAAACTTACATATATTAAAGAACAAAAAAAAAATGATTTCGAAAGAAAGATTAATTAAATAAACAAAAAAACGAACTATAGATAATGTAAAACAAACATCCATGGACTTGGCTATAACTGTAATCCTATGAAACCTTACACTAACTACTTGAGTATACCCTACCTGTCACAGAGTACAAAGATGTTTAGAGAAAGCTCCTCAGTCTCTTTTCTTGATCACACAGACCTCTCTGTTTAAAGAGTCATGAGCTCTCTGGCAGTAGAATCTGTGTTTGGAAGGACCCAATTTCCTACTACTTTCCCCCACAACCCTTCAAGCTTAATCTTCTTAAACTCGAATGGCTTCCACATTTGTTGCTTCCTCTGAGAACTATCACCTTCCTTATGCTTTGCAACAACAGTAGAAACACGTTTCTTGAGCTCTGAGTTCTCTTCTTTAAGCATTTGTATTGCTAAACTCATTTGCCTTATAGCTTCTCTCTTCTCTTCATCTTTCTCCATCACCATTTCACTGTAAACCTTATTCTCCTCTCTCAGCCTCTCTATCTCTTCCTTCATCATCTCATAATTACCATCATCCACACCGTAATCGACTTGTGATGATTCCATTTCCTCGACAATGCCATCAATTTCACCTTCATCGACCCATTTTCTTTCACCATCATCTACTTCAGACTCTGCGTACTCCTCATGAGTCTCACAAGCCTCAGACCAAGAAGACACATCACAAGTTGATGATTTCTCATGACTCTCTGAGCCATGTTTGTGCACAGAAGAGGGCCTTAACAAGTCGTACCTCTCGGCCAACGAGCGATGTGAACGGTAGAATTCTTCCACCATAGCTATAAGCTCAGGCCTTTTCTTATAATACATCTCAGCTCGTGCGGCGAAAGAATCCGCATCCTCATCAATCACTCTCAGCATTTCCGTAGTCTTTTCATCCAATTCTTGAATTACAAAATCAGATTCACCATGTCAAAATCTCAATAAAAGTAAACACTTTTTCACTTCTATTTATCTAATCTCAGAAAGTCATTAACCAAAGATAAGATACCAAAACAGAATCATCTTCTCCAACAAACCTTAACGACTATTCTAAACCAATTTCAACAAGAAAACGGAAAAAGGCAATACCTTTGTAAGAACTAAAGACCCATAAACCAGAGATCATAGACCAAAATCAACACTTGGATTTTGACATTAGCAGAACCAAACTTCACCATGTCAAATCTCAATGAAATTAAACACTTTTATCACTACTCAATTGTCACAGAAAATCATAACAAAGGATAAGATACCAAAGAGGATCATCTGCTCCAATACGGCTTAGTGAATACCCAAGTTCAACAAACAAAAGTCAATAGACACACACACACATACCAAAATCAAAACTTCGAATTTGACATTAGCAGAACCAAAACAGAAATAGAGAGTCCAGAAAGAGAAAATATATACCAGAGAGAGTAGAATGAAGCCATGGAGAGAAATTTGTAGTGTTGTGATTTCCAATCCACCACCATTTTGATGAGTCGATCACCATCTTTCACTCTTCGTAAAGCTTTCTCAACTCACAAAATACAAAACAGCAAAAAAACTTCAGTTACTTATCAAAACTAAACCAAAGACTCACTCTTTGAATCATCATCTAGTATATCAGTTCCATACTCAACAACAAAAAAGCAGAGACTCCGAAATTACCAACCTCGGTGACGGATTCCGTTTAAACGGCGTGAAAAACCAAGACAGAGACTAAACAAAAACGGCGCCGTTTCTCTCTACTTCTTCTTCTCCGCCTTCTTCGTTGTAGTCGTAGAGCAGTTTTAAGGAGTTGTGTATTTTCTTCTTCAGACTTCAGAGTAGTCGGTCTTTTATCATTGACATCACTGAAATAACCAATCGCATGTTGCCACGTGTGGTAATTTTAAGGAATACACAACTTCGTTAGTAATTTACGGAGATACCCCTGGAGATCAAGCGGCGGATGACATGGCAGCATATACACTGTTTATCTCCTCAAATGACGTTTTCACCCTTCTATCACTCTTGATGGATTTTGGATTGGCAGGTTTCGTTAGTCAAACGAATAATTTGTTTCTTAAAATAACGATTTTTTTATATATAATTTCCATAAACGAAATTACAGAGAATATTCCGATTTCCTCCCTATACTTTAGATTTTTTTTAAGTATTTTAAATGTTTATAGCCTTATTTATAGATCTCACTTCTCAGTGTAGTCAAGATTTTATTTATATACGGAGCTGTGAACAGGGGTAGTTTGGGAATTGTATTCAGCTGATAGATACGAAAGTTATCTAAATGGGCCCCACGAGGCCATGTGGGCCGTGGCGAGCGTAACACGCAAAAGGCGTTTCTGCAACGGTCGATAAACTCTTTTCCTCCTCAACTTTCCATGCTTAGTGTAATGAATAAGACAAAAAACAATTAAAGTAAAATAAAAGATGATGAATTTCATTTATTTAGTTCTTTTGTTTTTGGGCGTTTCATTATTAGCTCTTTCAATAAGACAAGTGAATCTAATTTTTTTCTTTTTAAGGATGTTAATGGTGACTGATATTGGCTTTGATTAGTGCTTGACGTTATTGGTCTTTCTTTACAATTTTACACTATTTATAGATTAAAGTACTGGAGTATTGCGACAAAAGAAAAAGTACTGGAGTATTAATTATCAGCCGCTAAGCACATTATAAATGGAAATTTAAGATTCAACACTGTATATATAAAAAAACCAATAGTAATATTGGTAACGTCATAAATGCTATTAGTTAAAGTACTTTTACCACCCTTAACGTGTAGTAAAAATATTTTTCTCGTTTAAATTTAGTTTTAAATTCAGGACGAAAAAAAAATAATATGTGATGAGAATGGAAATTTCCGCAGCTACAAACAAGTTGTCAAAGCTTTTAACTTAGTTGTATAAAAAGTACTACTCCCTCCGTTTCAATTTAAGTGTCATTCTAGGTTTTTTCACACTTATTAAGAAAACCATTAAATGTTCTGTTTTACCCCTAATTAATTTATTATACTATTTTTTTCATTGGTCAATACATTAAAATAGTAAAGATAAAATTGGAAATATTATCAAACATCTACATTGAAAATACAAAACGACAATTATTTTGAAACAAAATTTTAAATCTAGAATGACACTTAATATGAAACGGAGGGAGTATTATTATGTAGATGTTGATTAATTAAATTTTTTTGTATGGAATTTTGTACCCAAAAAAAGGGGAAGAATTTATTTCTTAAAGTTGGGGATAATTTGTATCAGGGCGTAATAACAAGAGAGAGAAGGAAAATTTATAGCTAAAGTGTTTTAATCGCTTGGGTTGGACGAGCTGTGTACCATACCATGTCTCTCCGGGGCAAAACTCAAATATTTAATCTTTCTGCAATTTTTTGTTTTCTTTTGGGTTCTTGACGAGATTAATTGGATTGTTGCCTGCAAACATGTCACTTGTTTAATATCTGCATTGGTAAGTTTTGGATTGTTGTCTGTAAACATGTCAATTGTGAATTGGTAAGTTTTAATTTTAAACACTGTTCTATGTTTGTCTTTGTTGCCACTGCGATGAAAGAAACGAATTGATATCGTTTCAGACGCATCTTCTTATGTTAACATGCATATCAAAATACTAGAGTATGACCTTACACACTCTCTTTCTCCATCTCTTCAGTAATCTAATCCTCTAAAGCTGGCTCAAAACTTACAAGAAACAATGGAAACAAACTCACTCCTCTCAATGAAACACAGGCTAGATCCACTCCTTCGGGTTGATACAAGCATCCAATAACTTCCACTCTTCGGTCCCCTCTTCCGGTTTCTGCACTCACAAACACCGTTAATACATTGTGACATTTTAATGAATTAGTAGTACTCAGTGTCTTTCACATTTGGGGAACGAAACTTACATGGTCATATTCCCATCTTGCTGAAAGCGGAAGAGAAACAAGAATGCTCTCTATTCTTCCTCCTGTCTTCAGACCAAATGTTGTTCCACGATCATATACCTTTCCATCATCACACATACATTAGCGAACAAGGTTCATAACTAAAGATTGACGAGATGAGAGAGTGAAAACAGTGAAAAAGCTAGTGTCTGATTATAATACCAAGTTGAATTCTACATATCGCCCTCTTCGCAATTGTTGCCATGCCTTGTGCTGCTCTGTAAACTCCATATCCTTCCTTTTCTCTACTATAGGTATATAGGCCGGCACAACTGAGTTTGCGCATTCTGTGAATCCCAATTACTAAATTAGTCTACCAAGAAACTAACCCGATTATAATAATCATTTTGTTGTACATTAAGGATTGATAGTCCATTACCAGTGGCAAATGACAGAAGCATTTCCTGATCATAGTCATTAAGATCATCAAAAAATATCCCTCCAAGTCCTCGTCTCTCATCACGGTGCTGTAAGCAAGATCAAAGAGTTGTAACATTTTTCAAATCCCTCACACAAACAATAGGCTTATCAAAGTCTCTAAGCCGTTCCTACCCTCTCGGATTTAACGATAACATACCTAAACACAACTTTAGAACTAAGGCCTTCAGTTACAGGAAATGCTTAAGATCTCACAAAAAAAAAAAAAGAACACACCTTGATGTAAAAGTAGTCATCACACCACTTCTTGAATCGGGGATAGAAGGAAGGGTCGAATTTGTCACATGCTTGCTTTTGAATCTACAACAAGAAAGATAAATTTCTATATAAGCAGCTCCATGATCACAAAAGCTCATATCTTTAGAACAAGGAATAAAGCTTAGTACTGAATGGAAATGCTTGACATCTTCTTCAAAGATGTAAGCAGGTGTGAAATCAGTGCCACCACCAAACCACCATTGCCTAGGAGCTCCAGGAACATCTGCGCATTGAAAAATGGCAAATCAATGCCATTGTCCAAACAAAAAGATAACAGATTTACAATCTAACTGAGAATTTAGCTCTTACCCTTTGGAGCATCCGTCTCGAAGTAGCGATAATTGAAATGTAGGGTCGGGGCAAAAGGGTTCTTGGGATGCAAAACCTCGAATTACACAGAAACCGTAATGATGAAAGATGATAAAACCCCAATTAGTAAAATTGAAGGGAGAGATTCATTACCGAGCTGACTCCAGCGGCGAAGAACGGAACTGGACCAGGTTTCTGATCGGAAGCTGATCCCTTTGCAGCTCTATAAGCTTCAGGAGGCATAACTCCATAAACCACAGAGACATTAACACCAGCTTTCTCAAAGACATTACCGTCTTGCAAAACACGACTGATGCCACCGCCACCGCCAGGTCGAGACCAAACATCTTCTTTAAACTTAGGACCGCCTTCAATAGCTTCAATGGCTTCACAAACGCTGTCTTGAGCAGACCTAATCATAGTCTCGAAACGAGCCCTGACGGAAGAAGAAGAAGAAGATTGAGTGGAGTCATCAGAATCCCTAAGGAATGTAAAGGGTCGTTCAGTTTCGGGGACTTCTTTCTCGATTGAGACTGAACATCGCAAGGCGAGATTGGGTTTGCTTCTGATTGGATGGGGAAAGCGGAGAGTAGAGAGATTGGGAGAATGAAGGAGACGATGAGAGGAGAAGGGAGCGAAGGTAGGAGAAGAAGAGGAAGAGAGGAGAGTCGAAGAGTGAGAAGCCATTGGGATTTTGATCCGAATTTGGATTTGCTGTTGAAGAATGAAATGAGAAGATGATGATGGAGAGATATTAAATGATAAGAAGTCGTCGTCGTCCACTGATTTTGACCGCTTCCTCTTCTTTGTTTACAGCTCTGGTAAAACAATAAAAACACACAACCGTCGCTTGTTTTGTTTCTGATAATACCAATTTGATTTATTAGCCGAAAGTAAACCAAACCAGACACGAAATTAAAATTGCACTTTTTTAATTTGGTCGAACCGAAGATTTTGATACCCTAATATTGAAAAGCCGAAGAAAGCAATAAGATCAGGTTTTGGATACAGAAACATATAATTGGGCTCTCACCCTCTTGATTATTATTTCCTTCCCATTTGGGCATATAGCCCGAAGAATATAACCCAAATTAGGCCCAAAATGGCTAGCGTCCTCGAACAAATTTGGGTTACATGATAATGTTCGTTATTTTGCCCTGTGTATGGGTCATTTTTATTCATATAGATTATTTCATTCAAAAATGTGGATTAAACAACTTGTATTTATAGAAAAATAAAACTCAGTCAGTCAAAACTCTATCTACGAGATCTAAGATACTCCCGTTTAAGAGTGAACACTTTTTCTGTTTTTTCCTGTAGCTCAACTTCAAGTCGCCTCTTACGAGCGGCTTCGGCCTTAAAAGCTTCCATAATCTCTGACTTAGGTTCTAAGCAATCAAAAGAACAAAAGTAATGCTCAGAAACTCTATAAATAAAAGGAACCAGGCAACGAATGCCACAATAGTGGCAATGTGGTCGTGTGACACTGTTGTTGCGAATCACTCCACTTTTGTTCCCGCAGAAGAGTCCAGGTTTGACATTTGCAAAGTCTCCAAGAACGCACTGAATATGACAAACGATCCCACACTTTTCACATTCATAAAACCATTCTTTTGGATCAGCTTTTGTTTCGCATACCGTACACCAGTATTTCCCATGCTGCTCTTTATCGCCAAAGCTCAACACCAGAGGATGGTCATCGCACCTGTGCTTTATCTTCTTTGGATAAGTAGCACACTTGTAACACAAGTTAAACTTACAATCAACACAACGCAACACATAATCTTTGTTGTTGCCACAAGCTCCACAAGTGTCCTTGGCTAAGTTGGTGAGAAATAAGGTATGGGGATGGCTCTCATGGTCACACGACCAATCAACTGCGGCACATCTCAGATCTAGTTCCAATTTGTTTCCATCTGGGAACACATACATGTAGCCTGTTGACAATTGATCAACTGCGTCACATCTCAGATCTAGTTCCAAATTGTTTCCATCTGGGAACACATACCTGTAGCCTGTTGACAGTTGTTTACAGGCTCGACACTTAAAGTACTGACCATCATCACGCCCCTTTTTTAGTGAAATGCGAGACCTACTCAAACCATGCCGTTTCTTATAAGGAAGATAAGCGCATGTTTCATGAAGAGCGTAGTCACATTCCATGCAGCTATATAACTTGTCAGAATAAACGGAACCCTCACATAGTTGACATCTTACACCTCCGTCACGAACAACACCATCTGCAGTGAGCCTTAGATTATGCGAGGGATGCATCTGATGATTGATCACATTCTCTTCAATCACTTTGAACATTGGCTCATCTTCCTCCTCTTCAGGTACTCCTTCGAGTTCCTTACCATCCCATACTTCTTGGCTTGTTGCGCATTTAGAATGTACCACAAACTCAGTACATTTTGAGCAAGAATAGGCTCCATAGATCCAATCAATATCCAGACGACAAACTCTACATATCATATTCCCAAAACAAAGAGAATAAGTGTGGGAAATGCGATGATCATGACGATTAATGTTTATGACGTGGGGTCTATCCATGCAATCTTCATGGACCATGAAAGAGCAGGCAGTACATACATAAGGGTTACGCTCACCATGCGTACCACAAACATTGCAAAAGAAAGAAACTTGTCTCGCCATGAGGGTGAGTGGATGGCTGTGGCACTTCGACTCATCAATCGTTACTTGCTTTGATGATACCCCACATCTCAAGTCCAAGGTGAAATTGCACGTAAAACAATGATATACAACATTTTTCAACTCTTCTCGACAGAAATGACATTTACCGTCAGTGTAAGCAGGTGCCCCGTCTATGAGAAGCTTGAGCGCATGGTTTGGGTGACATGGGTGGTTGATCTCTGGTGTTGTTGGCATGCATTTTGTGTGCCACCCCTCATTACAAATCTTGCAATAGTAACCATTTAACGCAACTATATCGTCACCGCACTCAAAACAGGTTTCGGAAAATAATGCTTTAGTGAGTAGAAGATGATGGTGTCCGGGAAGCTTCACCATCTCACTCATGATGGATATAGTTTGCAGATAAATTAAGAAGATGATATGAACAAGGGTCCTCCGTATATATAAAGAGATAGTGTTAATCAAAAAAAGTTTTAAATCGACGCTTAAAATTATTGTTTGTTTGGAAAAAAATTATAATATGATGGCTACAGTGAAACTTCCGAAGATTTTTTTGTAAAAAACTTGATAATAATGAATGCAAATGCGTCACATGGTTGGTGTTCCCAAACGAAGAATTTGCGGCGCAAATTGGGTTTAGTTAGTCAATGCGTCACATGGTTGGTGTTCGACTTCACCAACGTCGCTTCCCTTTAATTTTGTTAATTAATTACCTTTTCCCATTAAATAATACCACTAATCAAATAATAGCCATGTAGATAAAAAAAAAAAAAAAAAAAAAGATGGTACAGTTACAAAATTGTAAATAATATAAACTAGAATTTCAGATCTCGACGGAAAAAGTGTGATAGAACTTAGATCTCTGTCTGAACCACGTATATAAAAACTGTATTTGAATTTTTTTTATTATTCTCTTAATTCGAAACATAAGTTTGTATTGGATGTATCATGTATCTGTAATTCTGTATGGGATGTATCTGTCGATCCAATAATCAAATGGATCTGAATTGTCACATATGGATCTATGGGCTGATGTATATAAACTGTTAATTATTTTCGGATTAGGTCCACTTAGATCATCTCCAATAGACATATTAAGGAGAGGTCTTAAGTTAAAAAAAATAATAAAAAAGCTAATACAGTAGAGATCGGTGTCTCCGTAGAGACACGGAAGACACTTGAAGACACCTGACGTGGCGTGGAGAGATTGGTCAAACTCTGTGTCGCTGAGGAAAAAAAAATCAAGGAGACCGATTCATCTTTCTCCGATTTTGCATCTCTCTCTCTCGTCTCCGATTTTGCCCGATTCACAATCTCTCCCTCTCCCGTCTCCATTCACAATCTCTTCTCCGATTCAAAAAAATCTATGTCGGCGTTTCCTCTTCTCCGATTTAGAATATCTCTCTCCCGTCTCCATTCACAATCTCTCAACATTTGGTTCCACGAAGCTTCGCAGTCAACACCATCGGAGACTTACCGTGGTTCGCTAAGGTAAATCCACCTTCTTCTCCGTTTCTGCTTTGTTTAGTTATCTACTTGAATGACTTCGTTTTGAGAACTTTCCTGGGTTTTCTGTAGAGAATCGAGATTAGGGTTTCTTCTATTTTGGGTGTTCTCTGTCTCTCCTTTAATTCCAGCTTCCCTACTTCGATTTTGGGAATTTGATAAGGTTTTGATGGGTTTAGCCTCTCGATCTCTGGTTTCAGATTCCATTATTGAAACTGTTTTGTTTGAGAAGATTGATTCATGAATGATGTTTTGAAACACCAAAGTGTTGAATTTTAGAAGCTCTTGAGCTCTTATTTCTAATTAATCTCTAGTATTCCTGGTTTTTTGCTTGTGTTTAGGATGAAACTATATTGGTTGAGGAGATTGATTCATGAATGATGTTCTTAAACATTAACATTAGGTGCTGAATTTAGAAGCTCTCTATCTAGCTCATATTTCGGATTCAGTTCTCTAATATTTCTAGGTTATGCTTGTGTTTACGATGAAGCTATTTTGTTTGAGAAGAATGATTCATAAATGATGTTCTAAAATCACAAAATTGTTGAATTTAGAAGCTCTTGAGCTCTTATTTCAGATTCCATTATCTGTTAGTTCTAGGTTATGTTTATGTCTAGGATGAAATTATATTTGTTGGAGAAGATTGATTCATGAATGATGTTTTATGTAGTTCCATGCCGGGAAAAATGTTGGGATTGGTAAAGATCATACCATCTTCTCTTTAATCGATAGACTAGTGAAGTTCGAGAAGTTTGGTCCTGACAGGAAGAAGGTAAAATCAGTGATCATACCGATTAAGCTTTATAAGCTTTCTTAATCTTCTTGGAATTTTAAAGATAGTGAGATTTGTCTTTGCAGATAAGTGTGTATCCAAGAGAAATTGTACCAGAGAATCCCAACAGCTACAGAGCAAGAGAGAAAGAGAATTTTAGATTGCAAAGGGAGAAGAAGAAGGCAAGACGCTGAAATTACACTTACACTATTCCTACCCCTGAACTTGTTCTTGCATCTGCGTCAATCGATGATGCTGAAACCAATCCCGAGTGCTAGAAAACGAATGTGAAAATTTTCTTGTCTCTTTTTGTTTAGTCTTGTTCATGAAAATATTCCTTTTGCTAATTCACACGAAGCTTTGTTTCAGAGTTTCAAGAGTCGTTGTATGTGTCTAATCCATATCCTCTCTTTTGTCAAGTTGAGTCCAAGCCTGCGGATTTTAATCAACCGAGTCACGAGTGTATTCAAATGGGTTATTATTGTTTATTAGCCAAACGAAACCGAAATAAAAAAGTTCAGGTTTTAGTTTAATAAAGTCTTCCAAGTAACAATACTGAATCATTGATCAGAATACTTTTTTTTTTAAGACACTCTCATTAGTATCACTACTGGAATTCCGATAAAACTATGATGGTCTCTTTTTAATTAAAATATAATTAAATTTAATATAACTAATGGGATTGTTCTTATGATCTTTGATTTAAAAGTCTAAAATCTATTTTTATTTCTCTGGAGATTATGTTAGAAAACTAAAGATATGTGGCTACGCCTACGTGGCCGGAGCATGGCTTATCTGCTTCTCTCTCTTCCGTCTCCATGGTCACTATAGCTTATCTGATTTGTAGTCTCCACTTGTCACCCATCTCCATATTATCGCAAACCCATATCACTTTCAATTAAGCTTTCAAAGGCTCATCAATGGTGTTCTCTACCCTCTCACCTGCTATCCAGGTTCTTCATTCTTGGTTTTTGCAATGTACAATCATAATAATCTGACCCGATCGATTGTAAAATCGCCATCCTTCTGTACATTGAATTCCCCACTTTAGGTTTTTTTGTTTGTTATTGTGACAATTTGAAAGCAGTTTGGTTCGGACAGAAGCGCAATGTTAGCTCCATCGCGTGCATTGTTGCTGGCAAAGCCAAGCACGACACAGCAGCAGATGATTACAAATGAGAAGAAGAGTGTAAGAATCATTTGTCAGGCGGCGAGTATTCGGGCGGATAGACCTCCTTGGTGGTCTTGAGAAACATCTCTAAAAATACTTTTTTTTGTTTTCCTTCTTATTAGCTCTGTTTCTAACCATCGTTTTGGTTGGCATTTACTCGTGGATTATTTGTATTTGCCTCCATATTTATATGAATATAATAATGTTCATTCAGTATCCAAGTTTAATGGAATGGATATGCTCCTTTATTAACTGCTCATCAACCTCCCACCAAGATCGTCGGGACCAGCCGTTTCGCTAGCGTGTAAATATATATATATATATTTTTAAAAGAGTTTAAAAAATGATAATGAACTTTTAAGAAAAGGAAAAACTTAAGACGCAGAGATTTTGTTTAACTAACTAATCCAGATGGATACGTCTAGAATCTTTTCTAAGTTTCTAACCCTTTTGGCTTCATGTATCTCATATATCTCGTTTTTCTTATCGATCGACTTTCCTACTATATTATAGATTCTAACTTTATCTAATGTAATAAGAAATAACCAGGTAAATATCATTACAACCGTCTTTTTTTTTTTTTTAAGTATCATTACAGCCGTCTTATTCTTTCTTTTTATCGTCTTTCATCCTAATATCTATCATATATTCATTTAATTATAAAAAGAAATGATTAGACTTAAGAAATTCAATCGCCGAAAAAAGCAATTCGATGGGCCCATCACGCTGTCTATATATATTTAGCTCCTGCTATTTCACAACTCGTTTACGACCAAAAGAAAGAGAAATAGAGAGAGAGAGAGAGCAAAATAAGTCGAAAGAGAATTTATTTAACCTAGGAATTATATACCTTAGTTCTTCTTCGAATCCACGCTATGAGATCGAGGTTTCCGGTCGGATCACGGTTTGTTCCAAAGGATCTAGGGTTGGTGAGGCTTTATCTTCGCAACAAGGTGGAGAGGAAGCAGAGTAGTTTCATAACAACTATGGATGTCTACCAAGACGAGCCGTGGCTTCTTCCTCACGTAAGTAATCCTCTTTTCAAGAAGAATGAGTGGTACTACTTTGTTCCGAGGACTGAAGTACGTCGCAATATTCCGAGCCGGACCGTACCAGGAAGAGGAGGAAGCGAAGGCGGCTGTTGGAAAAGCAACGTTGGGAAAGAAGATATCGTGGACGGACATAAAAGGCTGATGGGTTACAAGCAGTTTCTCACGTACCATACCATAGTGCATGGAGAGCGCGTGAAGACCGATTGGCTGATGACGGAGTATTCTCTTCACAAAGTTGACGGCGAGTTCCAAGATTTGGTCTTGTGTCGGATCCGAGACAAGACAAAGACGAATGTCGACGAGTTTGAATTCGTTAACCATGTCACTCAGACTCAGCCTCAGCCTCAGGTGGCGGAGAACACCAACAACATCTTACGGAACCAATTAGTGCAAGAAGATGCTGATTTAACCGGTTTTGCTGATGACCTTGAGACGATGATTACAGAGGGACAAGAAGATCGTGACGTTACTGAACAACAGCAAGAAGAAGAGATACCGATCATTCCTCTGGCGCAGATCAACGACAACAACAACAACGTCATGCTAGCTGGACAAGAAGATCGTGAGAAGCAATAAGAGGCTTGTTTAACCGTTATTGCTGATGAGCTTGAAACTATTTTGCTAGAGGGAAAAGAAGACCGTGACGTTACTCAACAGCAACAACAACAGCAAAACGAAGATATACGGATTCCTCCTCCGATGCAGAACAACGACAACGACAACAGCTTCATGATGATGTCGAACCGACCCGTGGCTAGTTTAATCGATTTTGTTGATGAGCTTGCGATGACGCTGCTAGAGGGACGAGAAGATCGTGACGTTTCTGAACAGCAACAACAACAGCTAGAAGAAGATGATATGATGGTGCTGATGGACAATCCTAATGATGCCCGCGCGTTTGGGAATTATGAGTTTATTGATCTAACTAGGGTTGATGAAGGATCCGACACAAACCAGAGAAGATAGAAGTATTAGCGGGTCAAGTTGATGGATGATGATGAGGATGACAAAGAATACTAAATATGTTGGGTGTATTTGTGTAACTCCGGTGAAGGAGAAATAATGAAAATAGTGGATTTTCCGGGGTAAAAGTCTCCGGCGAGATGTAGGGTTTCTACATTGGAGGCCTGAACTCGTTAAAGTTTTTGTGTCATTTATTAAGTTTATGCATTTTTTACAAACGAGAGATCGATCAAAGTATACGAAGAAGCAGAGAACTTAGATAGCAAGAAAGTACATAGCATTTTAGGGTTTCTATATACTGGGCCTAACTATCGAAGCCCAATCTAAAATTCTGTGAACAAAATAAAATTCAGCCCATCGGTTAAATTACTTCAATTTAGTTTGTAGTGCTATTTATTTATTTTGGTTTAACTGAATGCCGTTAATACACACAATACAGACACTGCAAACTGGAAAATCTTAAAGAAAGTAATGCCACTAAATTATAAAATGCTAGTACTTAATTGCAACAACACCATATTTAGTATTCTTTGTCATCCTCAACATCATACAATGATTGCGAAGACTCTCTTGTTTTCACCGTGGCAGCTATTGGAACCGACTTTGAAGAACTGAAAACTGATTCCCCTAAAGATATCAGATTGTTGCATGGCGTCTTGCCAAGGTTACCTCCTCCTCATGTCTCTCCGGAAGGAATTCAGATGCGGCCAATAACGGTGATGCAAGTCACCATCTTCCCTGGAGCCGGAATCTGTATAGGCAACACAGCTACACATGTTGCAGCAGATGGAGTCACCTTCAGTCATTTCATGAAGTACTGGATGACATTGACCAAATCCAAGGGCAAAGATCCTGCCACGCTTCTTCTACCATCTCCGCCTATCCACAGCTGCAGAAACATGATCAAGGACCCAGGCGAGGTAGCTACAGGTCATTTGGAGAGGTTTTGGAGTCAAATCTCTGGAAACCACGGATCACATGCTGCACCTGGGAACATGGTCAGAGCTACTTTTACAATGAGCCGGAATCAGATAGACAATCTCAAGAGTTGGGTTACAGAGCAGACTGAGAATCACTCTCTTGTTTCTACCTTCGTGGTGACTCTAGCTTTCATTTGGGTAAGCTTGATCAAGACACTTGTTCAAGACAGTGAAACAGAGGCTACGGAGGAAGACAAAGACGAAGTTTTTCACTTGATGATTAATGTGGATTGCAGGAATCGTCTCAAGTACACAGAACCAATACCACAAACATACTTTGGCAACTGTATGGCTCCAGGTATCGTATCAGTCAAGAGACGAGATCTGCTAGGGGAAAAAAACGTATTGGCTGCTTCAGACGCAATCACAGCGAGAATCAAAGATATGTTATCAAGCGATCTATTGAAAACAGCACCAACTTGGGGACAAGGAGTACGTAAATGGGTCATGTCCCGTTTTCCAACCTCCATTGCAGGAGATCCGAAATTGGGACTGTATGATATGGATTTTGGGTTAGGAAAGCCCTGCAAAATGGAGATTGTGCACATCGAAACAGGTGGTTCTATTGCATTCTCAGAGTCCAGAGACGGCAGTAATGGAGTTGAGATCGGAATAGCACTGGAGAAGAAGAAAATGAATGACTTTGCCTCAATTTTACAGCAGGGGATCAAGAAATTCGAAACGTAGCAGCCCTACTCTCATCCAAGAATGTAAGAGAGATAAGTTCATCAATCTTAACTTCCCATATATTATATCATTGCCCACCTTTCTCATCCAAGAACTTGTACGAACCAAATAATTCAACTTTTACCATATCAACACAAAACCCCAATTCATTAAAAACTGGAGTCGATACATTCCACCAACGTCCGCAGTAAAGCATACTATCATGTTTGCATTGTGCTTAGTCTCCAAGGGCAACATTCTCTGAGTTTAATGCAGACCAAGGTAAAGAGTAGTTCGAAATCAGAAACTCAAAGGCCAAAACAAAAAAAAACAACAAAAACGAATGTAAATTTGGAAGAGAGAAATGTAGTGTACTTGTTTAACTCTAGTCTCATGGTAAAAAAAGAGACGAAGCTGATGAGAACACTGAGAATTTCCGAGTTTTTTCAGACTACAAGCACTAAGAGACAGGTGCAAGTGTATAGTTTAAACTCAATAGATTTCATTACTTAAAGATCAATAAATAGGATAATGTAATGAAAAGTCTCAGTAAAATCCAAAGAAATCATAGAAATTGCAGCTTCTGCCAAGGGGTTCTCCCTGTAAAACAGGGTCTCAGCTCCACTGCACCTCGTACGATTGGATTAGATCCTCATGGACAATTGCAAAAGTTCAATAAATAAACTTGAAAGAAACACAAATAAACATTTAAAGGCTCAGACATGAATACAGCATTTCTATCAAGAATGATCAGAAGCAGAACTGGCGTAACAAGCTGTTGGGATTAATCATCACTGCCAAACAAACTCAATTTAACAAAAGAAGAAAACTTGGAAGAAATTAGGCTCATATTAAGAAATTCAACCATGCATTTTTACCTTATATGCTTCACAGACCTAAAGAAGCATCTCAGAAGCGCGGGTAAGTTTATAATCATCGCCCAAAAACAAAAACATTGATTGCTACCAAAAGAGAGAGATATATATATATATAGCCGCTTTTTTGACACAGAAAGGCCTAAGGAATAAGGCGAATCTGCAACACAAACGGCAAAAACAATCTAGCACGAGCTTTGGGGCTTACTTCCTCAAGTACTTTTGTTGTCATCAGATTAGCCCGGGGGCTCCTGCAAACACCATACTCTATATATAGATAAAAACCCTAAGCGATTGTAGAAGAAGAAGACAAAATCTAAAGATCGTTTCAACTGTAAGAAACTGAGCTTGGAAGAAGATGATCTTAAATAGCACGCGGCTGGTCAAAAACCCTAGCCCTAATCTCTCTGCCGAAATGTCAATATTGCCCCCGTTTCTTTTATTGCGGTTTAAATTTAACCGGCCCAATCTATATATTATCCAGTTGGTTTAAATTCCATCATCTATGATACTATCTTAACTTGTTACAAGATCTCAAATTACAAACTTCTTTTGGATGTATTTTTGCTTATTATTTCCTTAGAATTAAAGAATATCAGTTAAAATTATACAAACTTGATTTCAAACTGTGTATGAGCTTACAACAATTTCACGAGCATGGTAATATGTCAATCTTTGAACAAACACCAACTACTACCAGGTGAAACCTTCACTCCTCTCTCCTTCATCTTCAATCTAAGTCTCTCTGCCTCTTCTTGTCTTCCAACACTCATATATATATTCCCCAACAACACATAATTCGCCGGATTCTCTGGCTCTATCTTCCACAATTCCTTTGCAGCAATCTCTGCTAGCTCAACCTCGCCGTAGTTCCTACAAGCTCCAAGCAAAGCCCCCCATGTCTTAGCCGTTGGCTTCTCAGGCATGGCTTGAATCACTTTGTAAGCTTCTTCAAACCTCCCTACTCGGCATAAGACATCCACCAAACACGAGTAATGGTCCTTGCTTGCACGCAAACTGTAATCAACCTGCATTCTCTTGAAGTAAACAAGAGCCTCATCGGCTAAACCAGCGTGACTGCAAGCCTTTAGCACGTTCAGAAACGATATGTCATCCGGTGGTACTTTAGCCAATTCCATTTCTTGAAATGTTCTGAGAGCAGATTCCGAGTCACCATGAAGTGCATAAGCGGATATCAAGCTACTCCAAGCAACCACATCTCTATCCATCAAGCTCTCAAAAACCAATTGCACATAGACAATGCATCCGCACCTCCCATATGCCTCTACTAACCCGCTTTTCAATTGCGGGTGCGGCTCAATCAGATTCCTAAAAGCATATGAATGAATCTCTTTTATTAAACGAAAAGCCCCAATGGCTGAGCATGCAGACACTAGCGCAAGAAGTGTAATCAAATTAGGCTTGAATCTAAACTCTATCATCTTCCTATAGAATTCAATTGCTTTATAAGACCCATCTTCTGTACCCACTAAACCCTTTATGATAGCATTGAAAGAAGACTCATTTGGCATAACATCCATACTTTCATACAACTCCACTGCTTCCCCAATCTTCCCACAATGTGTGTAATGCGAAATCATCGCGTTCCACACAACAGCACTCCTCTGAGGAATTTCGTCGAACAGTTTACGAGCGTGAGAAATAGACAAGCATTTGCCATACATATCGAGTAAAGCGCAGCCAACAAATGGGTTGGACAGAAAACTGGATTTGACGGAGTGGGCATGGACTGATCCGCCGAGAACAGGACGGAAAGCTGCAGCGCACGATTTGAGAGCGAGTGAGAAGACGTGAGCGTCGAGAGGTAAGGAAAAAGAAGAATGCATTTGACGAAAGAGATTGAGAGCTTGTTCATGGTTTCCTTGGTTCGCGTAAGAGCTCAATTGTTTGGTGAGAGAGATCAATTTAGTGCAGTTCGACGCGTACGAGGAGGACATGGGGATGGAGCTTTCGGTGTTGGAGTCAAGAATCGCGAAAAATTTAACAGCGTACGCCACACTAAGAAATACGGAAGATATATTGGTTATGTAGCTGTTTGCTTACCAAACAAATGACAGAGTCGTTGTAGTATAGTGGTAAGTATTCCCGCCTGTCACGCGGGTGACCCGGGTTCGATCCCCGGCAACGGCGTATCTTTTTATTTTTTGCCGTAATTATATTATGGGCTTATTCTTGGTCACCCATATCGACTCACGCTATTCGGCCCATAAAAGCCCACTTGTTCTTATTGTCCTAGTTTTTGTCCCAGATCTTGTATACTGTTCTACACTTCTACTTCCTTGATTCATGTGTTTCGAAGAAATTTCTATAACCAAAATTTATAATCAAACAAAACAATATACAGCGTTATATTTTGCGTCATCATTAGATATCTTCAAGAACACTGTTTTCTCCTAAAATCATCAGAGGAAAGTGTTTGAACAAGCTCCTGCAACCTCTTAGAACCAGGTCCTGGTTTCAACACGGAGTCGTCGCCTTGTACAGAGCACGGATCATTGCCATTAGCTGAACTCCCAACACACCATCCTCCTGGTGCAAATCGGTGTGTCCGTCCCAATAGCTCTTTATCGATCTTGTCTAACACGGGATCGTTCTTGTGGAACTTACGCGCAAATGGAGCTTTGCTCTTGACCATATTGTCAAAATCCTTTAACGAGAGATATCTAGGGTGTTGCTTTGGAGGATTGTCCCAAGCAATGTAGTGAAGGTCGTGCCCGATCGCAGTGTTGACAAACTCTTTGCTGTTGCATATCACTGTGTGGAAATACCCTTCAGGAGAAGATACAAAATTTGTGTAGTACATTAGTATTGTTCTTGGGAAATTATCCCATCCCCAAATGCAGTACTCGAGGAAAGACCGAGTCAACATTATCCAAGCTGAACCTGCAGAATTAAGACATAAAGCCATATTCAGATATTCATACTCTTTCTCACAGATATGAAAACTGTAAAATTAAAGAAGCTAACCGGTGAATAGCTTGAAAGAAGTCGGAAGTGATCGTCGTTGAGTAGTCCAAGCAATGTCGGATTTCTTCGATAGGTATAGGCCAGGATCAACAATGATTGATTTAGCCCTCTGATTCCTGCGAAGAAAGTCCAAGTAAGTACACATGCTTTGAGATTCCGGTGTGACTCGGATAATAAAGCATGGTTCTACTTACAGTTTCCACCCGGTGAGCTGCATATTCTCGATGAAATTGACATTCCGCGACAGATTTGAGAAGACATACAACAAATCTACAGAAGCGAAAAGAAAAGCCAAAAACTTTTATAAGTCACAGCAAAATATGAAGCTCAAAAGGATGATAAGTCACCAAAAGGAACCAAAATTGCAAATGAGACAGATCAGAGACTACTAAAGCATTATAAAGAGAGTAGTTTAATGCAAAGGGCATTCATTTACTAACCATCTTGTGTTACTAGAGGATAATCCGATGCGCTAAGGTTAAGAAACCAATCCCAATGTAAGCTTTCTCTTAGCAAAATTGCAACGGCTTGAAGAGTACAAGCAATCATTGTAGGGCCTTTATAAGTAACAAGATTAGACTGAGCCATCACGCGGACATTCTCCATTTCACGGAAAGTCGGATCAGTCTTCACAGACATTGCTAGTTCCATCCGTTCCCGAGGTGGAGCTTCAAGATCCAAATGCAGAACATACTGGTTTCTAGGATGATATACAGCTTGTAAAGTCCTCATCATCCTATGACAATCGCCTTTTGTACCCGATATCAGATAAGCTAACCTAGGAAGCTCTGGATTAACATCAGCTGCCGTCGAATTCGAAGATTGTCTAAAATCTGATTCTACAAATAATTCATTAGACTCTGCCTCAACATCTAATGGTAATTGATCTTCTTGCGCATAAAAGCCGTCGAATTGACCAGAAATGAACAACATCAGGAGTGAAATTGACATGATAAAGCTTGCTAGAAAAGGGAACATCCATTTTCTGTCGCTGGGAGCTCGGAACCCTGAATGTGAACTAACATGTCTCTTCACCCTTGCAAATGGGTCTCTGAATGAAACCAGCTTCCTATACAATTTTCTCATTCCCTAACCACTTATCCTATCCCAACCAAGAAACCCAATTCAGATTATGTTAAGACAGGCGATCGAAGTTATCTGTAGAATACCAAATTAGTATCAAAGCCCCAAATTTTTATCTGATTCCAAATCAATACAAGGGTTGATACGATTACCAGAACTCCAGAAACCACTCTCTCAAGAACCGAGACCAAGAAGAGATTTGCAACAAAGTTTCGCAATTGAGCAAGTTCGGGCAGAACTGATTTAAAAGAGAGGATTTTTGAAAAGGTAAAAAGGAACATCCACTACGGAATCAGCTACCGAAAGCAATGGCTTTTTCGGCATGCAAAGAGAAAAGGTTTGTCTTAGTCCAAAGCTGAGTCAGATCTAATCTCAAATTGATTTCCCAAAAAAACAGACAGCAGAAGGAAGGCGATACTTCAAGTTTAAGTTTTGAATTACCTTAAAAAGACAATACACGTCTGCTGAAAGAGACAGAAGCTAAAGAAGAAAACTTAGGGCAGCAGAAAGAGACAGGATAAGTGTTTAAACTTCTGACTGCAAAAATTCAGAAGTGGGCAAGAGAGAAGAAGAGATGAAATTTCAAACCTTTGAAGAAAAAGAAGCTTGGGGAGAAATGCAATTGTCAATAGATTCAGAGCTGTCTTAAAGAGAGAATGTGAAATCGACGCGGGGGAAGAAGAGAGATAGAGAAAGATACAGAGAGAGAGAGAGACAGAGAGACATGTCAATTAATTTAAACATAAGAGATTTCGTGGCGTTAAGCTGCCCTTTAATTGTTGGCAAAATCAAAATCAGTAGACAGAATTTAATTATCATGTACGACTCGCAACCTACAAGCGATGACGTCCACATGGCATTATCAACGGATATGAATGCGTTATATAAGTAACGAAATTAACGGCGAGAAAATAACTGTTCTTTTGCTGCTGCTGCGCTTTTAATTCACTCTTGAAAAAAGCTGACTACAGACTACTATACTCTCTATAGCCAGTTTGACTTTGGTACAAGGAGGCTATGAAAAAGGATCAAAGTTTTGGTCTTTACTGTTAGCAATTATAGAATCTGTGAAAAAGATCATAAACCATAGCTGAGTTGTTCTTTTTAGTCAAAAAATTGGCATACAAAACTAAATAAAGCCTTTTTTTTGACACACATCAAAATGCTTCACAAAAACAGTTTCATCCAGACTGTTGCCGACCTCGACCTCGCCCACGTCCGAAGCGACCCCGACCCCGACTCCTACCACGACCACGGAACCCCCTTCCCCGTTCAGAAGACTGCCCGCTGCTAAACCCTTGAGACTGTGCTTGCACTGGGGACTGCGAGTTAGTTGGTGACTGCGGGATTTGCGACTGTGGTCGCATATCAGATTGTGGTTGCATCTGGAACTGCAGGTTCATTGGAGACTGTGGTGGGTGCATCATTTGGTGCTGCGGGTTCACTAGATTTTGTGGGTGGGTTTGGAACTGTGGTGGCATTTGGAACTGTGGATTCAATGGAGACTGTGGCCGGTGCATTTGAAGACCTTGAGAAAACAGATTACTCAGCTCATTCGGTAATGGCTGCTGCTGAATACCGCGACCCATCCCAAACGGTTGGTTGAAACAGTTCTGACCAACCAATGCAGGCCATGGCGCTGAGGCCTGTCCTGGAAAGAAGTTTAAGCCTCCAGGTCCACCTGGCATTGGCATCTGGCCACCATTGAACTGTGGTTGGAACATCATTTGATTTTGATTTTGCATTGCCATCAAAGGAATCTGCATTGGGGCTAGATTGGGCATTCCCATCTGATTAGGTATAGGAAGAAACTGATATGGGTGCTGCTGATTACTTTGGGGCCTCCATGCTGCATTGTTTGGAGGAAACCCGTCCATTTGAGGACGCGGATGAAGAGTTGAAACCGGACCACCCATTTGAGGATCAGAACGGTTTGAGGATAGAGAACTAGATCCCTGGTTCTCTGTCCATTCCCCTGAGTAACTGCTCGTAGGCCTTCCAATATCTCGGTTTTTTTTCTTCTTGTTTCTTGTGTTACCAGGTTTTTGGTCATTCATCATCCCTCTCTTTTCCATCTTCTGCATTCTTTTGTATTCGGCTTCTTTTTCATCATCTGAGAACTCTAGCTCGTCTGGTATCTCCTCGTCGTTGTCCCCAGATGCATCGTAACCTTTCTTCTGCAGTTCCTTGATATTGAGGATATGTTGGGCGAAATCTGCGACAAAAGAGACAGGTGTCCCTTGACTAATCCCTTCTGGCACTTCGTTCTCTGAATTGAACCTCACAATATAGTAAGGGCACTTTACAGGTCCAAAGATCTCATCCACCAGTCCCAATGGGGTTCTTTTTTCAGTTATCCAGAGGATAGAACCTTCGGTCAAAGGACTATGCTTTTCCATTCCCTCAACTATTACTTGTGTGCTCATTATCTGTACAATCACAAATCACACGGGTATACTCTTAGCAGTGGATTGTCAAGACATCAAACAGAGAAGTAATTGCATTCAAGTAAAGGTAATGTTTATAATACCGAAAGAACAACTCCAACAGGAAGTGTGGCATGATGCGGTTCCAGAGTGACATCCACAGCTGGAACTGGAGGAAGCTCCTGCAAAAGTTAAAAAGGGAAACGAACTTTCATAATTTACTCAGCAAAAAGAAGGCTTCTATGCCTAAAGAGTAATGCCAAATAGCTTGAGGACGGTACATAAGTTTCTAGTTGCAATTTTTAATCAGTACTCTACAAAAATAATGGAACATACTTCTTACTCTACAAAGATAATGGATCGTAATTCTTTCAAGTAAACAAAGCTTCAGCACTGGAGCCAGCAACATTTACCTAAGGCTAAGAGACAAAAAAAATCAACCACTAATAGCTATGAAATGTGAAAAGCTGAAGCATAGGTACCTTGAGCTCATTCTTTGACTTTATAGGTTCTTTTGTTTGCAAACCGAAGTCATCATCCTCATCATTGCTCCAAGCAATCATCTCATTCACTTCATCATCGTCATCATCATCATCATCATCATCATCGTCTTCAACAACCTCAATTTCGTCATCCCCATGCTCCTCATCTAAATTCTCTATCTCACCCTCTTCAAGTTCCCCTGCTAGATCATCCTCTTTCCCCATGACCATGTGATCTTCAAACTTCTTTTCCTTCTTATTTTCCTCTTCGTCGCTCTCTTCTTCATCACTCTCCTCTTCTTCACTGCTACTACAAGCACTACTGCTTGAAGAAGAGCTTGAGGTTTCGCTCTCAGACTCAGCAGAATCCGTTGTCCCCTTAGCCTCATAAATCTTCTCATCATCATCCATAGCCAAACTTACCTTCTTCAACCCTACTTCAATAGAACAAGCCAAACCCTCATCTGTTTTCTTTAACCCTGATTCATCCAAATCCATGGTGGGACAAGCAACAGATGCATCAGACACAACAACAACTGGCTCAGTCTCACCTTCCATTGGCCTAGAGTTGTCAGAAACAACCGGTTCTGAATCTTTCACTGCTGGTTCATCCCCACCGTTCGCAGACATGTCATCACAAACCTTGGGCTCTACCTCAACCATCGACTCAGACTTAATTGAGCTCACTCCAACTTCCTCAGACATGACATCACAAAGCACAGGCTTTGCTTCAACCAAAGACTCAGAACTAATCGAACTCACTCCAACTTCACCAGAAATGTCATCACAAAGCTCAGGCTTTCCCTCAATCGACTCAGACTTAACAGTAAAAACAGCTTCTTGACCCATCTCCATCTTGTCCTCAAAGAAATCAAAGTCCGTATCTTCAATGCTAAACTCCTCAATGTTCCGATTACTCCCCAACCAAGTGACGGAATCGAAATCAAGAAAAGAATCGATGGAAGGGAAATCAACAGAGTCCTTGAAAGTTTTTACCTTGAGGTCTTGGTCGACTACGAGTTGCAAAGCTAGCTCTTCTTCAACGGTTCTAGCTGGTTTAGCGGGAAATCCAACCATGGCAAGAAGGGCAAGAAGAGAGAAAGTGAAAGAACATGACTTTCTGAGAGTTAAAGCGGCGGCTATGTTATAAAGACAGCTACTTGAGCAAAGGCGCGAGGGTTTATCGCAGATACGTTAGGGTTTTAAGAGCAGAGTAGTAAAGTAGTCTCTGTTGGTGGTGCGTGCCACTGCCAATTTAGGGTTTAAGCCGTTCCTATCTCCCTCCTTTTTTTTTTTACCTTTTTTTTTATTTTAATGCTTATAAAATCTATAATATATAGTACGTAGTTGCATAGTGTAAGACAATTTATACGACATTGCTAATTTACATTGTTAGAACTTTTACGACAGTATTTGAATACAAAAATTATAGAATTTGATGGAAATTTTTTATTAGCAATCTGTAAAATGATGAACCGTGGAATAAACATGTGAAATTTAATTAGTTATGTCAGTCATAAAATCGTAATTTATATATATGAAATGAAACAAAGGTTTTTTTACTATTTTACAAACAAAGGTTTTCTTACTATTTTACAAAATTATTTGTGCTTATGTTTTTTTTGGACATTACAAATTTTCAATGTTCTGTTTAGGGCTGGGCATAAATCTCGGAACCGAAGAACCGAAACCGAAGAATCGAAAAAAACCCTGTTTGGTTCGGTTACGGTTCCACCCAAATTTTCTGAGATGAAGAACCATGGATATCGGTTCGGTTCCGGTTCCTAACCGGGAACCGAAAGATAGAACCGAAAAACCGAGAATATATATAACCTTATTAAACGTTGTAGTTGTTTTGTTTGTTTTTGAATTTGGACTTTGTGGTTTTCATTTTGGTTTCGGTTTTGGACTGTTTTATAGTCATTTCGATTTTTTCTGTTCATTTCGGTTTATTTTGTTCATTTCGGGTTTTAATACCCGTATCCAGTTAAGAACCGATTTTTTCGGGTATTTTCCGGTTATTCTAATAAAGAACTGAACCGAACCAAAACCAATATAAACCGAACCATAACCGAACCGAAAAATTGTAAAATAACGATTGGGTAATAAATCTTAGGAACCGAAGAACCGAAACCGATAAATTTCTACCCGAAACCGGAACCGATATCCGAAAGCCCAGCCCTAGTTCCGTTAGTTACTTCAAAGTATCTAACTTTGGAAGAAGTGTTCACTGGTGATTGTGGTGCCTCCGATGAATCTCATCCTCAAGCGCCATTTCAGTCGACACGCCTCTCTGTGTCTCAGCCCGTCAATTTCATCCTCTACTCCGACGAAACAATCTCTGATCCTGGAGCTCTGTAAATCGGGTCGGCTCACCGACGCAATTCGGATCCTAAACTCAACAGACTCGTCTGAGATCTCCGCAAAGCCAAATCTCTACGCGTCTCTCCTGCAAACATGCACCAAAGTCTTCTCCATTATCCACGGCCTTCAGTTTCACACCCATGTCGTCAAATCGGGTTTGGAAACGGACGGGTACGTTGGGAACAGCTTGCTCTCTCTGTACTTCAAGTTGGGACCTGATATGAGAGAGACCCGGAGAGTTTTCGATGGAATGTTCGTCAAAGACGTGATCTCGTGGACTTCGATGATGTCTGGATACGTTGCGGGTAAAGAACACGTTAAAGCGCTTGAGATGTTTGTGGAGATGGTGAGTTTCGGTTTAGAGCCGAACGCGTTTACGTTGTCTTCGGCAGTTAAGGCTTGCTCTGAGCTCGGAGAAGTTACGTTAGGGAGGTGTTTCCATGGTGTTGTTATTAGTCGTGGGTTCGAGTGGAACCATGTTATCTCTAGCACATTGGCGTATATGTATGGTGTGAATCAAGAACCAGTAGATGCACGCCGAGTGTTCGACGAAATGCCTGAACCAGATGTAATTTGTTGGACAGCTGTACTCTCTGCGTTTTCGAAGAACGACTTGTATGAGGAAGCTTTGGGACTTTTTTACGCGATGCGTAGGGGAAAAGGGTTGGTGCCTGATGGGTCTACATTTGGAACGGTTTTGACGGCTTGTGGTAATCTGAGGAGGCTGAAGCAAGGGAAAGAGATTCATGGGAAGCTTATTACAAATGGGATAGGTAGCAATGTGGTGGTCGAGAGTAGTCTTCTTGATATGTATGGTAAATGTGGATCGGTTAGGGAAGCTAGGCAAGTGTTCAATAGGATGTCTAAGAAGAACACCGTATCTTGGTCTGCCTTACTCGGGGGATACTGTCAGAACGGAGAGCATGAGAAAGCGATTGAGATGTTCAGGGAGATGGAAGAGAAAGATCTCTACTGTTTCGGGACTGTTCTTAAGGCGTGTGCTGGTTTGGCAGCAGTAAGACTTGGGAAAGAGATTCATGGCCAGTACGTGAGAAGAGGATGTTGTAATAATGTGATTGTGGAATCAGCTTTAGTTAACTTGTATGGGAAGTCCGGGTGCATTGATTCTGCTAGTCGGGTGTACTCCAAGATGTCATTTAGGAACATGATAACAAGGAATGCAATGCTATCTGCGCTGGCTCAAAATGGAAGAGGTGAAGAAGCTGTTAGTTTCTTCAATGATATGGTTAAAAAGGGGATAAAGCCTGACTACATCAGTTTTATCTCGGTTCTCACTGCATGTGGTCATACAGGTTTGGTTGACGAGGGACGGAATTACTTTGCGTTGATGGCTAAGAGTTATGGGATTAAACCAGGTACTGAGCATTACAGTTGCATGATTGACCTTCTAGGACGCGCAGGTTTGTTTGAAGAAGCGGAGAATCTGTTGGAGAGAGCAGATTGTAGAAATGATGCGTCTCTGTGGGGAGTTCTGCTTGGACCTTGTGCTGCAAATGCAGATGCCTCCAGTATTGCAGAGCGGATTGGAAAGAGAATGATGGAGTTGGAACCAAAGTACCACATGAGTTACGTGCTTCTCAGTAATATGTACAAGGCGATAGGTCGCCATGGTGATGCACTCAAGATTCGTAGGTTAATGGTGAGACGAGGAGTAGCAAAGACTATTGGACAGAGCTGGATTGATGCTCATTAGAAAGCTATAAAGATTTGTATCCCTCTAGGGATCTTGCTCTAGTATTCATGAAGAAATGGTTTTGACAACTTTAAACCACACAATTTTGCCTTGAGGTCTCCATGTAAGCGATTTGTCTTTACAAAGTAATTCAAACAAAAAACAGTTGCCAGCCTAGACTTTGCAGAGAAAAGGGTTGCGTCAAATGTTTTGCGGATGATTCAAGATTTTAACCTCAAGCCGCCATTGATGCATTTTCTGGTGAAGAGTGTTTTCTTCATAGTGCACTCATCAAGGTCGATTTTGTAGCTTCACGCTTCATCTCTGCAGCTTTGCCACTCCCTCGGAAGTATGCATATACTTGCTGAAAATCGAGTATTGCACGTCATGGGTTAGAAAAACAGATGGATTGAAGTGATTTACAGTGTTGATAAATTCTGGAGTAGAAGAAGTTGAGAAACCTGAATGACCCAGATATTGAGAAGTGTTTCGATGCAGAAGAACCCAGCACCAATGAAATACATTATCTGTAAGGGTGAAAAAGAAGAAAATTAGGTAAGAAGACTCTCACAATCCGAAGTAAACTACTTGTAAATGGGCAGAAAGGTCACTTACCCCGACTGCAGCATTAGTAGTTAGAAGCTCAAGTGCTGGCAAGAAACCTCTGTCCACAAAACCAACAATACATGGAATCAGATGGAGCTCATTAAAGACTCAAAAGGTTTTAACATCTTCATTAAATGACAAATCGTTAAAGAATATAAAACTTAAAGGCTGATTCTGATGCTTTCATATAGAAGAAAATTCTTACGTGAGAGACTTTCCTTGGAAGATGACTGGTGGAGCAACTGCAGCAAAGCCGCAGAACGCGATGTGAAACTGAAAAGTGCAACACACGGGTTTATTTTCTCATGGCTTCCTGAAACCTTTAATGCAGAGGAAATCTACCAATGGAAATGCGATTTTCTTACCACGTAAAACAAGAAAAAAGTTCCAAACTTCAGGGCACTATCAGTTCTGCAAGAGGTACACACGCATTGTATTATTGACTCATTTCATATATCTTTTCACAATGCATCGTGTTCCCGAGCAAGTTCCAGCATATACTAAGAGAGCTGGTTTTACCTGGTAGCTCGGTAAAGTGGACGGTACCATAAGACGTAAGCTCCAGGTACCCCAGCAATGAAGTAGATGATTGAGAGAAGCCATATAGTGGGACCTGATTACAAAACAAAGCACATCAGATGAATCAACATGGTCAGAGGAAATAATATTATGAATCTGATCGTTTGGGTAAAAACCGTAACCTTCTCCTTTGATCCAAGCTACAGTTACTGCCACAATATTCCACAAGAGACATCCTACTAAACCTGCATAGTTCAAGAATTAGTTCATGTTAACTAATTGTCTGGATTTTTTGCAGCAGTCTAAGGCGGGTTTACATACCTAACAATGTGGTGAATGCGACGTATTGGATCTTCTGTAAATGAATTGGAATCTCATTTGGAATGTCATGATGAATTATAGGGAAAAACTCCGGCCAATTTTTCTCTTCAATGACAACTCCAGCTGTCAAAACAACCGTATCAGGTTAGCTACAAAAACCCATAAAAGGTCATTGGAAGATGTAGAGAAACATATATAGAAGGTTGCAGTACTTCGCGCTATTGCGTCCTCTCTTCTTTTAAGCTCCTGCATTACAATGAGAAGAAGAAGACCGTTAGATACCATCCACATTGAAACTGTAGGTCTCAAGATTAGCTTGGATATCGATCCAAGAGACTCGGTAACCAGAAATCACCTGCTCTTTCCGCTTCAATTCGTTCTCCTTAGCCTGAAGTTCCATCTCTTTAGCTCGAAGATCCTTCAAACAGAATCAGAAAAATGAGATTTCCCGTTTCATCTGACCAGATTTTGAGTAAACATGAAAGGTAAAATGCAGAAGGTACTGAAGATATCGTACATTGCCAGAATCCAAAGGGATATCAACGGTTGCACCACGATCATAAGGTTCTGGTGGAAGTGGCTTGAGATAAGAGTTGCTCGCAGGAGGAACACTTGTAATATTCTACAACATTATAAATTGAGATCAAATGGATAAAGATTACAGAAAGATCAGACATTTCTATTCAAGAATTATGAAACAGAGCTCTTTACCGCAAAAGGATTGATCTCTTCATCAGCAAATGGATTAGGATCGTGCCGTGCCATTCTTTGAGATCGTTTGTTTTAAGATCAAGAAACCTATTCAAGAAAGAGTTTTTGGAGATTGTGGAGGTCGTTGGATTTTGACAGAAATCGAAAATGGGAAGAAAATGGTTTCAACGAATGGGTACTTTGTAGTCAGAGAGAGAAAACTAAATCAATGGCGCCAGAGAAATCGAAGGCATTTTAAATGGTGCTCGCTTCGTTTTTGTTCAGCAAAATTTCAACACCTACTAAACAGGAATTTTTTTTCTTTCTAATTTGGTTTATGGATCGGTTTACTGAATTTTATTCGGTTTTATAAGGCTTCAATTGGATTTAGTTTACTAGTAATAAAATTCCGGTTTTGTTTTTCAAATTGGAATTCTCAACGGTTTGATTCAATTTGGCTACGGGTTAAGAATTTGGTTAGTAACCCTCTAACGCACTTGAAAAGTTTGAATCCGAACTTTGCGGGTAGTGACTCGAAAGTCACAGGTCACAACTTCCCCTGTAACAAATCATTCTATTGTTAGTTTATCAAAATTAGAACTCAATTATATAATGAAGCTTTTACTTTATTAAAAGATCAAAATACTATAATGTTTCAGCTGAACGTGCTAAAATGTTACAAGCAAAGCACACACCAAAGCACAAAGAAAGGGGAAAAAACCAAAGTGGACATTAAATCGTACAAGTTTTAAGATCTTGATTTTTAAAACTGGTCCAACGAAAAGAAAGACCATGAATTGATCTTAGTCGCTTTGTCTTATCGTTATGCCTCCTTCAGCTTCAGCTAGCTTGATTTGCACTAAACTTGGAACATAAGAGCACACAAGTGGCCAACACGCTTTGTCTGAAGGTTCTCCGAGATTCAATTCATTGAAGTATCCATCCTCTCCAAAGATCTTGACTGTGTCTCATCTCTCTTCACTGTCTTTATTAAAAACCATGGCGAGCTTCTTCTCCTCGTCAATGAAGAAACGCCCATCTGAAATCCTTAACGTTAAGTCAGTGAGTGGTCCCATATCCACGCTCAAGAACTTGCTCCACGACACCTTTGAGGCCGTATCCTTCACTCTCAAGCACTCGTCGTCCCACAACACTTTTCGTTCCTCAATCTTATCCGTAATCCATATATCTATCACAAATGTATCCATGGACTGAACTAAAACCGAAAGCTTCTCATCTCTAACACAAGATAGAGCGACAAGCTGTTTATACGGAGTGCGGAAGGGCAGATCTTGAACCCCACCAAATTTCTTGTGAAATCATAACAGACAGTGTGACTGATGTTTCATAGCACACTAGTAAGTGTTCCCCTTGAGAGAAACGCCACGATCACAAAACCCTATATTCCAGTAAGCAGTAACCGTAACCGAGGTAACTAGGTAAGCATCCCTAAACCTCAAGATTTTGTAGCTACGATGATTATTCTTATCCTCGTATTCGATAGCGTACTTGAGGTCGTACGTGTCCCATATATGTGGTTTCGATCGACCTTGTTTGACACAATTACGGATTCCAAACAACAAGCCTAGTATTTTTAATAAAGTGTTTTCCAGTTTTTGCTAGTTAAACGCACTGCTCTCATGGATTCCAAGGGAACCCTAGAAAGACACTCCTCTACCAAAGCCCTAGGAAAATTCGACCTCACCATCATCGTCATTGTTTCAAGTTGCTGCACAACAAGGGACCTTTCAAATTCCTATTTTGCTTTGTCCTTTGATCTCATTTACTGCGACTGATTGTCTCATGTGTTATATAATTGTTGAAGACATGGGCTTCACAAATCTAGTCGGGCTTGTAATGGTGTCACTAAAATTTCCAACAACGAATGAAGAGAGTCGCAAAAGAACAATTTTGAGACGCTCGATTTCTCCAACCAGTTTATATTTTATCACCTTCATAAATTTATCATTTTTTTAATTACGATTTTTACTACCAAAACTGTATAAAATTATAGTAATATATAAATAAAACCTTTTTAATACTAAAGTTATAAACATGAAAATCAAAAGTGAAAAATATTTTATTGTCAAATTAATCAAAAATTAAGTGTTGAAATAAAAATATTTTGAACGATTAAAATGAAAACATTTATACAGATATATAAAACTATATATATGTAAAATTTAGGTTAAATTGGGAATTTACTTACAGCGCATAAGTGTTTCTAGGATAACTTCGAATAGGCTGCATTGAATAAAATGAAAAAAAGGATTAATATTGGTTGAGAGATAAAGAATAAACTTAGAAACAGAAGAAAATAAAGAAAAGCAGAGGATTTTGAGAGAACTTACAGATCAAGAGTAGGATTTGACCATTGTTGTTGTTGTTGGGTCATCCCTAATTATGAGAAGAAAGTGAACCATATATCTCCATCTAGAGAAGCAACAAGAAAACCATAAAATTCTCAGTATCTCTATCCGATCTAAAATTAAATTGTAACAAAATAAACTTTATAAAAGCAAGTTAGACTCACTTATGGATCGGCAATTTGAAGTGGACAAAGAAGACGTATTGAGTCAAAGACCATTGTTTGAAGATGAAATTCCTGCAACAGTAAAGTGATGATATATAATCTCTGATGAATGGTATTTACCTGAAATTATAGCAGATGTGGTGTACTTGTTTGTGATGAAGGCAAAGCTGGAGCTGCCAAAATCTGCATCAAATAACAGAATGCATTGGTTTCGTTTAGTTTTCTATTTCTGAAGTACAAATATACCTCGGTGAAACTAGATGCATTACCTTCTTGTTCAAGGTTCGAGCTTTAAACTTGGGAATCTTTGCCAACATCTCTTCCTCAACTTCTTCACTGCTTTTAACTCTTAAGGACGAGCTCGGTTGGGATGTCACAAATTTGGGTTCCTTCGGTCTTGTCAGTGTGAGCTGAGGTCGGTTTTGTAGTAAGGATTATTGGTTGAGGGATATAGATAAACTTGAAACAGAACAAAATAAAGGAAAAAGCAGGGGATTTTGAGATAACTTACAGATCAAGAATAGGATTTTTCCATCGTTGGGTCATCAAAATGCATCATCATCCGTAATAATTCGAAGAAAGTGAACCATATATCTCCATCTAGAGAAGCATCAACAACAAAACCAAAAAATCTCAGTCTCACTTATGGCTGGGGAATTGAAGCGGACGTACTGAGTGATTGTGTTGATGATTAAAACAAAACCTTGAGCGGTCTGAATCTTCTTCATTCTTCAAACCATCTCCGATCTATACATTATAGAATTAGAAGAACCATCGTTAATTTTCAAGTAAGAATTAAACAACAGCCTAAATGAAAACCATAAATAAAGCCTAAAGCCCCGAAGCCTGAATTACAGCGCATAAGAGTTGATGATAGAGGTGTCCACAATTCTAGGATGACTTCTAATAGACTGCATTGAATATATGTAAGCAAAAAAAGGCATTATTATTGGTTGAGTAAACTTGAAACAGAACAAAATAGAGAAAAGCAGAGGATTTTGAGATAACTTAGAGATAATTAAGAGGATTTTATCCATCGTATAATGCAGATGAAAGGGAACCATATATCTCCATCTAGAGAAGCAACAACAAAAACACCATAAAATCTTAGTCTCAAAATTGTAACAAAGAAGAAAATATAAAGGAAATTAGACTCACTTATGGATGGGGAATTTGAAGTGGACCATGAAGACGTATTGAGTCAAAGACCATCAATCACTTGAATCAGTTTGATCTTGTTACTGTAAGCACGTTTTTTTTCAGAATCTTCTTCATTCTTCAAAACCATCAACGAGAGAGAGAGAGAGAGGGAGAGAGAGTCAATAAATCTACGGCATTAGAACGCTCTCTCTTAACTTCTTTCTCATTGTTTTTTTCTATTTGGTGAACAAGAAGAGTCTGAGATCTAGTTTTGATTTCTTAAGAGATGCTGAGCGTACTTGTAAACAGAGGTGTTTAGGTTGTTCCCAAAACAAATGGAAACTACTTTTATATACGTTATAAGAAAAAGGAAATTACTCAAATCATATATTTTTTAAAAAGAAAAGGAAATGTTAGGTTTTGTTACGAATCTTGAAACAACACATCGTTTGTTTGGAGGATTCTTAGCAACGACGTCGTTTGGAGGATCTTCGGAGCTAACTCGATGGTTAGTGTCATCAGCGATAACGTCATCTGTTTGGGTTTCGTTGACGGAGGAGGAGTCAAGGCGAGAACCTCTGTGGTGGTCAGAGGGTTTCAATTGGAGCATAATTTTGATGGAATTTGATTTCGCATCGGTTAAACTTGAGAATCCCTTGTTTTGGAAAAATAAAACACGTATCTAAACGCAAACAATTCTTAAAAGTCGTCGGAGTCCAAAGTTTCAAGTAAAGTCCTAAACTTGACACGCCTTTTAACACTACCCATTCTCTCATAACCAATCCCAATTTTGCTATGCATTAGCTTCATAGCTAAATCTGCTTTTCCCACTTTCCTCAAAGCATTGATCATCACAGTCCTGATCCTCCCTGGCACTTCTCTTCCTCTCTCTGTTATCCCATCAGCCAATTTACAAGCTTCCTTTATCCGACCAGCTTTACACAGTGTATTAATCATATCTTCACAAGCTGCATCAAGAATCACACCCATTGGAGCTAACTCATCCAGAATCTTACACGCTCTCGCCACTTTTCCCGACAAACAAAGCCCAGTCGATAACGCCCTGAAGCAAGCTGCGGTTGGTGTTATGCCTTTATCGATCATCATGTCCCAAAGCTTTAACGCCTCTTCGTTTCTATGTTCTTTGAACATTCCGGATATGAGTATCGTGTATGTATAAACCGTCTGATCACAAACTTCTTCTTCCTCCATTCTCTTAAACAGCGCTAACGCTTCATCGACTTTCCCATGCTTTGTAAACGCATCAATCAGTGCATTGTAACAGTATGAATCCCTTGTGCATCCTTTCTCAGACATCTGTTCGAAAAGCCTCTCAGCTTCATCTACCCGACCCACTTTTCCTAAACCATCAATAAGACTAGAATAAAACATTGAATTGATAGCCAACCCGTTAAACTGGCAAGTCTTGAAATAGTCCAATGCCTCTTCCACTCTCCCATTTTTACACAAACCATTAACAACAACGGAATAAGTTACCACGTCTGGTTTAAACCCTTCGTCTATCATCCTATGTAAAAGCCTTATCGCGTCTTCAACACTTCCGCATTTCGCATAACCATCAATCAAAACCGTGTATATAGCTACATTTGGTTTAGACCCTTTACGGATCATATTCTCGAAAACAGCATAACCTTCATTCAATTTCCCTTCCTTACAAAGTCCACCAATCACTAAGCTAAACGCATGAGGCGGGACTTGAATTCCCTTCTCATCCATCTCTTGATACAAAGCCACACAAGAACCAAAGTCGCTATCTGCATAACAAGCCTGGATCACTGTCATATATGTAATCTTATCAGCCTCAAGGCCTCTCGTCTCCATATCTCTAAGCTTCTTCAAAGCTTTCTGTGTCTGCCCTGCTTTACAATAACCCTTGATCATCGTGTTATAAGTCACAATATCTGGTTTGATCCGCCCACTTTCCATGACCTCAAAAACGCGCTCTGCGGAATCAACGAACATCGAGCTAACTAAACCGTTCATCAAAAAGTTATAAGTATACAAAGTGGGCTCAATCTCATTCTCTTTCATTTTGCGCCAAACCCACAACAATTCCTCCACCATTCCAAGCTTCCCAAAACTCTTAATCAGAGCATTCGCCACAGAAACAGTCATAGAAAACTCAAATTCCCTAATTTCAGTACAAACAAACCTAATTCTATCCACATCTTTTACCAGAGCCAATACATCAACCAAGGAGACATAACACTCGAGGTTATGCGTATACTTCTTCTGCTTACCAGCCCAACTGAAGAATCTCCAAGCAATACTTGGTTTTTCTTGAATCTCCTCGGATTTCAACACAAACGAAACAAAATTGGGCGATAGTTTGATAAGGAACTTACGGCAGAAACCGTCAAGATTCGATTCCATGGAATCTGAACCATCTAAAAGGTTGAGAATTTGGCTTACCCATGGAGATGGCTGGAGATTACGATTCGATTTCACCAAATCGGAGACATCGTTAAAGGGTTCTATCCATTCGGGAGGAGGAAGTGAGCTGCTATTGAACACCCACCTAACACTCGTCCTTGGGCTTGATAAAGGCAAGCACTTTGAATCATCCGACAAAAAGTCGTCATTTTTGTACAGACAGAGAGATTGTGAAGAACAATGCGGACGATTAAGAAGAGCTACAGAAAAGGACTTCCGGTAAAATCTTCGCATCGGTAATTTCTTCAAGCTGCCGGCGCGGCAGCGACATTGGTCATATAGTACTCGAACACTTGAGTTTGGATTTTTAATTTAATTTGGAGCAGTAAGGCACAAATGGTCCCATGGTCTAGTGGTCAGGACATTGGACTCTGAATCCAGTAACCCGAGTTCAAGTCTCGGTGGGACCTTTTTTTAATATGTTAACGGTAAACCTTTCTTACCTCACAAAGTTTTGAACTTTTGATTCTTTTAAAGAGTTCATCAAGCACACATTTTGAGGCAGAGATCAAAGACCTAAGACATTTACATATGCAACCACAGGCAATTTCTCTTCAAGAAAAAAAGAAGACTATGTTGAGCAGAAAACATTTTTTTCCGGACCAAAATCAGTTCTGAAAACAATCAAAAGCCATGTCTCAAGTCTTCGGTTTCTCTCCAGGGAATCTCGGAAGTTGAACAAGAGAGTTCACTCGAGTAACTCCTTCTAGTCCCGACCAGTTCTGTTCTCCTTCCGTCGTTTTCTCCTTTTCTGCATCATCAGCCTCTACTATCAAATTACCATAACTGTTGTTTTCTTGATCCGTTGATGATGACCTGACTGTGACGTTTCTCTGAAGACACGGTTCTGCTCCCTGGCTTTCTTCTAATTCTACTGCGTTTGTTGCTGAAGAGAAGCCTTGTTCTTCATTATCTGATGACTCTGAGTCCATTCTGCCGTCTAGAAACAAACACACAACAGCACAATCATCCATCTTCGAAGTCGGGTACTTAAGTTTCCATTCGCGTACAGCTGAATCTACCACGAGCCTAGCCGCTGATGCCCGGCTTGAAGCTGATGCTACGACTTCAACTACTTCTTCGTTACTTAACACATCCCAGACCTATCAAAAGAAAGCTTGGAATCATCAGTAATAGAAATTCATATTGATAATACTTAGAAGACACTTTAAAGTTCAGTGCTTTACTCCATCTGAGGCCAAGACAATGAACTGATCTCTATCTGTAAGAACACGGTGAGAGAACTCTGGTATCGAAATCACACCGTAGTCTTTCAGACAGAAATCACCGAAAGCTCTAGCCATGGCTAATCCAGGAGCATTATCAAATGGGAGCCAAACTCGTGACACCTCTGGCTCGTCTTGTAGCGCAAAGACCCGACCTTTACACTGTTTGATCCTCTCGGCTTCCCCTATTAGACCCAAACCAATAACAATATCTAAAAAGTCAGACTAAATGAAAAAGTAGAGATGGGAGTAAATATCACAAAATGTTGTTAAAGCATAATACTTGGTAAGTCAGGCTTCAAGTCAACTGTTAGCTGAATTGCAACCATCGAATCATTGCTGTCTTTGGATCCAAGTATCGCCCGAGAATCCCCAATGTTTCCCATGAATAAATTTGATCCCTGAAACAATCAAAACCGATACTTAAAACACAATGGAAATCCCAAGGAAGATTGATTTTGAAGCCAAAAAAAAGAAGAAGAAGAAGAGGTTTTTTTGTTGTCAAGATTACCTGTTTAATGATTGTAACAGCAGTGCAGCCACTACAGAAGCATTCTAGATTAGGGTGGGATCGCAGTTCCTTATCCATAGCATTAAATGATTTCAAGAAAGCTTCTTCCCATAAGAAATTCAATTTATCCTCCTCAGTAGATTCTTCCTTATCAGCTTCTAGGCTATCGGATTTGCTTGTACGAGTTCCCGTGGATCCGTTTTGCTTCGACTTAGTGAAATTCAGGAGAGACAGCAACTTTACAGGCAATGAGTCTCTCACTTTACGAGCAACAAGATGACCATGAGGACCATGTCCATCAAACACGCCGCAAAAAGTAACATCTTTCGACATAAAATCCTATGAAAATAAAAATAAAACCATATCCTGCTTACTGGGGGAACACAAAGTTCTAATAAACATCATTGAGGAAGAATAAGAAGAAGAAACTTACCTCCCACACGATCATAGCGTCCTGATTAATACCCTTGCGTCCCTGTTGAGTAAAAATGCAAGAACTCCTGCTCTTTCCGTTGCCGATGATTCGATTCGGAATAGAGACCAAGTTATGAAGCGAAACGATGCGGTCTGTAAAAGCTCCCTTCCCCATTTTGCTCCCACAACATCCCATCCCGAGACACGGTCGATGCATAGACTCTTCATTGCTCCACGTACTCTTAGAGACACAACCACCCATTGGTCAATGCAAGCATACGCTGTGGATCTGATCGCAGAGAGATTGTAAAGAAAAGGACAAAAAGACTTCTCCTTTTGTACCAAAACCAGATCCCCCAATGTAAACTGCTTTAGCAACACATTTGGTCAAATCAAAGAGCTTTCACACAAGTTTTATTTTTCTATATTAAATACTCTTTGTGGGCAAAACCTTTTCTTCGAATCTTGGTCAATGATGATGCATGGACCATGGGCTGAAAACAATGCAGAAAAATGATTTAGTGATTAGTTTATTGCAAAGTTCCAAAAAAGAAAAGCAGACTCAAACAAGTCATAAAACCCAGCATGTGATCTCAGCAATAGAATATAGATACTATATTACTAAACAGCCTGTCCTAATTGTTTGGCATTGGACCAGCCTAAAGACTCTTATTGCTCCATATTTTGTAATGTTCTCACTAATCCTTGCCAATAAATTAATCAAAAGTAAGAATCAAAAGACAGGAAAACAGAAAAGGCATACAAATCAAGAACAGAGAGTTTCCCCATATGTCTTATAGGCACATGAGTCCAGACAATTGTTATGGGGCAAATTGCAAAGATGAAATAATGAAACAAGTTTCCATACAACTCTCGACTTTGAGAAAAAAGTGAAAAGATATTTCAAGAATCATTGTTTAAGAAGAGTCTGATCCTAAACCCTGCACTAACTAGACTTCTTCACACCTGGCTTTTAGAACCTTCATTTAATCAGACACATTTAGTTTCATTGCAGTTTCTCATAAAAGTTACTCCCTCAAATCATCAGTTATTTTTCCATTGAGAACAAAACTGATAATGCAAATCTCCAAAGCTTTATCTGAGTAGTTTAAGCAAAAGAAATAACTTTATTTGGGTTTTATAAACAGACATATATAGCAATGCTGCAACATAACGATACCCTAATTGTGAATTTCGTGACTCTTTTAACTTTCTTTCACTTTTAACTGATCTAGAAGTAGTAGAGATTCTATTGAACAGAGAGATGAAAACCCCCAAAGGAAAAAAGGTGGGATTTTTAAGTGTAAAAGCGATTCACTTTTTCATAAATCCGATTTAGATAAATGGATCTAAGAAACAAGTGCACAGTGGAAAAAAAAGGAACAAACCAGAATCATCAGAGAAGATCCTACGAAACTCGAACGAGTGTCAAGCCAAACACAATAGAAGACTGAAAGAAACAAACAAACAAAAATGTACGGAATTTGAGCAAATCAAAGCAAAAAGAACGAACCTTTGAGGGATCATGAACAATTGATTCACAGACAATGACTATGGAAGAGTGCGAAAGAGAGAGGAGAGAAGAAGAGAGAGTTTGAGATTGACGAGTAGTTGTAGTGGTAGAGATGATGGGTGAGATCTCATTAATGGAAGAGAGCGAAGAAGATAAAGAAAACAAAAGAGGCTTCCCCCACAGAATCTTTCTGGTTTTCGCTTCTTTCATGATATATCAAATCAAAAAGCTTTGCTTTGTTACAAGTAATTTAGCTTGTGTAAATGTAATTAATGATTTTTTTAAATTACTTGCATTATGATTAATAATCATATGTGCAGTTCTTTTTGCAGGTTATATAAATACATCAACTCTGTGAGATTATCATCACAAATATCAAATTCGTTGAGATATTTATACATTTGTTTTTGTTGCAAAACATGTAATTTAAATTAGGATGTTGATATATCGACGTTATTAGTATAAATTATGAGGTTATGTCATGTTTTAGAGATGTGTTAACATTGAATATGTAAATAGTATATGATTAGCTTTTATTTTACTCTTACCTTTTTCGGGTGTCCTAATAAAAGCAAGACGACAGAAGAGACGAGAATTGAATGGGGGCACTTGCAAGTTTGTGCAAGACGGATGAGTTGTTCGACTTTTCTCCACACATAATCCACTTGGTCTTTTCTTCGTTGTAGTTTTTTTTTTTTTTCAATTAAAGTTTATGAATTTCATACAATTTCACCCACCGAACACACTGCATTAAAAAAAGAGAGAGAAGTAGATGTGTGTTTTAAACGCGAGAACTATATGGTTGGTAGTCAAACAGAAATGTTAATGTGATGTTTAACTTATTATCAATTGAAGATATTAAAATGCAATTATTTCTTATTGATATCATTTTCGTTTCATAATTCATGTTTTAGGGAATCATGATATCCAAAACATTTCTTATTGATTCGATATATATATATATATATATATATTTTTTTTTTTTGCAATGTGATTTTTAACAATAAAACCTAAAGGACAGGTTGGTTGGTAGATCATGACTATAAATGTGTAAAATTAGATGGAGTTTAAAGCTTCTTTCCCATTTAGTTGTGTTGACAAATCGTTCACGGAGTTCCCGCGTAGGCCTTAGCTTTCGTTTTTCCTCTTTTTCACACTTGGCCAATTAAAGACGATTTAATTAAAAAGCTTATTGCACCTTTTGTTCCAAACTTTTTTTTGGGATAAAGTCATATTTTTCCACACAATTTTTCTCTTACCAAATAATTATTTGCATTAAAAGACAGCCATCTCTTTGTAGTCGATACTCGAATTTAAAATCTAGTACTTGCATTTATGTTTAAAACAATCATAAATAAGTTTAATTGATTAAAGCATCGATATTAGATCTTTGGTTTATCAAATTGGAACAACATTCTACTAGTTTGACATCTTTAAATATTTTCTTTGTTGCACATTTGAAAAGAAAAAGTTGGTATTGCACTTCATCTCAGTGTTGTGATAGTTTTTAACAGTAGAAATCCAGAGGGTTCATCATAATCATCATCATCCCATGTGTATGACAGCAAGAGAATGTCACGTGGTTGTGGGTCAATTTAACCAAATGCTATATCCTCCAATTGCATTATCAAAAACTTTATATACGAAACGGAAGGCCACGCAAAATGACTCACCACCACACTCACTCATCATCGGGTGGGGTTCGACTAATGGGCTTCAATAATTTCATCTCAACATATGGGCCAATATTAACTTATTTGGGCTTCAATCAAAACAAACAAAGCTCAAAACCCAAAGAAAAATAAAAACGAAATCTTGACCTGGCAGTGGGACCCAGAGAAGATCTACATCTGAGAAACTCATTGCTTGTTTTCGACTTTGGATCTTTCATGTCTGATCCTCAAAAACCTTACAATCTAGATAAGAAGATAAGGGACACGTGTCGAAAATCCAACGCCCCCAAACACGTTTCCCCAATTTACTAACAACACACAAAACTCTTCAATCTCTTACACCTTTTCCCGAGTTCCGGCAATGGCTTCAGCATCAGCGACAGCTACTCTTCTCAAACCTAACCCTCCACCGTCGCATAAACCGACCATCATCGCCTCCGTATCTCCGTCGCTTCCCCCTCCACGTCGCAACCACCTTCTCCGCCGCGATTTCCTCTCCCTATCGGCCACATCCACGCTTCTAACACAATCAATTCCGTTTCTAGCTCCGGCACCAGCTTCTGCCGCGGAAGACGAAGAGTATGTTAAAGATACGTCGGCAGTGATCAGTAAAGTCAGGAGTACGCTTTCGATGGAGAAGACAGATCCGAATGTGGCTGATGCGGTGGCGGAGCTGAGAGAAGCGTCGAATTCTTGGGTTGCTAAGTACCGGAAAGAGAAAGCTCTTCTCGGAAAAGCTTCGTTCCGAGATATCTACTCGGCGTTGAATGCGGTTTCAGGTCATTATGTGAGTTTTGGTCCGACGGCTCCGATTCCGGCGAAGAGGAAGGCGAGGATTCTTGAAGAGATGGAGACTGCTGAGAAAGCTCTCTCAAGAGGAAGATAAAATTACAGTGAGAACCTAACAATTTCTTCTTCTTCTCCATTTCCTTGTTGATGCAAAATTATTTTCCTAAAAATGCCAATCAAATTATATGAGAAGAGAAACTTGAATTCGCTTGCATGCCTTTTTTCTTCCTGTAAAATACTTAATGTCCTGCATGATAATTACTTAATTATCATTTATCAGAGATACTTATCTAGTAATATCGAATTCCGTTTTCTCAATGATTTATTAAAGCAATTCTCGTGTCATACGTAACTTCGAGTCTTCGATTAACTCTCTATTCTAGTGTGTATTTTCCTAGAATATTTGTTTACACTTTCGCTGGTTTTGGTAGTAGTTTTGAAGGAATTACATTTTTGTATTCCCAGTTATTCGAAAATCTCCGAAACTCATAAAGTTCAACTATTTGCATAATTGCATTGAATGCTTTATCAAACTAACAAGATTGAGTCTATGACAAGCCTTTTATATGGCCCATCTGTAAAGCCCACAAAGTGTGAGGTTTGATCATTTTAATTTGCAAGTGACCACACAACACGAGCATACGAACATGTCACGTGCAGGCCCACACGCGAACTACCACCACATGGCTATTATTTATAGTATTATTCATAATCTGTTACTCTATTTTGATTATAATATTTGCTTTTTAGTCTAACCGACAGTAACCGTAGCTGTTTGCTACATTTTGTGAAGTTCAACGTAATTAATAACCACACGTGTGCAGCATCGTACACTACTAGTCTACCATTATACTGACCTTTCCAGTACGTTAAAATTGATGGGTGTAAATAATGACCGTGTTTGCAGCGGACTGCTGTATAATTACGCCTAATATATGTATTTGGTCAATAGTTTTTTTTTTTGTTTTTTTGCTAAATAGTTAGTAATCTTGCATCATTTTTTCCGTGTCAACGTTATTTAATAAATAGCTTATAAGTCAATATTGGCTCACCTCACCAGATGCAATAAAAGTATCTAGTATCATTTTAGCCATTACGGATTACAGGATTAGGTTTTATCCGTGAGGAATCATGAGGAGGCATACAACTATAGATTTATTGGGACGGACACGAATTGGATAATGAATCAAAAGCGGTTAACAGACTACTTAACCCGCTTGCGATACCAAATTTTTAATTCTACATAAAGATATGATTGATTCAAACTATTTGTAAAAATGTTATTTTGATCACTCTAGCTGACAAAATGATTGAACTAAACAAAATTTGCAAACTATTTTAATTTACGAATTCAAAACGCTAACCACATAAGTTGCCTCTATCAGCACAGCAACGTAGTTATTACATACTAAATGCACATCATCACTATTACTATACTACATATTCTGGTCCAAATATTTCGAAATACTAGATAATCCAAATTTAAGATCAATTCATTCATAAATTTGGATATGATCGGATTTTTTTTTTTTTTTATTTAAATAGTAGGGAGTCTCGGAAGATAAGAACAGAACCACGTGAAGAAAATGAGCTGTGGTGAGTGGTGGCCGAGAAAAATTGGTCAAACTTAAATAGATTATCTATTTTCCCCTCACTTCCTTTACTGTCTTTTTCTTTTAATATAAACAATTGTTTTTTGTGTGTGTCGCTAATCATCTTAAAAATAACCCAAATTCTAAAACATAAAAACCAAAACCGTTTGAGAGAATTTTGACACATCTGACGAATCGTCGTGAGTAAAGCAATCGTTTTTTTTTTTTTTTTAATCTTTTCAAATTCATCCCGAGAAAAAGCTTTGACTTTCCCGGGAAATCTCTTTCCTTCCTACATTCAACAAAAGTTGTGAATTTTTCTCTCTTCTTCTGTGTTTTTTCTGTTTTCCCCTCATTTTTTGGCTTTCCCTTTTTATCTCTTTTATCTGACTTCAAGATTAGAGATCTCGACGCGTGGCTTCAATTTTTTCCTCAGAGAATCACACAGAAAAACAAATTAAAATAAAAAATAGAAAACAATATTCGATCTTTGCTTACTCATTGTCTTCCTTCTCGATTGTAATCGTTTTCTCCAATACATTTTTTTTCTTTTTCTTGAAAGAATCGATCTTTTTGTTTTTGCTTGTCCCTTAAATTCAGCCTTCTTCATACATAACGTCGAAGCTCAGAAATCTGAATACTCTCTTGCGTGCCTCTTTCTCTAAAAGCCCCATCTTTCTTCTCCATCTCTCTCCCTCCATTGAAGAAGAAACCCAATCTCTCTCTTTTCTCAATTACGGTCGAGAAGAATCATGGTGAACGTTAAAGGGTCAACCAAAAAATCGAATCTTGATCGATTCCTTCATTGCATAACACCTCTAGTGCCACCCCAATCTCTCCCCAAGGTTTGAGAACGTTCTTTCTCTCTCTTTTGATTTGTTTCGATGTTGAATTACGTGATTTTTTTTTATTGATGGTGTTAATTGGAATTTTCAGGCGGAGATTAGAACCCTTAATCGATTGTGGCATCCATGGGAGAGAGAAAAGGTTGAGTTTTTCAGGTTGAGTGATTTGTGGGATTGTTATGATGAATGGAGCGCCTATGGAGCAAGCGTACCTATTCATATAACCAATGGAGAATCTTTGGTTCAATACTATGTTCCTTATCTCTCTGCCATCCAGATTTTTACCTCTCATTCCTCCTTGATCCGACTAAGGTTTGATCCCATTGGCTTTTGATTCTATTATATATAGAACAGATTAAAATGTTTATATCTATATTGCTTTCTGATGAATTTGGTGAACCCTTTGATCATTAGAATGAAATTTGAATAGATTGTGGTTTCTGGTTTAGCATATAAGATTATGAAGGAGCTGAAGAATGTTTATATATGTGTTCTTGAAGAATGATTGCTCTCATGGGTTACTTCAAAGATATCTGATTAAATTTGGTGTTGGGTTGGTTAGGGAAGAGTCTGAAGATGGGGATTGTGAGGGTAGAGATCCGTTTAGCGATTCAGGTAGCGATGAGAGTGTCTCTGAGGAAGGTCTTGAGAACAACACGCTCTTGCATCCAAATGATCGGTTGGGTTACCTTTATCTCCAATACTTCGAGAGATCAGCTCCTTATACCAGAGTTCCTCTGATGGATAAGGTAGAAAATAAACCTTATTGAGCCATCCGTTAGTTCACCTGATCCAATCGAATAAACATCACAAATGATGTTTTGATTTGATTCCAGATCAATGAATTGGCTCAAAGATACCCGGGATTGATGTCATTGAGAAGCGTAGATCTTTCTCCAGCAAGTTGGATGTCGGTAGCGTGGTACCCGATTTACCATATACCAATGGGAAGAACCATTAAAGACTTATCCACTTGTTTCCTCACTTACCACACTCTTTCTTCTTCTTTTCAAGGTGCAGATTGTCTCTTTCTTTCACTCTCTGTACTATCCTTTAACTTGGTGAAATAGCTCGGGTTTAATGTTTTTGTAATGTTGCAGATATGGAACCGGAAGAAAATGGTGGCGAGAAGGAGAGGTTGCGGAAGGAAGGGGAAGAAATAACTCTGCTCCCATTTGGGATGGCTACTTACAAGATGCAAGGCGATGTTTGGCTTTCAAAGGATCATGATGACCAAGAGAGATTGGCGTCGCTTTATAGTGTTGCGGATTCTTGGCTAAAACAGCTGAGGGTCCAACATCATGACTTCAACTACTTCTGCAGTATGTCAATGACTCATCGTGGCTAAACCGCGGTTCGATGACACTCTGATGTTTGCTTGTTTCCTTCATATAGTCTAATTCTTGCTTTGTACTGGAACTGCGATCGTGGGATTGTCTTGGCAGTGTTTTGGTTAGAATAGCGTTTTGAGCCTTCTAACCTTTGAGAGGTATATGTCGTATATAGAGTTTGTTGCTTGTTGAAACAGAGTAATTGTTGTTGCTTGTTAAAACAGAGTTATTGTTTCTTGTAAGTTATATGGCATGGTCGAGAGGAACATAACTTTATGTGTGCCTCAGAACCGTTACTGAAATAGTATTGTAACTAACTGACTTGACAGGCTTTTCTTTTGTTGAGTAAAATGGGAGAGACAAAATGATCAGTTTTAGCTATTGTTTGATTGAAATTGCTCCATCATTTTTATGTCAAAGTGCATATGTTAATTCATACTCATATGCTTTGATATTTTTCACATGAATTTAGCAGAAATTAAATATTAATTATATCCATATAATAAATTGACTCTTAAAATTCTATCACAGTATATACTTTAACAGAAATTTTTTTTCTTAACTTTATTTTTTTATTATAAAGGGACTTACCAAGTTGATATGAATAAAGTTGGGACCTTTTATGACAAAAATGTCAAATATATGAGAGGACAAAAAAATGATTTGGAAGTTTGACTTTTATAGACTTTCATGTTTTGTTTGGTTTCTCCACCAAATTTTCTTGCCAAACTTTTGTTTTAGTTACTTACAGAAAACAGATCACTGCCTAGAAATATTAGAGAACATAGATTTTTGTATTTGATCAGCTTCATCACATTATTTTATCGAAATTACTTGTAAAAAGAAACAAATGATTATAAATAGAAGAAATCGATATTTCGAATTGAATAAGAATCATGGAAATGTGGTGGTAAGGCATCTTATCCTTCACGGTAGGATTCAAAAAGGGGATGATCCTTTTTTGTTTTGTTATTAATGGATAAGATCAAATATTCAATTTTACGAGCTCCAAAGCACACGTAAGAACCTTATCTTTATTTTGATTGATTTAATTTTATAAAGGTACAAAAAGCTTATAAATAAATCAGACAGAATTTTCAAAAATAACGGTCAGGATGAGCAAATTTAAAGTGGACAAAGACAATTTAAAAGGGTGTTATTCCATGGTGGTTAATGTAGAATTATGATAATTATAGTGAGTACAAAATTTAAGAAATTTTTAGAAAGTTTATAAAAGATTTCATAGATTTACATAGATTTTCTTGAGAATATCATCTTACCATTTACTATTTTGAAAGTTTTTAAAAGTTGTTTCAAATGAACAAATTTTTTTAAAGTCAATCAACCAATAACATTAAACTTTAATATAATCTAAAAGTTAGTTAAAGTATTTTTAATTTAATAACATATTATTTTGAATGAATTTCTAAAATCATCAATTCAATAACACATGACTTATAATAAATATAAACAACTTTGTATAAATATTGAACCAATGACACATTATTTTGATAGAGTTTTTTTAATTCAAAACTAAATAATAATAAATTTTTCAAAATTTATAACTCTTAAAAAATCACAAAACCAATAACATCCCCTAAGTAATTATTTTGGTCCGAAGATATTTATTACTCTAAATTCAGTTTACTTGTCGTTTTATGATTTAAATTTTGTTTCATAATAGTTATCGTTTTAGATTTTCAAAGCATATGTTTGGTAAAAATTTTAATTTTATCTCAACTGTTTTAATGTTTTGATCAATAAAAAAAATTAAAAAATATATTGAAAATAGTAAAATAAAAAAATTTAATTTTTTTTAAATTTATGTGAAAAAATTTTAAACGAAAAATAATTTAAAATGGAAAAAATATAATAAAAATGTACATTAATTAGTATCATGATTCATGTCATATAAAATCAACCATAAACCACTCACTTAGAGTATATTAAAAAGAACCGACAAATAATTCATAATTCATCATACGAGAGAGAGACAAAAGAGTTGATTTTTCAAAGTACAAAAGTCAATGATTCCACTTCCACTTAATAATTTCCACACCATCATCATCAGTGTTACCAAACATTACACATATACATGTGTTCATGATCATTGATTTTATACTTTTTTGGGCTTCATTGGTTATCATTTTCATTTCGTTCATAAATTCAGTTAATGTACAACATAAAAATCGAAATCAAACTAAGAAAATAACAAAAAGATAAAAGACTATTGGAACAAGAGATTATAGGCAGGGAGATCTTGAATCCGATGAATATCATCCAAAGAAAGTTCTCTCTCTAGCTGATTCCGAGTAGCCTGTAATACTTCCTGATAAATACACACAGATATATACTAGTCTTAAGAACTAATTCTCAAAAAAATTTGGAAAGAGAAAGAAGATAGATTGATTGAGAAGACATACATTGAATTCCATGTAAGAAGCGTGCATCGCAAGCCATTGAGCATCCATCATCGCAAAAGCTATACAGTATAGTACATCGAATGCCTTCTCGTCTTCTGTTAATTATTGGAATATGATTCTTCATTATTTAGCAATCGTCATACACTACTAACTTTTTAGAAATCAATTTCTATCCAATTTAGAAGAACATATTATTATTTACCTTCTAAGAGTTTGAGGAAATTCATCCCTGGAAGACATTTCGGCTTTGCTGCATAAAAACAAACTATATTTTTAAGTTTTTAAATCAAAATTGTGATTAAAATAACCAGTCTAAAAATGACGAGTTAATATATGATTATAGAGCATAAGTTAGTAAAGATGAATGGTAGAATAAAGAAATCTAAGGATGGTAAAGAAAATGATAAATAAATTAAGAAACTTACGAGTATTTTGTAAATCGAGCATTTGGATCAACATGAAGGAGATGTTGATTCCAGCCACCGCAAAAGGGTATTCCCATTTTGCCCGGTCGCCTCTTTGTTTCAACAATAGTCTCCGGAAACAAACCTTCACATTTTTCAATTGTATAAACACATTTTGTGGAGTAGAGAATTTCCCAAAAAATGATTATAAAACAACTAAATATGAACATGTTTTTACAAGTAATTTACCGGATATGTTCTTGCGGAAAATAGCAAATTCTCTAGAGCGATAAATCCGCAACCCCTACAAACAAAATGTTAAACGAAACACGATTTAATGCTATGTATTTTCCGTTGAGGTGTTTTACACACTCTCTGCAATAATTTTAGTATAGATCCATTCTTACCTAAAATCGGTAGATGGATTGGGACCTTGCCATCCCATTTCTTTCCATTGTTCTGTTACTAAGCCCGTGAGATTAACATTCGGAAACGCGATATTCCACAAAGCTTTAAGTGATTCCTGTCATTAATCACGCAAAGTATTTCACAGAATGCTTATAGTAAAAACAAGATCTCTTATGTTGTTCGATATCATCATTAAACATCTTAATGATAAGGTGAATTCCCCTACCTGATGATCAGGACGTGTCTCGTCGAAAGGTACAAGCATACGATCTTGCAGCCTTTGAAGTCTTTCCTCCTATGTATGATTGATTACAAATCCAAAAATGTTACAAACTATTTCTAGTGTCTTATAATTATGCATATATATGATACTTGTGATTACGCTAACCTGAAGAGGAGACAAAGTGTAGTCGACTGACTTGTCTTGACGTCTATTGGATCGTGTGAAGAGCCCTCCTATCCATGATCTTGTTCCAACCATAGCCGTAGCTACAACCACCGGTTCACTAATAAAACATTTATATACATATGAGATGATAGATCTAAATATTATATACCTAATAAATTAATCACATGCATATTTTTACATATGAATGTGTTATCAATATACCCTGTGATATCTAGCAATATATACTCACTAAAACAAATATTTAGCCAATTGAGCTATTACGTGAGCGGAACTACTTGACCGCTGCCATCTCGGCTCTTTGTTGCCTTTTTCTCGCCTTTCCCACGCTTCATCCTCCTCTACCTGCACACGTTTTCAGACATGTGTTGCGTTTAACATTAGCAAAACATATGGTTTTCAACTCGGAAGATCAGAAAGTTTGAGTGAGCTTAATTACTTACAAGTTACAACCAAGATGACACTCAATTACGGTACATTGAAGATTAAAGAAACGGGTGGAATACACAAGAAAAATGTATATGCAAGATTGAAGTGGTGTCGTTGGTTACTCTCAATTTGATGATATAATTCAAATTTGATATGAGTTTGGAGAAGAAGAACATAACGAAGAGATGATTACTTGGTGATGAGACGAACAAGAAGGAAAGAATTGCCTATGCTTCCTGAACTTCATGAGAGGGACACAAATGTTCAAAGAAAGGAAAATTAAGTAATGATATCTTTTAAACTAAGAGAACAAAATATCGATAAAAAAAACTAAGAGAACAAAGTTTATCACAAAACCAAATATAAATGCATGTAAAGAAAGAACTTAGGTATTACCCTACATAGTCATCAAAACAGAGATTAGTCTTGGGGGAAAAAACAAAAGTTATTATGGTTGCAAAATTATCTTGGGGGGAAAAGACCTAAATGATGCAAGTTGGATGGTAAAAAAGCTTAGACTTCTCTGTAGATAAATTGGACAAAAAGAAAGAGGAGAAGATTTATACAGAGCTATAAGTTGATCACAGATAAGTTTTAGTGTTTTATTTGGTTGCGTACAGGTCAGAGCTTATTGTTTAAAAATAGAAATATTTACTTCATTATTTAACACGTTTAGCTAAACTAGACAGAATTGTGGGTTGTCATATATAAATTTGAAAAATAAAATTTGCCTCCTTAATTTGAGTTAATTTAGAAAATGACAAGAAGATGATAACATCAGAATGATTATATAGATTCACTCATGTTCTATTCTAAAATATTCAACAATTCATCATCATTTCCATTTTCACTTAGTCAAATTTTTGTATAATTGGATACAAAAAGGTGTCTCTAGATGTAGAAGTTGTAGCTAACATAATAGCGCGATTAAGGGAGTTTTATTTTCATTACTTTTTATGTAAAGTTCCAAACTTTACAATGCAATTTACCTGCTAAACACTTTTTGCAAACAATGATGATCAAATCAAATTTCACTGTAAAAGTTTTACGAGCAAATCGATATGATTGATTAGAAAGAAGAGGGAAAGAAATTTACCTGTTATAGAGATAGGAAGGGGACAATGGAGGCGGAGGAGATGGTCCAGAAACCGTGACGACTGAGGAGGAGGAGGAAAGAGAAAGATAAGAAGAAAATAGAAGAGAAAGAAAAAGAAAATAGAGGCAAAAGTGGAATTCTTCATTGCAATTTTGCAACTTTTAGAAAATTGCAGAGAGCTGTGTGATCCAAAAGTGTTTTTCTCTTTTTTTTGTTTTGTTTTCTCTCTACAAACTCTCCATTGACCGTTAAGTTGCCGCCTTCTTCTCTCTTCCACCAAATTATTCTTGACACATTTGGACGGTCCAGATTCATTACAGCTCACCTATCAACGGTGATCAGATCAGTTAATATTTGACAAACAATAAAATCAAAGCCCATCTCAAGGCCCAACAAAACGAGGGATAAAGGAGATATCAGAGACACTCAGAAGAAGAATCTGAAACTAGTGATCTGATTGGTTGAGGGAAAAACTTTAGCCTGGAATACACGTGTCACTAACCCAATACTACCTTATCTTTGGTCTCTCCTCAAATCGACGAAACTCGAAGACACTCAACTCTAGCACCTTCTAGTTCCGTACAACAATGGCTCTCCAAGCTGCCTATTCTCTTCTTCCTTCAACCATTTCAATCCAAAAAGAGGTATACTTTCACAATTACTAATTCAATACTTCGACAAGAAAAAAAAGGAGAATTGTCTCGAGAATTTACCTCAGTATGCCAATGGTGATTTTGCAGGGCAAATTCAATGCTTCTCTAAAGGAGACGACTTTAACTGTTTCTTCATTTTCCAACCATCTTAGAGCCGACAAAATCTCCTCCCTGTTAACCATCAAGGTAAAACCAATTCTCAAAAAATTTTAAAAGATATCGAAAATGTCCTGTGGTTTTTACTCTGTTTCGTCGCAGGAACATAGAAGACAAAAACCGCGATTTTTCACCGGTATTCGTGCACAGACAGTTACAGCCACGCCGCCGGCGAGCGAGGCATCGCCGGAGCAAAAGAAGACTGAGAGAAAAGGCACTGCAGTGATCACTGGAGCTTCGTCTGGTTTAGGTTTAGCCACGGCAAAGGCTTTAGCAGACACAGGGAAATGGCATGTGATCATGGCTTGTAGGAACTTTCTCAAGGCCGAGAAAGCAGCAAAATCTGTAGGGATGTCTAAGGAGGATTACACAGTGATGCATCTTGATCTTGCTTCGCTCGAAAGCGTGAAGCAGTTCGTTGAAAATTTCAGAAGAACAGAACAACCCCTCGATGTTCTCGTCTGCAATGCTGCGGTTTACCAACCGACTGCTAAAGAACCTTCTTTTACAGCAGAAGGGTTTGAGCTCAGTGTTGGAACCAACCATCTTGGACACTTTCTTCTTTCAAGATTGCTTCTTGATGACCTGAAAAAATCGGATTATCCATCAAAACGTATGATCATCGTAGGATCTATAACAGGTAAACAATAGACTATGAGAGTTCATTCCCACCAAATGGTTTCTTGTTTCAGACAATGAATCGTCTTTTCTATGTTCTTGCAGGAAACACAAACACTTTGGCTGGAAATGTTCCTCCAAAGGCAAACCTTGGCGACCTAAGAGGCTTAGCATCGGGATTGAATGGGCAAAACAGTTCGATGATAGATGGAGGAGACTTCGATGGAGCCAAGGCTTACAAAGATAGCAAAGTCTGCAATATGCTGACAATGCAGGAGCTTCACAGGCGGTACCATGAGGAAACCGGAGTCACGTTTGCTTCTCTTTACCCTGGTTGCATCGCTACAACCGGGTTGTTCAGAGAACACATACCGCTGTTTCGGCTTCTTTTTCCACCCTTTCAAAAGTATATCACCAAAGGTTATGTATCTGAAGAAGAAGCTGGGAAAAGACTAGCACAGGTCAGTTTGCATAGCAAACCCCTCTCTAACAAGTATATATGTATTAACAGATTCTTGATTGATACTGAGGCTGTGGTATGTGTTAGGTTGTGAGCGACCCTAATCTTGGAAAGTCAGGTGTGTACTGGAGCTGGAACAATAACTCGTCTTCGTTCGAGAATCAGCTCTCTAAAGAAGCAAGTGATGCAGAGAAGGCAAAGAAACTGTGGGAAGTTAGCGAGAAGCTTGTTGGTTTGGTTTGAAATGAAGATTTTGATATGCAAATTCAATTAGATTACAATGTTTTGTGACATGTACCATAATTATATCAGACAATATATATTCGAGTGAAGTTTAGTATTAGTAAATTGTCGAATTTGAATCTGCAGACACTTACAATTAGACTGCAGGCAGATTCGTAAATTGCTCCATAGTTTTAGGCTTTGATCAATCAAATCCCGCATCATTCAATTTGAACTCAGTCGAGATTCCCGAGTAGTAAACTTAAACAACAGTAGCCCCACGACACAAACCCGGAAGATAGTTCGCCGGAGGCTTTAAAATTGAGGAAGTTGAGTCGGGGGCATCATGAATCGTTGGTGTAGAGAAACGACCAACGAACTGAATCGTTATCCCGAGTAAAAGGCAACCGATAAGGGTCTTCCCGATAGGAATTAAGAGAAACAACATCTTTCCCTCTTCGAGATTTTCCCGATGATCGGAATTGCAAAACGGTTAAAACACCGGCGAGAACGGAGTCTATGGATTTTAATGTCATGGATATTGAATTATGGGCTTCTAACAACACGACGTCGTTGTTTTTTAAAATCTCTTAAATACGATGTCGTTTCTACATTCCGTAAAAAAGTTTTAAAACAATGCGGTGAGCGTGGATCGAACACGCGACCTTCAGATCTTCAGTCTGACGCTCTCCCAACTGAGCTATCCCCGCTTGTGATATTTAAGACATAATACATTTTTATAATCAACAAAATAAATTTAAACACAATTTCGCTAATCTTATACAATTTGCTAACATCGAAACGATTAATCTTCAAGGCATCATATCTATATCATCATCATATGAATTACAAGTAAGAAGTTGATGGTCTCAAGATTTCATCTTGGATCATAAGATATCAAAAACCCGCTAGACATATGTTGATGTAGAGAGTGATCAATGAGTGCGTACAAGGCGTATCATTCACCCGCCAAGATCTGGAAAAACATTTATAACCCCAATGAATCTTTTTGGTTAGGAGTCATCAAAATCTAGGTACATTCTGTAAGCATCTCTATCAGCCGAGTAATAGCTTTTCACTAGACAGTCTACTTGGAACCCAAGTTTTTTGTACAGATTCACCGCAGCAGTTCTCGTGGGGTCGACATGAAGTGAAACCTGTTGCACCTTTCTGCTTCTGCACTTGTCGATAGCTGCTCTCAACAATGCTTCTCCATGGCCTTGTCTCCTGCAATTCTCCTTCACTACATGATCCAAAACAACAGAAGAAAGTACACTTGAGATACATTCATCCTGATGATTAAGCTCTTAACTTGTCTGATAAGAAACATTCCTTTCATTAATTTTTGAGCATTTAAAAACAAAGCTAGACTAATGTAAAGGTGTTGTCTTGTAAGAACTTCTATTAAAAGCTCTCAAATCTACCAGAATCATTGGTTCCTTGACTAGCGGCTAATTTATCATAACGGTTTAAAAAGATTTCAGTAAGTGTTTGGCAAGTAATTCCACTTCTTCACTAGTTTTTACACAAAGCTTCGGAATTTCATCATGAACATTTTCTCACTGCGTAATTTCATCGAACACCTGGTGGAACTTTGTCTATACCTGCGAGCTTGGTGATGGAAGCGGAAAGCGAAGATGGCCAGGAATACATGGCATATCCCACTGTTTCTCCGTCGACGTCCACGTATAGCAAACCGGCGTTTCTCTTGCGCAGCTCTCCGTCGAAAGTTTGAGCGAGAGATTCGTGTTTAGGGAACGTTTTCTTCTCCAGCTTCACGATATCTTCCACAACTTTGGCCCAATTGGTCGACCCTCTAATCAGCTCCATCACAACTCCTTTCTCCATTGCAGAAAGATTCGATTTTGTGGAATCTCTCGTTATTTTCGCAAGCGGTGAGAGAAGGTAGTATCACCTTTGATGTGGTGCGTAGTGACGGCGGCGTTGACTTTTAAGAACTATTCGAATTTGTGAATTGACCCAAAAGTTTTACTTTTATAACAATTTAGTCCCCAGAAACATGATGGAACAAAATCAGCAACTAAACAGCAGAGGAACTGTATAAGAGACCACAATAAACTAAAATATAACAGATCTGATCAATCATTGTGGAAAATTGCAGAGAGAAGCAATCAAGAAACAGAAACAGTGTAGACAAGTACGGAATGACAAATAGAGAAAAGTTTCATTTCATTATATAATGGTCTTACCAAATCTTAATGAGCTTGCAAGTGTGTGGAAAATGTTTACAAACCCACCCATCACTTATGTGCCTTGGAGCTAAAGACATGGAAGAAGGAATGCCATGGAAGATGGATCAACACAAGACAAACTCCAACCATAAATGCAACCAACATTGACACAAAAGCTAGTGTGACAAGTCCCATTGCTCGTAGCATAGCTTTTTGTATCAGAGGAATATCACCCAGATGTTGTGGCCAAATGAGATTCATTGTAGCTATAACGGACGAGAGCATTGGAATGCTATTGGACAACAGAAAAACTATGAATATTGCTTTCTTGACCAAACCTGTGATGCCTAAATCTGGAGCAGAATTGATGTAAATCTTTGTACATGTGAAACCCATAACAAATGTCACAACTGCTACTATTGTTGTAAACACCACAAGAAATATGATTCTAGCTTGTAGTTTAGATCTTCTGCGGCGCTGTGAAGCACTCAATAGAATTGGTTGTGAACCATTTGGTGAACCAGCAGATCCCAAGGCCATATCCAAGCTTATTAAATCTCTGTAAGAAATTAAACGAGACATGATGATAGGACTTTGACAAGAACAAGTTTTTCAAAGCAGATTCACAAATTAGATCATAAACTCTCTTTTTTTTTTCGATATCCAAAAGAATGATTAGAACTTAAAGTTGGAAATACACACTCAAAGATTACCTTAAGACGCTTTGAAATCTAGTTGATGAAGGAAGAAGAAGAAAAGAAGAAAATGATGTTGAAGTTTTGGACGTTTTTCGAGAAAATTGGGGTAGCAACCAAAATATTTGATCCCACCAAGCCAAGCCATTGACTTAATCACAATAAGAAAGAAAAAGTCTGAATGTGCGTACCAATCAACAACGATGTTTTAGCTTGCCAAGCAAGCAATTAAATAATAGAATTAGATCGTTGACTCCAGCACAAAGTCGCTGATTTGAAGGTTAGGCTTTTGTCTTTATGCAGAAGAAGACAATCGTGGATCATCTCTTAACCGATAGAGCCAAGACTAATCTTCATTCTCACCATTGCACTCAAAATCTCGAGCTTCAACTTTGTTCAAACCTGGAATTGGCCTGAAAAACAGAGGAGAAACTTCCATTTCCAGCTACCGGACGAAAAGTAGAAAGATTCATTTTTACCTGCCGATGATGCCAGTATCCGATTCGTCGACAACGGTTGGATCTTCTTCCGCCTACAGAAACTATCACAGTCGATGAGGATCTGGTGGTTAATAACGACCTCAAAATTGTTAAGTGGCCCCTAAAGTTTTAGTTTTTTTTTTAACAATTTAGTCCCCATAAACTAAATATACGAAACTGAGATTGAAATCAGCCAATGTGAATACAAAACGTTACAGTTTAATAGAACATATAAAACCAAAGGTCCATTATATGACCTTATCAATCTTTATGAGCTTGAATGTGTAATCATTAAAAATGTTTACAAACCACCAATCACTTGTGACTTTGGAGCTAGATATAGTCCAAAAGTAAAGAGCTCTTGTCACAAATAAGATGTATCTGCTATAACCAAATTTAGAGGAAAGATGAATCTAAGGCTTAACAAAAATAGGTATCCCACGGAAGAAGGATCAACACAAGAAAAACTCCGACCACAAATGCAACCAATATAGACACACAAGCAATAGTAAAAAGTGCCATGCCTCGCATCATAGCATCCTGTATCGGATGAAAATCACTCAGATGTTGTGCCCAAACGAGAAACATTACTACTGCAACGGAAGTGGGCATTGGAACGCTATTGCACAACAGAAAAACCATAAATACTGCTATTTTGACCAAACCTGTGATGTCTGAATCTGGAGCAGAACTGATGTAAACCTTGGTACATGTGAAACTCATAGCAAATGTCGCAGCTGCTACAATTATTGCACAACGCCATAAGAACTATGTTACCAGACTTTGAATTTTCTGCAGCCTCCCGTTCAGAACACTCTGAACCAGCATATCCGGAGTTCATATCCAGGTTAACTAAATCTCTGTAAGAAATTAAACAATACATGATGATAGGAATTGACAAGAAGATGTTTTTAAAACCAGATTCAGAAATGAGATCATAAAATCTTTTTGTTTTTTTGTTTTTTTTTTTCAATTGAAACCCAAAAGAATAATTAGAGCTTAAAGATGGAAGTATACACTCAAAGATTACCTTAGACGCTAGTAGATGAAGGAGGAAGAACAAGAAGAAGAAGATCAAGTTGAAGTTTTGAACTTTGTCAAGAAAATTTAGGTAGCGACAAAACTATTTGATCCGATAGATCAAGCCATTGACTTAATCACAATAAGAAAGAAAGAGTCTGAATGTGCGTACCAACAGCTCTGATGTTTTAGCTTGCCAAGCAAGCAATTAAATAATAAAATTACTGAATAAGGTCGTTGACTCCAACGCAAAGTCGCTGACTCCTTAACAAAGAAGGGTTGGGCATTCCGTCTTCATCTTCTTCTAGTGCCTCTTTGTTTTCTCTGTGTGTGTTTCTTATCCCATGCTCACCCCATCGCCTTTCACCTCTTCCCAATGCTGTCTTCTACCATTGTACTTATCTGTCTTGCCCTCAGTGTCACGTTTATCTCTGCGCCGTCTTTTGCTTTTAGTACCATAACCATGAGAACTTCTTCTACGAATCTTCTCCCTGTCATGACTATGGTCTCTCTTGTCCCTCTTGACACTTTCACTCCCAAACACCATATTATTGCCTTCACCTCCTCTGTTTTGATCTTTTAGACCTTTACTATGCACTTTGAAGACTGATTACCAACTACACAGTACTGTGTTATCCATTTCCTCTACCCTTGTGCCAAAACTGTGACCTGGACACACTGACAGAAATCCACATGTATTCTTCTATCATTGATCAAAGCATTGCCCATCTTAAAAAATGCTTTTTCGCATGCCTCCTTGTTTTCAAACTCTATAAAAGCGTAGCACAAACTGTCACCTGTCTTGAAATCACGGATTACATCCGCCGATACTACAGCTCCAAAGCGTGAAAAATTGGTACGGAAATCCTCATCCTTAATCATAGGATTCAGTTTGCGAACGAACAACTTATTGTCAGGAGGCTTTACCTCAGCCTCTGGAATATCGCCTTTACTTTCAAGTACAACAGCTAGAATGTGCAAATTTTTCTCGGATAACCTCCTCCAGTTCCTTAGGACCTAGCTTTTCATCCATTGAAACCCAATCATCTTCAAGCCGCAAGTCATCTTTTACCTCTTCTTTTGGTTTCCCTTCTGCTATCAGCTTAGCCAGCTGAGGGGATCTTTAAAAGGATCATATAGTAATATGCTTGATTCGAATGTGTTTGTATGGTCTGTTTTTCGCATCAACCTAAGCTTCATTGATCTTAGTCAAAGTGTCAAACCCTTCGACAACTTCCCCAAACACGGTGTGTTTCCCATCAAGATAGTCCAAATTATCACCAAGTGTGAAACAGAATTGTGAAGCATTGAGGTTTTCTCCACCAACGGCCATTGCAACAGTACCTTTCTTTGAATGTGTTAAATCGTGATGAATCTCATGGCCGAAAAACCGAGCCTGCTCACCTGTCAGAAATTTGTAGATTAAATCTCCACCAAGCTCCCGTGCCAGTTGGATCACCAGTCTTTGCTATGAAATCTTTTTGACCAGTGTGGAAGAGGCAACCATCGTAGTACTTGATCTTGCATAGCTTAAGGAAGTTTTTGCAGGTCAAAGGTATTTATTCGAGAACAGATCAATCACTATAACCCCAAGGTCCGTCCCGTCCCTAACACTCGTCATTATATAAACTGACATGTTCCATAAGATATTCGATCTGCCAAATTTATTGGTAACCTATAAGTCGAAAACGAAACCTTAAGTTCTACTTACTAAACCCAATCGAACTCTGTTGGAGTAAGAGAAAAGTTCTGTCCGTTTCCTTGTCACGTAAGGTTCTGTCACAAAATTCGACGAACATCGACTAGAATTTTGAGTCAAATCTGATTTTGTTTTTTGAAGAGCGAATTTGGGCTGCAGAACCGAAAGAATCTTAATGATGAGGGATAGAACGTTATTTATATAGCCGATAAATAGGAAACAGAGAAATAAAAGATATATAGGAAACAGAGGAAAAAAGGAAACTGATAATTAACTTTTAAATTTAACAAAACGATCTTTTAGGAAATTAAAGACAATGGTCCAAAAGTAAAAGAGTTGTTACACATTTAACGTAACAACTACACATCTCTGCTCTAACCAGACCATCTCTTATTTTATCTAAAACAGTTTCCATGACACAAAAGATTGCTGAACAGAGCATTTCTTTAGTCATTATTGTTGCTGTTGTCTTCTTCGTCGCTAACAGCGTAAAGCATGAGGATGAAGGGAAAGTAAAAGATGTATCGAAGAAAGCCTTGGCTAGGATATGAGTAAACATAAGGAATGATGAGCAGAAGCAGAGCTAAGAGGAAGACCGAACTTAAGGCCAATATGAAATAGGCAAGCCAAGGAATATGACTTACAACAAGACAAACTCCTGCCATAAATGCAACCGACATTGACACAAGAGCTGTTGCAAGAAGCGGCAAGGCTACTAGAAAAGCTTTCTCTATCAGAACAACATCGCCGAGCTGTGCCCAAATGAGAGCCATTAGAGTAACCATGGAACTGAGCATTGCAATGCTGTCGCACAACAGAAAAACCTTGAATGCTGTTTTCTTGACCAAAACCGCCATGCCTAAATCTGGAGCAGAACTGATGTAACCTCCAGGTAATGTGAAACCTGCTGCGAATGTCACAGTAGCGACAAGAGTTGCAGTAACCATAAGAGTATTGACACGATCCTTGAATTTATCTGTGTATCCCCACTCAGATGTTTTGTCCTTGAAGATTTTTAAGGGAATCGGTTTTGGACCATTTGTTGCACCAGCAGATACCAAAGCCATCCAAGTCAATCTCTGAAAGTCAAGAAAAAGATGTTATATTGGATACATTACCATAGGAAATGGAAAGCAGGATGCGTCAGAAGCAATGTTGAAATGCATCTAAGAAATCTGGCATACCCTGCGAAGTATGTAGTCATTGTTAAACTTCTTTTCAGTGATGTCGAGAGCTGTGAAACCACCATTGTTCAGTGTTTTGAGGTTAACTTCATTGTTCCAAGTAAGCATACTCACAACCTTTGGGTGCCAATTTTTTGTGGCTAGATGTAACGGTGTGTTTCCTTCAACATCTTGTTCATTCACTATTCTTTTCTGTTTATCAAGTCCTATGATATACTTGACAACTTTGGACTTACCGCTTTCCGCAGCAACATGTAGAATATTTTGACATTGATTGTTAAGCAACTCTATTGAGTCAGGACAATGTTTAAGAAACTCCTTTAAGATTTTGACATGTCCTTCCTTTGCCGCCATATGAATTGGAGTGGAGCCATCATCATCAGTGAAGTAACAAAGGTGTGAAGCTGGTTTGTCGAATTCCGTTAGTATATAGCAAACTCCTGTATAGAATCCTATCGATGCTCCAAGTGAAAGACATGTCTTTCCTTCTTTGCCGCGTGATTTCACAAGCCCTGCATCTTGACTAAGAACAATACCAAGAATATCTGCAAAAAGAAAGCAATCATCATCAAGAAAAAGAATATCAAAATTGGCACAACAAACGTAAGAAACATGAAACTGAACCTATCAAGTGCAGACAATTTAATTACGCTTTGGAACAAACCTTTTCTCTTGGCCCTCATCGCTGCGTGTACAACAGATTTTCCACTAAACATCGAAGCTAATTTAGACGGGCAACATGAACATTCCAGCATTTTTGCCACGATATTGTAATATCCAGCTTCGACAGCCAAATATAAAGGAGAGACTTCATCATCGTTCGCATTAAATGATACCTCAAGCTTCACACCTACTAGGTAGAAAGCCACATCTTCATGTTTTCCTTTCAATGCAGCGTGTAGAGCAGTATCTCCGATCTTGCTTTTAGCTGAGACTAAAGAGCAATCAGTTGAGTCAACTAGAAACTTAACAATACTGAGATTCCCTGATCTTGCTGCAACATGAAGAGGGGTCTCACGCATCAAGTTTTCGTGTTTAGAAAGATACCCAAGCTAAGAAGAACTTATATGGTTCCAATGCAGCGTGTAGAGCAGTTTTCTTCTTCTTCTTGATGCGTATCTTTCTAAACACGAAAACTTGATGCGTGAGACCCCTCTGAAAGATACCCAAGCTAAGAAGAAAACTGCTCTACACGCTGCATTTCACTTTATCAAAATTTAATTTTTTTTAAAGATAATGTGTATTTATTTTTAAAATTATTTCTTATTAATATTAATTATTTCTTTAGCTTTTAATACATTTTATAAATTAGAAAAACTGATTTATTAAAATGTTTACGAGTTACATCCGGATCCCGCAAATTCAAGCAGAGGCATACTATTTACTCTTGCGGGTTTTGAAGGTCAAAAAAATTTAAATACGATACAAAACAGATCTAACGGATGAGTTTGACCCTCTTAACAACTTTAAAATATACATTACTAAAAAATTATAAAATATGTTACAACTTTATTCCACATGTCAATTATCTAAAACGTTTAAAGTTATCTATAAGCTTTAATCTATTAGTTTGACATAAAACACCAACAAAAATTTATATATTAGATTAACAACTAACATACGTAAATTAATTCAATCATTCTAATAACAATTAATATGCATTGCAAACTAACATAACAAAAAATTATTTTATTTAATTATTTAATTAAATAACAAATAAAATATAAATATATTGCTTCTGCACTTAAACATGGATTATCAATCTAGTAATAAATATAGAAAGAAACAAAAAACAATTCAAACTATCACCCACACATAATGTCATAATGTGTGCCACATTTCTCTCTTTTGTTTCCCACGTGCTCTTTCCTTCGTTTCTCATCTACTTATCTTATTTTACATTTGTAATTAATACAGTAGTACCAATTATCTCAATGTCATTTGTGTTTTCAATGTCAGAAAATTATTTTATTTGTTTCTCGTTAAAGAAATAAAATATTAAATAGTTTGAAATTCTAATATTTAAAAGTATAATATAATATTTCTCTAATTTATTAATTTGTGTGAAATAATCTAAAATGATAACTAATTTAAATGGGATAATAGTAATAATTTAAAACGGATAGTAGTAGTATGGCTGGTACAACTCCCAACATAATTTTACATTTATTATGAGATTTGAGTCTATCAATCTACTCTTGAGACATGAGTACAGCTGTATTTTCAAAATTACTATTTGTCCATTACAGTGTAACAAATATTCAAAGTGTGAAAGTTGAGATGTGGAAAGTATAAACATCCTGTTCATTCATCATTCGTTTCCCTTCATCAAGTTTTAAAAGATAGATACTTGACAACTTTCGACTAACCAGTTCCAGTTATGGAAGCAACATAAAGAATATTCTGACATTGACGGGTAAGGAGCTCTCTTGAGGCAGGATAGTGTTTAAGAAACTCCTTTGCCGCCATATGAATCGGTTGTGAAGCTATCATCATCAGTGACGTAAGAAAGGGTTTGAATCTGCTTTGTCAAACTCTGCTTGTATATAGCGAATTCCTCATAAAATGGAAAGTGATGATTAACTAAGGAAAAAGGAAAGTGATAATTAACTACTCCCTCTGTTTCTCATAGAATGATTTTTTAGCCATTTCACATATATTAAGAAACACATTTAATACTTACTTTTTTAATCTGACATAAAAATAATTTAATAATATCACTTTTGACAAAAATATTAATTCTGCATATATCTACTAAACCTTTTTATTGTTGTAATAAAGTCAATTACTTCTTCTACCAACATGTTAAACTCTTCGTATTCTCACGATACTTGTCTTTATTTCTTCTCATAAGTACTTTTGTTCCTAATCAATTGAAAATTTGTAAAAAATTCAAATTTGGAGCCATATTTACGTTTCTCAAAAACAAAAATTTGGAATGGAGCTAAAACGTTCTCCTTTATATATTGACATAGATTTACAGCATTTAGTAAAAAGCATCTATGGCTTTTCATAGTTTTGATCTAAATTTACGACCTCAAAATAATGAAACAGATTTTCTAATTGATTTGAATACAAGTCCAACAAGAGAGTCGTCAGATGATGCTTTGGCCATATCATTTCATGAAGAACAGGAATATCATTCTCCTGTTAATTTAGGTATTTTTTGTTTTCATTATATTATTGTTATTGTAGTATTTGATCAGAATCTTTTTTATTAGTTGTTTTTGTTTCCAATTTCATCACACAAATAAAAAGTGTAGGCTTCAATAAACGTCAAAATAGTTCAGTATGTCAAGTGGAGAAACATGTTCTAGTAATTTCAGTTTCGTCTTTTCTCAATTTTTTTTTCATGACCTTAATTTTTATCTTAGATGAATAATTTGTTCATAAAAGTGGAGAAACATGTGATACTATATCATAATTATTCTCTTATAAATTTTGGTATTTTTGTTTTCATTATGTTTAGTATTGATCATAATCTTTTTATTAGTTTGTTTTTGTTTCCAATTTCATCACACAAAAAAAAAGTGTAGGCTTCGGTAATTTTTGTTTTCGTCATTTTCAATCCATGCTACTGAATATGATTTTTGGTTTGGTTTTGAATCTTTCTTGTATATTAACGTGTTTTCAATTGTTTTTTGTTTTAAATATTTGTGATAGGAGAAAACATTGAGATATTACAAACTTCTCAAGCAAGTAGGCCTCGTAAAAGATTAGAGATTTACTTTGCTTTGTTGGAAAGAAGCTTCGATGGAGAGTTGGAGAAAACGACAACAAGGGAGGTCTCTAATTTATTCTCCGTACCCTTGCAAGCGGTGCAACGAATTTGGCGACGGGCCAAAAATACTCCCAGTGGTGAAGTTGTCGATGTTTCGCATAAGAGGAAAGGTAATTGTGGAATTAAGAAAATTCAAATTGATATTGATCAAATTCTTGCTATTCCGCTCCATCGTCGAACTACTTTAAGGTCATTGGCAGCTTCTTTGAATGTGAGTGTATCCGTGGTATACCGATGTCTACAAGAAGGGCTCCTTAAACGCCATTCAAATGCCATCAAGCCAAGTTTGAAAGATAATATGAGAGCTCGTCTACAGTTTTGTCTCTCCATGCTCGACAAATCTACGATGCCTAACCATCCGAGGTTTGTTGATATGTACAATGTTGTCCATATCGATGAAAAATGGTTTTACTTGACAAAAAAGACAGATACTTATTACATGCATCATGTTGAAGACGAGCCGCATCGCACATGTCAGAGTAAAAACTACATTGGAAAGATAATGTTTTTAGCAGCCATGGCTCGTCTAAGATTCGATAGAGAAGGAAATGAGACATTTTCTGGGAAAATAGGGGTGTTTTCATTTGTTACAATGCAACCAGCTAAAAGACGGAGTAGAAACCGAGAGGCGGGGACTTTGGAGTTAAAGGCGATGACCTCCATCAAGAGAGAAGATATAAAAGAGTTTTTAATCGAGAAAGTTATTCCAAGCATTCGTGAAAAATGGCCACAAGAGGATTTTGGGAAAACTATCTTTATTCAACAAGATAATGCAAGAACACACGTTGATCCGAGAGATGCGGAATTTCGAGCAGCGGTTTCTCAACTTGGTTTCGATATTCGTTTGATGTGTCAACCACCGAATTCGCCGGATTTGAATATTTTGGATATTGGATTTTTTAGTGCCATTCAAACACTACAACACACGGTGTGTCCGAAAACGATAGAAGAACTTTATTCTGCGGTTAAAAAAGCATTTGATGAATATCCTTCCAAACAGGTGAACCAGATTTTTTTAACTTTGCAATTGTGCGTGCAAAAGATTATGAAGGTCGGGGGCGAAAATAACTATAAAATCCCACATTTGAAGAAATCCATATTGGAAAAGGAAGGTAATTTACCATCGCAAATGGCTTGTGATTCTACTTTAGTAGAAGATGTGATGGATTATTTATCAGCTTAAGTCTTTTTTTTCGATTTTATGAAAGTTAGAAGACGTTTGTATTGTTCTTCATGATTTACAAATATTTTGATTTTATTTCAAAGTTATTTACATTACGTCAACAATTAAACCAACAAAAAGGCATTTTGAACAGAAACCAAAAAGAAAAAAGAAAGCAAAACACTAATTCCATCATTCCATAGTACAAGGATATCTTAATAAGAATATTCTCCTTGAAATTTAATTCCATAGTACAAATTATTTTTTAATAAGAAACGGAGAATAAGATTCTTATTGATAATTTTTTTTATTGAATCTTACATCAATTTCCCGAAACTAAAAGATGCCAAAATACTTTTCAACAAAACTCATCTGACACCAGCATATTTAGCATATCTATTATAGTCTGTTGAACCTATTTATTCGGGTGAAGCTCTCCATCATCGTAATAAAACTTCTTGTTAAGATCGAATCTGTGTTGAACTTTGGTAACGAGATTTTGTTCTTGATCCACCTTCTTCGTCTTTTCCTTCACTTCGTCCTTTATTGCATCTTTCCCTTTGTTCTCCATTTTTTTTAAGGAAAACAGAATTTCTTTTTTGTATAAAGGAGTTGGAGAGGTGAACGTGTACAAACTCTAATTTATACTAGTGTATTAATTTATCGTGGGAAGTTGTGTGAGTATTAAAGTAGAGAAAGAACTAAAAAGGGTTTGACCATTAATTATTCCTATTAACTACCACTTTAATTAAATTTTGAATCAATCTATTAAAAACAAGAAAATAAATTAAAATATCAATTTATGAAAAACGGAAGGAGTATTAAATTTAACCAAAAAAAAAAAATTTATTAAGAAAAAAGGAAAGTGATAGGAGAGTTAATGTCGTCTTTGTCTCTAATTGTATTTAGTTATCTGATGAAAACAGTACAAGGAGACTAGTTTTGTGAAGATCCATGCTAAGCTTTTCGGCCGAGAAGCTCAAAGATTTTTGTTTTTCTATTCTAACACTTTCACTAATAAAAGAACACTTAAAAGTGACAGACGATTTCAGCACAGAGGACCTAGAAGAAAGACTAGAGAAAAGCTCAAGTGATCCATTACGTAGGAGAAGTCATCATCACTTAATCCAAAATCTGTCACACAAACTATAAGTCTAAGGCTGTAACATCTCTTGTTTTATTTGAAACAGTTTCCAATTCCATGACACAAAGACTGTTAAACAGAGCATTTTGTTTTAGCTATGGTTGTTGTCATCATCAGTGATAGAGAGAAGCAATCAAGAATCAGAAATAGTGCTCTAGACAAGTATGGATTGACACAATAGAGAAAAATTTCATTTCATTATATATATAATCTTATCAATCTTTTATGTGCTCAACACAAGACAAACTCTAACCATAAATGCTGCCGACATAGACACAAAAGCAAGTGTGACAAGTCCCATGGCTCGTAGCATAGCTTCATTTATCAGTTGACAATCACTCAGATGTTGTAGCCAAATGTGATTCATTACTGTTATAGCCAAATGTGATTCATTACTGTTGTAGCAGAAGTGAGGATTGGAATGCTGTTGCACAACAGAAAAATTATGAATACTACTTTCTTGACCAAACCCATGATGCTTAACTCTGGAGCTGAGTTGATGTAAATCTTTGTACATGTGAAACCCATAACAAATGTCACAGCTGCTACAATTGTTGCATGCACCCACCACGATAAATTTGCTACCACCCTTTGAAAATTTTATATCATCTTGTCGGTTAAATCTTCTGCGACGCTGTGAAGCACTCAAGAGAATTGGTTGTGAACCGTTTGGTGAACCAGCAGATCCCAAGGCCATATCCAAGTTGATTAAATCTCTGTAAGAAGTTAAATGAGACATGATGATAGAAATTGACAAGAAAATGTTTTTAAAACCATAATTCAAGATTTTATTTTCGCAATTGAAATCCAAAATAAATAATTAGAACTTAAACTTGGAAATACACACTCAAAAGATTACCTCAGACGCTTTGAAATCTAGCAGATGAAGGACGAAGAAGAAGATGATGTTGAAATTCTGATTTTTGTCTAGCAATCAAAATATTTTCTATCCAATCAAGCCATTGACTTAAATCATAATAAGAAAGAAAAAGTCTGAATGTGCGTACCAATCAACAAGGATGTTTTAGCTTGCCAAGCAAGCAATTAAATAATACAATTAGGTCGTTGACTCCAGCACAAAGTCGCTGATTCGAAGGTTGGGGTTTTGTCTTTATGCAGACGAAGACAATCGTGGATCATCTCTTAACCGATATAGCCAAGACCATTCTTCTTTCTCACCATTACACTCAAAAATCTCGAGCTTAAACTTTGTTCAAACCTTGCATTGGCCTGAAAAACAGAGGAGAACCTTCCATTTCCAGCTACCGGACAAAAAAATAGAAAGATGCCGTTTTACCGACCGATGTCAATATCCGATTCGTCGACGAGGGTTGGATCTTCTTCCGCCTACAAACACTATCACAGTCGACGAAGGCGATCTGGTGGTCTATACTCTAACGACGCCGTTTTAGCGCTGTGTCCATCTATTCAAAATTGTGAAGTGGCCACAAAGTTTTAGTTTTGTAACAATTTGGTCCCCATAAATTAAATAAACGAAACTGAGTTTGAAACCAGCCAATGTGAAGACAAATACGTTAAAGTTTAACAAAACATTTATACCGAATATATATGGTCTAAATCCGATAAATCAAAAGTTCAAAATATGTTTTTATTCAAAACATAATCAAAAATGTTAAATTTACAATACGTGAAAATATGTTAAATTTATGATACCGAACTAACATACCAAAAAGATGGGATGTTAAATTCGGTTTGTTTTCAACGTATTTAAATTTAACATTTAGAATTTTTAGAAATAAAAACAGTTAACATAATCAAAAACTTTAGTTAAAAATAAAAAAAAACTTACTTAAAAAAATTATTTGTTAAAAACTTTAAACCTTAAGTGTTAAATTTACAATACGTGAAAATTTGTTGAACTTATGACACCAAACTAACGGACCAAAATGACGGGATGCTAAGTCTGGTTAATTTTCAACGTATTTACATTTAACACTTAGTTTTTTTTAGAAATAAAAACATTTTGTATAATCAAAAAGTTTTAGTCAAAAATCAAAACAATTTACTAAAAATATTATTTGTTAAAAACCGTAAAAACTTAACTAAGTGTTAAATTTACAATACGTAAAAATTTGTTGAGCTTATGACACCAAACTAACAGACCAAACGGACAGAATGCTAAGTCTGGTTAGTTTTCAACATATTTAAATTTAACAACTAGATTTTTTTAAACGAAAATATTTTGTTTAATGAAAAACTTCAGGAAAATCAATTTATTTTTTAACTTAAACCCATTATTTGAAAAAAACCTTGTTAAATCAGAAAACTAAAAGTGAAAAACAAAATATTTATTTATAAAAGAAAAAGAAATCAAAATCTTTGTTTTAAAAAAAAAGAAAGAAATAAAGAAAGTATTAAACCTGATTGGACTTTGGTAGGGCCGTCACCGTTGCCAAGGGTTTCTTCACTGCACTGTTCAGTAGTTGTCGTGACATCGACGAAACTCAAGTTTCGAAACTATCGAACCTGCTACTGCACTGGTCGTCGCTTTCACTAAGCCTCCCTGTCTTCGCAATCTTCTTTGCCGCTTTGTTTTTTCATCGTAATCTCATGAGTTTAAGCGAATCAACAAGAACGGTGAAATTAGGGGAGACCCGAGTACTCGATTTACAGAAGACAGAGGAATAGAGGATGGAGATCAATCATGTTTTCCTCCGATCAATATTACGGATGAAGTTGTTGTAGAGATCATCGGCTTACTTCAATCTCGGAATGGATCATCTGCTTCACGGTCTCGACTCTCGATCCTATCCGTAAGACATTCGCAGAGCTTTGCTCCAGATGAAACCAGAGGTACTAACAAAGAAAAAGATGAAAGATGGTTTCTTTTGTTTTCGCTATTCGAAGAAGAAGAGATGAGTGAGTATTTTTATAAGCAAACGTTGTTCAATTGAAAAAGGGCAAGTTTCGATTTTTTCCTTTTTTTTTTCAATTATGCTGCAAAACAAAATGGAAATTTTATCACAACGGTAAGAAAAGTTACAACAGTCATAGTTCTCTTACTGCGTAACAACAGTTTATCAAGGTAAAATATTTGAGGTTTCCTTATTTGAGTGACTAAACCATCCATGATACAAAACTGTTGAAACAGAGAATGGGCCGGGCCGTTGCTCGAAGTTGAGATCGAGAGGAGCAAAGTCGAGATCATGTGAGCTCTTTGCAACCGACAAGATCCTGCAACTAAGGTCTGTACCGAGTTTTGTAGTTTTGCTTATCTTAGTTACTTTTGTAAAAAGACAATTACAAACTCGTGAGATACAAAACTTTCACTCCTAAAAGAACACTAACCATCCATTCATGATACAAAACTGAACAGAACAGAGCATTCTTTAACCATCCATGTTGTTTCTGTCTTCGCTAACAACCAAAAGCATCAAGAAATAAGGAAAGTAGAAGATATGTGTCTGAGAAAGCCTTGTCTTGTAGACGAGAAAGCGTAAGGAATGATAAGTAGCATCAGGACTACCAAGAAGGCTGAATCTATTGCTAATACAAGATGGGAACGCCATGGGAGATCGCTCACCACGAGAGTGATTCCAGCCACAGATGCCATCGTCATTGATACAAGAGCCGTTAACAGAAGTGGTAAAGCTAGTTGAAAAGCTTTCTTTGTCAGAAGAGCATCACCCAGTTGCGCCCAAATAAGAGCCATTATAGTTACCACAGAACTGCACATTGCAATGTTGTTGAACAACATAAATACCTTAAAATTCAACTCATTGACCAATGCAGCCATGCCTAAATCTGGAGCAGAACTCATGTAACCACCGTGTAATGTCAAACCTGCAGCAAATGTCACAGTTTCTACGAGTGTTGCAGTCACCATAAGAGTATTGACATTATCCTTGTATCTTTCTGGATTGTGTATGTGACTTTGTGACACATTCAAGGGAATCGGTTTCGGACCATTTGGTGCTCCAGCAGATACCAAAGCCATCCAAGTCAATCTCTGTAACCCAATAAAAAAGTTATAGGAGACTTTATATACATTTCCATATGAATTGAAAAGGATGTGTTTAGCATCGATCAACTACATGAATCTTCAAATTTGACGTACCTTGTAAAGTACGTAAGTATTATTGTCCTTCAATGTCTCAGCAATATCTAGAGCTGTAAAGCCGTCATTGTTGAGTGTTGTGAGGTTAATACCATCGCTCCATGTAAGCATATTCACAACCATCGGGTATCCGTGTTTGGTGGCTAGGTGTAACGGTGTATTTCCATCGCATGTTGTTCATTCATCATTCTTTCCCCTTCATCAAGCTTTAAAAGATACTTAACAACTTTCGATTTACCAGTTTTGGCAGCAACATGAAGAATATTCTGACACTGACTGTTAAGTATCTCTCTTGAGTCAGGACAGTGTTTAAGAAACTCCTTTATGATTCTGACATGTCCTTCCTTTGCCGCCATATGAATCGGAGTGAAGCCATCATCATCAGTGACATAACAAAGGTGTGAAGCTGGTTTGTCGAATTCTCTTAGTATATAGCAAACTCCTTCATAAAATCCTATTGATGCTCCAAAGGAAAGACATGTCCTTCCTTCTTCGTTGCGTAATTCAAGAAGTCCTGGATCTCGTCTAAGAACAATACCAAGGATATCTGCCAAAGCAATCACCAAGAAAGAATTAAAACATATAGAAACTTGGCGCACAAGATTGAACAAAACAAATATACATATATAGCTAACAGACATAGGAACAAACCTTTTCTATTGGCCTTCATTGCTGCATGTATAACAGATTTTCCACTTAACATCGAAGCTAATTTAGATGGGGAACAAGAGCATTCAAGCATTTTAAGCACGAGCTCGCGATATCCAGCTTCTACAGCCAGATATAATGGAGATGCTTCATCATTGTTCTTATCAAATGATACATCATGCTTCACACTTACTAGGTAGAAAGCCAGCTCTGCATGTTTTCCTTTCAACGCAGCATGTAGTGCAGTATCTCCGTTCTTGTTTTTAGCAGCAATTAACGTGTCTTTCGAAGACTCCTCTATAATGAATCGAACAAGAACCTCAACAATATTGAGATTGCCTGCTCTGGCTGCAACATGAAGAGCAGTCTCGCTCATCAAATTCTCTTTTTGTAGAAGATTTGGGAATTTAGAGATTATGTACTCCATTTTATGGACATGACCCAAAGCAGCAGCAATATGAAGTATTGTATTTCCTTGATTGTCTACGAGTCGTTGAGTAACCTTTACGTCATCTTTGATCCTTTTCAGGAGGGAGACTTTGTCACCTGCTCTTACTGCACACAGAATTCCTGGATTAATAATCTCAGAATCATCATCATTTTCTTTGGAAATAGTCAACTGATTTGAATCTGAAAGGGAACCAATGGATGTGCTCCCTGGTTCAGATTTAATGTCACACTTCATAGCCTTGCTCAGTGCTACTTCCACTTTAAATCTCCTGATCAGGAAGAGTAAATTAATAAGCTTTATATGCCAAACCCTCTAAACTCTAGCTGAAGTGAGAAGTTTTCACCATAAATGCAAATAAACCTAGAAGCGATCAAAGTTCAAAGTATCAAGCTACACCTTACCCCCTGGATAAGAACTGATATTTAATCATTGTAAGAGCAAGTAAAAAAAACTAAAGAAAACAATCAATTTCCGTTAAATAAGTTAGCAAAAGTGAGAATTACTTGAAGACTTTACAAAGCAGAAGCAGAGAGACAGATTCGAACAGAGAGAGACAGATTCGAACAGAGAGACAGATTCGAACTTCTTAGGTTCTATAGAGTTATAATGTAAGAAATATATTCTCTTGATGACGTGAAGAGGATTAGCGACTTGGCGTCTCTTTTATTCTAGTTATAAACAACATCCGTAACGTTCAAAAGATCAGACTTTTATCAGCACAAGGTTTTGTAAGTTTGTGTGTTATTCTTTGACCTTGTCTCAATTATGCGATGTTATTTAACGTTTCCAACAAGAGATTATAACAACATCCTTAAGGTTCACAAGATCAGACTTTTATCATCACAAAGTATCTCAGTGATGCAGTTGTATTTAACGTTTTAGTTAGACATTAGAATGTTATCCCCTATGACCTGGTCTCTTCAAACCGTGTAGATCGGTAAAAAACCACATAAATGTTTTCGTAAACTCAATATCTGAAAATCTGAGACATCATATTATATTATACATGTCTAGATGAACAGTGATGAGTGGGGGAGTAGATAGGTCAAAGTTCAGACTTCAGATACAGAGAAAAGAGAGACCTTCAACAGTGACTACTACTTCATTACAAGAATTTGTCGATGCTCGTTGCTAATGTGGTTTTAGACACGGCACCGATGATTGTATCCTTCTTCTCACCCTTGACAAAGATCATGATGGTCGGGATGCTTCTAACACCATACTTGCTTGGGGTTGTAGGAGAATCATCAGTGTTTAGTTTGTAGAACTTGAACTTCCCTGCGTACTGTTCTGCCAGTTCGTTGACAATGGGATCAATCATTTTGCAGGGTCCACACCATGGTGCCCAAAAGTCCACAAACACAGGCTCATCAGCCTTGAGAACTAGAGACTCCCATGTTGAATCGTTGACCACTGGAACTGCATGGATCATATCGCAAAAACAACATTAATGTTCACTATGGGTTTAGAATATTGAAGGAAGGGATAACAAAACAATGTTTACATAATGCTCCATAAGTTCATGCATATTAAAAAAATCCAATCCACATTTCTTGCATCAATGTGTGTGACATCCAAACAAACATCTCAGAGTTTATATAGCTACTTCAAGAATCCGAATATAAATGTGCAAAACCTTCTGCAATTTCATACAAATGGTAAGAGAGATTATTTTGCAGCATATACTCAAAAACTCTGCAATTCCAGAGAAAATTTTATAGTTTTCGTCCAAGTTCACTACTTTTCGAACTAATTATAAGGTTTTAACTCACGCAGAATACTTAAGAATTTACACAGACCCACTAATCTAATAAGAGAACCCCATCAGAAGACACGCGAGTTAAGCCGTACGAATTCCCAGAATCAAAGAAACAAACACATTATAGAGCAAAACGAGATAACAGAAGAGAAGAGAACATACTCCCTGTAGCAGTTTCCTGAGCTTCACAGACGACAGCTCGTCGTAATCGGGAAGCCCTAGAATTCTTGGAGACCAACGAGACTGAAGATAGAGAGACGCGAGTCCTCAATCCTCCCGATTCAGGTAACACAGAGAACATCTGTCGAGTAGAGAAAGAACCCGTCGGCGAGGATGCGATTCTCATCTCTGACCGGAGAGAAATCGGCGGACGGGAAGTACACGTGAAAGCAGCCATTGTGTAGAGAGAGAGAGAGAGAGAGAGAGAGAGAAGCAAGGGCAACACACACGATAGATTCGATTCCTGAGATTCTCCTTTAATCCCCAATGTAATAATATCCAGAAAAAATAAATAAGAAGAAGATATGAAAAAAGGATATTGAGAAAATGTGAGATAGAAGAAGCAAGCAGACTGATTTTTTTTATGTTCTTAAATTACGGTTACAGCTAATATTATTATATCTAACTAAATTCTTACACTAAAGTTCTAAGCCCATTGGGCCTTAGTGTGCCTCATGTCTATTCAAATTACCCATTTTAATATATTAAATTTTTGTTATAAAATTATAACGTAAATTAATATATTATTATTATTATAATATATGTGTTTGAAAGTTATAATGATGAAAATTTGCAGTATAGCACACTTTTTTAATATTTGTGTGCAAAAAACACATTTTTTTGCTTCTCACACATTTTTATAGTGTGATATGACTATACTATCCTCTAACTATAATTCTCTTTACTTACAAACTCAATTTATCACCTTATCATCTTTCTCAATTCTTTTTTTTTTTCATGACATTTTTTATACGGTCAGAGATTCAAAAAAGTTATCTCTATCTTTCTTCTTCTTTTTCGATCATGATGCCGCAGCTACCACCCGGAGATATCCTTCCTCATCACGTTCCTCTTTCTGCTCAACAACAATACGGTTTTCAGTAACCGTCTACTTACGGTGTTGCTGGAGATGCTCCACCACCACAGATGTGAAATCCTCAAGCGGCAGCGTCGCCATCAGCTCAACCTATGACCGCCGACGAGATCCGGACTCTTTGGATCTGGGACTTACAGTATTGGATGGATGGGAGTTTCCTCTACGGTTGTTTTGCTTATACCAGAGAGGTAATATATGCTCAGATCTCTGTTTTGAACTTTTGATTAATTGTTTGTTCAAAGGAGATTAAGGTTAAATTTGATAAGTTCTTCTCATCACTGTTCGTTTATGTTTAAAAGATTTGATTTTTGAGGGATAAGACGACCAATCTCTTTTATTTGATACATCCATATGGTTCGGGCTTAATTGTTTGTTCAAAGGAGATTAAGGTTAATTTTGATAAGTTCTTCTCATAACTGTTCGTTTATGTTTAAAAGATTTGATTTTTGAGGGATAAGACGACCAATCTCTTCTATTTGATACATCCATGTGGTCAAAGTTTGATGGATATACTTGGATGGGTAGTAGTTTGTGTTTAGATAGAAGTTAACATATGTTTAAAAACGGATGAACGTAGATGAATGCCAACTGGAATAGTCATGTATATAGTCAAGAGTTCTTTAAAACACCAAAAACCGACTAGAACAACACAAAACAATCTCTTTACCATTTTAGTTGCGAACATATGTTCGAACACTAATGGATGGATTCCCTTGTTTGGTTCTATATCAGAGTTTGGCTAGACACCTTGTTTATATACATCCATGTGGTCAGAGTTTGACGGGTATGCTTGGATGGTCAGTAGTTTGTGTTCACTTACAACCGAACATATGTTTAAAAATGGATGAATGTAGATGAATGCTGCCAATTGGAATTGTCATGTATATGGTCAAGAATTCTTTAAAACACCAAAAACGACTAGAAAAAACACAAAACAATCTTTTAACTATTTTAGTTGCGAGCATATGTTCGAACGTTAATAGACGGATTCCCTTGTTTGACTCTTTATCAGAGTTTGGTTGGACACCTTGTTTATATACATCCATGTGTTCAGAGTTTGACGGGGATATGGTTGGATGGTCAGTAGTTTGTGTTCACTTACAACCGAACATAAGTAAAATCTGGAAAGAGACACTTGATCAGAGTTTGGCAGATGTGTGATCCATCTGGACACCTTGTCCATATGGTCTAAGTTAAGTGGATAATTTTGGATGGTTACTTTGATAAGTTGTCGAATAGTTTGATCAATTAGGCATTTATATGTTTTTAGATGACAAACCACAAGTAAGAGTCCATAGACAACACAACAATTAGTCATCCATTTAATAGCAAACAAGTGTTCAGTTACAAATGGATAATGTGTAATATAATTATTTATCTAAAATATATTAAAATGGATATTAAAATATAGAAAAATATAATAATAATCTATTGTAAAACAAAATTTGACAATACATATGACATTGACTAAATAAATAGATAATAAAGAGAGATTGAGAGGAAAAAATAGAAAGAGGGAGAGAGAGAAAAAAGAAAAAAATGATGGCCCATATAAGTATGTTTGATGCTTGTTTTTTAGATATAAAAATTCAGTTTTCATTTAGTCAAATAGCAGTGAGTCTATTTTTTGATGTTACATATATATCACAGAATAACCACATGGACTACACTGATTGGACAATCACGAATAGACAACTATGACGCAAAAAGACACATATAGGGGGTGTCCATCTACAAGCAAACAAATTGTCAAAAAAATAAGATAACGTACGCGACATTAGTGATTATCGAATAGTTTGATCAATTAGGCATTTATATATTTTTAAATGACAGACCACAAGTAAGTGTCTATAGACGACACAACAATTAGTCATCCACTTAATAACAAACAAGTGTTCAGTTGCAAATGAATAATGTTAATATAATTATTCACCTAAAATATATTAAAATGGATCTTAAAATGTAGAAAAAAATATAATCATAATCTATTGTAAAACAAAATTTAACAATATATGTGATAATGACTAAATAAAGAGATAACTCTATTGTAAAACAAAATTTAACAATATATGTGATAATGACTAAATAAAGAGATAACAAAAAGAGATTAGAGGAAAAAATAGAAAAAGGAGAGATAGAGAGAGAAAAAGTGACAAAGAAGAAGAGAAAAAAAAAATGATGACACATATAAGTATGTCAATTCTCATTATACTTTAACTAGTGTTTTGTGATTTCTCAGTTACAATCCAAACGATTCTTCAGGGGTAAAAGTGTATAGAATAAATATGAACAGTTAAAAAGTGTCTCAAAACGAAAAAGTGTCTATTTTGCACACAAACATAGAGAAAGTGTGCCATTGTGCAACTCTCCCTATAATGATGTTGGTGAGAGAGAAAAATGTTGTCGAGAGAGAGAAGAAGTTTTTCTATTGTTTTTTTCTCTTTTTTTTTTCCATTACAATCACCATATTATAGTGATATTAAGTCGGCAAAAGAATTTAATAATATAATAAAATATTTAAAATATCTGATAAATAATTATTATTATATTCTTAACACTCCCCCTTAATTATCTATCAGTGATGATATAATACGTATTGCATCGTTAAAAACCTTATCATAGAAAAACTCAGTGGGATAAAAACCATGACAAAAAAAAAATAGTACAGTGACGTAAACTCCTCCTCGAAAATACTTCATAGGTCTTGCAGATGACGCATTCCAATATTGTGAATATCTTTTCTGAAAGTGGAAGTCAGAAACGCCTTTGTAAATAGATCTGATGCGTTGTCACTTGAGCGGATGTATTGAATATCGACTTCTTTGTTCTTCTCGAGCTCTTGAGTATAAGAGAAAAATCTTGGGGGAATATGCTTCGTTCTGTCGCTCTTGATATAACCTTCTTTGATTTGAGCAACACATGCAACATTATCTTCGTACAATTTTGTTGGTTTTTTGTTGATGGCTAATCTACTTGTTTCTTGGATATGATTAGTCATATATCGAAGTCATACACATTCTCTACATGTTTCATGAAGAGCAATGATTTTCGCATGATTTGATGAAGTAGCGACTAAAGTCTGCTTTTAGGAACGCCACGAGATTGCAGTTCCGCCAATTGTAAAAACGTATCCAGTTTGGGACCTAGACTTATGAGGATCTGATAGATATCATGCATCTGCAAAACCAAACTAGACCAAAGTTAGAGTTTCTAGGATAATATAATCCTAAATCAATCGTACCTTGAAGATAACGGAAAACATGCTTTATCCCATTTCAATGCCTTCGGTTGGGGGATGAATTCTACCTTGCAAGTAAGTTAGTAGCAAAATCAATATCTGGTCTAGTACAATTTTCAAGATACATAAGTCCACCGATAGCACTAATATAAGGTACTTCGGGACCAAGTATTTCTTCATTTTCCTCACAAGGTCTAAATGAATCATTTTCAACATTCAGAGATCTATTGACCATTGGAGTACTTAAAGGATTCGCTTTATCCATATTAAAGCGTTGTAAGATTTTTTTTGTATAATTGGATTGATGCACAAATATTTCATGATGGAAATGCTCTATATGGAGCCCAAGACAAGCTTAGTCTTTCCAAGATCTTTCATTTTGAACTCTTATTTCATATGAGTTCGTACATCATCAATCTCCTTTGGAGTTCCAATTATATTTCGGTCATCAACATAAACATCAATGATCACAAATCCTGATGAAAATTTATTAATAAATACGTAATGGTATATCACATTGTTGGTATATCATTTCTTCAACAAATCCATAAAGTGATCGCTGTAATTTGACCGCACATATTTCTTTAGATTTTGATTTTAATGCTTTAGGCATTTTCAATCTTTATAGAATTTTCATGTATATATCATTTTCAAGTGATCCATATAGATATGCTGTCACAACATCCATTAGATGCATTTCCAGATCTTTAGAAGCTGCTAAACTCATTAGAAATCTGAATGTAATTGCATCTATAACCGGAGAATATGTTTCTTCATAATCAATTCCCGGTCTCTGAAAAAATCTTTGGGCAACAAGTCGAGCTTTGTATCTTATTACCTTATTTTTTTCATTTCTTTTCCGAACAAATACTCATTTGTACCCAACGGGTTTTACATATTCTGGTATTGTGACAATATGTCCATAGACTTTTCTTTTATTTAGAGAATTCAATTCAGTATCCATGGCCATTTTCCATTTCTCCCAATCAGATCTTTTCTAGCATTCCAATATGTACCTTGGATCTTGATCATCATTTTCACAATCGATTTTTTTGGATACAGAGAATAAGAAAATTATATCATCATCATCATCATCTATTTTATTTCTAACCCATAGCATTCTATTTTGGGTATAGTTAATAGAAATCTCATGTTTTTATGTGTCTTCAGGACTCTTTTCGTCTTCAGATTTTTTTTTGTTTTGCAGGACTTTACTCTGTATCCGGTTCTTCAGGAACCTTCTCATTTAATTCTCCCAATTTCTTTTTTTTTGGGGATTTTTATTTTTTGATCCCATCGGTCTCCCCCTTTTTAACTGAACTTGGGGTTCATTTATTTTTCCATTAGTTTGTTCTTCTGGAACATTGATTCTTGATGGAACATTCACAACGGGTTTATATGATTCCATCAGTGAACGCATCTGGTAACTGATTTGCTATATTTTGTAAATGTACAATTCTATGAACTTCCAGTTCACGTTGTTTCGTAGGGAGGTCAAGGTGCAACGAAGACGATGTGAACCGTGTAATATCTTTTGGAACTTCTTTAATTCGTCCCCCTAACGCTGGAAATTCATCCTCATTAAAATGGTAATCAGCAAAACGTGCCGTAAACATATCACCAGTTTGTAGTTTAAGATATCAAATTATACTTGGTGATGTATACCCGACATATATTCCCAATCTCCTTTGTGGTCCCATTTTTGTTATTTGTGATGGGGCTATAGTGGGGCTATAGGGACATAAACCGCACACCCAAAAACACGGAGATGAGATATATTTGGCTTCTGGCCAGAGCCTAATTGTAATGGAGAGTATTTATGAAATGCACTTGGCCGTATTTGAATTAGTGCAGCAGCATGAAAGATTGCATGACCCCATATCAAAATTGGAAGGCTTGTTCTCAATATTAACGGTCTAGCAATAAGTTGTAGCCGTTTTATCAAAGACTCAGTCATGCCATTTTGTGTATGAACATGCAGGACCGGATGTTCAACATCAATTCTTAATGACATACAATAGTCATTGAAAGTTTGTGAAGTAAATTCACCAGCATTATCAAGCTTTACTTTCTTTATTGTATAGTCAGGGAATTGTGCTCTCAACCTGATTATTTGGGCAATGAATTTTGCGAAAGTCGTATTTCGTGTGGTCAATAAACACACATGTGACCATCTGCTGGATGCGTCAATTAATGCCATAAAATATCGAAACGGCACGCACTGTGGGTGAATAAACCTACATATATCACCATGTATTCTTTCTAAGAGTACTGGATATTCATTCCCAATTTGGTTGGTGATGGCCGAGTTATTAATTTTCCTTGAGAACAAACATTAAATGAAAATTCTCTTGATTGAAAAATCTTCTGATTTTTCAAGATTTTTCAATGGATGGCCATTTGAATTTTCCATAATTTTACGCATTATGACAGAACCTGGATGCCCTAAACGTTCATGCCATACTTTGAACGTACTTGTAAACTTCGGGTTTATAGTAACATATGATTCAGTCATATTTATTTTTGTGGAATATATTTCGGGAAATAAAGCTGGTAGTTTTTCTAATATACATTTCTTCTCTGAAATAACCGATGTAATGCAAAGACATTCGATGCCATTTTCATTCATAGTTTCTATGTGATATCCATTTCTGCGGATATCTCTGAAACTTAGCAAATTTCTGTAAGATTTAGGAAAATATAATGCATTATTTATTTTAAATTTTATTCTCTTTGGCATTAAAAACTGGCTCTTCTGGAGCCCAAGATAATTTTTGCATTACCAGATATGGTATTCACACTTCTGGCGGTATTTTGTATTTTAAGGGAGGAGAAATATTTTTTATCCTTAAGTATTGTGTGCGTTGTAACACTATCTGCCAGACATATATCTTCATCTTCCATATCAAATTTTGACATTTTCTGAATTTATAAATAATCACAAAACTGCATTAGTATAATAAATCAGCATGTTTATATTACACTTAAAATTATTTTACAACAAAAACAAACACATACAATAAAAACACAAATATACATTATTCTTTAGAAAAAAAAACATAATTATCATGTCATATGAACTTCTTCAGGAAGTTTTAGTTGTTTTGTTTATCGTTGATATCTTCAGGACAACTATAAAATCTGCAACATCGAGATATGTATCATCATTTATACCATCGAAAGAAGGCCCTGATTCGCCATAGACGAAGTTGGTTTCAGATTCCTTTTCTTTCTCTTTTTGTGATTTTTGATACAGATCGGCCAAATGTTTTGGAGTACGACAGGTACGGGACCAATGTCCTTTCACGCCACATCTGTAACAAGCATCTTCATATTGTTTTTTCATCACACGACCAACTTCGTTTCCTTTGAACTTTTTATTGTTTCTTTCATTGTTGGAATCAAAAAGACGAAATTTTCTTCCTTGGCCACGTCCACGTCCACGAACATATCATTCTCGTCCACGACCACGATCATTTCTTCGACCGCGTTTACGTCCGTAATTATTTGATGATGCAACATTCACTTCTAGGAATGAAGCTGATCCAGTTGGACGAGATTGATGGTTTAACATCACAATTTCAATATTTTGTTTTGCAACCAACATAACTTACATTAATTCAGAATACTTTGTGTATCCTTTTGTCTGGTATTGTTGTTGCTGGAGTACATTTCTAGGATGAAATGTTTGGAGAGTTTTTTCGATCATATCATGATCACTTATCTCTTCTCCACATAACAATATACTGGAAGTAATTTCAAACAGAGCGGAATTATATTCACTAACACTTTTGTAATCCTGGAACCGGAGATTCAACCACTCATGTTTAGCTTTCGGTAAGATCACATATTTTTGATGATCAAACCTATCTTTGAATGATTGCCAAAGATCTGCAGGATCTTCTTTTGTGATGTATTCATCTTTTAAACCATCATGAATATGGTGCAATAAAAATATCATGGTGTTTGCTTATCCTCTTCTGGAGGTGTTTTTGATTTTTCGATGGTATCAAGGAGCACTTTTCCTTTTAAATGCATCTTTGCTGCAACTGCCCATCTCATATAATTATTTTTGAAAATATCAAAGGCAGCGATCTCGAGTTTTGCCAAATTTGACATGATAACTGCATAACAAAACAATTTATTGAGCATTAATTTTAAATTTCCAATTTTAATTTGCAATTTAAAGAACATGATAATATTTATTTAAAATTTAACCATTTATGATGTAACCGATTACAAAGATAATTATTAGAAATTTATTTTAAAAAAAAATAGAAGGCGATGACATAAGCAGAGCAATTACAAGAAACACAATTACATAGAAAAGTAAAATAACAGCTATTAAAAATTATTCAGGAGAAAACTCTCCAAAGAGTAAACCATAAATAGCAACAAATATAAAACCCATACAAAAACTAAAAATGGATGAGCCATTTTTTTCTTAGAAAAATATTTGAAGAGAGATATGATTTTTGATGAGTGAATGAATGAATGAAATATGATTGTATTTATAGATTAAAAATTACTGTTCATTAGCCGTTGGAAAAAGAATAATTTTTTTTTAAAAAATTCTTCATGACCGTTGAAGAATATTTGAACATAAAAATCAATCATAAATTATAATCAATTTAAATATCTAATTTAGAGAGCATGATAAAAATTTATAAACATATCACGTAATTATGAAATTAAAAGAGCAATAATTTTAAAAATAAATGATTTGTCTTCTGGACAAAATTTATTATACAGTTCTTCTGGAACTTTTTCATATGTCTTCATGACATGTAATTATATGTAAAACAATGATCTGAGGAGGCAGAGCCTACCATATGTTCATGATCCGTTTGAGAAGGCAGAACCTTCCATAGTAAAGAAGAGGTATAACGTTCTATTCTTTTAAATATTATAAATAAATAATTTTAAATGAATTGAAACATAATTTAAAATATTATTTTAACTATACCTTAGATATTTGATCGGATAGATACTCTTTTGATTTTGAAAATTGAAGCTTATTCGTGCTGATAACGTGTTATAAAATTATAACGTAAACTAATATATTATTTTTATTATAATATATGTGTTTGAAGGTTATAATGATGTTGGTGAGAGATAAAAATGTTGGAGAGAGAGAAGTTTTTTATTTTATTTTTTTCCTCTTTTTTTCATTACAATCACCATATTTGTAGTGATCGGAAAAAATGTTAATAATATTTAAAATATCTGATGAATAATTATTATTATATTTTTAACAATTTTCTTATTTTTACTCATTAAGCTGTACGTAGTACTTACTAGCCTCTAGTACTTGTTAATAATGAGGATACAAAGAAAGAAAACAAAAGGAAACAGCAAAGATCTGGACACCATTGAATTCGAATATATCATTATTCTCAGTTGATGAACAACTTGAGTTACTTCAACGTAGACTTGAATGGTTAGTTTGTTCTTCTCGATAAACCCTTAGGCAATTAGCATCTCTTTGGAAAGTGCTAGGTAAAGACACACACACACAACTTTTGGATTCAAGGAATGCTCAATCCTATTGTCGGTTTTTAATCGTTTCCATTCAATTTTAATTACGTTTTGTTATATTAAAATGCAAAGCCAGATTTATTGATATTTCTTTCATTTTGGTTTTAAAATTTTTATTTTATTAGGCAACAGTACATATTGGTTTAATTGAAATAATAGTGGCTAAGTATACATGCTATTTTTCTTAATCAGTACTGCTAAAAAAATAACTCGATTACATTTACATGAAATTTTATTACAATTGTACTTTTATAATGTTTTCATTTATTGCTTATCTTCAATAAATATGTGTTTAATCCAGTAAATATGAATTAATTGTAAAGATGGTGACGATGCTGCTGTGATGTCAAGCTTATCAGCGGCAGTGGCAGTAACATAAGTGGGTTAATAAAATAGTCCTGAGTGTAGAGGTCCCTAAGGACTAAGGTTAGGGTTTAGAATGTCAGATGCATCGAGACGAGATTTCAAATCAACATGATTTTACACTTGTGTATAATTCCATCAATTTTGCTCGAAAGAACAACAATGTTTTGACTTATCAAGATTTATTTTTTCTTAAAAGTGTAATTAAACTAATAGAGATGAGCCCAGTGTGATTTTAACAGACAGCTTTCACTTGAAAATGACTCAAGAAAATGCATCATCTGTATTTCGTTTTATGTACCCAGTTTTATATCTGAAGCTTTACATCGTGACTATATTGGTTCTATATCCCTTAAATTGATAAAGCAGATGTTTTCTAAAAAAAGATGATGAGAGGCAATTACTGTTATCGTTACTTATCTATTGCCAGTTATCTCCATACTCATGCCCATCTGATTTGGTTAACTTTCTAGGTTTACTTTTGTATGTTGCTAGCTATATGTCTCTTGTACAACACTCTTATTTTGAATTTAATTGAAGAAAAACCTTATTAGAGAATTAAAAAGAAATGGACTTACGTACGGTTCAGTTTTAATAATAAATATTGAAAAAGCAGACAGACTTTATGATACATATGCCAATACGAGCTGGGACATATTGTTGCTATCCTTTCTATATATTGTCATGAAAATCAAATATAATAACGGAGCGATATCACAAAAACTTATATTGTTAGGAACGTTTAATCGGGGTTCGAAATCGAAGATCGAAAACTGACTGGAAGAGAAAGAGAGAGTTTATTATATGATACAATTTTTATAGCAGAGTAGTTGATATTTTTTTTATTTTATTTGTTGGTAATTTATTGCATGTACCGGTAAAAAAAAATATATCTAACACACGAAATTGAAAGAATGGGTGAAGTTTTGTTTTGATGTAAAATGTCAGATATGATTAGTTTCTCCATTAATTTATGTTCAGTATAAAAAAACACACACACAATATGTTTCGTAATTTATTTTGCTTTCCAGCTGTTAAAAATACATACATAATATGTTAAATTTTAAAAACTAAATATAAGAGAAGATAAAGTTTGTCAAATGGAATTATATATGGAGGAGAGTAGAACTTTTTTATTTATCAAACAAGTAGAGAAGAAACAAAAGCATATTAGTAAACATATTATAACGTTTTGTGGCAAAAAAAAAAAAAGGGACAATGGAATTTTTGTAAATAGCCCGACTGTAGAGGGTTTAAGGTTAAGGTTTGACAGAAGTTCGATATTCACATCAAGAGAGAATCTCGAGATGAGAAGGCGTGGCCGAGTGAGGATGCATCAAGACTAGAATTTCAACAACAAATTGTGATATTTACACTGTTATATATAGTTTTATGAAATCTTCCGAAAGAGCAATTTAACCTTTCGAGGTTTTAATTTTTATTAGATAATATATATATTATTTAACACACAGCTTTAATTTGACTTGGCAAAACTTCATCAAAGCAAATCTCTTTGCACGATCAATTTCGCAACATATTTTTGATATGAGCCTATGACAGACGGGTCACAGATATATTGACACACGATGTTTCATTGGAGTTTTTTTTTTCTGTCTTTGTAATCTGTATGTGTACTTTAAAACCGTTTGGCGTGTTAAATACAACCTAGTGTATTTTACGTCTGGTCCAAACTTTTTTAAAAAATAAGAAATTAAAATTTATTAAAACACAATTAAGAAAGATTACGGAACAAAAAACATTTAAGAAGACTTCCAGGTTTAAAACCTTAATCCAATAACACCCCATTAGGAGCACGATTGTAAAAAAAAAATCAGGTTTGGCAATGGACTTGGAGGACGCGATTAATTTGGACGTCAAAATTCGAAATTCCAAGGGTAGAAAAGCCCTATTAGAAATTTTCCTCTATAATGATCAGAACTTTGGGTTCAGGATTTAGGCGTATTGGAAAGTCTCAAACTCTCAATATTTTGTTGGTTTTGCTGAACGTAATTACTATCTCTCTCAGATGCAATTTGGTAAAAAGCTTCATTCTTGTTTATTGTTGTCACAGGGTTTCAAGGTGGATAAAGAAATGATTCCTAAGAATATTTAGTTTAATTACATTCGTGATTCGTGAATACATAGAATTAAGAAGTTAGCTAGTTTATTTTATTTTATTTGGGACAGCAAGAGATAGATACTAAAAGACAAATGAGTATATTTTGTATGTAATCGCCACTAGAGAGAAGTTATATATGGGGTACCTTACTCCAAAATAAGTTGATATATTATGATTTTATTTTACGATTGAGAACCAACGGTCATGAATGGTGTGTCTCTCAACCATTTGTTGGAGAATCTCTTAGTTTAGGCTGATGATTCTTGGTTCTTGTAATCCTCTCATACGTGTATAATAACATCGTGTTTCTTTATGTCAATTAACCTCACTTTTGAAACGACGCTTACATTTTTAAGTCGTATGAAAAAGTGGCGTTAAAATTGGTGGAGCTGAAACCAGTTAGCTAGCTAGCACTGATGAAGCTAAAAGTATCTAGCGTCACTTAATATAAAATGACACTATAATATCGAATTTGCATTAGAATTTTAAAGTGATGTAAAACATAATTGTACCGTCAATTAATACAAGCATTGTCAAATGTTTGAAACGACCCAGTTCAATAATATATATTGTCAATTTACACAATAAATTAGTGCTATCCCAGAAACACAGTCAATTTTTTTTCTTGGTCAAAATTTAACTCAGTCAATAATAATCAAACCCATCATTTCGACACATTTGCCACAACGTTGATAGTGCTTACAGCTTACCTGATTTTACTTACCTTGCAAATATATAAGATGGAGAATGTTAATTTATTTTAAAGTAGTCTTAGACATTCAGTTTTTTCGGTTTAATCGGTTCGATTTATTCAGTTTTTCATTTTTTAGTTATCTAAAAATCTTACCGAATTGAACGGTTCGGTTTATTCGGTAATCGGTTTATTCAATTTGGTTATAGGATTTTAATCAATTCCAAAATAAACCAATTTTTTTCTAATTCAGTTAATTTGAACCGAATTAGACAAAAAAATAAAGATAATGAGCCTAATTACAAAAGAAAAATGGATCTACTTAAGAAACTAAAATAGTGGGCCAAATTTAATATAACAACAAGTCCATTACATAAATTGAATGACAAGCCCAAATCCATTAAACAATTAGGGTTAAGGTTTTCAAAGGGATGTGCGGCTGTGGCTGTGACGGCGAGCTGCGACGGCGAGATTCCACCGTTCGACGATAAATTTGCTCCCATAACCTGTTATCCGCCGTTCGTGTCGTTAACCATGAATTGAGAGATTGTAATAGACAAAATATGAAAATCGAATCCTGGAAATCGGGTTGAGATGTTGGGTCCGTCAAACCAAGCAAGATTATGTCTCCTTTCAAAATAATAATTAACATACAGCACACAAAAGTAGGCAAACTTTTAGTATCCCATTGATGATCTGATACAACGGTACCATATAAGTATCGATCAACGTTTCACCCATCGATGAGCATTTTTATTCATATAAAATTAATATGCATTGCATATGCTTCCATCATTCAAACATTGTGTGAATGGTTAACACTAGAGTAATTGAAAGAAATTAAGAAGAATGGGATTGAGAGGAAAGAAAAAGTGAAAACCAAAAAAAAAATTTAGTGAAAAGAGATTGAAAGTTGAAAAAAAAAAATAGAAAAGTTAAATTATGTTATAAAAAGTATTTGATTTTATAGGTCTATAAATAAAAATAATAGAGAGAAAATTTATATCCGTATAGAATCAGATACAGAATTATTTCTCTCTCGTCTTATTGTTTTGCTAATGAGAGGATGTTGTGTATATTACAAACGAATTCGTTTGTTTATATAGAGAAATAAAAGTAAGTTACTTTGCATGCATAGTGACAATGGAGTCCACATAAATTATATTTGTAAATATATGTGTGCGCATATATTATTTGACGGAGCTTTTTTCTCGAAGCCGTCTTTTCTTTACTTCGCTTTTATAACACTCCCCCTTGGAGACCAGTGTCACTATGTGTCTTGCGCAATATATGCTGTTGCCTCGTTAAAAACATTTCCAGGAAAACCCAGTGGAAAAAACCATAGTAAGGTAAAAAGAGTACAACCACGCAAGCTCCCCTTCGAATGATCAGGATCACATCTTACAAGTCTTTTTGACGATGCATTCCAATATAATGGACATGTTTCCTGAACATAGTGATGGGTAATGATTTTGTGAAGAGATCTGCAAAATTTTCGGATGATTGAACATATCTTACTTCAATGTCTTAATTCTTCACGAGCTCTTAAGTGTATGAAAACAACTTCGAATGTATATGTTTAGTTCTGTCACTTTTGATATATTTTTCGTTTGAGCAACGCATGCAGCGTTGTCTTCATATAAAATTATTGGTTCTGTATTTTCATGAATACCACTGCTTGACCGGATGTGTCTGCTTATTGACCTTAGCCATACACATTCTCTACTTGGTTCATGGAGTGCAATGAGTTCAGCATGATTTGAAGAAGTAGCCACAAGCGTCTCTTTTTGAGAACGTCAGGATATAGCAATGCCTCCTATTGTGAGCACATATCCAGTTTGTGATCGAGGTTTGTGTGGATCTGATAAATATCCTGCATCTGCAAAACCAATCAATTGACCATTTAAATTCTTATGATAAAATAACTCTAGATCAATAGTCCCTTGAAGATAGCGAAAAACATGTTTAATCCCATTCCAATGTCTTCGTGTAGGGGATGAATTAAATCTGCCCAAAAGATTAACAGAAAATGAAATATCAGGTCGAGTGCAATTTGCAAGATACATCAGGGCTCCAATTGCACTTAGATACGGTACTTCAAGACCAAGTATCTTTACATTCTCCTCAGGTGGTCGGAATGGATCACTTTCAACATTAAGTGATCTAACGACCATTGGAGTACTTAGAGGAGTTGTCTTATCCATATTAAAATGATTTAACACTCTTTTAGTGTACGTCGATTGATGTACAAATATACCCTTTTGAGAATGTTCAATTTCTAGAGCAAGACAAAATTTTGTTTGTCCGAGATCTTTCATCTCAAATTTCCCTTTTAAATAGTTTGTTGTTTTCTGTATTTCAGCTTGAGTCCCGATTATGTTTAGATCATCAACATATACTACGATTATCACAAATCCGGATGTTGTTTTCTTGATGAAAATACATGGGTATATAGGATCATTCACATATCCTTCTTTAATTAAATGCTCACTGAGACGATTATACCACATTCGTCCAGATTGTTTTAACCCATATAATGATCTTTGCAACTTTATTGCACATAACTCTTTGGGTTTAGATTTTAATGCTTCTGGGATATTAAACACATCGGGAACTCTCATATAGATATTTGTATCTAATGATCCATATAAATATGCTGTAACGACATCCATGAGACGCATCTCAAGATTTTTGCCAGCTGTTAGACTCATTAGAAATCTAAATGTTATGACATCCATAATTGGGGAATATGTTTCCTCATAATCAATCTCGGGTCTTTGAATAAATTCTTGAACTACGAGACGAGCCTTATATCTCGTATATAATAAATTCTAACGAAAACTCATTTGTATCCAACTGGTCTCACATCTTCAGGTGTGAGTACAATAGGTCCGAATACATTTCGTTTATTTAACGAATCAAGTTCTACTTGTATAGCATCTTTCCATTTTATCCAGTCATGTCTCTTTTGACATTCATATACAGATTTTGGTTCTGGATCCTCGTTTTCCTCATCTATTTCCTTTGACACAAGATATGAGAAAACATCATCAACTTCATCGATTTCATTTCGATTTCATATCTTTTTATTATGGATATAGTTGATGAAAATTTCATGATTTCCTTTCGGTTCAAGATGCTCAATATTGTCATTAGACTTATGATTTGTTTCTTTCAAAATATTTTCTGTTATTTTGGGAATATCATACTTTTCAACTTCCTTTCGTTTTCTAGGATTTTTATCCTCAGAGTCAGCTGGTCTACCACGCTTCAAGCGTATTCTAGACTCACGTGTATCATCTGCTCTTCCATGTTCTTGTGGTATTTCAATTCGAGCAGGAACATTTGCAGCTGGTATATATGATTTAGTTACCATTTTAGTATCGGAAAATGCATGTGGAAGTTGATTTGCTATATTTTGCAAATGCATAATTCGTCGAGCTTCTATTTCGGACTGTTTTGTCAATCAATTGTAGACGTTTAATTAATGATTCCACCAAACCATTTTGTATATGAACATGGGCTACAGGATGTTCAACTTCAATTCCCATTACCATGCAATAATCATTAAATGTTTGGGATGTGAATTCACGAGCATTGTCTAGTCCAACTCTCTTAATGGGATAATCAGAGAACTGAGCTCTTAATTTGATTATCTGAGTTAGGAATCTCGCAAATGCCAAATTTCGAGATGAATAGACAAACATGTGACCATCTGCTAGATGCATCAATCAACACCATAAAATAGTGGAATGGTCCACATGGTGGATGTATTGGTCCACAAATATTGCCTAAAATACGTTCATAGAACTTTGGTGATTCTTTATCAATTTTGGTTGGCGATGGCCGTATGATCAATTTTCCAAAAGAACATGCTACACATGTTATTTTATTTCCCTCATATATCTCATGAATTTTCAGAGAATGATCATGTGAGTTCTCTATGATTTTTCGTATCATTGTGGTGCCTGGGTGACCAAGGCGATCATGCCGCAATGTGAAATTTTCTGGATTTTTTTTTATCACAAGATGCGATTAAATTGCATTTATATAAGTATGATGCAAAACAGAAGGAAGTTCTGGGAATTTTTTCTGTATATACCTTTTGCGACTTTATTAGAAGTCATATTTATGTACTTCTTTCCTTTCTCAGTAGCAGACTGAGTTTCATACTCTTAAAGGTATATATCTTTGAAACTCAACAAATTCCTTTTAGAATTCGGAGAGTATAAAGCATTTTTTATGGAAAACTTTGTTCCATTAGGCAATACAAAATTAGCTTTGCCACTTCCTTCAATCATATCCGTAGGACCCGATATTGTATTGACAATAATTTTTGTCGGTTTTAGCTGAGAGAAAAATCTCTTATGCCTCAGAATAGTGTGTGTTGTTCCACTATCTAGTATACAAATTTCTTTGATATTTTTTCTTGCTATTGTTTTGTTTGAATCCTCATCCATTTTTATATGATGGCATTATTAGAGACTAGTAGTATCACTACAAGCATTTCAGTTATTCGCATGAGCGGTCATGTCGAAATCGATCATAAAGTCAGAACCATCAAAATATGATGTTCCCTCAAAGTGTTCTATGAGATTGACTTCCTTTCCTTTGCAGTTTTGGGACTCTTTGTATAATTTACAATGATGTTCGGGAGTACTACATATATGGACCCAATGACCATTTGATCCACATCTGTAACAAATGTTTTCACTTTTTTGAGCGTTATTCCCGTGGGATTCTTTTATTGTGGGACCTTATTCAGGTCGAACTCATTTATAAGACTTTCTGCCTTGGGGGTTAAAAAATCTTCCACGTCCACGGTTGAATCGTCGACCACGACCTCAATAGGTTTGACTTCTCATCTCCGGATTTTTCACATCCGTTGCATTAAACTCAGGAAATACCTTCGTTCCTGTAGGCTGAAAGTTATGGTTTTTAATGAGAAGTTCATTATTCTTCTCCGCCAGTATTAGTGTCACAATTAAATCGGAAAACCTTTTGTATTCCAATTTCGGTACATTTCTTGAAGGACACGATGCTCCTTATGAAAAGTAATGTAATTCTTTTCGAACATTTCTGCTTCAGTAACAGGTTTTCCACAATATTTTAATTGTGACACTATACTTATCATAGCAGAGTTATAATCCTCTACTTTCTCAAAGTCCTGAAAGGTCAGGTTTTTCCAGTCCTCTAATGCATGAGGGAGAGTTATTTCTCTCTGGTTGTCAAACCGAGCTTTTAAAGTTTGCCACATCTCGGCTGGATCTTTTATGTTCGCATAATCATGCGTCAAACGTTCATCGAGATGTTTTCTTAGAAATATTATCGTCTTTGCCTTGTCTTTGGCAAACGATGAATTTTCCGATTTTATGGTCTCGGACAATTCTTGTGATTCAAGATAGAGTTCTAGATCCGTGGTCCATGCTATGTAGTTTGTTCCAGTAATTTTGAGAGCCGAGAACTTAAACTTCTCAATATTTGCCATTATTTGTCTAAACACAAAACCGAATAAATATTATTAGTCGGATAATTTCATTTATTTTTAAAATGCACTATTTATATTAATAATGCATGCGATTACATAGAACATTATTAGGAATTTAATTTAAAACATGGGAGGCGCTTTTATAAGTAGCGCAATTACAAGAAACACAATTACGTAAAAGAGTAAAATAACAACCATTAAAAATTCTTGGTGAGAGAAATCTCCAAAGAGTAAACTGTAAATAGCAACAAATATAAATCCGTAGGCAAAAGGTAAGAATAGATAAGCCATTTTTTCTTAGAAAAACAAATTATATTCTTAGAGAAGATTTTGAGAAAGATGAAATGTTTGAGTGAAATGAATGAATGAGAATATGAGTATATTTATAGATTGAAAAACACTGTTTATACCCGTTTGAAAAAGTGAAAAATTTTGAAATTTTTTCTTCATGACCGTTAGCAAAAAGTATTAAACAGTGAATCAATCGTAGAAATTATAACAAGCAATCAGGTAAATTTTACCTATTTCAGATAAAATATTTATATACAGGTGGTTTAGCATGTATTTATAATAACCAAAATATTAATATATTTAAACAGCAATATTATGGTGACAGAGTCATCCACTTTAGAACAATAAATAAATTATGCAGCGGCTCAGCTGTCTATTAACAGTAAATAAATAAAATATATAGCGGCTCAGCCAACCATTAAGAGTAAAATAATTAATTGTAGCGGCTCAGCCGTCCAGTATAATGATTTCTTATAGGTGGCTTAGTCGACCAGTATAATAATTTTTTATAAGCGGCTCAGTCGATCAGTATAATAATCTTTTATATGCGGCTTAGCCGACAAATTATTATTTTTCTTTCTCTCTTTCTTTTTTTTTTCTTTTATGAGTGACATAACACCTGGTATAACAGGGTATATATTATCAATATAAAAAGTATCCGATCGTAGAGTGATCGTGCTGATAACGTATTATAAAAAATATTTGATTTTATGGGTATATAAATAAAAATAATAGAGAAAAAAATTATACCCATATAGAATCAGATACATAACTATTTCTCTCTCGTCTTATTGTTTTGCTATTGAGAGAATGTTGTGTATATTACAAACGAATTCGTTCGTTTATATAGAGATATAAAAGTAAGTTACTGTGCATGTATAGTGACGGTGGGCTCCACATAAATTATATTTGTAAACATATGTGTGCGCATATATTATTTGATGGAGCTTTTTTCTCGAAGCCGTCTTTTCTTTACTTCGATTTTATAACAAATTCTTTATTATTCATTTTCCTATCATTTTTATTGGTGGGAAGAATCTTTTTTGATTCTTCTGTATTTTTTTTAACCAGTGGGATTCAGAGTAATTATTTTTTTCTTTACTTCTCTTTCTTCTATTATGGTCATCCATTCACAGATCGCCAAGTAAACCTTACGTGAAAATGTTGAACATTAAACCGAACTTGAATATACATGATGATAACTATATTGAATTCGATTGGTAACATCCTTTCAATATGGCGGTTAAGCATTTCTTTAACTGTTGAAAAAAGACGGTTAAAAAAAAGCGTTTAGAAATAGCGGAAGAGAAAAGACGAATGAATTCAAACGAACGGTTGAATAATAGTTTTGATTGGTAACAAGCAGTTAAATAGTAAAAACATAACAAAAAATAATTTAAAATAGAAAGTAAAATACTTTAAAATTCAATTTCATTTTAAAAAATCTTTTAAGAGAATAATATAAATAAATAAATATTATTTTAAGAAAATAAAATATATTAAATAATTAAAAAAATTCAGAGCGGTTGAAATTCCCATATTTTTGGGCGGTTCACAACCGCCTCTTTTAAACATCTAACCACCTATTTCAACCACTTATTCCAACCACTTATTTCATCCGTCTATTTCTACCATTCATCCGATTGGTAACCAAATGAACGGTTGAACTTCCAACCGTTCTTAATTAAAGTACAATTAAAGCCATTATTTTTGTCGTTTTGACCTCTCTTTTTATATATATATATATATATATATATATAGTTAATCTGATGAAACCCAATCACAATTTAAAATATCATCTCATACAGTTAACAAACAATTGGAATATAATTATATAATATAATACGATTAAGGTTCGCAGTTAAGAATCAAGTTAGCCCTAATTACAGTTTTTCATGGCTGATTCGTCCCGTTTTAATAAACCATCTTGGACCGAACTTAAAACACTAATTAATGGATCATTGGCATTTTTCTTGTTTTAAAAAAATTATCAAACCATATACAATCGATCAACATTAATGAAATATATCTACAGTAGTTTGGTCAGACTTGATGATGTTTTATTTATTGTCAGGACTGTATCAATCAAGAAATCACTAAAAATTTATCATATAAACCCCAAAATAGAAAAATTAAGCACCAAGTAAGAACGGGATAGAAATATATAGCTGGAGAGGGGAAATAATAATCTGAATTTAAGAACAAAATAATAGTAATAAAGAAAAGGATATTAGTTTGTCCTAACCCTAGATAGTAATATTAAACACGCACAGACACACTCTCTCTCGCACAACACAATACCCGAGGAAGGAAGACATAGAAAGATAAGAGAAAAAATGAGCTGATCCCACCATCTTCTCTCTAGAAATCTGTATCGACGGAGGCAACGAAGGCGGTCGTGACAGAGGAAACGAAAGCGTTCGTGATGGGAAACAGAGGCGGTCGTGATGGAGGTAACGTCAGAGCTCGTGATGGAGGTAATGCCAGAGCTCTTTCCAGTTTCTTTTCTTCAGTCTCCACTTTGTTTGCGGCGGGAAACGGAGGCGCTCGTGGCGGCGGGAAACGGAGGCGCTCGTGGCGGAGGTAAGGCCGGGGTGTTCATGACGAAGGAAACGGCGGATCTCTTTCCAATTTTACGTACTCGTCTCTAGTTCAAATATGTGGTTATCTTAAAGTAATTATCTATAATTTGTATGGGTTTACCGCATATATCTGATTAGTTTCCCCATAATTTGAAAATTTGTGTGTTTGTTTTTTTGAGTTTTATTTGAAATATGTGGTTTTGTTACATACTCCTCTCTAATTTTTTTGGGTATAATTAGTTTACCAATAGTTTGAAAATTTGTGTTTTTTTATCAATTTTATTTCAAATATGTAGTTAACTTACGTACTCATCTATAATTTGTTTGGGTTTACCGCATAGATCTGATTAGTTTTCCCGTAATTTGAAATTTTGTGTGTTTTTTTTTTTTTTTTGAGTTTTAGTTAAAATTTGTGGTTACCTTACGTACTCGTCTCTAATTTGTTTGAGTTTACCGCATAGATCTGATAAGTTTCCCCATAATTTGAACATTTGTGGTTATCTTACCTACTCATTTATAATTTGTTTGGGTTACCGCATAGATTTGATTAGTTTCTCCATAATTTAAAAATTTGTGTGTTTGTGTTTGTAAATTTTAGTTCAAATATGTAGTTATCTTACGTACTCATCTATAATTTTTTTGGGTTTACCGCTTAAATCTGATTAGTTTTCCCATAATTTAAAATTTTGTGTGTTTATTTTTATGAGTTTTAGTTCAAATTTGTTGTTATCTTACGTACTCATCTCTAATTTGTTTGAGTTTACCGCATAGATCTGATTAGTTTCCCCATAATTTGAACATTTTTGTGTTTGTTTTTTTGAGTTTTATTTCAAATATGTGGTTTTGTTACATACTCATCTCTAATTTGTTTGGGTATAATTAGTTTACCAATAGTTTGAAATTTGTGTTTTTTTATCAGTTTTATTTCAAATATGTGGTTAACTTATGTACTCATCTATAATTTGTTTGGGTTTACTGCATAAATCTTATTAGTTTCTACATTATTTCAAAATTTGTGTGTTTATTTTTGTGAGTTGTAGTTAAAATATGAGGTTATCTTACGTACTCATCTCTAATTTGTTTGAGTTTAATTAGCTTCCCCATAATTTGAAAATGTGTGTGTTTATTTTTGTGTGTTTTAGTTCAAATATTTGGTTATCTTACGTTCTCATCTCTAATATGTTTGGGTTTACCGCATAGACCTGATTAGTTTTCTTATAATTTGAAAATTTGTGTGTTTGTTTTTGTGAGTTTTAGTCCAAATATGTAGTTATCTTACGTACTCAGCTATAATTTGTTTGAGTTTACCGTATAAATCTGATTAGTTTCTCCATAAGTTGAAAATTTTTGTGTTTGTTTTTGTTAGTTTTAGTCAAATATGTTGTTCTCTTACGTACACATCTCTAATTTGTTTAGATTTACCGCATATATCTGATTAGTTTTCTCATAATTTGAAAATTTATGTTTTTGTTTTAGTCAGTTTTAGTTCAAATATGAGGTTATCTAATTTGTTTGAGTTTAATTAGTTTTCCCATAATTTGAAAATTTGTGTTTTCTGGTCAGTTTTAATTCAAATATGTGCTTATCTTACGTACTCATCTCTAATTTTTTTGGGTTTACCGCATAGCTATGACTAGTTTTTTCATAATTTGAAAATTTGTTTTAGTTTTTGTGAGTTTTAGTTCAAATATGTGGTTATCTTACATACTCATCTTTAATTTTTTTGATTTTACCACCTCAATCTGATTAGTTTCTCCATAATTTGAAAATTTATGTGTTTGGTATTGTGAGTTTTATTTCAAATATGTAGTTATCTTACGTACTCATCTCTAATTTTTTGGGGCTTACCGCATAAATCTGATTAGTTTCTCCAAAATTTAAAAATTTGTGTGTTTGGTATTGTGAGTTTTATTTCAAATATGTGGTTATCTTACGTACTCATCTCTAATTTTTTGGGGTTTACCGCATAAATCTGATTAGTTTCTCTATAATTTGAAAATTTGTTTGTTTGTTTTTGTGAGTTTTAGCTCAAATATGTAGTTATCTTACGTACTCATCTATAATTTGTTTGAGTTTACCGTATAAATCTGATTAGTTTCTCCATAAGTTGAAAATTTTTGTGTTTGTTTTTGTTAGTTTTAGTCAAATATGTGGTTCTCTTACGTACACATCTCTAATTTGTTTAGGTTTACCACATATATCTGATTAGTTTTCTCATAATTTGAAAATTTATGTTTTTGTTTTAGTCAGTTTTAGTTCAAATATGAGGTTATCTAATTTGTTTGAGCTTAATTAGTTTTCCCATAATTTGAAATTTATGTTTTCTTGTCAGTTTTAATTCAAATATGTGGTTATCTTACGTACTCATCTCTAATTTGTTTGGGTTTACCGCATAGCTATGACTAGTTTTTTCATAATTTGAAAATTTGTTTTAGTTTTTGTGAGTTTTACTTCAAATATGTGGTTATCTTAAATACTCATCTTTAATTTTTTTGATTTTACCACCTCAATCTAATTAGTTTCTCCATAATTTGAAAATTTATGTGTTTGGTATTGTGAGTTTTATTTCAAATATGTGGTTATCTTACGTACTCATCTATAATTGTTTTGGGTTTACTGCTTAAATCTGATTAGTTTTTCCATAATTTAAAATTTTGTGTGTTTGTGTTTATGAGTTTTAGTTCAAATTTGTTGTTATCTTACGTACTCATCTCTAATTTATTTGAGTTTACCGCATAGATCGGATTAGTTTCCCCATAATTTAAAAAATTTTGTGTTTGTTTTTTTGAGTTTTATTTCAAATATGTGGTTTTGTTACATATTCATCTCTAATTTGTTTGGGTATAATTAGTTTACCAATTGTTTAAAATTTGTGTTTTTTTATCAGTTTTATTTCAAATATGTGGTTAACTTACGTACTCATCTATAATTTGTTTGGGTTTACCGCATAAATCTTATTTGATTCTCCATTATTTCAAAATTTGTGTGTTTGTTTTTGTGAGTTGTAGTTCAAATATGAGGTTATCTTACGTACTAATCTCTAATTTGTTTGAGTTTAATTAGTTTTCCCATAATTTGAAAATGAGTGTGTTTATTTTTGTGTGTTTTAGTTCAAATATTTGGTTATCTTACGTTCTCATCTCTAATATGTTTGGGTTTACCGCATAGACCTGATTAGTTTTCTTATAATTTGAAAATTTGTTTGTTTGTTTTTGTGAGTTTTAGTTCAAATATGTAGTTATCTTACGTACTCATCTATAATTTGTTTGAGTTTACCGTATAAATCTGATTAGTTTCTCCATAAGTTGAAAATTTTTGTGTTTGTTTTTGTTAGTTTTAGTCAAATATGTGGTTCTCTTACGTACACATCTCTAATTTGTTTAGGTTTACCACATATATCTGATTAGTTTTCTCATAATTTGAAAATTTATGTTTTTGTTTTAGTTAGTTTTAGTTCAAATATGAGGTTATCTAATTTGTTTGAGCTTAATTAGTTTTCCCATAATTTGAAAATTTGTGTTTCTTGTCAGTTTTAATTCAAATATGTGGTTATCTTACGTACTCATCTCTAATTTGTTTGGGTTTATCGCATAGCTATGACTAGTTTTTTCATAATTTGAAAATTTGTTTTAGTTTTTGTGAGTTTTACTTCAAATATGTGGTTATCTTAAATACTAATCTTTAAGTTTTTTTGATTTTACCACCTCAATCTAATTAGTTTCTCCATAATTTGAAACTTTATGTGTTTGGTATTGTGAGTTTTATTTCAAATATGTGGTTATCTTACGTACTCATCTCTAATTTTTTGGGGCTTACCGCATAAATCTGATTAGTTTCTCCAAAATTTAAAAATTTGTGTTTGTTTTTATGAGTTTTAGTTCAAATATGTGGTTGTCTTACATACTCATCTATAATTTTTTAGGATTTTCTCCATAGATCTAATTAGTTTTCCCCACAATTTAAAAATTTGTGTGTTTATTTTTGTGAGTTTTAGTTAAAATTTGTGGTTATCTTACGTACTCATCTCTAATTTGTTTGGGTTTACCGCATAGATCTGATTAGTTTCCCAATAATTTGAAAATTTGTGTGTTTGTTTTTGTGAGTTTTAGTTAAAATTTATGGTTATCTTACGTACTCATCTCTAATTTGTTTGAGTTTACCGCATAAATCTGATTAGTTTCCTCATAATTTGAATATTTGTGATTATCTTACGTACTCATTTATAATTTTTTGGGTTACCGCATAGATCTGATTAGTTTCTCCATAATTTAGAAAATTTGTGTCTTTGTGTTTGTAAATTTTAGTTCAAATATGTAGTTATCTTACGTACTTATCTATATTTGTTTTGGGTTTACCGATTAAATCTGATTAGTTTTCCTATAATTTGTTTGAGTTTACCGCATAGATCTGATTAGTTTCCCCATAATTTGAACATTTGTGGTTATCTTACCTACTCATTTATAATTTGTTTGGGTTACCGCATAGATTTGATTAGTTTCTTTATAATTTGAAAATTTGTGTGTTTGTTTTGTGAATTTTAGTTCAAATTTGTGGTTATTTTACATATTTATCTCTAATTTGTTTGGGTTTACCGCATATATCCGATTAGTTTCCCCATTATTTTAAAATTTGTGTGTTTGTTCTTGTGAGCTTTATTTCAAATAAGTGGTTATCTTACATACTCATCTATAATTTGTTTGTGTTTACCGCATAGATCTGATTAGTTTCTCCATAATTTAAAAATTTGTGTGTTTGGTTTTGTGAATTTTAGTTCAAAATGCGGTTATCTTACGTACTCATCTCGTCCAGAATTATGGACTCATTGCTCGACCTCTGACAGAGTTATTAAAGAAGAATGGGTTTGTGTGGTCAACAGCAGCGACTGAAGCTTTTCAGATTCTCAAAAAGACAGTGATCAGCCTCCCTGTTTTAGTGTTACCGGATTTCAAGAAGGAGTTTATTATCGAAACAGACGCTTCAGGTGTAGGAATTGGAGCAGTTTTGTCTCAAGACAAGAGGCCAGTAGCTTTTCTAAGCCAAGCTTTCCCTTCTCAAGGACGCATCAAATCAGTTTATGTGAGAGATTTATTGGCTATCGTTAAGGCAATCTCAAAATGGAAGCATTACTTGACAGGGTAAGAGTTTGTCATAAAGACTGATCAGAGGAGTTTGAGACATTTGTTGGATCAGAAGGCAATGTCCACAGTGCTACAGAGATGGGCGGCTAAACTGTTGGGGTTGAACTACCGTATCGAGTACAAACCAGGAGTTGAAAACAGAGTGGCTGATGCACTCTCGAGGAGACCACCAGATGAAGAGTTAATTCAATTGACCTTAGTGGCACCCCTCTCCGTAGACAAGGCTGCGTTGCTGGAACAAGTAAGGGTTGATATAGAGCTGGGACCAATTATCCAGGGTTTGGAAAGAGGTGACAAGGTGCAAGAGGGGTTTAGTTTGGAGCAAGGACTGTTGCTAAAAGATGGTCGTGTGGCTATGCCGGTAGGATCTCCTTTCATTCTAAAATTGTTGAACCAGTTCCACACTAGCGCCATTGGGGGTTATGAAGGGGCACTGAAAACTTTCAAAAAACTGGTTCAGGAAGTGTATTGGAGAGGAATGAGAAAGGATGTAGTGAAATTCATTACCAAGTATCAGGTATGCCAGGAGAACAAATACTCCACTTTGTCTCCAGCAGGATTATTGTCACCTTTACCCATTCCCAAGCAAGTGTGGAGTGACATCAATTTGGACTTTGTGGAGGGACTACCTAAGTCAAAGGGGTACAATGCGGTCTTGGTAGTGGTTGACAGACTTAGTAAGTATAACCATTTCATCGGACTGAAGCATCCTTTTACAGCAAAGACAGTGGCAGAAGCCTTCATCAGAGAGGTTGTGATGCTCCATGGGTTTCCGGAGACGTTGGTTTCTAACCGAGATAAGATATTCCGTAGTAATTTTTGGAATGAATTGTTTAAACTGCAGGGGTCGGCTCTTCACAAGAGCACTGCTTATCATCCTCAGTCTGACGAACAGACGGAAGTGGTAAATCGTTGCTTAGAAATATATCTGAGCTGTTTCACCAGCAAGCAACCAGCATCTTGGGCCCAGTGGTTACCATGGGCAGAATACTGGTTTAATACTTCTTATCACTCCTCTACTAAACATACTCCATTCTTTGCAGTCTATGGCAGGGATCCACCTAAATTGTTGTGATATGGTGATACCCCTACTTCCAATGCTCATGTAGAGGAGTTACTGAAGGACAGAGATAGCTTGTTAGTGGAGCCGCGGGAGAACTTGGAAGTAGCCCAACTGAGTATGCAGAAGACTGCAAATAAGCATCGTCGAGATGTTGAGTTTCAGGTGGGCGATTGGGTCTATCTAAAGCTGAGACCATACCGGCAACAGTCTCTGGTACTAAGAAGGAATGAAAAATTGGCTCAACGGTATTTCGGCCCTTATCAGATTCGGGAACGCATTGGAAGAGTGGCATACAGGTTAGCATTTCCAGCCCACAGCAATATACATCCCACATTTCATGTGTCGGACCTTAAACAGGCGGTTCCTGCCCCCTACACCGCTCAGGAATTGCCTACCATACTCACACCGACTATGAGGTGGGCAACGGAACCTGAGACAATAGTGGATATCTGCAAGAATGCCAACAAACCAAATGAGACAGAGGTTTTGGTACAGTGGCAAGGTCTTCCTGCAGCTGAATAGACTTGGGAGAACCTATCTTCCTTGGTAAATCAATTTGCAGATTTTAACCTTGTGGAGAAGGTTAGTTTATTACGAGGGAGTATTGATAGGTTAAGAATACCTTTGGCTTTTATGAAGAAGAAGAGGAGAACAAGTGGAAGAAGGGCTCGTGTGTGGGAAGGAAATCGATGGATGCGAATAGTGAGCTGGGAGAAACCTCCGAATCGAAGATAGGGTTTGCTCTCTTAGTATTGTGTTTCATTTACGCTGCATTTTATTAAGTTAAGGATGTTAAGGTTGTATTTAAGGGATCCGATTAGGGTTCATGTAGCTTATGAACAATAACATTAATCTTATCTTATCAAATATTTCTATTTCTCCTCTTCTGCTTATCCTCTTCCCTTCTAAAACTCTATTTCTTGTGACGTGTTAGGCTTCATACCTAGCATTAACATTTTTTTCTCACTACAATAACACACAAAGTTTTTGAAAAAGGATATTTTACATGTTATGAAACTAATTATTTACAAATATAATAAACACAAATCTTTGGAAAAAAAGAAAGAAAGATCTTTCTCTAATTTTGTAACGCCCTCTCCATGGAGAAAACAAATAAAGAGAAAATATGAGGGTAATTACGCAATTAACATCTTTTTTTTTTTTTTTTTGTGTGGAGAGTTGTCCGAAATATCTTAGGTTTTGGCGACGTACGAGTGACGGATTAAAGCCATTCGGCAGGCATCGATGAAATTCAGATCTCAGGTCGGAAGATGCAACAAGTTGAAGAAAAAAGGGAAACTAGTCCGATCATATGAAATCCAACAAAATGGATAAAATTATGAGTTTGGACCGGTCTAATAACACTTGGTTTTCTAAACTGGACTGGTTTTTTTCGTAATTGAATGTGGAAACTGGAGAGAGAGCAGACAGAGATTGGGCTTCAACTATTGGGCTTCGTTGCAGACCCAGAAGCAAGTTATAACAGAAGAGAATCATATTTAGTCAGAGTGTAGCAGCTTCGAATGCAAGTGAGTCGGTTTTCTTTCTTTTTTATTAATTTAAGATCATTGACAACTTCGTTAAAGTGAATTCTGGACAGCTTTTGCCGTGAAAATCCAGAAACACTTCAGACGGTTAAAGCTATAAGCCAACTGGGCCTTAGTTTCATTAAAGCCCATTATTATTCAATTACCCGTAAAGTTAAATTATTACTCCTCGATAGAGCCCAAACAGTGTATAACGATGCGTTATATCGCCGTAGCATCCGTACTCGATTTCTCTCCGTCCCTCCTGTTTCACTGCCGTATCCGCCGCCGTAAACTCGGAGCTGTTGGCCGGAGATTAATTATGACTTCCGTGAATTCGCGTTCCCAATCGAGGGAATCCGAGAGTTGTGATGGCGGAATCATCACGGCTGAGGAGTGGCGGAGATGGGGTCCGGTGTCTCCATTACCGGCCGCGGTCAAACAGATTGTGGAGGATTTGAAGGTTCTGGAGTGCAAATTGGATTCTCCGATAGAGTTTGGTGGTAATGGTGGCAAGTTACAGGTAAATGCCGATGATTATTTATGAATGAAACCTCGTTGCTTCAGTGTTTTGAATCGTTTTATGCTTAGATTGTTTAGTGCTTACATTACTCTTTTCTGAGGATCTTCCTATATATTGGAGAATTATCATGAATCTGGTTTTGTAATTTTGTGTTCAAACTAGTAAGCTAAGTTAAGAGAGTTGACCCCAAAGCCGTTTTGATTTGAGCTTATGGTATCTTCTTTTGTTTCTTCTTTCTTCTGTGGTACTTCTGAAGCTCTATGAGTATAAGATTATTCGTCTTGTTGCGTAATGCCAGTGGTTTCTTCCTCGTTAATATGATTTTGTTGATCTTTCGGCTCTTAAATGTTAAGAGTGAGGTCATAATACTTCTACTTCTGTGCAACTGTCACAGGGACCCTTTGGTGCATACGAAGATAAGAAGCACAGGGCTACATATGAAGCATTAGATGACCCAGAGAAAAAGTTCCGGTTTTTTTCTGCTCGACAAATTGCTTGTCGGCTGCTTGGGAGCAGGGGTTATTTATGCCAGAAGGTACTTCATTTACTGTTTCTTGAATTGCTGTATTTGCCATTAATAACAACTCAATACCTAAGGGACGAGACATTTTCTGAATATGCAGTGTTGGCTTGCTATGGAGGACTGCATGTGTTCATATGTCAAGCCATGTGGTTTATGGAAACAGATACGTTTTTGGCTGTATATGCATCCTAGGGTCGGTATTGCACCAACCAGCCTCGGCTATTCCAATTGAATCTGTACCCCAACTCCTATGGATTGATAGGCTGTTTAGCTGTTGGCAGGATTTTCTGCGCCAGAACAACACGGGGAAGTTATTGTGGCAGATATTTGGCGTCCAATCCGCTACACTCTGCATCTTTGGAATTGCTGAAGACGAAGAGATCATGTGGAATGAATTCAAACGTGCAGGTGGTTGATTCTTCTAGTTTTAGATCCCTGCGTGTGCCGATACATTTGTTTAAATTTAGGAAGATGTCACTCAAAATCTCTATTGGTTTTGCTAAAGTCTTGTATTTTTGTTCTGATGGATGCTCAGGACAAAGCCAAGTCCGTTGCCTCTATCCCAACCAGAACTCGGAAGTTACTTTCTCGGTTAAAAATGCTTTTGGTAGTTCGGCTTCAGAGAATCCTGGATCATCCATGGTAAAGATTGCAATGTTTTGACTATAAACTCTCTGTTCTTCTCTCGTTGCTTATTTCAAACAGAAAAATTCTTAGATTAGGTTGTGTAAGGATATAGACTGAAAGGTCATCAAACTCTACACTTTCTATATTTCCCAGACGGATGAGGACAAAACTCTGCATTTCATTTTGCTTGATGGCACGTGGAACAATTCTGCTGCAATGCTCAAGCGTTTAAAGGTACAGGCTGATCATCTCTCACATGGATTTCATCTTTTTCCTTTCTCTAAAGAACTTGCTTAACGAAAAGATGCTTAACTCATCTGTAGGATCATGCAAAGTCAGTATGGGGAGACGAAGATCTTCCTTGTATATCTCTTGCAACCGGTGCATCCGCAATGCACAAACTCCGGTAAAATAGTCTCAAACCTTTATATCACTCATGTTCCTGGTCCAATCTCTCTCTGCCATAAAAGTGCTCTCCCTCTACATTTGATCTTTGACGTACAGACCACAACCGTCATGGGACCGGACCTGCACGGCTGCAGCAGCAATTGGACTCCTATCCGAGCTTAGCCTTCTCCCACAGTTAAGCAGCTACGAGTTAGACAAACAAGCTGATGCGGTCGAGGAAGCTTTGGTCATACTACTGGACTCACTAACAGGACGTCGCTTAAGAATGGGCAGGTCCATAACTCGTAAAGGTAGAAACACCATCAGCATTTGCTAACAACAGAACCAGTCAGGACATATAGGACATATAACGGCTTTATGGCTGAGATTTTATTTCATCATATACCAAGATCATGTCTTGGGTCAAGTGAGTTATAATGGTTGAAGCAAACACACAAGTTTTGTAACCTTTTTGAACCAATTTCTGTAATCGGGAGCATTAAAACAGTAGTTACAGGTAAAACCCAGAGGGTACACCTAAGTTAGGACAACGCATCTGCTTCAAAACAAAACTTATGCTCTTTTTATGATGTCATCAAATGAAGAATTATCCTTTTGAAAAATGAAAATTGAGTTTATAAGCTATTAATTCTGAAATATGATTAATCTATGCTAATAAAGAATATCAGCTTGAAAAGTGTCGACGGTTACACTAGGAACTTAATTTGTTCATGTTAGTTGATTCATAAATCTCTTAAAACAAAAAAATAAATCTTGCATGACCGGTGGAGACAGTTGAAAAAAACCCAACCAACCCATCCAACACTCCAATATCATATTCATTTTACTTTGGTTTATATTTCGTGACTTTGTTTTCTTACATTGTCTCTCTCTCTTTCCTTCTGTATTCCATAGTTATATTTCACAATTTAATCTCTCTAGAGATCCCCAAAAAAAAAAAAAAAAACAAAGAAAACTATACTGATGGTAAAGTTAACACAGAGGTTGGGTGGGCTGGTACTGCGATTTGCGGCATTTTGTGCCGCATTAGGAGCGGTTATCGCAATGATCACCAGCCGTGAAAGATCTTCCTTCTTTGTCCTCTCCCTAGTGGCTAAGTATAGCGATTTGGCTGCGTTTAAGTAAGTTTTTTTTTCTTATTTTGCGTGTTTAATTAGGATTTAGAGAAGAATATATATGTATTGTAATGATATGGTATGCATTCGTGTGTGTGTATGGCAGGTACTTCGTGATCGCAAATGCAATCGTGACCGTTTATAGCTTTCTCGTTCTGTTTCTTCCAAAGGAGAGTTTATTGTGGAAGTTCGTAGTTGTGTTGGACTTGGTAATTAATTATACAATCTCTATACTAGCAACTTCTTTCTTTTTACCTAATGTTATCAAAAATACATTCTGGAGCGCAATTTGAGGAATGCTCAATAATATTTTCAGTTTTAATCGTTTTCCGTTCGAATTTGATTGTTACGTTTTATTAGATTAAAAAGCAAAAGGCAGATTTGTTGATTTTTCCTTCATTTTGATTTTTTAAAAATTGGATTTTATTTATGTAATTTTGGTTTGGTGCGAATAGGTTTAACTGACAGTCATTCCTAGCATCATGTAATTGGTTTAATTGGTTTAAGGGAGAATCGAGATTCAAGCATACGTTTTAGTTAACTCACTTGGCGGTATTTTATTTTATTTTATTTTACTATCAATTAGATAATGGATCTAACTAAGTTGACAATTTTAAAACATTTGTATATAAGAAACAAAAATAATTTTTTATTTATAATACAATATCAAATTTGTTTGAATCATGATAGTATGATACTTGTAGTATTCTCAGTTATTGTTTATCTTCGAGAAAATATGTTGTTTAATCAATTTTTATTTGTAAATGCTAAATTAACCGTAAAGATGGTGACGATGCTGCTGACGTCAAGCTTATCAGCGGCAGTGGCGGTGGCACAAGTTGGAAAAAGAGGAAACGCAAACGCAGGTTGGTTGCCAATTTGCGGCCAAGTACCGAGATTCTGTGATCAGATAACCGGAGCTTTAATCGCCGGTTTAGTCGCATTGGTTCTCTACGTTTTCTTGCTCATCTTCTCTATCCACCATGTTGTCGATCCTTTTCTTCTTCGAAAATCATGAATCAGATAATATAAAATTCAAAATATGTGACTTATCATAACAAATTGGTGATTTGTTTTGTGATTTATTTCGGAGTGTTAATAATAACAAAATATGTGACATCAACCAGATAAAATGTTTGACCAAAACATTGAGTAGAATTATTTGTAAATGTATCATCGTGTCATTACTTGAATTCAAGTGAGTATAATATTTTAATATAATTAAAAGAAAAGTATATTTTGAAAATTGGTCCAAAATCAATCATTTATTTACTTCAATTACTACTGAAATTATGTGTAAAATATGTTTAATTGTAATTAAAAAAAAGTAATTTTAGAATTAAAATAATTAAAATTAAAATCATTTATTTAAAGAAATATTAAATCTCTCTCTTCTATTTTTGTCAACAAAATTATTTCTTTTATTTAATTTAGAGATATTCTGAAGATTTTATTAAACATTTTCCTCTCATCTTTGTTTGATCATATTTTTAAAACATTTAAACTAATACATATTTCATATAATAAATAAATATCTAAATTTTTTCTGCATATGTTGTGATTCGAATTTTTAAAACGGGTTTAAAAAAATTTGTTATAAAAATTAAAATATTATGAAGATTTTAAAAATATTTAAGAAAGTTTTCTCACCAAACATTAATGGAGCATAAAGATCAGCAGGTTGGTGAAATTTGAAATCAGAATATGTAATTTTTTTTGTATTATGATACATAAATTAACTATGTTACTATGAAATTAATTATTAATTAAAAAATATTATAGTTCAACTACAATCTAATATTTTATTAAATATAGAATAACTTAAATAAATGATCTTCAATATATAGATATATGTATAATAAATTGAATATATACACATTCGATTATAATATAAATGAACTAACAGATTTTTTAAAATTAACGATTCAGAGACTAAGAAAAATAGATATTGAAAATATGACAAAACACAATATACGATAATCGTATATTTTATCCGATAAATAGTTATATAATATTAAAATCAAAAGAAAACATTTTAACAAGAAAATACAACAACCAAACAATGATATATATAACCTAACTATGTTACTTATAATAAAAGTTCAAAAAAATATAAACATATTTCTTATTTGAATCCGAATTTTAAAATTTTATAAATAATAAATTATTATATAGCAATAAATTAAATTAAAAGAGAAATACATTTTGAACATTGTCCAAAATCAATCATTTATTTACTTAAATTGCTATTGAAATTATGTGTAAATATGTTTAATTACAATTAAAAAGGTTAATTTTGGAATTAAAATAATTGAAATCAAAATTATTTGTTTAAAGAAATATGAAATCATTATCCTCTAATTTTGTCAACAAAATTATTTTTTTAAAATTAATTTAGAGATATTCTGAATATTTTATTAAAAATTCTCCTCTCATATTTGGTTGATCATAATTTAAAAATATTTAAACTAATACATATTTCATATAATAAATAAATATCTAAATTTTTTTGCATATGTTGTGATTTGAATTTTTAAAAACAGGTTGAAAATTTTTGTTGTAAAAAATGAAATATCATAAAGATTTTAAATATATTTAAGAAATTTTTCTCACCAACCATCAATGGAGCATAAAAATCAGCGGTTGGTGAAATTTGAAATCACAGTATGTAATTAATTTTTTGTATTATGATACATAAATTAACTATGTTACTATGAAATTAATTGTTAATTAAAAAGTACTATAATTCAATTACATTCTAATATTTTATTAAATATAAAATAACTTAAATAAATTATCTTCAATATATATATATATATGTATAATAAATTAAATATATACACATTCGATTATGGTATAAGTAGACTAACATATTTTTAAAAATTAACGATTCAGAGACTTAAAATAGTAGAGACTGAAATTATGACAAAAACATAACATACGATAATCATATATCTTATACGATAAATAATTATACAACATTAAATCAAAAAGAAAATATTTTAACAAAAAAATATACCAACCGAACAACGATATTTATAACTTTTAACTATGTTACTTATAATAAAAGTTAAAAAAAAAATAAAAACATATTTCTTTTTTGAATCAAAATTTTATAGATAATAAATCAGAATAATAAATTAAATTTTTGTTCCGCAGAACACCGCAATTAAATTCTAGTATATTGTTAAGATAAAATTATATGTCTGCTAATATGAAACATTTCATAATTCTACATTATGCGTAATCAAAATTCCATTTTTTTTTATCGTGGTCTGTGATAAAAAGGAGTAGTTGTGAGTGGGCGTTAATGCGATGGTAGTAGTGTAATAACCATGTTTTGGAGGGCCATATATTTTCGCGTCGAAGATATTTATTTTCTCGGCGATGCGAAAAAGGACAAAAACGCTTTTTTGTGAGGAAATTAGGGTTTTCTGGATCAATCATGGGTACCAATCCAAGCGACGGCGACACGACACGACTAGAGGAGAAAGCACCGAGCACGAGACGACTGAAGCCGCAGAGACGTCCTCTAGTGAGGATAACTGTTCGATTCCGAAAAAACGTAAGATCGATGTGTCTGCTGCGGATTCTGATTTAAGCGAAGAAGACGAGGAGGAGGAGAAGGACGAAGCAGACAGCTGCGAAAGCGACCAAGCTTGGGGATTCGATGATACAGATTATGAATCCGAGCAGGATGATGATTTTGAATGGAATCGGTATTTGTGCCATGTTTACAACAGCCGGGTAATGCCAATTTCGCCGCAAGATGATATTTGTTGCTGATTGGAAGATATGCGTTGTGAGCTAATCTAAGGTTGGGGTTTAATGTTGTTAGGGTTTCAAGGTGGATAGTGAAATTGTCCCAGATCGATCTTTTCATGGGTTTCGTCCATTCGATTTCGATGCTAGGTTTCTGCCCGACATCTCGGGACAATATGGCCACGTTGGCTCACAACCAACACAATCAAACGAGTGTTATGTTTGACCATGTCGTGAGGGTCGTGGTCAAAATGTGCTCTGGAATCAAATCCTACGTAACCTTCATGGCTAAGGAGTCTCCTCAAGGTGATCTCATTGAGTATCAAGCTAAGACTCACTGGAAGGTAAGGCAGAGAAATGCGCATCCCATTCTCTGCAGACCAGCTCTTGAAATGAAACCCATTCCACAGAGATACTTACCCAATCCTCACTCCTATACATAAAAGGTGTGTCAAACTTTTTTCAGTCTCCTTGTCTTCCTCTTCGTTATTAGATATGTGAATTGATTTGCATTTTATCGATAGTTAAAAACAATGGATTGTGTGCTTATAGATGCACCTCAACTGGAATTGACATCGTTGGTAATTAATGCTATGAGGTTTTTATATTAAACTCATATGAGATAAGTAGAATGAACCTATAAACACTATGTGATTGAAGATTGTTGAATCTAAGTACCACCTATGAATGTGTATTGAGTGATCCATTCTGTGGATCAATCCTAGGATTATTTCCTGTTTGTTATGTTCTAGTTGCCAATAAGGTACCATGAAATGTGCTTTTCTTTTCTAACTGCAGATAAGTGATGCCATTAAGCTTCATGTTGCCAAGAGTCAAGAAACGAAGTGAGAGAAAGATTTTCCATTGGGAACCCACCCTCCTATGAACTATATTTATGCGAATTGAACTTATATGTTTATGTAAGATTGGCAGTTTGAATGAACCTATATAATTGAAAAGTTGGAAGACAGACCTTCAATGGAAACTCTTAGCATTTGATGTGTTCGTGTATTAATCTCATCTAATTACTTTTTAAGATTTTGGTAGTCGCTAAAAAAATTATGAGTGTATAATAAACTGGTTCTCGTTACAAATCATTTTACATGTTCAAGCATACAATGATTTAAAACTGGGTTTTTGGAAATCTATCAACATTTTTACACAGCCAAAGCAACGACGGATAAATAACACCAACATCATTCAAATTTCACTTTAATATTACTCTAGGTCCAAAAATCTGACAACTTGTTAATTTTTGGTTTTAAATCATGATCTACAAATCAAACCTAACGCGGGCAAATAAGCATGTAATCGGATTCATCATTTATCATGATACGTCCATAACCCTTCACACCCCCAGTTATCTTCTCCCCAGCTATTCTGAACCACAAAGAAGAGTTTTCTCTCCTTTGTATAACCATAGCCTATAATGAATAATGATAAGCATGTGCCTGTCTGGATTCTCTCTCTTTCCTTCCATGGTATAGATACCCTGGTATTTTTTGGAAAATAATTGTATTAAGTCATTAATTAACGGATGTGTGTTTAAAAAGACATTGAAATAAATATTGTCAACTAATTACTTTTTTTATGCTATAAAATTCGGGGCCTAGGTCAAAAACTATCCCAACAGGAGAGATATCCACCTTTGCTTTAATAATGTCAGCTCCAACATGGTAGTAAAATCCCACTTTGCCTTAAAAGACCATCAACAATGGATATGTTGAATAAATAATTAAGCAGTTGGATAGATACAGTAAATAGATACAGTGAAAATATTGAAAAAATAGAAAATTTACGTGTATTTAATTTAATTTTAATTATTATTATAATTGTGTATTTATAAAATTATATAAAAAATAAGAATATAAAGTAAAAGTGATGGGGTAATATGTTAGATTTTATTAAATAAAACTATTGGAAAATTTAAAATTGAATTAGGTGTTGAATAATTAGGTAAAAAAGAAAAAACGATATGAAATATTAAAATTTAAGATGAAGCGTGTTGAATGTTATAACCAACTTTGCTTGCAGCCTAACGAACAAAAACATTTCTCATACTATTGAACAAATATTTGAAAAAAAAAAATGAATCGAAATAAAATATAAAATATGATAGGTAACCTCGAACGGGCTGTTGTATTCCCATCGTTCTGGTCAAACTCAAAGGTAGACAGATCAATTCCTTGGAACCTTGGAAAAACAAATCCAGCTTTTGATCCCCTCATAAAAACAAAACCACTTTTTGGTGGACAGCTGAGAAAACTCGGGTTAATATTTCACGTCTCTTTTAATTGTTTGTTTCAAATAAATTATAACGCTGTCACCTGTCTGTCCTACTCGCAAGCATCAAGTTTGAAAAAAACAAATTATTTTAGTAATATTTTTCTTGTTTTCCAGCAACTATTATATTACTATCTAATAAGTACTATTTAATAAATACATAATCTAAGAGAAAATAGAAAAGTTTGTCTAATGGGAAAATTGAATTTTTTAATCTACATGTAGGGCAATATTCAAAGCACAGCATTAGTATATGGTAGTATATAGGGTGTGACTAGAAGACATCAATAGAAGAAAAGAAAAGAGTGGAATCATTTTTACTGTGCACCAATCAAGATGTATTCCTAATTACTCTGAGAAAACGAAGAAGTAGAGAAAACTTCCCTCTATAATATTGAGGTAGAAAAATATTTCGTCTAGAAATGGGTTTTCCTCTCCTTATTTTAATAATAAGTAATGGGATTTTTATCTTATAAAAGTGGCATTTATGTAGTTAGCCTGAGTGTGGAGGTGCCTAGGGTTGGGGATAGAATGTCAGATGCATCGAGAAGATATTTCAAATCAAATCAAATTAGATGTGATTTTACACTATTGTAATTAACTCCGTAGATCTTGTCCGAAAGAGCAGCAAGGTTTTGACTTATGATGATTTATTGTCTTAAAAGTGTAATTTAAGGATAGATAATATGATTAGAACATACAGCTTTCACTTGAAAAATGACGAAAAACATGTATTTTACGTAAAAAATCCACCGTTTGCATCACACAACTTTTTCTTGTCTCTGTTGTATATGTGTTTTACCTTAAAAACGTTGGCGTGCAAGATACAACTTCCTATTACTCCCGGTCCAAAATAAAAATAAAATACTGAATACTATTAAAAAGACAACTTAGAAAAACGAAACGCGAGGGCACTATCGTAAATAGCCACGGTTGGAGAGGGCTTTAAACGTCGTCGACCTATATCTTCTTCTCTAACTTGACAGTGTCTTAGAGTTCTAGGGTTTACTTGGAAAAATGGATCCCAAATCCAGTGATGTCGATACGGTTGAAGAAGCAAATACCGAGCTAGAGACGACGAGATCCATGGAACTATCCACCGATCTTGACTCCTTGTCCCTGGAAAAGGCCGAGATTTCCGCGACTAGCGAGGGAGAAGACGAAGACGAGGACGAGGACGACCACGAGGAGGAAGACGAAGATGAAGACGAGGGGGAAAACGAAGACGAGGACGAAGATAAGGATAGCATCGAAAGCGATCAAGAATGGGATGTTGATAGTTTCGAGGGTTGTGTATACAATTCGGATCCTGAAGACACTGAGGATTGGCGTCACTACCTGCGTCAATGTCACAAAAGCGAGGTATATTTCGAGATATCTCTAGTATATCACTAAGAGTATAGCATAGATCCCTTGGATTCCATAATCGTATTTGATGCATTTTGGTAGCTAGGGGAGAAAGCGTAACTCTTGGTTAATTATTATTATTACCATCAGGGTTTCGATGTGGAACGAGATTACCTTCCGACGAATCCGGATCGAATTTACTGTGGATTTAATCCGCTTGACCTTGATGCCTACTTTAGTCCGCCCAACATTTCAGGGCGTGAGTACATGGAAAACATGATCAAAGTGGTCATTGCGAAATACAACGAAACAAAGGCTAGTTTTTTTTTTTTTTTTGTTTGTGATCCACTCTGTTTATGTGAAAGTAACTATAATCTACCTTAGGCTCACTGCATTGTCTTTATTTATATATAGAAGAAGAATTTGGTGCTGGACCATATCGTGAGGGCCGTTGTGATATTGGGCGGTGGGGTCAAAGCATATATAACGTTCATGGCTAAAGAAACTCCTGAGGGAGAGCTCGTGGAGTATCAAGGCAAAGCTGAATGGAAGGTGTGGCAGAGAAACATCCATCCACTCCTCTGCAGACCAGCCTCTGAGCAGAGAAAGTTAGGTATATATATATATTTTTATATCTTTTACTCGGTTTGGTACTTCTCTATAGATCCATGTTTATTAATTAGTGTCATCTCTAGTTTCATATGAAAGTGAAATATATAATTTGCCAAGAACATCATATTCGCCTGCCTGTTGAAATAGTTTGGAAGTTCATTATTTGATACATCTCTACAACCTCTGTGTCTGCGTTTTTGTTATGTATGTTCTGTAAGCAAGGGTTATATGGGTAAATATATAACAGGGGACATTTGTTATTACCATTTGATTCACTGATGGCAGATTGATGATGGTGGAGCCTGCTATTTCCATGGTTAAGAGAACCCGAGTTAAAAAAGAGTTGTAGTCGTAACCTTTTAAGCTTATTATGCTTTTGTAATGGATTAGCAACTTATTTAAAAGCTCTAGACCTCTTATTATTGTTGAATCCTACTGAACCAAATTAGTTGGTTTATCTATCATTTATGGGTATATCCTTGTGTAAGTTGAAACTCATTGATCGAGATGTCTTTTTTCAGTTTAATATGTTTGTTACTTAACTCTCAGGAGTATATTTGCATGCACACGCGCGCGAGTGGACGAGATCATAAATTTGTAAGCAAAGATATAAGTAACTACTAGTCCAATGCGTTAGATCACCAACTTGGCGTAAAAATCTCTCGCTGTTGCATACATAAAAGTCACCCTAATTCATCACTTCGAATTTACTTTTGAGGAGCAAAAGCTTACTGAAATGGAACAGAGACCAAAATCCATCCACACAAGCATTAGCCCATTCAAAGATATTCTAAATTACCAAAGCAGTATCCTGAAGACTCAAAGATAAAGCAAGTGATCAACAAAAATAGTAGATTCACAAAAGGGATATAGTTTCAGACTTTCCACCGACCAAAACACAACAATAGTTTAAGACTTTTGATCAACCACAATGAAATCATGGATGAATCACAGTAGCTCCCGAGTTCTCGTCGATGAAGATGCGGCCGTAGCCATTCACTCCCCAAAGTTTTCCCCAGCTGTTCTGGATGAGGAAAAATAGTTTCCCGTCTATTGTGTAACCATATCCTACAACTAGAACCATGTGAGATGATACTTTTTTCCCATCTTCTTCCTTTAGAATCCTGACTACGTAGATTCCCTGAAATTTTAGTATAGAACACATGTAAATCAATCAATAGCAGAATGAGATAGATCTTTTTAATTAATTAGTACGTAGTGCTTTTTTGTTACTAACCTTGCCAATTGCCTGGAATTTATTATCAGATACGTGGAAAGCGACGTCTACAGGTGAGAAATCGAGCTTCTCTCTAATAAATTCGGCTGTAGCATTTTCTTTTATTGAAAAATCCCATTTCTCATGATGAACCGAGCCCCCTGCCTAATTTATTTTCAAATAACAAAGCAATCAGATCTTTGTTTAACTCTAATGTAAGAAAATACAGTTTTTAACTTCTTTTTTTTTATATTTCTATTTTTTCAGTAAACACCAAGCCAATTTGATCATGATTTAATTACCAATAGAAACTAAGTCGGCAATATTTAATTTATTATAAACCAACGCATATTTGCATAATATACAATATATATAAAAACTTAAAACGGAATATAAAATACCTTGCTACTTCCTGCAGTGCTATGACCGTAAGTAATCCTTTATCTCTGATACGAGCGACAGCTTTTTTGATGTTCTTAAGCTCTAAACTTGCTACTTTTCTGGCAACTTCTTCTGGTTTTAGATGTTGTATAATTAAGGTCTTGGTACATAAATTCCAAGAATAATTTGGTATCAGCAACAGCGATGTTGTAAACCGCTTGGAGAAGACGCGCAAAAGCCAGTACCCAACATATTTCTGAAACATTTACACAATATTTGATACTAGTGAATGTTAATATATATACAGTATAGGCTATATACCCAATAATTATACTTACAAAAAGAAATGCAATATAAAATTCTTCACCTCGTTTTTGTTTCAAAACAGCACCAAGTATTAATGTCGCAGCAGTTCTCCAATCTTTGGACAAGGAACTGTTGTCTCCAAACTCCTAATTATAATCAAATAATTAAGAGAAATAATTAGTTAGTAAGAATCAAACTATACATCGGCTTATATAAATATATTGAACTTTAAGGTGATGGACTTTTTTTTATCTAAGCCCGTACGTTTTCAATTGGAGTCACCGGAGGTTCGATCGTCCCTTTCTTCCTAGCATCTGCAGCTTGGAGCTACGTTCATTGGGTACTTTTTGTGTCTTAGGTTTGCCACCTATGGTACGCTCATTCTTTCCCATATTCTGCAAAATAAACTAATCCCAAAATCATTTGTCAAAAAAATGCAAAATCAAAGGGCTATAGAAAAACACACAAATTTCTTGTAAAAATTAACAAGGAAGAAAATGATTGAAGGGGTCTTATCATCAAACTGAAGAAACCAATCAAACACATGTATACATTTTACAATCATTAAGTGGTGAGAGCAAAAAATCTCTCTAGTTCCTAGTCAAACAAATAAGTAAAAGTAGATCTAGGTTAAAATCCAAACATGGTATACATAGTATGAAACAATATATAACTTTGGACCAATAATTTCTCAAAAAAGTTGTTCTTGAAACTTATCATTGAAGGGTTCAAAAACTGAAGAAATGTTTTCCATATAAACCGATCAAACACATCATCTATATACACTTTGATCCACAAAGAAAAACCAGTTTCAACCAAAAAATAAATAAAAAATTTCTCTGGTAACCTTTTTGGTGGAGAAAAGTAATGAGGATTGAGGGAGAGAACTCAGAGAAGGGCTAGTTAAATAAACAAAAAGCATTGGGATTAGTAGCAAAATCTTTCTGTGGGCTCCATTACTTGATCACGTGATCAACATCTCTTACTTTATATAGTATTTTCGATTTGCTTAATTGATAAACAAAACACTAGGTTTACAAGCCTCATGCATTTACGGTATATAGTTAATATTTGTTGTTATTGTAACTTTTTCTTAAAAAAATCATATCTGTTTCAACCTAGTAAAACAAAAAAATTATTAGTTCAAAGTAATTGTTATGTAACATTAATAATTTATCATATTATGTATATTTGCATTTTAACCTAGACTGCAAATGTTTGGATAGTCTACAAAAATCATCAATCAAATTACTAGGACCCGACCGAATTCATACAAAAGAAATTGTTTAGGGCTGGCTATACACTAAATCTTTTAATCATTTTAAAATCAAATGATACTATCAATTAACCGTCTGTAATAGTAGTATTTTTGAAACACCACTCACTCACTTGGTACCTTGACACCACACCACTTTTATAGTAAAATGTGCCCATTTATTTTGATTATATACAAAGGGACTAAACAGTAATTATCTGTGACGAAAGTCATATACATGAATGTAAACTATGTATAAGTCTATGTATGTGCATATCCTTCCAATTTGGTGTAAGGTACCGGAGATGGAGAAGTATAGACCCTCTGTGAAAATCCTGACAAAAAGCAGACGAAATATAAAGACAGAAGGAATGGGCTTGTATATGTAATAATCATATTCTTTTTGTTTTTCTCGGCTTGTTTAATGTTTAATTATATTATATTTTGTACTCTTACATGTATCTCACAGTAAGAGACGAGATTAGCTGGCTAGTATGTAACCCTAATTACAACATCCTTTCAACTCTTATTTTTTGTTTTGTTAATTAATGGTTAACTAAATTTTGAATCTTTTAAATTAGAACGTCTTACATATCGTCGTCTCACGCAGTTACCACCAATATCTTTGTCTGTTTATTTTTTACCGACTCAAGACTTCTTCATGGCTGATCAGTTCTGCTTTAGTAAACCATCATCCTATTTTATTGAAGTGTAAAAGATATTTGTCGTTTTCCAATTAAACACTACGCATATTAAGTTTTTACGTGTATCATTTGTCTGTCTAGCTAATTTTCCATATCTTTTTTTATCTTTTTGTATAGAATAAATGCAAAATTATAAACTCAAAGCATGTACGTATAAATTAGCATGTAAATTAAAATAAAAATAAAAAATAACTGAAAGAGTTATTATACATCATAAAATTAATTTGTAACATAACAACGTAATTATATATATAGACTGAAAGTATAATATATTCTGTATCTACTGCCAGCTCTCTCTCTCTATACTTGTTGTTATCTGATTTGGTTCACCTTTTAGGTTTACTTTTGTACAACTCTTTATTTAAATTTAATAGAAACAAAATCTTATCAGAGAATAATAAATAGAAAGAATTATGTACGTATGGACACGGTTTTAATATTACGGCATTGAAAAAGCAGGCAAACTTTATGATACATATTCCAATTTTTACGAGGGACATATAGCTGCAATATATATATATTTTTTGTTAAAGTGCAATATTCATTGTTATTAATTATAGTGATCGAGTATAATTAATAACCCAGCAACATCACAAAAACTTATATACCATAGGCTTCAATATACTCCATAAACCAAAAAAATTCTATACCATATATAGTCTTCTTTTGTTATTATTGACTTGTTCCTCAAATTTAATGTTATATAACTCAGAGACATTTAAAGCACCCCATACTAATATGCAAATTTTCTTATATCATACTGGCATTTATGTAAATAGCTTAATTAAATGTAGAGGTACATAGAGTTAGGGTTTGCTTGTGAGATGTGACATTTCCACTTTCGCCATCCGAAACTTTAAGGTAGTTTGAAAAACCTTTTCAAAGCAAACAAGATAATTGAAAATTTTTAGACTTTCTTTCAAAGAAGTCTTACGTGCTTGAAAATGTTTATGACTCACTTAACCATTTGAAATATTGTTCATTTCTTGTAAACGCGTATACTATATTCAATGTCAACAATTTTTTGTTTTCTTTTTTATATATTTTTTTTGGTTTCCCCAGTTTAAATTTAAATCAACACTAATCATGGGATTACAAGCTGTTGTAATTTACTGGATATGTGGACCAATTAAAGAACAGAACTTATGAACTGGTCAACACAACAAAACTAGACAATTTAATATTTCATAATATATGCATAGCTGCATTCCCTACTATATACTATGATTTATAGATTTTAAAGATCCAACACATACGTCTACATGTAAATTCATAAGCTCCACTTTTCTGGTGAATATACAAACAAAACGTATATAATTTCTCTTTTATAATGTTCCAATTTCCTTTTCGTATACATCAACATGTCTTAGAATTAACGAGGAAAATGAAATGTGTAGTCTTATAGGTGTAGCTGCAAATTAATGATCATGAAACATTTTACGGACATAGTGACATATACTTCTTTTTCTTTTACACTGGCATATATATCCTTCACTAATGAGAAACTCAAATCTTTTTTTTTTTTGGTAACTGGTCTTTTTTTCTACCAACGATGACATTTATTTGCTCGTTCACCTATCTACTATCATATTCGTTTTTCTTTTCTTTTTTTTTAACCATATCATCCTCGATAAAAAATGTAATGAATTGAAAGAGATGAACTGATGAGATTAATATTTAATTAAGAGTGACCACCGATAGAATATCTTGACAATTTTCAAGATTCATTCTGGTATTTATTTTTGATGGATAAACAAAACTGAGTGGAAGGTGTGACAGTTTTAATTAATATTCCTTCGCATACCAACTCTGATCGAAATGGTAAGAATTGAGCTATAGTTTCTTTTCCTGTTCTAAAGTATATTTTACCTCATGAATATATAGATATTGATAGGAATGCTTAATCTGGCTTCGAAAATTAAAAACTGACTGAACTTAAGAAAAAAAAGGAGAAGTTGTATATGATAAAATTATAACAGACTAGCGAAATTTTACTTTGTGCGTTGGTAATTTATTGCATGTGTTGATGCATGATACAGAAAAGGTATCCAACACACAAAAATGAAAGTATCACTACAAGAAAACATACAATTTCCGACTATAAATGGCGACTACATATTTAGTTGCCAAATTTAGCAACTACTTAGTTACTAATAAGCGACTAATTTACGACTACAGAGATTTAGTCGTATATCAGTCGCTATTTTGTAACTAAATTCTTTAGTCGGTAATGTAGTCGTAAATTAGCGACTATTTTGCGACTTAACCGGCGGGACCTGTAGTGACTATTTTGTGACTTAACATGTAGCGACTGATTAGCGACTAATCTAAAACAATTGGGGTAATTAAACCGGGCTAACCACCTAACCCAATTCTTGCAGCCCAAAACAATTTTTCTCTTACACAAAGACTTCCCCGATTAAACCCGAGACGATCTCTCTCGGTCTCTGCTTCTCAATCTCCAATATCAACCCTAATTTTGTTCTTCTCTCCCCTTCTCATCTCGACGGCTCGGTCTCTCTTCCAGACGATCTCTCTCTCTCGGTCTCTCTCTCGCTTCCTCTTTCTCGGTTTTATTCAATTTGTGTTTGTGTTGTTGTTGTTTGTTGCAGGCTCGGTCTCTCTCTCAGACGCTCTCTCTCTCGGTCTCTCGGTCTCTATCTCGCTTCTTCACTCCTCTCTCTCGGTCTCTCTTCTCTCTCTCTCTCTCTCTCTCTCTCTCTCTCTCTCTCTCGGTCTTCCTCTCTCTCTCTCTCTCTCGATCTGATTCAGTTCCAATTTTTCTTCAATTTGTGTTTGTGTTGTTGTTGTTTGTTGCAGGTTTGGTCTCTCTTAGTCTCTCGGTCTCTATCTCGCTTCTTCACTCCTCTCTCTCGGTCTCTTCTCTCTCTCTCTCTCTCGGTCTCCGCTTCTCAATCCTCAATTTTTATTCAATTTGTGTTTGTGTTGTTGTTGCTTGTTGCAGGCTCGGTCTCTCTCTCAGACGATCTCTCTCTCGGTCTCTCGGTCTCTATCTCGCTTCTTCACTCCTCTCTCTCTCTCTCTCTCTCTCTCTCTCTCTCGATCTGATTCAATTCCAATTTTAAGATCTGATTCAATTCTAATTTTTATTCAATTTGTGTTTGTGTTGTTGTTACTTGTTGCAGGCTCGTATAAGGTCTCCTCCTTTCGCTTCCCTTAGTGTCTCAGCTTCGTCTGGTAACAATTTTATATCTCTTCTCTCCGATTTGGATTCTTTTTTCCTAAATTTGGCTAGAGTCTAATATTATTACTTCGTAAAGATGTGATTTTTATGAATGTCTGGGTTATCCAATTTGATTTTGACTATCTCCAATGCATCTATTTGTTATTCTTGGGTCTTAGTTCTTTTCATCTTCTGTACTGAGAAATCACCAGCTGCTTTAGGACCATACTATCAGGCTATCAAAGCCAATAATCTTGTTTTACTTTCAGGTATTCTTGGACTTATACCTAAGGTCCGTGAGAGCTGCTTACGAGTGGGTAGAAGAAACTTGTGCTCAAGCCACAAGTAATGGGATGGCAATCAGCGTTGAAAGATGGGCTTGTGGAGGCTGGAGAGTTTCCGGACAACGGTTTCAGGTACGATCATATCTACGGGACAAAGATCGGCGGTACGATCTTTGACCGCGCCGGTTATAGACACACCGCGGCGAATCTGTTAGAGTATGCTAATCCGGACGTGATTGTTGTTTACTTGCACGCTTCTGTTCACAAGATCCTCTTCACGACCAAAGGTAAATTTACTCATATTTACATTTTTATCTTTTAATTTCCTAAAGCATTGTAAATTTTCGTAAACAAAAAAATAAAATAACACTACAGCAGTTGTTTAGAAAGCAATTGTAGAAACAAATGAGTTGTAAAATTTTTTTAAGAACGTTTTAGTAGATGATATTTTCTAAAAGTTGTGATATATCTAGAGAATAAAACATGAAAAATGATATTTTGTGCTATTTTAACAAAACAAATTATAAATGAATCAGTGTTTTTAGTATCGAGCTAGACAGTGAAATATTGGCTAAGTTTGTGAGTAATGGTTCAAGTATTAGTGCACAACCAGATTCATTGGATTGTTTTTGTGCCCACCGACCTTATTCATAACCTCATACAGAACTTGAACCCATGAGCTAGTGATTAGGAAGACCATTTTCCTAAATGACTCCTTTATATTTGTATTATGTATAACTAGTTTAAAAGTTTCTTGTCAGCTGGAGCCATGGGTAGCCCATGGTTGGGCAAGGGATGGCTGATAATCCCATGAACGTTGTAGCCATCCCTTCTCCTCAACTTGTGGAAGTATCCCTCGTACAAGCTGTTGGGATCACAAAGTTTGATAGTTACATCGAAGGTGCAAGTGGCTTGAGTCTCTCTTTTGATTTGACTCGTAGGTTTTTCGATGGTGTTTTGAATCTTCTTAACGAGGTATATAACATAATATCATTTAAAGGTTATTATTTATGAGATTATATGATATATAACTATGACGCTTTAATTGCAGACAAGCCGTACTACATTTAGGAAAATCCTGACCCAATCTATCGAAAACTTTTTAAAATCCTTGGATCTTGGATTGAAAGTGATGATGAATGGGGGTTTGATCTTCCAGAAAATCGATGGACCAGCCTCCAGAGGACAAATGGAGCTCCGGAACATGAACCCAAGGGATAACCCTTCAGTGACATTCAACTACTATCAAGAACTAGAGGATTTGAACAAGTGTGTTAAAGGGCTTAACACCATTATTAAAAGGATAAATTTGAAAGCCTTCCCAAGTATAAGTACCCAGGTGTGACGGCACGTGAGCTGCTCAATGTCATGTTGGGCCTTCCCATAAATTTGAGGCCAATCTACCCGCAACAGCTCCATGATCAACTTCATCCGCTTCTTAGGTTTCTTATCCCTCACTCTCTATTTCTTACCTCTTATGAACCTGTCATTTTTCAGTTTGTATGTGTTACTTGTGAAACACTTTCTTTGTATTTGAATCTTGGTTTTAATTTGATTGTGGACTTGTGTAAATCTTGGTTTTTATATAGCATATTCGTTTCATCAATCTGAGAAACAAAAACCAATTAAAATCAAGTTTAAAATCGAAATACAAATTAGAAACAAAATCAATACCATATTTTTTTTGGTCAACCTGTTTAGTCGCTAAATCAGTTGATAGTAGCTAATTAGTCACAAAAATTAACGAAGGTAGTCACAAAATAGTCGCTAAATAGTCGACAAATAGTCGCTAATTAGTCGCTATTTAGCGACTATTTTTACGACTAAACCATAGCCAGTTATGTTCATGCATTTTAGTCGTAAACTAGTCGCAATGTAGTCGTAAATATTTACGACTAATTTACGATTACAGTTATCAGTCGTAAATTAGTCGCTATTTAGCGACTATTTTTACGACTACAAATTTTACTGACTAACGATTTACGACTACATGTATTAGCGACTATTTTTACGACTACAAATTTTATCGACTAACGATTTACGACTACATGTATTAGTCGCTAATTAGTCGTAAAACAGTATTTAGCAACTATTAAGCGACTAATAGTGTAGTCGCTATTTTCCTGTTTTCTTGTAGTGTATGGTTGAAACTTTAACTTGAAGTGAAATTTACTTTTCAGATCATCTTTTACATTTTCTACAAATTACAAAATATTCATTGATATTTTTGTTCGTGGTGTTAATACTATATATGTTCTTTACAGGGCCTAATTAAGAACATAAGTAAGACGATCAATTTTTGAAAATAATTGAAAAAGGGCTAAAACTTATATGTAAAATTCACTTTCGTCATTTTTGTGTGGATACGAAACCTTATTTAGCTAATATGAACTAATAAATAATTCCCAACGTTCTAGTCAAAGGTTATAGTCTTACGTACATATCAAATTAACCCTTGCCACCTTTTAGACTGAATAATGAAAAAGGTTAATTTTACTAAATCTGAGAAGTTTGTCAAATGGAATTATGGAAAATAGTTAACCTTTGTTTTTATCCACGATTAGTAAAATCACATCATTTTGCGACAAAAAGTAATATATATAGCATTTTGGTAAATAGACTGCGAGTAGAGGTGCCTAGAGTTAGGTAAGGGGTAGGGTTTGACAGAAACTCAGAGAGAGAGAGAGAGAGAGAGAGAGAGAGAGAGAGAGAGAGAGAGAGAGAGAGAGAGAGAGAGAGAGAGAGAGAAATCAAATTATACAGCTTTAATTTTGAATTGGCAGAACTTCCATCAAAACAAAATCTCTGAAATGAGCAAACTGCAACATAATTTTTGGTTAACATATTTTTGCAATGACAGACGGATATTGAAATTGACGAATCACGATGTTTCGTTCCTGCTTTTTTCCATATTTGTCTCTGTATGTGTACCTTAAAAACGTTTTGCGTGTAAGCTAGATACAACTTATTTAAGTCTGGTCAAGATATAATAATAATTAAGAGACAAATTAAGAAAGATTAAGAAAAGGAGAAACGAAAAATAAAGAAAGAAAATAAATAAATAAAAACTGGCGCGACTCGCGAGGAGTATGATTGTAAATTGTCAGTTTTGGAGGGACACATAATTTATTTGGACGTCAAAATTCGACACTACGATTAACGAGGGCAAAAGATTATAGCCTAGGGTTGCTTTTTTGGTTTACTGAGAAACTAAAATCAGCAAAACCGGAGCTGGATGCATCTTACGCGGATCTCTCTTCGGCTTGTGGAAAACGCAAGGCCGAAACGATTTCACCGGTCGACGGCGGCGAAGGAAGAAGAAAGCGAGGACCAGGTTTGGGGTTTCGATAGCTACGATGGCTCAGACTACGAGTCGCCTGAGAAGCCTCCCGATGATGAAGAGGAATTTCAGTTTCGTCGATACGCGCGCCATTATCACGAGAGCCAGCTTTCTTGTTGCTTCTCACCAAAATTCGTATCTGATTTATAATTCAGGCGTAAATTGCTTTGCCCAATCTTGGTAAATCTTGTTTATTGTTGCTCTTGTGTGTGGTTACACTTACAGGGTTTCAAGGTGGATAAAGATAACATCCCTAAATATCTTTGTCAAGGATTACGCGTGTTAAGATTTCTCAGCTCAAAGATGTTGACTATCTTTGAACCTAAAACCAATAACAAAAACCAAGGATTGGTAAAGCTTGAATCGTTTTTGAGATTGACAAAACTCTGTAACTTATGCTTGAAGAAAACAGAGCATGACTTGAATGAGAAAAATAGTAAAGAGAGCTTTGCACACAGAGAGTTTTACGAGTTCAGCAAAGTCAATATGACAATGCCTACGTCTCGCCGAAGCTATAGCTCGGAATCCACTAGTAAGAAAAACACAGCAAGTTTACAACGAATATGCAGAGATGTAAAGACTACTCACTTACACTCTCTGTATCTACTCCAAAATAAAAAATCCAAAGCTTACACCTTAATGATCTCTCTTTTGCACTTGCTTACAACGTTTTTTCACTATTGTTTTTCTTTTTTTTTTTCACAGCCTGCTACTACTCATAAAAGTGGACAACACATCCTCCTTTTGTAGTTCCCAAAACGGATAAGAAAACACCTATGGTTTCCACTCATCAATCAAAACAGACACGTCTTCATTGTTTATCAATTAGCCATTCCTTTTTACCTGCAACACTTTTTCATATAGAAATATTGCAGCAACAGAGGCACTCGTGGCACAAAGAGAATAAACCATGATTAACTTAAGATAAGCATACACTTACTTAAATTAATCCACCTGTCTTCATTGATAATAATTAGTTGCTTAGTCATCAAGACTTATACCTTCACAACACGGTCTCGATGGCAAAGAAACATTCAACCCATCTTTTGCAGACCTGCTCTTAAAGGTAATGGTGGAAACTTTTGTTTAGATATTTCCTCTCTGATGTGTGATGGTTGAGAGATCATATTCACACTGTATGTGGTTAATCATTGTTTTCTTGAAATATGTATTAAATGCAACAACCGAATTCGACATGATTCACAATTGATCAGAGGTGGTATATGTGGGAGAATCATATGAGGCTTTTTATGTTTGCTTCTGGTTATTGTCATCTGATTCTTATCATCGATACAATTCCTCGAATGATTATGTGTATTCTCTTTTTCTAATTGCAGATTGATAGTGTTCGTGAGCGTTCCCAATGCAAGTAGTTTCCGATAAAAAAAAAAAAAAAAGCCTATGGGCTATATTATATATATGATGAGAACTCGATTTACTTATGTTTTTTTAAAAGGAATAAGACCTTTACACTAGTCAATTATGCATTTTTCTTATACATAGTCAATTAAAAATATTTCTTATATATGCATTTATGCATGCATGTCATACTCGTCAATTAAAAATATTTCTTATATATGCATTTATGCATGTCATACAACGTATAGTGTCTAGAAAATGAATGATTTTATTAGTTTTAAAGATCCAACAAGTTCAATGCTGTTAACAAAACAAAATCAAAAATCCAACAAGTATGTCTACATGCACTACAATTTAGCATTAATGACTAATGAGGCAATGAATTATTCTTTTTCTTGGTTTTCAAGATCCAACAACTATGTCCGCATGCATAACCAATTTACTGGTAAATAATTTCAAACTGTCAATTCTATTTTTCCACGGACAGTAAATAACAAAGCGACAATGTGAAATGTGATTGTAAGCTGACAACACGAAGTATTGTTATAACTCAAATCATTGAATAAATTTGTTCCTTTTTTTTATTTTTCTTATTGGTCTTTTCTCTTCGGTTTAACGATTATATTTCTTAACTCATTCGCCTATCTATCTTGATTTTGTTCTTCAAAAAATAGATCGTCAAAAAGGTCAAGAGGTCAGTTATCCAATTCCTGTGGATTAGTCAATAATTGAAAAGATGACTTGAGAAAAAAAAATAATATAAACTTAGAGTGACCACCGATAAAATCGATATCCTGAAAATTTTAATACATTTTGGATGGATAAATATCGTGGCAATTACAGCCTATTACATACGAAACTAGCACACATGTTCTAAAGAACATTGGTATAGTAAAAAAGAGTGACTGTTCAGTAACTACAGAAAGTATTTATTAAATACAAAATGGAAATTAAAATAGTCCAAGCCGATTACGTAATCTCCTCAACGGTAGGTGCCCATAATCGTACATCCAGATACCACTAATGGTGAAAAAGGCAATATACCCAAGGCAGATATATTAGTTACACACTACTAAATACTAAGTGAGCTGTAACTCTGGCATCATAATGCAATCTAGATACAAAAATATTGACTAATTATATAGTTTAAATAAACACGAATTAGAGCCCAACTTTGCAAATTTTGCTAATTTTTATTTTAACTGGGTTTGTTAATGGGCTTTTTTGCTTTAGGCAGAAAATATATTCGGGCCGGCAATTCTTGCTATTTATCTCGGATCGTGTTTGGTAAAAAAGCCAAGTTCAAAACCGAACTTTGGTTAAATAATTGATGGGTATCTTTAGTTGTATAACTCGATATGTATCTCGTAATGGTCTTTCTCTATTTTCTTTAGAGTTGTTTAAAGCGAAACTGAATTTATGTTTGTCGTAATACTATTTCATTAGAATTTAGAAATTATAGGGTGAGTGAGATTGTGTTGATTAAGCTTCAAACACACTCCTTGCATCTTTTGCCTCGACAGACAAAATCATTCATTGTGGGACCTCGAGCACTGAGATATAAGACCAGAGAGTGCTAAAGACTACTATATTTGATTATGTCTTGGACTTTTGGCCCATCTATCTTACCTTAGACCATTAAAATGTAGGTTAAAATGGTTAAGATATGATATAGCTAAATATGAAGTATCCAAAAACTTGACAAAGGCATGAATTGGTAGTTTGACAGTTTGTTCATCTTTGTTGCAAGGATATTTTGTTGGCTCAGTTTAGATTTCTGTTATGGTTTACCATGAACCCAACAATGGATAGCAAACATTACGCCAAAAATAGTAATTTGACACGATTTCAAGAAATAATAATGATAGTGGTTCATGAACATCTCTGTTTATAAAATGTACATATACATTTGCTACATTAGCAAGAAGTTAAACAAGAAGCAACAAGAAAAGAGTTTCTTCATAATATAATCATCAAATTTCCAGATATAAAAAAAAAAAAAACCCCTAATCCAAAAAAAGAAGAAAAAATTCCCAAATCAAAAACCCTAAATCGAATCAAAATCCTTTCTGATAAGAATAAAATAACCCAAGACAGCACAAACCGCAGCAACAGCATTGCCTTCTTTCAAAAGAACCTTGAACACAAATCCAAACACTTCTCTCGTAATCTTGCGAGCTTCAACAACCAAAACTCTTCTCGATTTCCCAAAAAACGCAAGCAACACAACCACCGATATCCAAATCACCATAACCGCCGGAACCGCAACCGCAGCCGCCGCAACCATCGACATGGCTCCAAACACAGCTCCTAACACCACAGACGCGTAAACCGCCGGTAATCTTGAAGGCGACGGCGATGACGTGTACTGGAGCTTGTACCAGCTAAGTACAGATGTAAGAAAGTTCCATGAGGAAGACAAGAGAATAGCGTAGACAGCTACGAAGAGACAAACCCATGTCCGTCTCTTGCTCATGATTCGCATAAAGATAAGGTACGATCTTGGAGGAGATAAAGAAGAGCCATTCGATGTTCTTGGTGATTCTGTTGAATCCATCATCGGAGATCTGATTGAGGGATTATTTTCTTGTGTGGGAATTAAAATATCCGTGATTTGAGATTTGTCCCAAGCTGATGAAGAAGGAGAAGAAGAAAGCCAAACAAAACAAGGGTGAAAGTCTTCAGATTTGGGGGAGATAGATTAGTTCACGTGAGTCCCACTCTTATGTCAAAGCGCGTGTTGTGCACTCGTTAGTTTCGAGGCTTGTAGTGGAGTACACGCGCTTAAGTGTCTTTTTATTTATTGATTTTCCCCAAGAGACCAGACATAAAAAAATTGGGAACAAATGAATATACATGGAAACTGCGTGTGAACTGTGAGATCAAAATATCATAATTTCCATTAATATCACATACTTACTCTTTTCTCCTCCCCAAATTAAGATATTAATCAAGATAACGCATTTTCTGTTTATACCATTATTTATTTATTTATTTTTATAGCAATATATATGTTTAAGAGGTAATCAAAACCCTTTATATATTAAAATATAGTCATTTTTATTTACGTGCCAAATCTACAATTTTCTTTCACTTATTATTTTAATTTTACTATATTTACTACCAAACACTTTAATTCTACTAAATTTATATACTTATTATTCTAAAATTAGTAACCAAACACATTTTAGTATTGAATAAATTTACCAAAATTAAAATTTCGAATTTTCAAATATTTAATTCTATGTATAAAGATTTTTTATGTATTAAATACATTAACTTTTTCAATTCAAAATTTATTTGATTAAATTAAACCAATAAAGTATATGAACTAAAATTTATACAACCATTCTCTTATAAATATTACGTATCTTGTACATCCATTCAACATAATCATAATTTTTTCTTAAAATTTTATTAAAATAGTTTGTTTATATCTTCTATTCATATATTTTTACTAAAATTGTTTTTGGAACTTTCTCAATTTAAAATATTTTAAAACACACAAAAAAATTTGGTTATTACATCTTGGAAGTAAATTATAAAATTTTTACAGTTAGTTTAAATCATACTATTTTAATTTTTTTTAGTTAATTAAAATTGTTTTGATTGACAGTGCTTATTTAAAATGTCTTTGGAAAAAAAAAAGATAACTTACATTGTATATACTTTTAAAAACTTATATATATATATATATGCTTATATTTATTTATATATAAGTATATTTATAATAAGAAAATTAGAATATGCATATATATATATATATGTATTATATTTATATAATTTTTAATAAAACGCTATTAAGCAATTCACCCACAATCACATATTCAGACTAACTTAATCCGGAGATCTGGTGATCCGAAAAATAATCCGATTTAATTTCTAAATTATGTTTAAAATATATTATGAAATCAAACACAATCACCATGTAATTTTAAACAGTAAATATTTTTAATTAACTAACAAAATATATATTTTAATATAAATAATACTAAAAATCATTCATAAAATTAAATAGGAGAAAATTCGGCCGTACATAGCATATATTCTTATCTAATCATTTAGTTTATAGTCGTATAGGAAGTTAGGAACAAACAAATGCGATTTGTCTTTCTTTTTTAAAATGCGATTTGTCTTAATAGTGCGCCTCTACGCTTATTTTAGCCGACAAGAAAAATAAAAGAATCATCTAACCTTTAATGATAATTTTCTTTTTTATATTTTTGTCTATCTCTTATGAAGGTGGCTAGAAAAACAATGGAGCGAAACTTCTTGACGTTTACCGCAATGCCAATTCTTGAATCCATGCGGTTTTCTATTTCTTATGAGTCTATCTTTTTTTCTTGAATATAGATTTTAATATTCTTTTGCGTCTAGCCATCAAATGAGTTTATCTAAGCATTTATTGCACTAATCATATATAAGTTGAGAATCTGTAATCAAATATTTTTAATTGTATATAGATATAGTATTCTTTGGTAAACCATCTTCCAAGTAATTGGAAATTTGGATTACTATATTTCACTTGACATACAGTATGTATCAATTTAACGTACTAATCGCACTGTGGTTGAAGCGCCTAAGTATTTTTTTTTTTTGAAGTTGACACGACGTCGAGAATTTGTGAGAACACTAAATAAATCACCTTTCTTGTCATTTTTTCCATTTTTGTAGTCTCATATCTATATTAATATTTTTGAAGTATATTTGAGAAAAACTCTTGAGTTTCAAAACTATTTACAAAAATTGCCATTATTGGGTCGGATCAATTTTGAAATCGGGTCACAAAATATCCGAAAATCTTTAATGAATATTGACACAAACAATTACCATAACAAATTTAAGCTAATTTCCTAAAATATCTCTACCTTATTCAAACATAAATATATGATTCTCCTTTCACTTTTATTTAATCTTATATTTAAATTATTTTGAATTATTATATAATACATTTAGTTAATAAAATATAAATTTTTTTTGCATATGATGTTATTAAAATTTTTTAAAACGGACATATATTACTCAATAAATGAATAAAAAAAATATGTGTACAATGTCCCACATCGCCTGAAAAATTGGACAATGGTTCAGAGTCATACTATAAAATAGACAAAAATGATTCCGAATACAAATGAGCAGGAATCTTGACTTATCATGCATCCAAATTTAAAAGTTTTATTCGGTTTATTCCGGTTCTTTATTTCAAAGAATTTAACTTTTAAAAAGTTTTAAAATATTATAAATATTTAAACTTTATTAAATTTAATTTTTTAATAAGCTAAACTTTATAAAAATTTTAAAATATTTATAATATTAAAACTTTTATGAAGTTTCAAATATTATAAATAGTTAAATTTTATAAGAAATTTAAATATTATAAATATATAAACTTTGTAATAAGTTTAAACATTATAAATATTTAAACTCTATAAAAAGTTTAAAGTATAATATTTAAACTTTTAGAAAAATTAAAATATCACGAGACGAAGTTATATGACGGGACAAGTTTGGATCGATATTAATACGGGATGGTATACCGCGGGTGAAATCTTAGAATTAACAATCAAAATACAATTATGCAATCTTAAACACTAAACAAAACAAACAATATTAACAAAACAAATACAACTTAAAATTTAAATTTTTTAGTTATAAAAAAAATTGATCCGCGGTGTACCGTGGGATAAAATCTAGTTGATGTACATTCAATTAATCCTCTTTTTATAATCCCATGACCGGAAACGAAGTCGAATTCCGGTGCCATACAACAAGGTCACAGTGGCAACACCACATGCCTATGAAGGTATCGGCATCTTTTCTAGTTAATATTGCTGTCATACATGTAATACTTAAAGAAGTGTGGGGAAACAATTTTTTAAAAAGACATTAGTTTTTGTCTAACAAAAACATCGTCCTGTCGTGTGAGGCAAGTAAATTAAAGTATTTCATAAATATATTTAGTATAAGACCTCTACATCATACAAAGTTGCAAACACACACAAACACGAGTGTTTGGCAACTTACTATTTGTTAATTATCTCAGTCAAATGATATCTTCCTATCACAATTCTGAACTTCTTTGTTTTGCATTCGTGATTGGTTTCTTATATCTTTTTCTTCATTGTTGTTTTTGTTTCATTCCCAATTATAAGATCTTCATAAAGAACAAAAAAAAAATAACTATTTTTGAAAAATCATTCTCTAAAAATATCATAGATTATTCAGAAAGGTTTTGAATTTGTATCCATAAATAAGTTTCTTGTGGCTTACCAAACGATATAAACCACGACAATCAAATCATTTGAACAAATTTTAAATGCTACATATAATTAATTAAGAAAAAACAAAAAAACTTGAATAATTTTTCAAACAAAATAATATAGTCAATACAATCAATCTAATAATTTGAATGACTAAAAATGGTAGTATCAAATTCTTTTTAAAATCCAAGTAATTTAATCTAGCATATAAGTTGACTAGAACAAATCTTAATACAATTATTTGAATTGGCTACTATTTTTGTAATTGAATAATGACAACAATCGCACATAACAGTTAAACTCACAATTAATAAAATCTGACATTTAATAAAAGAAAATTAAAAGAGAATGCCATGAATGAAGAGATAGAGAGATGTGGAGAAAAATCTAAGGGCGGCTAAGTTAGTTATGACATTCAGCTATTTCATACTGTATTCATACATTTCTACATTTTCTTATATCGATGATTGTGACTCACTGTGCGTAAGCGTTTAATCAGTCAAATCTGCTACAACCCAAAAAAATCTCAACTTTGCTTACACTTTCTCTTCGCAACCCTCTTTGATTCCATTCAACGCCTTGCCTAAAGTCAATCATCATCGATTTCCATAGATTTCTCTTGATTCGTTCACTGAATTCCGGCGAAAGTTTTGATTTTTTCCCGGTTCGAATCACTCTGATCTCTGTTTACGTGTTCTGGGGATTTCACAGTGTGTGGTCTCTCCGAAGAAGAAGAAGAAAAACACGATTTTGTTGGTTTTCGTGAACCGGGTTTTTCCGCTGAGCCGTTGAAGTTGTGGTTGTGTGTGTCTTCATTAGAACTCAGGTGTGGTTTGTTCTGAGTGGATTGAAATTAGGGTTTAGATTTCAGGGAAGTGAATGGATTGGATTGTGAATAAAGGTTTAGTTTTGCTATTGATTGGTTATGTATGTTTATGTGTATAGATTCATGTTTTAGAGCTTAGATGGGTTGCGTAAGCTCTAGGCATAGGCCTTTTAGAAGAAAGTCAACACTCAAAGTGTCATCAGAGGAGAAACGTTCCTCCTCGCGGATTGATTCGTCGAGGATAGATGATTGGATCCAACCGGGAAGTGGGTTTGATAGATCCAGTAGCAGGGGAGATGCCAAAGTTAGGTTGATTGAATCCGAAATGTTTAGTTCAGGTAGGTTACATGATCATCAGATTGGGAAGATATTGGTGAATCCTGATAAAGTTGATCATATGGATCGAGTTGTTCATGATCAGGAATTGAGAAGGGTCTCTAGTGCTGTTGTAGACCCGGATTTGGAGATTGATCCAAAGGTTATAAAACAGAAGCTTGATAGTAGAGATTCTAAAGTTCGGTTGATTGAATCCAAAAAGTTGAGTTCTAGTAGGTTTTCTGATCATCATCAGATTGAGATGGAACGAGAGAATTCTGAGATTGAAGCTTCGGTTCGAGTGGTTCCTCAGGAACTGAAGAGGGACCCGAGCGTTGCTGGTCCAAAGGACGCAGAGCGGAAGCAGGTGGCAGCAGGATGGCCGACTTGGCTGGTCTCCGTTGCTGGTGAGGCACTAGTGGATTGGGCTCCACGCCGAGCAAATACTTTTGAGAAGCTGGAGAAAGTAAGTTTCTTTTGTTAACTCTCTTTGGTACACAGATCCTGTTTTTGTTTAATAGAATATGATTTTTATGGATGCAGATTGGTCAAGGAACATATAGCAGCGTATATAGAGCTCGTGATCTTCTTCATAACAAGATTGTTGCGCTAAAAAAAGTCCGGTTTGATCTTAACGATATGGATAGTGTTAAGTTTATGGCAAGAGAGATCATAGTAATGAGACGGCTTGATCATCCTAATGTCTTGAAACTGGAAGGGTTGATCACTGCCCCTGTTTCATCGTCCCTGTACTTAGTTTTCGAGTATATGGATCATGATCTCTTAGGACTTTCTTCGCTACCCGGTGTCAAGTTTTCAGAGCCTCAGGTATTGCACATAAATGCTATGCTACCATAATTTAGAAAGTGTAGATTTTTTTCGCTTCAAAATCCGTGTCTTCTATGTTTCTGTTCTTTAGGTTAAATGTTACATGCGACAACTTCTAAGTGGGCTTGAACATTGTCACAGCCGCGGTGTTCTTCATCGGGATATAAAAGGCTCAAATCTACTGATTGACAGTAAGGGAGTCTTGAAGATAGCAGATTTCGGGTTAGCGACATTTTTCGACCCTGCAAAAAGTGTTCCATTGACTAGCCATGTTGTCACTCTTTGGTACCGGCCACCAGAACTTTTGCTTGGAGCCTCTCATTACGGTGTTGGGGTTGATCTATGGAGCACAGGTTGCATCTTAGGTGAATTATATGCTGGTAAACCGATCCTCCCTGGAAAAACCGAGGTATGCAAATTCTCGTAGATTTCATTTCCTCCAAATTTGGGGTGCATCTTGTTTGCTTCTACTCAAATGTAGCACTTAATCTTTCTAGGTAGAACAATTGCATAAAATCTTCAAGCTTTGCGGTTCACCAACAGAAAATTACTGGAGAAAACAGAAGTTATCGTCTTCAGCGGGATTCAAAACCGCGATTCCTTATAGACGTAAAGTATCAGAGATGTTTAAGGACTTTCCTGCAAGTGTTCTTTCGCTTTTAGAGACTTTACTCTCCATAGATCCTGATGAGAGGAGCTCTGCAGATTGTGCCCTTGAGAGTGAGGTAACTGGTGCTTGATGTTTTACTATGTTCTTGATTTCCTGAGGTCATGGAAGCATTATTTAGTCACAAAACTCTGTTTTTTGTCAGTACTTCAAAACCAAGCCATTTGCTTGCGATCCATCGTACTTACCAAAATATCCTCCTAGTAAAGAGATTGATGCTAAAATGCGGGATGAAGCGAAAAAGCAACAACCCATGAGGGCGGAGAAACAAGAACGGCAAGACTCTATGACGAGAAGATTACACGAAAGAAAACTTGTCCCACCGATCAAAGCAAATCACTCTCTATCAATGACAATGGAGGTAAGCAACTCTGTAAAAGGTCCTAATTTTTAAGGTCACCATGACCATGGAGGTGACTGTAAAGGTCTTAACTGTTAAGCAAATCACTCTTGTGGCAAATGCAGAAACAATATCAAGATTTGAGGAGCAGAAACGATAGTTTCAAGTCATTTAAAGAGGAGAGGACTCCTCATGGCCCAGTTCCTGATTATCTACATATGCAAACCAGAAACAATCAAACTGGTGGGAGAGTGTCACACTCAGGTCCATTGATGAGCAACCGGAATATGGCTAAGTCAACAATGCATGTAAAGGAGAATGCGCTTCCTAGATACCCTCCGGCTAGAGGAAACCCAAAGATGTTATCGGGCTCGGTCTCCTCCAAAACATTATTAGATCAACCAGTCATGAATCAAAGAAGGGATCGACGAGCATACAATAGAGCTGATACCATGGATAGTAGACATATGACAGCACCAATTGACCCTTCCTGGGTTAGTTAATGATCTCTGTTTTGATTTTCTTCATTTGTAGCAGTTGGTTGTTTTACTTACATTGTTGTGTTTCTGTTTGTACAGTATAATCCTAGTGATAGCAAGATTTACATGTCAGGACCATTGGTGGCTCAGCCAAGCAGAGTGGACCAGATGCTTGAAGAACATGATCGGCAACTTCAAGAATTCAACAGACAAGCGCAGAAGACACGACAAGGCTAAGCTCGCAATTATGTATCAAAGCATTGAGCTTTGTCTATAACTTGGAATCTATACCACAAAACCAGTCGAGTCAGATTTGTCATAAGAATCTGTTGATTTCATAGACTGGAATATGATAGGATATGCTTATGGCTTAAGCCGAGATTTATTGATTAAAATATTGTATTTTAAAGAGTCATTATAGCGTTTAGGCTTGAGATTCCGTAATCTCTCCTTTACATTTGTTATACTGAATAGATTGTTGTTTTGGTATTACATGGTGAAATTTAATATTTTGTATTGCCTGAGGAATCATCATCATCTCAGTGCGGCTAGAGAGTAGAGACCATAAGCTGGGCACAAAAAGTGGGCAACCCATCTTCAATAAAGATGTAACATAAAATTCAATCTTTTTTCGAAATTAACTGAAGATCAGAATATGATGTCATTCTCATACACAGAGTTCTGTGTCAGAAGGTGTCCTAAGATTTATCTGATTTCTCATCATTTCTTCAGTATACCAAGTTCAAAGCCAAAACAAATAACAATTGAATTGAAACAAAAACGTTGAGATTTTTCCATAAGAACAAAACCATGAACAAGAAAATAAAATAAAAATCAATCTTTTAGGAAAAAAAACTGGTATGAGAATCAGAAAGAACGTAGCGAGTTGAAATTTTATCGATCATATGAATCAAAAGATCATCACCAATCTACAACTTTCATCACATTCTTCACAAAAACCTTTTCAAAATCAAATAAACGAAAGAATCCGACAAAAAAATGCAGAAGATGGTGTTGAATTGACAATTGGTGACCTTATCTCGGCGATTGCAGCAAGGAGATTGCAATATATATATATAGGAGATGAAACAAGAAACCCTAAACCTAAAAGCATGTTTGAACACAAAGTACAATTTGGGCTTCGTTTGGATTCAAGTACACCACTATTCGGATTTGGCCCATTACTACTATCACAAGTGCAATATATATATATATTTCTCTTTTTGGCCCCTTATTTTGCTTCTAATTAAAATAACAGCGAGTAAGTTTTCAAATTTCTAAACATTACAACTTTATTTCACTTTCTCGAAGAAAGTACGTGTTTTTCTTCTCTTTCGCAACGCGATCGAACAGCGATGTCGTTGTTACACACTTTCAAAGAGACATTGAAGCCCTGTGGTAAGTTTCCATCATCATCATCATCGTTGCGAGTCTCATCGACCCAAGAATTGGAACCGTCGAGAAAGCCTCCCAAATCGTCTCTCTCACAGCAGCTACTGCGTCTCGATGATTCCTACTTTTTACCCTCGAAGCACGAATCTAAAATCTCAAAACCTCAGGTCGAAGATTTCGATCGTGGCGAAGATGATCACAAAAGAAATCTCAAGTTTGAAGAAGAAGACGAAGACGAAGACGATGAGACATCGATTGAATTTGGGAGACCCGGATTAAACCGGGCTGAATTTGACTATACCGGTCCTTATGAACCACTTGCGCTGTCATCAATCGGAGAAATTCCGATCATAAAGGTTGTTCTTCTTACAAAAGTTTCAACTTTTGCTCATGTTTAATGGAACTCAAGTGTTGATGATTCTTCACGAAATCTGGAAGTTGTTTGATTTTGCCTTATGATTCGGTGTAGGTACCGGCTTCTATCAACTGTAGATTGCTTGAACATCAGCGAGAGGGAGTAAAGTTTCTGTATAATCTCTATAAAAACAACCATGGTGGCATTCTTGGCGATGACATGTGAGTTCTTCTTTGTTGTGTTACAATGGCTCTGGTTTGATTGTTCATGAGAATATTCTTTTGCATTTGAAGCTGTAGCTGTAATAGTTTATGTGTGGTGATAATGGAACTCTGATAATAAGTAGTGACTCAGGGGATTAGGCAAGACCATTCAGACAATTGCATTTCTTGCTGGAGTGTATGGAAAAGACGGTGACGCTGGTGATACCTCTGTTTTGGAGGCTGAAAAGGGTCCTGTACTAATAATTTGTCCATCTTCGGTTATCCACAACTGGGAGAGTGAGTTTTCTCGATGGGCAAGCTTCTTCAAGGTTTCAGTGTACCACGGATCAAACCGAGATATGATTCTGGAGAAACTCAATGCACTGGGTGTTGAGGTACTTGTAACCAGTTTTGATACGTTTCGAATCCAAGGCCCCGTTTTGTCTGGGATTAATTGGGAGATAGTGATTGCTGATGAGGCACACCGTTTAAAGAATGAAAAATCGAAACTTTATGAGGCGTGCCTTGAGATCAAGACGAAGAAAAGGATTGGTCTTACGGGTACAGTGATGCAGAACAAGATCAGTGAGTTATTCAACCTTTTTGACTGGGTAGCGCCAGGATCACTAGGCACTCGTGAACATTTCCGAGAATTCTATGATGAACCGCTTAAGCTAGGGCAGAGAGCGACTGCTCCGGAAAGATTTGTCCAGATTGCAGATAGAAGGAAACAGCATTTGGTCAGTCTTCTGCGTAAGTATTTGTTGAGGAGGACAAAGGATGAAACAATTGGGCATCTGCTGATGGGGAAAGAAGATAATGTAGTCTTCTGTCAAATGAGTCAATTGCAGAAACGGGTGTATCAAAGAATGCTGCAGCTCCCCGAAATTCAGTGCCTTGTGAATAAGGACAATCCATGCGCTTGTGGAAGCCCGCTTAAGCAATCTGAGTGTTGCAGAAGGATTATTCCTGATGGAACTATCTGGAGTTACCTTCATAGAGACAACCCCGACGGCTGTGATTCTTGTCCTTTCTGCTTGGTGCTTCCATGCCTTTTGAAACTTCAGCAGATAAGCAATCATTTGGAGCTTATTAAACCAAACCCAAAAGATGAGCCAGAGAAACAGAAGAAGGACGCAGAGTTTGTATCTGCAGTGTTTGGGACAGATATTGATCTAGTAGGAGGAATTTCCGCAAGCAAGAGCTTCATGGACCTTAGTGATGTTAAACATTGTGGGAAAATGAGAGCTTTGGAGAAGTTGATGGCTTCTTGGATTTCAAAGGGTGATAAGATACTTCTATTCAGTTACTCTGTCAGGTTAGTTTTTGGATTTAATTCCAGGTTTTTATGAATGTAGGAGAATATTTGTCGTTATAAGCTTTTAATCCACTAAATTACAGGATGCTGGACATACTGGAGAAGTTTCTAATTAGGAAAGGTTGTAGCTTTGCAAGGCTTGATGGTTCTACACCGACTAATCTGCGACAGTCTCTTGTAGATGATTTCAATGCGAGTCCTAGCAAACAGGTTTTTTATTAACCAAACCCTATTTGAAAAAGATCGTCTTTCTTCTTACCTACTTCTGATCTGATGTTTAAATGAGCTTTTATGTGTCAGGTTTTTCTGATATCAACTAAAGCTGGTGGGTTGGGACTAAACCTTGTGAGCGCAAACCGTGTGGTTATATTTGACCCAAATTGGAACCCGTCCCATGACTTGCAAGCGCAAGATAGATCATTTCGGTATGGACAGAAACGTCATGTGGTGGTTTTTCGTTTGTTGAGTGCTGGTTCCCTTGAGGAACTAGTTTATACAAGACAAGTATACAAACAACAGCTCTCAAACATTGCGGTTGCAGGGAAAATGGAGACAAGGTACTTTGAAGGCGTTCAGGTATGTAAAAGTATACAATCTTTAATTTATTAGTCTCATTCAAAAGATTGTTCTCTCTTCTAATGTTTTGGTGCGTCTTATGATCAGGACTGTAAAGAGTTTCAAGGCGAACTATTTGGGATTTCAAATCTGTTCCGTGATCTCTCTGATAAGCTCTTCACTAGCGATATTGTTGAGTTGCATAGGGATAGTAACATCCATGAGAATAAGAGATCGTTGCTTGAGACAGGTGTTTCAGAAGATGAAAAAGAAGAAGAGGTCTTGTGCTCTTCTAAGCCCGAAACAGAGAAAACTATCCTTAAGGATTTGGGTAAGAATAAGACTGAACAGTACTCATCTCTCCTTTACTACATTTTGCGATAAGTCTTTTAAATCTTTGCTCGGGCTTGTGTGACTATTTATAGGCATTGTGTATGCTCATCGAAATGAAGACATCATCAACGGTGGAGAGGCAACAACATCAACATTTCAGAGGTTAAATGGAGATGGTAACAGTGATGCGAATTTAGAGTGTGCGGATCGCAAGAAGAAGAAGAAGAGAAAAGGTTGTAGTGAAGAGGATATGTCTTCTTCAAAAAGGGAACAAAAAAGAGATAAGTACAAGATGTTAGCCGAGTTTAAAGGCATGGAGATACTGGAGTTTAGTAGATGGGTATTGTCAGCTTCTTCATTTGATAGAGAGAAGCTACTTCAAGACTTTTTAGAAAGAGTCAAGTAACAATATCAGATTTCTTGATATAGATTTGGTTAATTAATTGTATATAGTAAGTTTACAAGATGCAGCAGACATTTGCTTGTGTTCTTACTTCTTACTTCTTATATATCGTAAGGCAACCCAACAAAAAATTGTACACAGAACTTTGTACACAGAACTGACAATTTCTTAGTTATCTTCTATGTGCCTTGAATCTTGAAACTGGTTTTGATGGTTGAGACGCTGAAGACTGTTTACATATAACAAACAAACAAACAAACAAAATGCAATAAGAATCATGATCCCTGCTGCATTGTGAGTGTTGTGTAGTTCGTGTGGTTAAAAAGTACCTGCGTTTGGCTGTGTGTGCTGGTCTCTTGAATGTGGGCATGCTCTACGATCGATCCAGTAAAAGCCTGCACGAGTTGGATCAGATATTTAGCAAGCTTAAAGGAAAATCAGATCTACCTGAACAAGTATACAACTAGCTAACGCTTGAGAGAAAGAGATATGTAACCTTGGTAGAATCAAACTCGGGCACTGGTTTCTGCATAGGTGTCTGCACCCAAAAAACGTTGGCATGATTATTTGTGAGATGTTTGTAAAGGTTAAATGTTGTTGGATAAAGATGAGCATAATGCAAGGTATTAGCTTGATTTCGAATGCAGACTGATCTATGGGTTCCAATATAGCTTATAGTATAAGATCCAAATACCTCAATCTTTTGTGGTCCTATAACACTGGTTTTTGCCTTTGCTCTGGAAACAGAAGAGGTCGCTTGAAAGTCTCTCCATGTTCCAGCGTTTTGCTGGGGGGTTCCACCATGTGATTGATCTTCTGGAAATAAAAGAACATAGATGTTGGTTAGAGAATGGTTTTCAGGAAGACGATTCAGTGTTACATATATTAATTTGACAATGAAGACTACTTTTCTGATGTCTGAAATGCTTTAGATCATAAAGCTAACCTTTGGGAAGATATTGTGCCATTGGTCCAATACACTGCCACAAAGAAATAACAGGTAATATCTGAGAAGGAGTGGTAAAAAACTAATGAAAGAAGAGAAGATCTCAATGAAAGGTTTTTCTTACATTGAGCGGATCATCTAGGTCTTTGTGTGGATGTTTCTCTGGTATCACTTCAATAACTTTGGCTTTGACTCTTGGCTGGATTAAAAGTAATTAAACATTAGGAAAAACCATTAACCATAAACATCAACACAGATGTGTAATTTCCTTTGAAAATACCTCTGAAACTCTGGGTTCGCTAATGGAAGAGCTATGGCTGGAAGCTTGCTTAGGAACAGATACGATAGTTTCCTGTTTCCTGGATTCAATCATATCACGGTCTGATATCATTCCTTTCACCAAATCGTGCTCGCTCTCCTCCACACTTTCTATAGGAGAATCATGTTCTTCACCTCTAGCGTCCCCATCCTCACCCTCCTGTTCTTCTTCCATTTCAAGTTCATTCAACCTGGACATGATTCGTGCAAAATCATCGTCTTCAAGTTTCTCAGTCTCTCCTCCAGGAAGACCAGAAGGCTCTTTTTCGCCTGACTGAATCACAGTTGCAGAAGAATCTTCTTCTACATACTCCTCTCTTATCTCAACAAGTCCTTCCTATAAAAAAATGTCAACACCACTTAAATCGCATATGCAGAATAGGACAAGGAACAAAGAATTAACACATGATCCACTCTCTCAACAAAACCTACCGCTGCTTCAGAAGCAGTTGTAGTGAAGAATGAAGCCTCCGTTTGAAAATCTTCAATCTCAGCTTTCAGAGAGTGAATTTGAGACTGTAAAGTCTTGTCTCTTCTCTTCAAGAAATCAACCGTTTGTTTCGATGTTCTATCAGTATAGTAATTCTCTCCCAACAACACCTAATATGAATCACCAAAACAATCATTTGCTTCAGTTTAAACCAATTTGAAGTTCACACTAACCTCAATAGCTTACTGAGAAACCCTTAAACCTCACAGCAAACGTTACTATCTGGAATCAAATTACAAATATCCTACAGTTGAAGTCGAAAAGAGAGGATATAAAATCATCATGAAACTTACCAAACACTCGTTGGTGTGAATCAATCGACCTGGGAAAAAAGCCATTTTACCGAATGGAACCTGTGTACACAAAAGCATCAGACACATTAACTGGGAACAAAATTAGATTACAAGAGGGGGGAAGTGAAAGGATGCAAAACTCACCATAATGTTGTGATGGAGCTGATCGGGAAGCTTCTTGACGAGATTGATGAGATTGTCGTTTTCATCTACGAACTGTTGAAGACGATTCATCTCTACTCGCTTCTCTCCGATTTTCTCCTCCACGTAACTTGCTGCTTTCCGTGCCTCCTCCTCTGAGAACAACGACGCTAACGGCGTCACTGTTCCTTTCGCCGGCTGCTCCATTCCGGTAAGGGTTTAATTAGCACAACGATGATTGCAGAAAAAAAAAACCCAAAAAAAAAAACAAATTGAGAGGGAAGCGAGTCAAGGCTTCTAAGTTATAATGAACTTAATGGGCCGATTTATAATGGCCCAATATATATATTTTTTTTGTTTTTTTTCGAAAATAAAGATTCCCTTGTGTAACAAAATTTGTAGTTTTTATCAACGTTTGTAAATTGTGTGATCTACCATTGTTATTTTTTAGGCTACCCAACTAACAAATGTTAAAAGTTTAAATTCTTTCAATATTTTGACTAAATCTTTATTATTTAAAGGCGTGATATATTATTACCCACACATGTGTGTCACATGTAATGCAAGTGTGGAGATAATGCAAATGGGTTGGCAAGTAGGCTTACACACGAGAAGAAGGCCGACAACATTATGTTACTTCAATTCATTACCAATCTGCAATTCCTTTGGATTCAATTCCGATGTTTCGTAGTTTTAACTATTTATTGAAAATACAAATTAAATGATACATTCTTTCTATGATCCAATGTATATTTAACATAACGCATCATTTACTTTACTACAAACGCTAAATAATTTGAGAAAAACAAAATTTTTAAATTGAACTAAGATCTATCATAAAGTTACCGCAACTGGCAATATACCATAATGATAAAATTATCACTAAATTTTAATAACTTATCACCCAAATAACGTTTGAAATAATTTATTAACTTACAAAAACAATTTTTTAATAATAAGTAATACCAGATAAAACTTACAAAAAATATCAAGTCACTGGTGGTGATTTAGTGGTCTTGAGAGTGAGTATTTTAGGTCACTAGTTCAATTCAATTCGAAATGGAGGATTTACACATTAAACGCGATACATTATCAATGGTTGTATTCCGAACACCAAAACAAATTATGGGATAAAGTTTCAGAACTTCTACATTTTATCAAAAAGAAGAAGAAAAAAAACAAATAAAGCAATATATATTAGTTTAGAAATTTTTATGAATATTCTACGGTCAAGTGCTTCTAAATAATATTTGATATTTTGCCTTTTACAGAAAAAAACTAAAATAAGTATGTGATATTTAAGTCAGGATGGACCAATGGCAAGCGTGATACATTTTCGGAAGTGAATTACGACCTCGAATTTTGATTATGTTTGGTAATCGGATAATATGTGTCGTTTCATAAATTTATATTTTATTTTTAATCCGGAGAATTGAAAAAACTAAGACGGAAGTCCAAACTTTTTAGATGCGTTAGTATGACCCAAAAATAAATAAATATATGATTAAAATTTAAGAGAGAAAAAAGAGGTTTGGCTGTAGAATTTACAACATGTATATAAAGCTTTTAATATAAGGGATCTTTGTATAATTTTTACAGTTTCTTCCCAAGGATCTTAATATAATTATTAGGAAAACAAATTATAAAATAATACAAAGAGTGTATGCCAAAAGGTAAAGAAGTTTCTCTATATCTCCTCCTTCGTCCTTTTTTGTTCTCCTTGTCTCTTTCCACCGGCAGGCACCGAACCAAAACAACCAAGGACGAAGAAAAATAGACAAGAAACCCCTCAAGAGAGAGACGTAGAAGGAGAGAGAGAAAGGTGAAAGCTTTATTTGTTTCAAGATCACTGTATCAACAACCAACAATGCCTGCTTTGAAGAACTTTTCCGCCGCCGATGAAGAGTACGACCAACTGGGTCGGGACTCAGAAGCTGACAGATTCAATCCCGAAGCTGACGAGAAAGAAGAAGATCCGGACAAAATGGATGACAAAGACGAAAGTGGAGATGAGGAAGACGTCGTGAAACGTGACGAAGTAGAAGCAGAGGATGAGGAAGCGTTAGAAGAAGAAGAAGGTAAAAGTTTCGTTGTTGCTGTTATTTATAGTCGTGGATGGATACGTATGTGAGATATATGAATCAATCAATGCGTGACTGCTTGAGTATGTAACATGAGGAGAGTGATCGATTTCTTTCATTGGTGCTTTTTAAAAACTTTCAGATTCTAAGGAAAGAAGTCAATCTTCTTCATCAGGAGAGCAATCAGAATCAGAGTAACACTTCTTTTCCCTTTTGTCCTTTTTCTGATTATTGGTTTCACTGTTGTATTTGATGGGTTTTAAGCGGAACTAATGTTCTTTGATGTCCTCAGTTTATATATTCTTACAAAAGTGTGTTTTGTTTCTTTGATCCGATACATTGTTTGGTTCTTGATTGCATGTTATAGTTACTGTCGTGTTTCTTCTCTAAATCACAAATTATTCAGCTCTCGTAGAAGAATAATCTAAGTGCCTAAGTTTTGATCTGTAGTAGCGGTGAATTTGACATTGTGCAAGGTTGATCTTGAGACGATTTATCGTCCAATTGACTTAAGCTTTCTGTGTTGATGAGTCTCGTTTTAGCTTAACATCGTTTTTTTGACTTAAACGGACTTCTTGATTTCCCTTGCAGATATATGGATATTGAGCTAGCGGATATCCGTAGGGACGTGCAATGCTCGATATGTTTAGGTACTTTCTCTTCTGCACATGTATATTTCAAAATCAATCGGCTTCAATTGCTCTTCCGGCACCATTATTGTGAATGTTGACTACCTACTTGGAAAATCAGGCTTCAGCTACTTTGATCAACTGACATAAATATGGTCATTTTAAAGAATCTGGCATTACACAAGTTTGTTGTAGATTGTTCTTGGATTGTCAACTTTTCTCATAGTCGTGTTTTTACATAATCATTCACTCTATATTGCATCGACTCTGTTACTGCAGTTTACTTGATGTGACTATTGGTTTTCATTTTCCAGGAATTATAAAGAAAACAAGGACTGTGATGGAATGTCTCCACCGGTTTTGCCGAGAGTGCATTGATAAGTCAATGAGATTGGGGTATGCCTTCCATTATTTGCATGTTCAGCATTATTTAGGGAGCCTATTGTGAAGCTTGTTCTGGGTTATATTAACTGGTACATGCATTTTCAGGAACAATGAGTGTCCTACTTGCAGGAAACATTGTGCAAGCCGACGTTCTTTAAGAGACGACCCAAACTTTGATGCCTTTATAGCAACTTTGTTTAAAAATATTGATAAATTTGAGGAGGAGGTGAAACATCAACATTTTTCCTTTCCTCTGCATCATTTTAAGAGAAAGGTTACTTATGAAAGATTCCTGATGTTATCTGCCTTTCATTTTTGTTCAGGAATTGGCTTTTCGTGAAGATGACGAGGCTCGTAATAAGCAGGTCAGAAACCCGAGGCATGGCCTCTCATGTAACAAAGTAGATTAAATGCTTCTATGGTGACTAAGTGATAGTTGTGCATCATTGTTCTTGTTTTGTAGATTCAAGAATCTATAGCTCAAGTATCGCAACGACAATCTGAGGCCCTAGTTAAAAAAAGGTCTTCAGGTAAAGACCCAGCGGTCTTATCGAGATCACGACGTATTGGTAGTGGCTCCAGAAGAAGAAGGAACTGCAGAAACATGGAACAGGATACATCAGAAGCCCATGATGATGAAATTGATGATAGAATCAACAGAGGCAAAGATTCTTCTTCAGATGAGCCCTGTGCCGAAATCCTGCTGAGAAAACGACAAAAGCGCTCTAAAGCTCACCCTTCTTCATCAAATGCAAACAACAAAGATAATTGCGCAGATAATGGCACAGAGCAGGCGCATCATTGGGACAGCAGAGGAATATCACCTAGGCTTGTGTGGAACCCGGAAATACTTGCATGGGGAAGAGGCGGTACAAGGAGTAACACAAGGCAAGGGAATAATAACCAAGGAGCTAGTAGTAAGAGGAATGCTCGCTTGACTAAACTTGTGGAATATCTCGGGAGCTTAGAGGGTAACAGTGTCGAGGTAACAAAAGAAAATGCTCTTTGTTGACCAGTGTTTATGGATTACAGATAATAAATAATGCCAAATTTTGGTTTTAAAAACATAAAATCTGTTCTGCAGTTGGATATTCATCTTAAGCTTTTCTCGCTGGATATAAAATGTTTACCAAACTTACTTCAGCCATATATTTGTTGCCGACCCACTTTGCTAGTAAAACAACTTCGCGAAGTGAGTTCTCTCCCTCTGGTATTATAATTTTGGAGTCTCCACTTGTGGGGATAAGAGTAGAAACCAAATTTGTTGCAATGACATGGATCCTGATACTTGTACTATCTGAATGTTGAACAGTATGTGGCACGCCAGTTGCAATTGAAGGCTGAAGAGGTTGAATTGTTGGTGTCTAAAGATGGGGATAGGGCAGTTGGGAATAAGACCTCAACAGAGAAGATGCAAAGTCTGCAAGATGATGAAACCTTGGCAAAGCTAAAAGTTTATTGCATTTCGAGCCATGGATATATGGTACTGTCACTATTATTAGTGTCTATAATTCATTTATTCTAAATCTAGAAACCTGTCTCTCGCAGTGATGCCTTCTGAAACTTTCCTTTGTTTGATTTATTTTCAGATTGTAGTGTACCGGCAAAAGCAAATCGGGTAGAAGAGGTTGAAGCAAGTGATTCAAGCAGTGTATATATCAATGAAGTAGACTGATATGCTTGTTTTCTTGGTCGTCTTTCTAGCCATGGTTTTAAGACACAAACATAAACATGTTTTTATGTAATGAATTTTTTTTTCCAGTTTAATAAACTTGAATCAGGATACATAAGACAAATGTACTGCTACTATATTAGTGAGAACAGGTTACACAGGAAAATTTAGTACTGAATCAATTTACAAAGGAAAATGTGGGTTCAAGCATTCATGAACATTTCAGCCTGCTTCTGCTTCTGCTTCAGAAAAAATTTACTGCACACAACTATCTCATCTGACCAGCAGAGGCGCTGGTAGCTGCAGAGACGGTTGGTCGAGCCATCATGGTTCTTCTCTCGGTTCTTTTAATCACTCTAAGATTGGGTGATTTTGCTTTTGTGGTCCCCTTGTTGGACCTATGTGTTACATGAAGTTTTTTAATCAGTAGGATACTAAAAAGCAAAGAGATTGGTGCTATGAAATCTGTTGTTGAATTGGAACTTACTTCTGAGGTAAGAAGGGTTTGCTGAAGTTAGGCACAGGTCTAGCATGAGGAACCATTGTCTTTCTCATTTGCTTCAGAGCTCTCTCTTCTTCCACCTGACAAAGTTGGCAGGTATTATATTTGAGCAAGGTTTATAGGGTCTATGCAAGTTAAGCGGGTGTAATAATGCCATACCATTTTTGCAGCTTCACTCTCTTCACGGTATCTTTTGTACTGATTCTCCTTCTCTTTGATCTGGTTCCAAATAGAATGGACAATCATCAGTGTCAGAGGTTATTGAAGCATTCTTTTGTCTGCTGAAATGACTGAAAACCTTACTTTATGATCAAAGTCTGCTCGCTCAACAGCTCGATGCTCTACATGAAGATTAAACTCCTGAATTTCTGTGAGGGGCATTCGTACTTTCTCTGGAACAGGAATTGGGTCCCTGTGTGATCAAAGCCATTGTGAGCATTTTGAAAACGTTGATAAAAGTTTCTGGAGATAAACAAATAGTAAAAAGGAGCAGGTCACTTACTCTTTTATAACTGGTTGTGCTTTGAAGAGCCTTTTCTGGGCTTCTTCTCTCTCCATTCTCCTTCTCTCTTCCATTTCTCTTCGCAATTCCTCTTCGTGCCTTACTAGACTCTCTAACTGGAACGGTTCTGGCTGTGTGCATTGCTTAGGTTCTGGTTTTGGCGGTACCTGAGAGTTGGAACACGTAAGATATGTCAACACCTTCCATCTCTTTCGCAACTCAAAAAACAAAAGTAAGGAAGAAAAATAAGAAGTTTAGGATGTGCATACCACTGGATAGTCCGTCGTGTAAGGATATGGGTTTGCCTTTGGAACTCTTGCCTTTTCATCTCCTAATTTTTTATGTGTGAGCTCCGTAAAAAATTTCTTCTCTTTCTCAGCGCCTCGTTCCTGGATTCCACAAAGTAGTTTTAAAAGAACGGTCAGTAAAGATTGGTGGCAAGTCACTTTTGACCTTAGAGAGGTTGTTCGTTGTATACATACTTCTGTCCTAAGATTGAAGGGGTTTGGAGCAGTGTTCCTTGGTAGAGGCTTTTCATGGCAAGATTCGGAGTTCAATGAGAGCTGAAAAGAAAAAGTTGTGTCAAACACCGCGACATCCATTGGAAAATAACTCGAGAAGACTTACATAGAGCGGGTTCTGTTAGTTGAAATATACCTTGTCGAATATATCTAAGACAGAATCTGGTCGTGATATCCTCTCATCTGTCGCAAAGTGAAACTCTTGAGGTATGGTGATGTGCTTCTTGGTGTTGCAAAAGATGCCCATCTCTCCTTTACTTTCAAATATCTGGATGATTTGATGTGATTTCAAGTTAGATTAAGAGAGAGATAAATGAAGTAAATAGTATTAAACTACACCACTTCAGTATTAACCTTTTTGTTCAAAGGTTTTGCTTTGAATTTTGGTGCCTTCTCCAGTTCCTCTTGCTCAAGTTCCGCAGTAGTTTTTGTTTTAGTAGGACGAGCTCTTAGCATTGTTTGGAGCACAGGGCTTTTTGGTTCAGTAAGGTGAGGCCTCCAATCATTATGCTGCGTGCGAGGAAAACAGAGGCATATCAGATGGCATGAAACCAACTAACCAAGTGTTTTATGCATACGTACAAATTTTCTGGGGGTGAGAAGAAGCACTATACCAGCTTAGACACTTCCGTTGAAGCTATTGAAGATGTCTCTGCATGCTGGTTAGCCCTTGCCATTGTTTGGAGATGAAATTCCTGCAACAGTAAGAAAATGAGATATTTGTAGATAATAACAGATTCATTCAGCTATGAGTCTGTTCTAAAGTGATGATACTCTTTGATGGGGGTGTCTACCTGAAATTCGGGCAGATGTGGTGTACTTCTTTGTGGCGCAGGCAGAGCTGGAGCTGCCAAAATCTGCATCAAATAACAGAATGCATTGGTTTTGTTTAGTTTTCTATTCTGACGTACAGATTTACCTCGGTGGAACTATATGCATTACCTTCTTGTTCACAGGTCGAGCTTTAAACTTGGGAATCTTTGCCAACATCTCTTCCTCAAGTTCTGCACTACTCTTAACTCTCAAAGGACGAGCTCGTTGGGATGTCACAAATTCGGGTTCCTTCGGTCTTGTCAGTGTCAGCTTAGGTCGGTTCTGGACAAGGAAAACAGCACAATCCTGGAATTTAATCAAAGAGATTCCAAGAAAACGATACCAGAGAGTTTAGTCAAAGGAATCAGAGAGTTTCAATTGTTTCTTACCTGTGAAAGAGAAGTACTGCCGTGAGGCAATGACAGGTCTCGGGTGCTTGTTTGGAACTTCTTCATCAATTCAGCAGTTGAAACAAAAGGCGCAGGTGCAATTTGCTCACGGACATAAACCTTAAAAAGTGAAAACAACAGTTTAGAGGGTCTGACAATAATTTTATACAAGCAACCGTGAAGAAGCACAACGTACCTTTCTGTTCTCCTTCGGAGTGTGCTTAGTTACTGAAGGGCATACGTTAAAACCGGTGTTAACAAGACCTTGTCTAGTCTTGTGGAGCAGAGTTGTTGGTTTTGGATTGAGAATCTAGAAAAATCAATGATAAAGAGGAAAAAATTTCAGTCATGCAGTGAGATATGGAGTGAGTCATGCTGATTGTTAATCAATATGGCTCACCTGTCTTGATTTTCCATCATCTAGCTTTTGCCTTTTGATGGCTTGATTCTCCTGAATCAGATTGGTAGTGCTAGCTATGTTTCTAACAATCGTTTCCCTGTAGTGAGACAACACATAAAAAAAAAAAAAAACTATTACCAGAGGAACGTGAGACCAGGTTTGGGTATCAGAATGGTTATGAAGAATATCAGCTACCTTTTCACACTTTTCTGATGGCTGCCTTTGGCTTGAGACAACTGTGACTGGTTTTTTGGCCTAAGTGCAGATGGATTCCTCAGTAGACTAGCTATCTTTCTAGCAGTTTGCTGCTTTTTAAGGTCCATCGACTTTCCTCCTTGAGAAAACTGCATTGGTGGTTTGGGTGTGCAAGCAGGAGGAACGTTTTCCTTGTTTTCTATCTGCTCAGTCGTCGCATCCCCGAGATCACTGTTGAAAGAACAAGAAGCAAATAGTATTAGAACGGCCTCTCATCTCACTTGAATGCAAAGCCATCTCCCAAAGAAGTACAAAGAACCTGGCGTCTGCAGTCTTGTTGCTGTTAGACGGCTTAATTGTGCTTGCTTCAGTAGGAGTAACTTGTTCTTTCTTGGTCTCAGAAGACTGCGATTGTGAAGGTATAGTTGCAGCAACTGGTTCTGACGGCTCTTGATCCTGCAAAGTGCGTACAATCAGAATGATTAAAAGCTGATCTTAAACAACAGTTTCCTGCTTGTAATGGATAAAACAGAGTTGATTGAAACAAAACCTTGAGCGGTTTCTCTTCGTCTTCTTCATTGAAGTTGCACATGGCCTCTACCTTGAATGATCTCCTTGCTTTGATTCTAGGAACCGAAGCTGCACATATATAAAAGACGAAATCTTTGAATTGAGAGAGATTACAGTCACCACAATTCCTAATTTCTGCATCTCAGAACAGAAATCAGTAAACCCTAATTTTACTATGTCCACAAAACTGAGATCAAATCAGAAACCCAAAATCAGAGATCTGAAAAAGATCCCAATTCGTTGCGAAACCTAGAATCTAAGAAATCAAACGCCGAAAACGAAAGGTACTCGATGGAAGAAAAAAAAAGAAGAAATTTCGTTTTCTCAGATCAGAATCAAGTAAACTGTGTTCTGATTGAAATCAAATCAGAGAAGAAGATGGACAAAAAGAGAGGAAGGAAAGAAACTCACGAGAAGGAGCGCAGCTTAATGCCGATTGAAACCAGAGCTCTGCTCGGCGAGACTCATCTTCCGTCTCTCCAATAATGAAATCAAACCACCGCGGCGCTAAGAACTCATAGGTCTCATCAACCATCGTCGTAACAACACTACCAATTGATTCCTCCGCCGTTGCTTCCATACTAAAATCACAGAAGTAGGAGAGAGAGCGTGAGAGAGGAGCGGGGAAGTTGAAGAGAATCTGGATGTGGAATTAGGGTTTACTTTTTTGTTTTTTGTTTTCTTGGTTCCTTTCTTTTACAGAGGGAATGTATGTATATCTGTAATCAGAATAAAAAAAGATGAAGGAAGAAGGAAGAAGATCACTAACGGTCATATAAATTTTGAATAATGGCTTCTTCATACTCTTAACGGCCTTATTTTTTTCCTTTTTTTTCTTCCGTATCCGTCTCTTATCTCTAACGGCTATATTTCTCACGCCTGTGTTATTTCTTCATCCTTGAAACTGTGTCGTTTCCAACTTTTCCCCTTAGATCAACTGAACTACTGTCCGTTTTGATGCTTATCTTATCTCCCTTTTTCTCAGTTCTGATCACTTCACCCATTCAGAATTTGTTTTACTGTGATTGACTATATTTCGATTACCATGTATCATGTAAATAATGGTAAGAGTTTGAAAAATATATACAAATTCTTGTACGTATGAAAAAAGAAAAACACCCAAAATTAACTAAAAACTCTTGATACTAGAGTTTTGCTTTTTCCCATTAAGCTAGTATATATATCTTACAATCATTTTTTTTTAAGTCTTAATTTCATAAAATTATATGATTGGTTAAAATTTAAGAATTTTGCTGATGTTCTGTTGTCCCATGGATTACTATCTTTTTATTTTTGTCCAAGTTGTTCTATGGAGATTATCAATATAACATTTTATAAGTAGATTATTCCATTTCGGATGTTATTCCGATTGCACTTCTCGATTCTGATGACCATCACTAGAAAAGGAATATAAATTATTAAATTCTATCCAGAATGGATTAGACATTGATGGGTTGATCCAAACCATTAACGTTATCCAAATGTTTTAAATGGTGATCCAATCCATTAGCTTAATGGGCTGCATTAATCCATTACCTACTTAAATTTTATGGGCCAAAATATAATTATATAACTACCTTGAATTTTTAAAGTGGGAGCTGGCAAAGTTGCCTCATTAATCAGGTTCAATTATTTATTTCCTTGCACATTTTATAGTGGTTTGTAAACCATACAAAATTTTGTTGACTACAAGTACAACCATATTTATTTACACCTTTAATTTATCAAGAAAAAAAAACTATATGTATTTATACAGTAAACAAGTTCAAATGACTAAATGGTCCAAACTCAAAGTATCATTGGGCAACTTACTATCATCTGTATTTAGTCCTATAATTAATATTTGATTTGAATAACTTCAGATATTTATAGGAAAGACAAGTAATAATTTCAATTGACTATGTCAAAAGTTGTCCAAATTCAAAGGAAATTTCATCCAAATTCTTAATTTAGAGAAATTACTAAAGTCTAATATTTCTCTTTTTGGTTTTTGCTATTCCAAAATATAATCATACAACTACCTTGAATTTTGAAAATGGGAGCTGGTGAAGTTATCTCATTAATTAGGTTCAATTAATGGGATATGCTCTTCGTAGATTATTGGTCTCGCTGTGTTCCACCATCTCTTTGTTTTTTCTTGAAGACATATATAGAAAATTCACAGTCAAACTCTACAATGAAAATTGAAATTTAGTTTAATGTTGTTGAAGTCTTCGAAATAAATGTTTCAGAAAATAAATTAAATATCACGAAGAACAAAAAAGATCGTTAACCCACTTAGCTGCAGGTAGATCATCTTTAGATATGATCATGTTCATCTCGTTAACTTCTGCTTACTGGATATGATCGTGAGTCCAAATGCTGTAAACGTCCACACCATTGGATATGATCGTATTTTTTTCATATGCTTCTTTTTGTCTCGCATTTATTTTCAATATATAATTATTTTGAAATTTTGACAACAAACAACGTCCTTTTTCTATATATATCCCTATTATCATAGTAGGAATCTTCATCGTTCCCTCTCACACTACTAATTAAACGAAAATTATCATTTAACTTTCTCTCTCTCACTCACTAAACAGAAACCCAATGGCGACTTCGCAAGACTCAAACCCACAAGTCCAAAAAGAAGCTGAAGTCACCGCACCAACCCTAACACACGTCCCAACAAATCCTCAACAAAATGCAGAACCTTCGCAAATTGTTCCAGTCCCGTCGCCAAAAAGTGAATCCAAGATCGACGTGTTATCGGAGACATCAAAGAAGCCTGATGATCGTTAAATCTCTTCGCCAGCCGAGACCCAAGTGTCGTTAAAGAAGGTGGAGGCGCCTGAAGATCTTCCAACCCATCCAAAAACAACTGAAGACGTGACTCGCAAGTCGTCGGAGCCTGAAATCCACGAAATGCCGTCGTCTGTGAACTCGTGGGAGATAATAGAGGAGACTGATACGAACTCGCAGGGATCTAGTACTCCACTTCCGATCTCCACTTTTCCAACGCTCGACGAAAAGCACGTCTTGAAGAAAATCCCAAACCCATTGGTCCCAACTATCCGGGATGTTGAACAGCCACATAATGACCCAACGGAGAGGGCTCTGAACTTCGTAGCTCGAACTCATGAGTTTATCCGGTGGGCTATAGGTAGCGTTATCCTTTTCGTCCCCATACACTACCTCATCGAAGCCCAGAAGGAGGAAAAGAAACCAGGTGGTGTTTTCTCTCCTCATCAAATTCTTTCAATCATCAAAACGAGTATCACCAAGTTACTCTTCGGATTTGACATTTATCTCGCGTACCCCTTCTGTTTCTTGCTGTTCGCATACGGAACGTTTCATCTGACGGCCTCCTGTGTATCTAGCCCCACTACGGCTATAACATTGGAATGGATTAGCTTAGGCTTTGGGTTTATGACCCTAGGAGTGGTCATCTCTTTTATTGGTCTGTGGGTTTTTACTGGCTCACTCATAACCTCTGCTGCCATTGTCATATGCCTTCTTCTAGTCAAACGCTGCTACATAAGTTCCCAGGAAGAGAAGAAGGACGTGGAAGCGGCAATATTAGTCTAGATTCATGTTTCTTTATTAGTTTGGTCGTTATAATAAGTTTGGTTATGAGTTTCGTTTTCTCCTTTTATTATGCACTTCAGCTACGTTTATCTAGTTGTCGTTTAGATCTACTACATTAGTTTCAATTTGAATAGAAGTTCCTTCTTTATTTTAAAGAAAATTTTAAAATATTCAGACTCATCGAGATAATGGATTTATTTTTTTAGTGTTGAAATGTAAGATTCTAAAACAATTTGCTGATAAAATATATGTGTTGAGATTCTGAAGAAGGTTATTTTTTGAATGAAAAAAATATCCACAAATGCTATAAATTTGACCATCATTTAGTGGTCAAAAATTTCACGTGTAGAACTTCCATGGACAATTAATTTTTTTTTTTTTAATTAAAAAAGTTTTAAGTCTATGGAAAGTGCTACAAATGGATTTTCAATTATTTAGAAGGTTCTCAATAAGAATTCGTATCAGTAAACAACTATAAGAAGCGATGAGAATGAGGCCTTATTACCTTAAGATTTCATATCGCAAGCTATTTGATTCCAAAACTCTAAATATATATTCTAGTGATTCCAAAAGTCACATTTAACAATCGCGCTCAAAATTAATTTAACGTTTCTCCTTGAATTGAGGCATCTTCTACAAACAAAATTCCTACAGATTTTTTCTTTCTTCCTTGCAATTCTTTATTACAACTAGTAATGTTATAATGGGCTAGTCCACTCCATTTAAACACATCTCATTTAACTTTAAACTCATATGAACTTATTTAAACTCCATATATTCTGTCAATTTAAATCTGCAATGACCCATTTAAACTCATTTAAACTGAATACTTGTTTTTTCTTTTGCTAGAGATAATAATTACGAAAACTGAAGACTGAAATAATTAGAAGCAAAACAGATTAATAATAATAACAACAAATTCGGCTAAACTTGAATTAATTATAATTCATAAAAACATAGATTTCAATAACAAAATAGACAAAAGAAGAAAATGCTAAGTTTTCCATAATCTTCACTCTAATCCAAACTCATGTAACAAAACGATTAGAAACTCATGTTTCATGGCCACTTGGTCTCCTATTCTTGAACTGTCAACTCTTAAACTTGTCGTCTTACTAGCATTTTCATAGCCAGTGTCGCCAGTATCTTCTATGATACCTATAATTCAACATGTAAATTAGTTGAAACAATCACTTAGTTGTAAAGTAGTTTTTGTAAATCCTAAATTTTTACCTTCATATTCTGAAAAAACGCATAGCCAATTGCGAGTACACAATAAAGCCTGAACATTTTTTGGAAGTAAACAATTTTTGTATGGTGTCAACACTCTAACTCCAATGCTGAAAGCCAAAAAGTGAATCCAAGATCGACGTGTTATCGGAGACACCAAAGAAGCCTGATGATCGTCAAATCTCTTCGCCAGCCGAGACCCAAGAGTCGTTAAAGAAGGTGGAGGCGCCTGAAGATCTTCCAATCCATCCAACAAAACTGAAGACGTGACTCGCAAATCGTTGGAGCTTGAAATCCACGAAATGTCGTCGTCTGTGAACTCGTGGGAGATAATAGAGGAGACTGATACGAACTCGCAGGGATCTAGCACTCCACTTCCGATCTCCACTTTTCTAACGCTCGACAAAAAGCACGTCTTGAAGAAAATCCCAAACCCATTGGTCCCAACTATCCGGGATGTTGAACATCCACCCAATGACCCAATAGAGAGGGCTCTGAACTTCGTAGCCCAAGCTCATGAGTTTATCCGATGGGCTATCAGTAGCGTGATCCTCTTCGTTCCCATACAATAATACCTCATCGAAGCCCAGAAGAAGGAAGAAAAAAAACCAGGTGGTGTTTTCTCTCCTCATCAACTTCTTTAATTTCCATCATCAAAACAAGTATCATAAAGTTACTCTTCAGATTTGACATTTATCTCGCGTACCCCTTATGTGGCTTGCTGGTTGCATACGGAACGTTTCATCTGGCGGTCTCCTATGCAGGACTGGTCCTTCCATAAGGCAAGTAAAGCCTTATGCTTAGGCCACACAATATTAAGTAAAACATTGAGGCCACATAAATGAAGATGTTAATGGTCTAGTGGTATTACCATGCAGTTTCGAGTTCACATGAGGTTTTCCATTTTCTGTTTTGTTTTTAATTTTTCTTTTCTTTTCCTAAAATCTTCTCCTTTACAGAATTTTGTTTTAGTTATTTTTCTTTTATTTTTTTCTTCATTTTTTTGTTAATCACATTTCACATCTATACTTATTAATTTAAAACTAAAATCAGTAATATATTAACGTAAATAGTAAAACACATAGAAAAATATAAACTAATAATACACATATTCGGTCTAGTTTATTTATTTTTAATATATATATATATATAATTTTAATAACTATGTAAAAGTTTCACAATATAAAACCACACTTTTATAATCTTGCTTTAGGCTTCATAAACTATAGGACCGGCTATGCTCCTATGTATCTAGCCCCACTATGGCTAAACTATTGCAATGGTTTAGCCTAGTCTGTTGGTTTACGGCTCTAGGAGTGGTTATCAATATTACTGGTCTGAGGGTTTTTATTGGCTCATTCATAACCGATGTAGTCATCCTGGGCTTTCCAAGCATACGCTGGTGCATACGTCGCCGGGTAGAGAAAAAGGACGTGGAAGCGGCAATATTTGTCTAGAATCTAGCTAGGTCATGTTTCTTTTAATTAGTTTGGTTGTTATAATAAGTTTGGTTATGAGTTTAGTTTTATTAATGTACTTCAGCTACGTTTATTTTCTTGTCGTTTGGATCTACTATAGTACTAGCTTTAATTTGAACAAAAGTTTCCTTCTTTAATTTAACAAAATTTTAAAATATTCAGATACATATATTACTTACGAGATAATGGTATTTGAAAGAAGAAAAAAACCTTGATTTGTAATTAAGATTCTTAAACAATTTGCTAATAAAAAAAAAAAATATATATATATATATATATATATTAGGATATATATCGGTCAAATTTCTGAACGATTGCGAAAACACGCACACTTTGGTAACGGAGTTGGGCCAATTTGTGTCTACGTCTCCGGATCTACTACAGATCTTTTGTTATTAACAGAGGAAATTTATCTATCATGAACAGTAATTCTGACGTAAACAGTAATTTCGTCGTGCACAGTTACTCCGACGTGAACATTGATTCCATCGTAAACAATAATTTCAACGAAATTACAATACTCTCAACTCACACACCCAAACCCAATTACACTCACAAAAAAGAACAAATCTCTTTCTTTCAAAAAAAAAAAATTATTTCTCTCTCACACTCTCTTCTTCTTCTTCCTTTTGTTTATGGTTTTGGGATGAATTTTGAGGAAGAAATGATCAAGTATTTATAGGAGAGATTAGGGGTTGTTGGGAGGTTTGGTGAGATAATATTGTTGACAAAAACAGAGCATTTTCTTTTGACTATTTTTGCCATCCTTAGCCAATATTTTTGACTAACAATCTCCCACTTGAAGACTGATTTTAATCCGTCTTCACACCTTGATCAATGTAGCAGGTCTTCACGACTTATCACTCTAGCAAGCCAACTGAGATTACACATAACCTCAGCTTTTCATTCGGCACAACTTTTGTTAGCATGTCTGCCAGATTCTTATTTCCTGGGATCTTTTCAAGTACCAGCATTCCATCTTCTAAAGCTGATCTGATGAAATGATATTGAAGTTGTATATGCTTCGTCCGAGCATGGTATATCGGGTTCTTTGCCAAATCAATGACACTCTTACTATCAAAATACAGTACACTTTCATCTTGATCATGGCTTAGCTCTCGCAGAAATGACTGTAACCACATCATTTCCTTTGTTGCTTCCGTCACAACAATATACTCAGCTTCACAGCTTAATAGAGCTTTGATTTTCTGCAACTTTGAAACCCAACAAATTGCAGTACTACCAAAAGTGTAAACATACCCTGATGTGTTCTTCCTACTATCAATGTCGCCTCCATTGTCAGCATCAACATATCCCTGCAATCCCATCTTAGACTTCTTGAAACATAGCGACAAAGTTGGACTCCTCTTCAGATATCTGAAAATCCACTTAACAACCTTCTAATGTTTCTTGCCTGGATTGCTCATAAACCTGCTAACGACTCCCACTGCATGTGCAATGTCTAGTCTGGTACATACCATCACGTACATCTGGCTACCAATAGCAGAAGCATATGAAACCTTATATATATATGCCATTTCATCTTCAGTCACATGTGACTGATCCTTGGATAACCGAAAATAATTCGCCAGGGGAGTACTAACCGGCTTCGCATCATCCATGTTAAACCTATTGAGGATTTTCTTCACATACTCCTCTTGTGACAGCTCAAGACGCTCCTTGCTTCCACTTATTCTCATCCTAAGAATTTGTTTCGCTTCTCCCAGGTCTTTCATCGCAAACTCTACTGAGAGTATTGCCTTCAGCTTGTCAATCTCCTGCAAGTCTATTCCCTCTATCAGCATGTCATCAACATACAAAAGTAATATCAAGTAAGACATCGTCAGCCTCTTGAAATGACAACAGTAGTCAGCCTCACACCTTAAGAACTCAGCTTTCTTCATAAAGCTATCAAACTTCTTATACCACTATCTTGGAGCTTGTTTTAACCCGTACAAACTCTTTTGCAACCTGCATACCAGCTTTTCTTGTCCTTTGACCTCAAATCCTTCAGTTTGCTTCATGTAAATCTCTTCCTCCAACTCACCGTGAAGGAAAGCCGTCTTTACATCCATTTGTTGAAGATACAAATCTTCCTTTGCAACCAAACCAAGAACAATCCTGATTGTCACCAACTTGACTACATGGGAGAAAATTTATGTGCAGCCAACACCTTCTTTCTGTTGGAATCCTTTCATAACCAGCCTCGCTTTATAGCGTTTGCTTGCATACTGTTCTTCTTTTATCCGGTAGATCCATTTATTATGCAACGCCTTTTTCCCCACAGTTAGCTCGGTCAAATACCAAGTATGATTGGACATTTGCGAGTCCATTTCATTTTTCATTGCCAACTCCCACTTAATCGACTCTTCCACTTGCAATGCTTTTTCATAGCATTTAGGCTCACCTTTATCTGTGAGTAACACATGTGAAGAGAAGGGGAATATCTTACAACCGGTTTACTAACCCTTGTAGTCAACCTCAAAGAGGTAACAAGCGTATGCAGAATGACTATTGTCTCATCATTCCCATCTACCTCAATATCCTTTCTCTGAGCTTATTGCTCTTCTGCTGCTGTAGTATCCTACATCTCTGGTGCCAGGATATCTCCCAAATCAACAGCTCCAAACTCTTTACTTCCTGAGCTAACTTTCAGTTTATCCTTATACAATACGTTTTCGTTGAATACAACATTCCTGCTGTGAATGATCTTCCGATTTTGGTCATCCCAAAACCGATAATTAAACTCGGAGTCACTATAACCAATAAAGTAACATTTGTTAGATTTTGCAACAAGTTTACTTCTTGCAGCGTCATCAATGTGAACATAAGCTAAGCAACCAAACACCTTCAGAAAAGAAAGATTTACTTTCTTACCGTTCCAAACTTCTTTAGGGATCTTGAATTCCAACGGAACTGACAGTCCTCTGTTTATCAAGAAGGCTGCAGTATTGATTGCATATGTCCAAAACATCTGATACAATCCACAATGGATTTGCATACTTCTTACACGCTCGTTTAGAGTCTTATTCATTCTCTCCGCTGTTCTATTTTGCTGGGGTGTTCTAGGAATAGTCTTCTCCATTTTAATCTCACTATCAACGCAATATTTTTTGAACTCGCCGATGATGTACTCTCCACCATTATCAGACCTTAGACACTTCAACATGAGATTCGTCTCATTCTCAACCATGGTTTTCCATCTCTTAAAAACCGTGAACACTTCATACTTGTTCTTCATGAAGTATACATATACCTTCCTTGTGGAGTCATCAATGAAGGTCACATAGTAGTGTGATGCTCTCAATGATGCAACAGGAGTAGGTCCCCACAGGTCACTATGTACCAACTCCAACTTCTCAGATTTCAATTTTCTGCCATCACATGAGATACTAACCCATTTCTGCTTTCCAAGAATGCAACTTCCACACAAATAATAATCCACCATCTTCAAATCTGGAAGTGCACCATTCGCTACCATGAACTTCATATCTTTCTCGCTCATATGCCCTAATCGACAATGCCACAACTCAATTTTTTTGATATTCTCGACAACAGCATTTGTATCTTCATGGGTTATCGTCATATAAAGTGTGTCTCTTTTATGAACTTTTGCAATCAACATGGAACCCTTTGTCACTCTCCATGCTCCACCACCAAAATTGACATCATGTCCTGTATCATCAAGTTGTACTACAGAAATTAGATTTCGCATCAACTTTGGTAAATGTGTCACATTTGTGATCTTCCACACACGTCCATCTGGTATCTTCAGGTTGATGTCTCCAACACTAACAATGTCCAAAGGTAATCCATCTGCTAGATATACCTTTCCGTAATTTCCAGCAACATAGTTTTCCATTATGTTCTGGTGGGCCGTGGTGTGAAAAGAGGCTCCTGAATCAAAAACCCAAGAATCGATCTGACTATCAGCTAAAAAGATCGATGCTTCTGCTGTGTCTACAGTCACAACGTGAGATTCACTTCTTCTTGGAGAATCAGCTGATACTACCAATGCATCAACTATTACTACATTGGTCCTAGCTCCTCTGTTTTCTTCCTTCTTCAGTAATGCTAGACAATTTTTTTTATGTGACATTTCTTGCCATAGTTCCATCATTCTACAGGCTGTCTGGTCTTAGAATGACTCCGTCCATTACTTGACTTCCTTCCACCCTGATTCTGGTTTGTTCTATCTCGACTTCTGCCTTTGTTCTCAATGTTGAAAGCAGAACTAGTCGAAACTTCTCTTGTATCTATCCTTCAAACTTCCTCGTTAAGGATTCGATCTCGAACTTCAGTGAATTTAAGCTTCTGATTACCAACATAATTAGTAACTGCTGCCCTCATGGGCTCCCAACTATTTATCAGAGATGCCAGCAAAATCAAAGCATGCACCTCATCATCAAACTCGATTTCAACCGATGACAAATGGTTGATAATCGTGTTAAACTCATTAACGTGCGCTGCTGCAGGACTACCATCTTCCATCTTCAATTGGAAGAGCTTGTTCATGAGAAATACCTTATTGTTGGCAGAAGGTTTCTCATACATATCCGAGAGAACTTTCATGAGTGATTATGTGGTATTCTCCTTCGAAACGTTGTGAATAACGTTTTTCTACAGTATTAATCTAATAACACCCAGAACTTGTCTGTCGAGAAGATCCCACTCTTCATGATCCATCTTTTCAGGTTTCTTGCTCAGTGGTTGATGGAGCTTCCTTCCGTACATATACTCTTTAATTTGCATTCTCCAAAATGCATAATCCGAACCATCAAATTTCCCGATTTTATGTACAGAACCATCTTCGCCTTCCATCGTTTCTGATTATTTTGCAAATCACTGTGTATTAAAACACCTTCGTCGACAAACCAATATTACCGATGAAATTTGACTGAAATCACCTTAACCTTGCTCTAATACCAGTTGTTAGGATATATATCGGTCAAATTTGCAAACGATTGCGAAAACACTCACACTTTGTTAACGGAGTTCGGCCAATTTATGCCTACGTCTCCGGATATACTACAGATCTTTTATTATTAACCAGAGAAATTTATCTGTCGTAAACAGTAAATCTGTCATGAACAGTTACTCCAACGTGAACAGTGACTCTGTCATGAACAATAACTTCGACGAAATTACAATACTCTCAACTCACACACCTAAACCCAATTACACTTACAAAGAAAGAACAAAACTCTTTCTTTCACAACGAATTATTTTTTTCTCTCCCACACTCTCTTCTTCTTCTTCTTCTTTTTGTTTTTGGTTTTGGGATGAATTTTGAGGAAAAAATGATCAAGTGTTTATAGGAGACAAAAACAGAACCTCTTCTTTTGACTATTTTTGTCATCCTTAGCCAATATTTTTTACTAACAATATATATGTGTGTGTGAGATTCTTTAGAAGGTTCTCAATAACATAATGAAGCCTTAATACTTTTCAGATTTCATATGGCAAGCTACTTGATTCCAAAACCTTAAATACATATTCTAGTGATTTCAGAAGTCACATGCAACATTTACGCCCAAAATTAAACGCTTCTGCTTGAAAGGAAGCATCTTCTACGAAAAAAAGTCCTACAGATTTCTTCTCCCTCTCTTTCAAAACTTTATTACAACCACGTGCTAGCTCTACCAAATCTGGTAAAACGATGGGATACTACCAGTTTGAGTGAAAAAAATCAATTCCAAATATTAAGATTGAACCAGCAGGAATCGATTAAGGAAGAAAAGAATGTCACGTTTATTGCTATAGTAATATTAAAAGAAAATAGATTTAATTTTTCCTTAGTTCTAGGAACTTTATTACCATTTTTTCATTTTCAAATCATGTTTCTTTGTTAGTAGGATCGTGTATTGATTTAGTTATTTTTCCTTCTTGTATATATAGACTTTAATATCTAATGAATTTGAGAGACTTGAAAATTGACAAAAACAAAGTTTATCTATTTGGTTATTTGTTTATGTGTTACAGATAACACACTCTTAGGTTTAAGGAGGGACCAACGCAACAATTGGTATCAGAGCAGTTCTATTCTTTTGTTGATGGCATTCTTTAAGAATCAAGGTTCAACAAAACATCTTCAAAATTTCACCACAAAACCAGAATCCATGGATCTCTACAACGACATCTATGGAGCTCCAATCTTCGATGTTTACGACGACGACGAAGAGCGAGCAATGACAGTTCTACGTGCAACCATGAAAGAAGTTATTACTGGCTTTAAACGGGATCTATACGAAGAGGTGAAGAAGATGGTACAATATTGGAAAGTGGAGATGATCAACGATTTGCAGGTTTCAACAAAACCTCAACCATTGGTGACTTCATCACTCAAGCAATCAACAACTTCACCAAAACACCAACAAGCTCGAATGCTTCCGATTAGGTGCCACCATCACACTTCACCAAAACGACACAGATATATGAGGGAGAGAAAGACGACACATACAGAAAAAGAGGAGGAAGAAGCGACAAGGAAAGAAGCACATTACGGTGCACTAGCAAGCACTTTCACTGATGAGATGCCAATCACCTTATTCCCATGTTTTCATTTTCAAATCATGTTTCCTTGTTAGTAGGATCGTGTATTGATTTAGTTATTTTTCATTTTTGTATTTATAGACCTTAATATCTAATGAATATAGAAGACTTGAAAATTGACAAAAACAGAGTTTTGTTATAAATAATAGATGAATGTACATTATAAAGTCTATCTTCTAGAAGTCTTTAGAATTACTTGTAACCGAAGTCTTACTTTGTCACCAAGTAAAACTCTTTATTTGTATTCCTATATAAAGGACTCCTTATTCATTAGAATATATACCTAACACTTATAACTCTTTTCTCTATTCACAACACGTTATCAGTACGAAACCCTAACTGACTGAGGTAAGAAGTATACGATATATATATATATATATATATATATATCTTTCGAGATTAGAACTATGTTTATATCGACTCATGGTTCATAATATTGATCCACACTTATCGATACTTAATTAAATATTTTTTATTATAAAAACAAACAACAAACATGAATCGATCGATAAATATTTTATAAATCGGTAAAGCATGATTCAATGAAAAAGAAAATCATACTTACCATTTGTTTTTTTAATTATTACGGCAGGATTTAATAATTTTGTATCAATAAAGAAGAGAATCTTGTTACTTTGTGTTTCATTAATATATATATATATATATATATTAAATATATCATTTAATTTGATGCTTATTGTTTAGTTAATATTTTATTATTTATTTATTTGATTATCGATACATGCGATCTGTTAATTACGTTCATGGTTTAAAGATATTGTTTCATTAGTTTAAAGCATCTAAATCCCTATTTGATTATTTGGTCAATATAGTCATGTTTAATTAATTAATATATGATTTCGTTATTGTCGTACATGTGTTATTAATTTAAAATTGACTTCTCCATATAATGATGGAGTATTTGATATTTGAGTATCGAATATGAGATTCGTTTGTCAATTGCTATTGTTTAATACTTTTGAGTTTGTTATTATTATCTATTTAGTTTTGATTAAAAAAATAATTAATAATTGCATCTTGGTTGATTATCATATCTTAGTTGATTATCATACTTTTATGAAATGTGATTAATTTTCTTAATATTTTAGTAAATCATGTCAAAACGTACGAGCCTTGAATTTGGAGTTCTTGATATCAGTGGAGACAACTATTTGACATGGGCATTAGATATTGAAATCTATATAGATTCAAAGGATCTTTTTGATACCATCAAAGAAGGAAATCAAACTCAAAGTAAAGACAAATCAAAATCTATGATTTTCCTTCACCATCACCTCCATGAAGATCTCAAAAATGAATACTTGAGTGTGAAAGATCCACAAATCCTTTGGAATGATCTAAAAGAAAGGTATGATCATCAGAAAACTGTGATTTTACCTAAGCCTCGTTATGATTTGAAGAACAATGAATGGTGGAGACATATGTTTGGCACACAATGCAACTAGTCACACTATTTTAAAAAATATGAGATATTCCTCTTCTTTGACAATGAAAGAAGCAAGTGTTAGTACCGTAACAAGTAGTGCAAAGATAATTAAAGGTTCTGGAAGAGTAAATATATCATTGCCTATAGGAACGAAATTAGAAATTGTTGATGCATTATACTCTCCTAAGCTTCAAAGAAAAGTTTTAAGGACATCTGCAGAAATGGATACCATATTGAGACTATGAGCGAAGGTAGTATCGAATACCTTCAAATCACAAGTAATACCTGATGCTCTAAAAATATTGTGGAAAACTGCTCGCATTTTCCACTGGCTTATATTATACTACAATTGATATAATTGAAGCAAATGCTACAGTAAACCAGAAATCCACAGAAAATATCAAAGTTTGACATGACGGGTTAGGCCATCCCGATATAATAATGATGCGAAAGATAATCATGAATTCATGTGGACATTCATTGAAAAACCAGAATATTCTTCCTAATGATTTCTCATTGCTGCTTGTTCAAAAGGCAAGTTAATTATACGGCCTTCACCAGCAAATATAAATTTAGAATCGATCAATTTTCTGAAACGCATACAAAGAGATATTTGTGGCCCGATTCACCCATCATGTGGAATCTTTAGGTATTTTATGGTTTTAATTGACGCATCTACTAGATGGTCGCATGTATTCTTGTTATCAACTCGAAACCTGGCGTTTGCAAGATTACTTGCTCAGTTGATTAGACTACGAGCAAATTTTCAAGATTTTCCTTTAAAGATAATTCGTTTTGATAATGTTGGTGAATTCACATCTCAAGCGTTTAATGACTATAACATGTACATTGGCATAAGTGTTGATCATTCTGTAGCACATGTTCACACACAAAATGGCTTAGCAGAATCACTAATCAAGCATCTTCATTTGATTGCTAGACCATTACTAATGAAATCAAAACTCCCAATATCTGCTTGAGGACATGCCATATTACATGCGGCAGCATTGATTCGCATCAGGCCAACAAAAAATCATAAGTTCTCTCCACCACAATTGGTCATGGGTCATGAACCAAATATTTCTCATCTCAAAGTTTTTGGATGTGATGTATATGTTCCAACTGCTCCACCACAACGATCTAAGATGGCACCTCAGAGGAGATTGGGGATATATGTTGGATATGATTCCCTATCTATAATTAAGTATTTTGAGTCATCCACAGGGGATTTATTCAAGGTTCTATTCGCAGACTGTCATTTTAATGACGCTGTTTTTCTAACATTATGGAGAGAAAATAAACAGGTGGAAAAATATATAAATTATAATGAATTATCAATATCTTATCTTGATCCTTGGACTAAAGAGTGTGAATTAGCAAATCAGTTGCCAGTCGCGTTTACTGACCCAAAAAACGTGATCAAATCACATATACCAGCTGTAAATGCTCCAATAAGAAAAAATATCCTGGAAGGAAAAAATCAAACTACTAATGAGTCTAAGTCACGTTTGAAGCATGGTAGACCTATTGGTTCCAAAGATTAAAATCCTCGAAAAAGGGCAGAAATTAGCAATGGTAAAACCGAAAAAATAATTATGAATGAGGAATCTTCAGAAGAGACCTTAGACATGACAAAGAAAGAAATTCAAGTACTTGACAATGAAGAGATCTCAGTTAGTTTTGTCATGTCTGGAATAAAATGGAACCGAAAGCAAATCGACGTCGATAATATTTTTGCATGCAATGTAGCAATTGATGTTATGGATGAGGATCATGAACCAACATCTATTGAAAAGTATGAAATGTGTACACAAAGAAGTGATTGGCCAAAATGGAATGAAAAAATAAATGCAGATTTAAAATCTTTTGCAAAGAGAGAAGTATTTGGACTAGTAGTCCGTACACCTAAAAGTGTAAAACCAGTGGGACATAAATGAGTTTTGTGTATGAAAGAAAAATGAAAATGGTGAAATTGTGAGGTATAAAGCACCTTTGTTCGCATAAGGATTCTCACAAAGACCTGAAATTGATTATGAAGAGACATACTCTCCTGTGGTGGATGCAACTACTTTCAGATTTCTTATTAGTCTGGCGATAAAAGAAGGACTTGATTTACATTTAATGGATGTAGTCACAACCTACTAATATGGACCACTCGAAAATGACATTTAAATGAAACTCCCAGAAGGATTTAAATTGCCTGAAGCAATAAATTATAATTCTCGAGAACAATATTGCATAAAATTAAATTAGTCTCTTTATGGATTAAAACAATCAGGATGTATGTGGTATAATCGCCTTAGTGAATATTTGTTAAGAGAACTTGTTAGTTCATGCATCTTTATAAAAAGATTTGGAAAATGATTTGTTATAATTGCAGTATATGTTTATGATTTAAATATTATGGAAACTCCTGCAGAGATTTCCTTCACAATATAATATTTAAAGAAAGAATTTGAGATGAAAGATCTTGAGAAAACAAAATTTTGTTTGGGACTACAAATTGAACAGTTAAACAATGGAATTCTGGTGCATCAAGAGACATACACAGAAAATATGCTCAAAAGGTGCTCTATGGATGAAGCACACCCCTTGAGTAACCCAATGGTTGTAAGATCACTCGATGTGTCAAAAGATCTGTTCCGTCCTTGGGAAAATGATGAAGACGTTCTTGGTCCTGAAGTACCATACTTGAGTGCAGTAGGAGCATTGATGTACCTTGCTAGTCACACAAGACCTGATATATCATTTGCGGTGAATTTATTAGCAAGGTTTAGCTCATGTTCAACTCGAAAGCATTGGAATGGGATTAAACATATACTTCGTTACCTCTAAGGTACGAAAGACACGGGTTTATTCTTTTCTAATCTATCCAAGGAAGATTTAATTGGCTTTGCAGAAGCATGATGCTTATCTGATCTCCATATTGCTAAATCGCAAATAGGATATGTGTTCACATGCGGAGGTACTGCTATTTCTTGGCGCTCTATGAAGCAAACTATTATAGTCACTTCTTCTAATCATGCAGAGAATTTAGCCCTTCATGAAGGTAGTCGCGAATGTGTATGGTTAAGGTCCGTAATTCACCATATACGAAAAGATTGTGGTATATGTATAGGGAAAAACGCTCCAACAATTATGCATGAAGACAATGCAGCACCCATAGCACAACTTAAAGATGGATACATTAAAGGTGATAGAACAAAGCACATTCTACCAAAATTCTTCTTCACACACGACCTGCAGAAAAATGGCGATGTACGCGTTTTATAAATCCGTTCGAGCGATAATTTGGCTGACTTATTCACTAAGGCACTACCTAATGCTACTTTCAAGAAGTTAGTTCATCATATCGGATTACACCGTTTCAAAGATCTCGACGTATGTACTCATGAGAGGGAGTAGTTGTACGCTGCATTTTTTTTTCTTAACCACGGTTTTTTCCTTTTGGTTTTCTTGGTAAGGTTTTTAATGAGGCAGCATTTAAGCGCATTACGAGTTATCCTATTATAATGGACATCCAAGAGGGAGTGTTATGAATAATAGATGGATACTCATTATAAGGCCCATCTTCTAGAAGTCTCTAAAATTACTTGTAACCGAAGTCTTACTTTGTTACCAAGTAAAACCCTCTCTTTGTACTTCTATATAAAAGATCTCTAATTCATTAGAATAGATATCTAAATCTTATATCTTTTTTCTCTATTCACAACTAGTTTATTTCTTTAGTTATTTGTTCATGTATTACACATAACACGTCTTTCAGTTTTGAGGAGGGACCAAGACAACACCAAAGTTATACCGATGGAAACTTTGCGATGTTTTCTTGGCATTTAATTTGGCTCAAAACAGTGTTTAAAACCTTATTACAGCTTGGCTATGCATTTCACTTTTATAAGTTTGTTGCTCGATAGTAAAATTTTGATTTGATTAGTGGTACAGGTGTTTGGATCTAATAATAGCTAACAATTCATGAATTAGAGAATTGTGGAAAATATGTTCTAATATTTCTACTTCTAGCAGTTCTCACATTTAATTTATTCTTCTACTTTTGTTTCATCTGTTTTCTCTAATATCATCGTTTATGTCTCATTTCTCTTTCTGTTTTCTCTTGAATCATCGTTAGATATATATGATCATTCCATGTAATCTTCACACATAAAATAAATCATTAAAAACGCGACAAACAAAATGAATTCTTTGCACACAAAAAAAACAAAAACAAAAACAAAGTGAGTTCTAAATTCATTTACGTTCATCAAATTAGAACAATAAACAATTTAATATTATTTGTAATTTTAAAATCTTTAAATGTTAAAATAATTTTTATAAGAAATATTTTGAAAATTCAAAACTATATTTTCTTTAAAAAATCTTTATACTATTATTTTTGCTGAATATTTGCTGAATTTTTCAGTTTTTTTTTTGTCCTTTGATTTTTTATCTATTATATATTTATATTATACGAGAGTGGAATACAAGGTAGAATACGGTTTTGGTATGACAAAATCAAACTAATTTTTCAGTACTAATATAGTTTTGCCGGGGAAAAAATTGTGCAGTAAAAAGGGCAAGTGTAGCCCATCTTATTTTTTACAAAGTCCACTATAGTTAAAGAAGAAGAACCTATAAGAAAGAATCCATAAAACAGGATCTAATCTGAACACATTAAGAAAGAGAGGCCCAACTCGTTGACAAGCCCAATCGGAGAAGAAGTGGAAAGTCAATTCCCGACAAAGATGAATAGAAAAAAGTCAGTCGTGAGCTCGGCATTGTGAGGACGGATATATTATCGACAAATTCGGGCGTTGGTAATAAGTTCATTTCTTGTATTATTAGGATTGCTTGATAACCTGCTTCTACATCCAGTGCCGGCCATGAGGCCAAACAAGTCAAGTCTAGGCTTGCGGCCCTCATTATATTAAGTATTTAAGCGGCCGACATATTCCAAATATTTTATAATAGGCTTGTGGTTAATGCAGCAGAAAAACTTGACGGAGTTCAGAGTTCGAATTCTCATAACTGCAAATGTTGTTAAATTATTATTTTTCTTAACATTTTAGTAATTAACTAGATTTTTTTGTTAAGTTGCTTGTACCTCTAAACTTCGTAGGGTCGGATCTGTCTACACCTTACCTTAATAGTGCTACAAAAATATTTGACAAAATATTTAAACCAATTGTCGTGAGAAATTTTCAGTTTATAGTTAGTAATTCTTTTTTTTTTTTTTTTTTGTTGTCAACTGCTTTATTTGAAAATTTCAAATGAGCCAATGTGAGGGGACATTGTTTACAAAAGTTATATAATGCAGTACGGTACGAACTTCTTTCGCAAGTTTATCTGCTTTAACATTTGAGAGTTAGAGAAAAGAATGTAAATTCTTGTTTGTCTAACTGAATCTCCTCCAAATATGTTGCGAAAGCAGGCCAATCTGCGTGGGAAGATACCATCTTTACCAGATCTGAGCAGTCAGTTAGAAACGCTATCTCTCTCTCTTGTCCACGCCAATCATGCACTTCATTGCCCAAACTAAGGCTTCAACTTCTATATGTAGAGGTGATAGACTTCGTCGAAGATTGACAGCGCCCATGGAAGAATCAATATCGTTTAATAGCGAGCAATACCATCCTATCCCTGAAAATTTATCCGTTACTTTCCAAGACCCATCCACGAAACATTTGTAACCTCGATAAATTGACTCATGTAGACTACCTACGTGGCCAATTTGTTGGTCTATTCCCATTGAGCCTTGCATTTCATCCGTAAGTTCTACCTGAGCAAGTTGGCAAGATTGTTCCTCATTCTTTGCAAAACGCAGGACCTCTAGTGGGTTTGTATCTATGTTTTCATAAATCTTCGCATTTCTAGCCTTCTATATATACCAAATTATCCATGCATACGATGCATTAAAGATATCCGGCGGGATTCTCCAGAACAAGAAATCCATATTTGCGTACAAAGACTATGTTGGAAAAACCCCTATTGCCATTGGGATTTTTGATAACGCCCATATTTGTCGGGCTGGTGGGCAAACGAACAATGCATGATTAATTTTTTATTCATCCTCCCTGCATCTTTGACATTTTGCGTCACATTGAACGCCCATGTGTCGTAAATTTAGTTTAGACGGACATTGAACTCTCCAAGTAAAAGCCTGCAAATTACTAATATATGGGCCAACAAATTTTTGCCGACTAACCTCTGCTTTTATTAACCGTTCCAAATGATATCCAAATTTTACCGTATATTGACCCGATTTTGTAAAATGTCATCTTGAAATATCAGGTTTTGAAGGTGCTCCCAAAAGAATTGCGCTTACGAGGGGGACATCATCCGGGTCCAAAATAGCCTTAAGCAAATCCATATTCCAAGAATTTGTTTCACCATCAATAAGATCTTTAACTGTGAGATATGGATCTATAATTGCACCTTTGTTTTTTGCTGCCTCGAGAATTGAGCTGGAATCCATGGATCTTTTCATATTAAAATAGAGTCCCCTGAAACAACTCTTTTAATAAGCCATTTCACAACCAGAGGTCTAGCAGAGATAATACTTCTCCATCCAAATGATGGAGTGTATGCTTTTATTGTATCCAGAGCGTCAGAGTTCCGAAAATAGCATCCTCTGAAAACCCGTGCAAATAGCGAGTCAGGAACCGTTATCATCCGCCATAGTTGTTTTGAGAGTAATGCTGTGTTAAATTCCTCCACACTTCTAAAGCCAATGCCACCCTCGACTTTGCTATAACAAAGTTTATTCCATTTTAGCCAATGCATTCCTTTGGTTTGACCATTTGTACTCCACCAGAATTTTGCTATTGCGCTCGTAAGTTTTGATGTGATCGATTTTGGTAGCCTAAAATATGACATGACATACGTTGGTAATGCAGTAGCCACATATTTAATCATGACCTCTTTCCCACCTTTTGATAATAGTTTAGCCGACCACCCATTAATCCTACTTTGCAACCTGTTTCTTACAAATGATAAAATCTTAGTTTTCGAACCACCCAAACTTTCCGATAAGCCCAGATAGGAGCTCATACCATCTATATTTGTAATTCCCAAAACCTTCTTCAAGTCCATTTTTAAGGACTCTTCAACCTTGTGGCCAAATTGAATCGAGGACTTTGCAAAATTTATTTGCTGGCCCGAAACCGCCTCATAATGTTTTAAAATACCTAAAATGATATCCTTTTGTTCTTTATTTGCCTTGCAGAAAAATAAACTATCATCCGCAAATAAAAGGTAGGAAATCAGGGGACTTGTGTTAGACACTTTAATTTCGTTGATTAGTTTCTCTTGTTCTGCTTTCCGAATATTAGCAATCAAAGCCTCTGTGCATAGTATAAATAATTAGGGTGAAAGCGGATCTCCTTGTCGTAACCCTCTTTCTGGGACTATCCATCCTCTAGGTTGTCCATTAATAAGAACTCTGTACTGGACTGATGTTATGCACCACATCATCCATGAGATCCATTTTTCACAGAAGCCCATTTTCTTTAGTAATATTTTAATAAAAATTCATTCAACCCGATCATAAGCTTTGCTCATATCTGTCTTGATAGCCATAAACTTTCCTTGATAGGACGGATTCGTTCGTACCCCATGAAATATCTCTTGTGCTATAAGAATATTATCTGAAATTAGTCGTCCTTCGACAAAGGCCGATTGTGTTTCAGAAATAATCATTGGTAAAACCTTTTTGAATCTTTGACAAAGGATCTTCGGAATGATTTTATAACCCACATTACAAAGACTAATAGGTCTTAGTTCCGCCATTTGAGTTGATCTTTCCGTTTCTGAAATAAGACATATATTTGTCATATTTAACCGCTTATCAAAAGTTTCGTGCTGTAAGAAAGAGTTAACCATATGTAGCATGTCGGTTTTAATTGTATTCCATGCCTTAAAAAAAAATAACGCCGTCATTCCATCAGGACCGGGTGCCTTCTCCGGGTTCATCATGAATAATAATAAATCATTATTATTATAAGATAGTGAGGGTACTATGGTACAGAAGGACGGTTTGGATGGAGCAGAAGCGGTAAGAGAGGTTTCGAAAGAAAAGCTGTTAACTCGGTCTAGTAACACTGTTGGGGAGGTAAGGATGGAGGAGGAGGAGGAGGAGGAGGAGGAGGAAAGAGAGGTTTTAAGTCGGATGGATAACATGGCTGGGGTTGGAAGTATAGAAGAGGATAATGAAAGCTTGGAATCGAGGGAGTATAAGAGTTTCATGGAGGTCGATGATGTTGGTGAGGAGGTTCGAAAAGAAGATACAAGCTTCATAGACACCATTGGTTCTTTAGAGAAAGGTTTCGTGGATGTTGGATCATCGGGCAAAGACAAGGATAATGGTGCGAACAAAGGGCGCAAACACAAGGGTCCAACGCACCTAAAAGGAGTTAGCTCAAAGAAGCGACTTGCACAAGTGTTGTCATCTCATCGCATAAGACTGCAACAAAAGGTTGAGGATCAAATGGGTGACGAGGCTAATCCAGGAAATCAAGGTACAGTGAAGGGAGGACCGGGTGGGGCCAAGCCACCAAGATCAAAGATTGATAAATGAAAATTTTGAGTTGGAATTGTCAAGGACTCGGGAATAAGGCTATAATAGGGTATTTTTGGGATTTGTAGAAGCAACATCGACCGGATTTTTTGTTTCTTTCGGAAACAAAACAACAATCTTATTTTTTGGAAAAATTTGTCAGACATTTTAGTTATAAACATTTAAAAACGGTTAATCCTCATAGTTGTAGTGACGGTTTAGCACTTTATAGTTAGTAACTCATTTAATCGTTTTGCCCTGGTTGGGTTATTATTGTTTAGTTGCTTTCTTGTGTTATAATTCCTATGTTTACCTAAAAGCCTAAAATTGTTTTGAAAACCAAAACGTCTAATTCGATAACTTTAATATAATTAATTCACAATTTATAAAGCCATCATGTAATGAAGTTGGTCCTTAGTATTTCGATATATGTTGAGAATTCGGGCAAAGCAAAGAAATTTTAAAAAACGTAAGCAAGAAAACAATTGTTTTAAAGGTGAATACCCTTTTGTCTCTAAGGGTTTTTTATACAAATATTACAAATCCTTGACCAATATTAAAAATTTGAGATGAAAACTACAAAGACATTGAACATAAAAAAAAAAAAAAAAAGAGGTTATATGTTGATCCTAAACCAGTGGTTGAAATAAAGGATCATATTCATGTAGAAAGATGTGTGCAATTAAAGAAATATATAAAAAGAGACACCAAAACCCAAATACTACCCCAACATATATATAGATCAAAATCGTAACACTATCGATGGGAGTCGCTAATATGATGGGGTTTAGGAAGAGATATCCCACAAAATTGCCGAGATATCCCGCTCCCATGGCCTCCAACGGCTCGTTAGACAGTCTGAACTTAATTTCAAATAATACCACACAGAGGTACATCAAAAACATGCAAAACTCATAGTCAAGCACGTCGACATATAAGCCATATTTATAGATAATATGAACATTTATCAAGGTGTATGCGATGATTATCAGGGAATGCATCACTATTGAGTAGACTCCTCCCACGAACACCCTGCCAATATATAAGTGATACAATGATGAAAGTTTTAAACTGAACTCAAAAACTTACGAATTATGAGGTCAAATCTGTTGGACCGCAGATTAATAAATTTATTAGTCTATCTATAAAGATAAATTACCCATATATCTCACATTAGAAAGTGTTTATGATCAATTATTTTTATCTTGAGTTATATCATTTTTAGTTTTTGATTATACGAATTTTATATTAGAAATTAGTTTTTCGCACTGATCAATATATCAATAATACATATTCTATAAATTATCTTGGCTTTTAGTTAAATATATTGGATAACCTAGTATGTAATGAAACTGAAATATATAAAACGTGTGATACTAAATGTGATACTAAAGACACTCACATGCTGATACATCGAAGTCCGGCGGTTTACTATGTCTCTTCTTTCTGTAAGAGTATCGTCCATCTAAAAAAATATATATCAAATTTAATCTCAAAAAAAATAATGTGAGCCTAAATTACTTTTTTTAGAACACTGTCTTTAGTTTTGCTTAGAAGAATGACTATGAATGTACATTTTAATCTATAATCAAGTCACACCAGTTAAGAAAATTAAAGTTGTACCAATATCGTTTCTAAACAATTACCAAAAAAATCACATAGATGGTATCTCATCAACAAAAATATAAAGATTCAAAAAGATAAGGATTCCTGGTATTCCATAGTTTTATTTTTGAATTTTTTGGGTTTGCACGGTTTGTAAATAATCATTCACAACAAATTTAACATTTGAACCCCAAAAAAAATGGCTTAAAACTGACCGATGATAGTTTAGTGACAACGACGTAAATAGTGAAGAAGACGAGAGACAGTTGTGGTCTTGTGGAGAGGAGAGCCGGATACGAAATCTTTATATTAATAAAAAGAATATTATATATATAAGTATATGTGTGTAAGTCTATATATGTTTACAATACTTGTTGAAATTTTCTTTCCCTACTCTTTTTTCTTAAAAAAACTGTTTCACTACAAAGGCAAAGAAACATATGAAAAGGGAAAAAACTATATATGGATTGTAATATATATGTCAAGACAAAGAATACATCAAAATTTACAGTTAAATTCAACAAAAATAGATGATATGTCTAATATAGCTTGATATATTTACACTTAAATTAATACATATACATCAAAATTCAGAATATAGATATAAAAAACAGGAAAATTAAGTAATTTTATAATTTCAGGATATCAAATTTTTTAAAGTACTATCTAAAATTATAAATAAATAAAAAGAGATTTAAACATAATAACTAAATAAATTATTATACTAGAAATTGAAAATAAAATATGTAAGACTTTATTTTTATTTTTTTGCTAAAGCTTTGTAAAATTTCTTTCTATAGAAAGATGTATATCTAATTTTGAAATTCCATACTCAGCATTCCACTTGATGTATTCTTTTAGCACCAAATTAAGAAGCTTTGGGTTTTATGGAACAGTGACATACGGTACGGACATAGAAGATACCTCCAAATTAGTAACCAAAATGAAATACCGGTCCAAAAACATTGAACTTACTCAAAACCGAAAATTAATGTCTACAAATAACAAAAACAATGTTCTCTTTGCCGTCGAAACAATATTACTTAATTTGTCATTTACCTATTTTAAATGTAAATTACCGCTTCCATTTGTATTTTTTTTAATTTTACTACACAAAATTCTAAATACAGATTCTAGTGATTCCAAAAGTCATATTCAACAATTGCGCTCAAAATTAAACGCTTCTGCTTGAATGAAGGCATCTTCTACAAACAAAATTCCTACAGTTTTCTTCTTACTCTCTTGCAATTCTTTATTACAACCACGTGCTTGCTCCACCGTATCTGGCAAAAGTTATACCGATGAAAACTTTGCGTTTTTCTATTGGCATTTAATTTTGCTTAAAATAGTGTTTAAGATCTTATTACAGCTGGCTGCGCATTTCACTTTTATAAGTTTGTTGCTCAATAGTCAAATTTTGATTTGTTCAATGGTACAGGTGTTTGGATCTAATGATAGCTAACAATTTTGTGAATCAGAGAATTGTGGAAAATATGTTCTAATGCTTCTACTTCTAGCAGGGCTCACATTTAGTTTCTTCTCTTTTTTTTTTTTTTTTTTTTCTGTTTCGTCTCTAATCGCATTGTTTCTCTTTTTCTCTTGAATCATCGCTAAACATTTATTCCATGTAGTCTTTTGCACAGAACATAAATCATTCAAAACACGACAAACAAAGTGAGTTCTAAATTCATTTATGTTCGTTAAATTAATTAGAACAATAAACAATTTTAATATTAATTGTAATTTTAAAATCTTTTGAAGGTTAAAATATCTTATTACATAAAATATGATTTTCAAAGTTAGTAACTCAGATAATCGCGACATGTGTTAAGTATCGCAATAAGATTTTGACACGTGTAAATTTTTTAACCAATTAGATTTTGACATTTTGTTAACATAAATATGAAAAATTCCAAATCTAAAATATATTCTTAGATTTAAAGAAAAGGTAAAAAAAAAATATCTTCATTCTTAAATTAAATTAAATAAATTATGATTCCAAATCTAAAATATATTCTTAGATTTAAAGAAAAGGTAAAAAAATATCTTCATTCTTAAACTAAATTAAATAAATTATGCAATCAATTGCTAATCTTAAAAAAAAGATAAGAAAAAAAAAAGGAAATCAATTTATATTTATTTGTCGATTCAAGATAAAAAATGAAAGTCAAATATAATTAAAAAGTAAATCTTATTCAAATAGAAATAAAAAAATTGAATTGTTAAAGTTTCCATGTGTCAGTACTTATCTTAAAAGATAAAAAAAAAAAATTATGTTTCCGTCAGTAAAAAAAAGATCACACAACTGATCAAAGAAAATAGAGTATTAAAAGATGGAAAGGATGATACAGATATGGTATGCCTTCATAATTAATTTACAGTCCAATATATTATATATTTAAACAAAATTATTAATTTTCTCTAAAATTGTCAAATCTTTGTCAAGGTATGTTATAGATTGTGATTTTAATTGTGTTTATAGTTTTAATTTTTAAAATCTTCTCAAAAATAAAAGTAAATGTTAGTATTCACAAAAAGTGTCTAATGAAATATTATGTAATTAAGTACGTAATAACTGTTTTATTCAAAAAAGTTCTTTGAAATATGTAATAGTTATATTTTTCACGGATAATTTTATTTTATTTTTCAAAGCTTCTATTTATTATATTATTTATGAATTTTAAAATATTATGTTATAATCCCGCTTATACGCAGGATCTAATCTATTTTTTTATAAGAAAAACTTTGAAAATTCAAAACTATATTTTCTTTGAAAAATCTTATGCTCTGTATCTTTTTGCTGATTTTTTCAGTCTGATTATAATTTTGCCGACAAAAAAATAAATATGCAGTAAAAAGGGCAAGTGTAGCTCATCTTATTTTTTACAAAACCCACAATAGTTAAAGTAGAAGAACTTATAAGACAGAATCCATACACAGGATCTAATCTGAACGCATAAAGAAAAAGAGGCCCAGCTCGTTGACAAGCCCAATCGAAAAAAAAGTGGAAAGTCAATTCCCAACAAAGATGAACTCGATGGGGAATGTTGATCGAGAGAGAAGTAGAACTGAAGAAGGTCAGTCGCGAGCTCGACATTGTGAGTACGGATATATTATAGACAAATTCGGCCGTTGGTAATAAAGTTAATTTCTTGCAATAAAAATATTCGACAAAATATTTAAACCAATTGTAGTGAGAAATTTTGAGTTTGTTTTTAGTTAGTACCTCACTTAATCGTTTTACCCATTATCTAGTTGGGTTACTAATGTTTAACTGCTTTCTTGTTCATTTGCTTACCCTAAAGCCTAAATTTGTTTTGAAAACCAAAACGTCCAATTCGATAATTTTAATTTAGTTCACATTTTTATAAAGCCATCATGTAAATGAAGTTGGTCTCTAGTATATTCGACATATGTTGTGAATTCGATCGGGTAAAACAACAAAATTTAAAAATACGTAAGCAAGAACACAAATTTTTTTAAGGTGAATACCTTTTTTGTTTCTAAGGTTTTTTTTATTTGTCACACAAATATTAAAAACCCTTGACCAATATTAAAAATCTGAGATAAAAATTACAAAGACATTGAACATAAAAAAAAAAAATAGACTGAGGTTATGTCGATTCTAAACCAGTGGTTAAAATAAAGGGTCATAACCTTGTTCAAAGAGCTCTGCATGTACAACTACATGAACAGATAAAACCAACAACCAAAACCCAAATACTACCCCAACATATATATAGATCAAAATCGTAACACTATCGATGGGAGTCGCTAATAAAAGGGGGATTAGGAAAGTAAATCCCGTAAAATTGGCGAAATATTCCAGTAGTATGGCAGCCAACGGCTTGTTAGACAGTCTGAATTCGATTTCTAATAAGACCATACAGAGGTACATCAAGAAAATTGAAAACACATAGCCAAGCACGTCGACATATAAGCCATATTTATAGATAATATGAAAATTTAACATGGTGTATGCGATGATAATCAGAGAATGCATCACTATTGAGTAGACTCCTCCCATGAAATTCCTGCCAATATAAATACAATGATGAAAGTCGGTAAACTGAACTCAAAAACATACGAATTATGAGGTCAAATCTGTTAGGCCGCAGATTAATACATTTATTAGTCTATCTATAAAGATACATTACCTATATATCTCACATTAGAAAATGTTTTTGATCACTTAATTATTTTTATCTTGAGTTAGATCATTTTTAGTTTTTGATTATACTAATTTTATATTACAAATTAGTTTTTCGCACTGATCAATATGTCAATAGTATATATTCTATAAATTATTTGGGCTTTTTAACTAAATATATTGGATAACCTACTATATAATGAAATTGAATCTATTAGTGTGATACTAAAGACACTCACATGCTGATAAATCGAACTACACGGTTTACCATGTCTCTTCTTTCTGTGAGGGTATCGTCCATCTACAAAAGAAATATCAAATTTAATCTCAAAAGAAAATTCATGAGCCTAGATTACTTTTTTGTACATTTTAATTTATGATTAAGTCACACCAGCTAAGAAAATTAAAGTTATATCAATATCGTTTCTAAAACAATTACCAAAAGAAATCATACAGATAGTGTCTCATGAGTTATCAACAAAAAGATAAAGATTCAAAAAGATAAGGAATCATGGTATTCAATAATTTTATTTTTAAATTTTTGGGTTTACATGGTTTGTAAATAATCATTCGCGATAAATGTAACATTTGAATCCCAAAAGAAAGGCTTAAAACTGACCGATGATAGTTTAGTGACGACGACTTAATACAGTAAAGAAGACGAGAGACGTTGTTGAGAAGAAAGCCTGAGACGAATATGTGCTAAATCTTTATATTAATAATATTTAAGTATATGTGTGTGTATGTCTATTTATACTTACAATACTTGTTGCAATTTTCTCTCATTATCCGTTTAAAAAAAAGAAATTCTTTCATTACAAAGTAAAGAAAACAAAATATATAGTTTTTAAAAATAGCAAAAAGACATATGAAAAGAGGAAAAAAAGCTAAATATGGATTGTAATATATATGTCAAGACAAAGAATACATCAAAATTTACACTTAAATTCAACAAAAATAGATTATATGTCTTATATAGCTAGATATGTTTACACTTAAATTTATACATATACATCAAAATTCAGAATATAGATATAAAAACAGGAAAATTAAGTAATTTTATAATATGAGGATATCAAATTTTTAAAAAGTACTATCTAAATTCATAAAGAAATAAAAAAGAAATTTAAACATAATAACTAAATTAATTATTATACTACAAATTGTAATGATTACTGATTAGTCATATCAATAAAATAAAATATATAAGATTTCTTTCTATAGAAAGATTTATATCTAATTTTGAAATTCCATGCTCTGGCATTCCACTTGATGTATTAGGGCCTATGATTTATCGAATGTCTTTTTTTAGCACCAAACTAAGAGGCTTTTGGTTTTGTGGAACAATGACGTACGTAGGGACATAAAAGATACCTCCAAATTAGTAACCAAAATGAAATACCGGTCCAAAAACATTGAACTTACTCAAAACCGTAATTCTATTAATAACAAAACAATGTTCTCTTTGTCGTCGAAACAATATTATTTAATTTGTCGTTTACCTTCTTTAAATATAATTACCGCTTTCATTTGTATTTGTTTTTGTCGTGATTCTATCCAATTCCAAATGAAAACTCGTTTGCGGACTTGATTTTACTCTTTTGAATCTTAGACATAAACGTTAGAAAAATTTAATTTAAAATATTAATTTATGAGTTGAAGACTTGTGAAGGTAGAAACCAAAAATGTATTTGCTTCCATCAGAGCCACGCAACCAATGGAAAACGTGACATTTGTACATACACATGCACCCGTTTTTACACAGCTGAAAATATATATATAAAGTAGTTATATTAAATCATTTGTTATCTATTGATAAATGGCGTACAAAATAGAAAAACGTATTTTCTGATACTTCTTTTGTATTTGAACTTTGTATTTAATCTCGTGCATATCCTTTCTGTGTTGCAAAGTCTTGTTAGATTCGTTGTATAATATATACAAGATCTACTCTATAAGTTGTTTACAAAATTTATGCGATTTTATCATGTACATTAATTATTGTTATTATTATTATTATTATTATTATTATTATTATTTCGTTGCTTTTATGTTCTTAAAACGTGATTGAACCTATAATCTGAGGGGATGAACCAAATTTATTGTTTCTACCAGCTAATTGTTTTTCATCAATTTGCTCATTTAGTTGATATATTGATCGATTTTCTATCGTATACTAGGTTATATACTACGTTATTTACATGGCAGTTACGTATATATTCTTTTTTTTGTCAAATTACGTATATATTCATAAGTAAAATTTGATAATTTTCAGTTACTTTGTTAAACTCACTTTCAACAGATAACAATTTTCAAAAAGAAAAAATGAACCAAAAATACAGATATATATACGGAAAATTAAGTAAAAATGCTTTAAATATATCATTTTGAATAAGGAAAATACTTTCAAAATACTTATCGCTTAAAAAAAAAACACTTATCAAACGATAACATAAATTGTTCGTATATAAAACTACATATATAATTTGGGGTTAATTAATCAGTTATACTTATTTTTGGTATCAAAGTCATAAAGTACTTGGCAACAAACTACAAGACAAATTCATATTTTATAATTTAATATAAATAAAGTTAGTTGTTTTTCTCCTTACTTTGATTTCAATAATAATTTATACTTTCAATTTACTAAAAACAAATTAAAAAGTAAGATATATGTATGGATATTAATATTGATAAGGGAGAGAGAAAGAGATGATGATGATGATGAAAACATAGGCACATGTGTTAGGTCTGAAGCAAGGAGAGGAAGGCAGCTCCTGCTTCTTTGCATGAAACCTCTCTCACACTCTTCTCTTCTCTCGCCACGAACCCTCTCCCCCATACCCTCTCACACGACCCCTTCCACTTTTCTTCTCTTGTCTTCTTCTTACATCTCATCAAAATACATATTTAATGTAATAATCCCAAAACTAACAATATTTAAATATACGTTTTAACTTATTCCCATGTCTGTATCTATACTCAATCCCATATATATACACCACCATATCCCATCTTTCATCTTACACTCATCTCTCAAAAACCAAAACACACACATACACAAACGAAAGACAACTTAGGTATCATCATGGATGTCGTTTGTACGGAACATCAAACGAGGAAACCAATGGTGGAGATTCCTCCGAGGAAGCTTCTTTTATCTTACAAGAGTTTTCCGGCGGATTCTTCTTCCCCTCGTTCGCCGCGTAAACATAACTGGAACAAGAGCAACAAGATAACATCTGAACATGAGGAAGACAACTTCAACAACGAAGACAACAACAAGGAGATTAAAGAGTATTGTTATGATTCTGACTCTGATGATCCTTACGCAAGTGATCATTTCCGGATGTTTGAATTCAAGATCCGTCGTTGCACTCGTAGCCGAAGCCACGATTGGACTGATTGTCCTTTTGCTCATCCCGGAGAGAAAGCTCGCCGCCGTGATCCTCGTCGTTTTCAATACTCTGGTGAGGTTTGTCCCGAGTTTCGCCGTGGTGGTGACTGTAGCCGTGGAGACGAGTGTGAGTTTGCTCATGGAGTCTTCGAGTGTTGGCTCCATCCTATTCGTTACCGTACTGAAGCTTGTAAAGACGGTAAACACTGTAAAAGAAAAGTCTGTTTCTTTGCTCATTCGCCACGTCAGCTTAGGGTTCTTCCTCCGGAAAATGTTTCCGGCGGATCAGGGTCGCCATCTCCAGCGGCGAAGAATCCGTGTTGCTTGTTCTGTAGCAGCTCTCCGACGAGCACTCTTTTGGGTAATTTGTCTCATCTTTCTCGTTCTCCGTCTCTGTCTCCACCTTTGTCTCCGGCTCACAAAGCCGCTGCTTTTTCACGGTTGAGGAACCGCGCCGCCTCTGCCGTTTCTGCCGCTGCAGCCGCTGGTTCAGTTAACTATAAAGACGTTTTGAGCGAGCTGGTGAATTCGTTGGATTCGATGAGCCTAGCGGAAGCGTTGCAGGTGAGTTCCTCATCGCCCGTTACAACACCGGTTTCCGCAGCGGCTGCAGCGTTTGCCTCGTCCTGCGGTTTGAGCAACCAGCGTCTCCATCTCCAACAACAACAACCAAGTAGTCCTTTGCAATTTGCTCTTTCGCCTTCCACTCCAAGCTACCTAACCAACTCGCCTCAGGCGAATTTTTTTGGCGATGATTTCACTTGCCGCCGCAGACAAATGAACGATTTCACGTCGGTTGCGGCGGTTAGGGACAAGACAAGCTTTGAGGATGGTTCTTGTGGTGACCCTGATCTAGGATGGGTCAATGATCTCTTGACTTAGATAGGTCGACGGTGGAGATTCGCCGGGAGATCTGACTTGAGAATGTAAATTTCGGTGGAGGAGTTTCAATCACATTCATGAATCATATGGGAAAGTAATAGGTTCGTAACGGTTTGCTCAATGCATGGAGAGATTGTTGTTCAAATTTGTTTTGAAGATTTTTTTTTACGAATTTCCACAAAAGCTAATTAAGAAGTGTCTTGTGTATTGTCTTTTATTTTTTAGAATTTTCTCGTTCTGGGATTTTTACCGAATAATGTTGTACTTGTAATATCTTGTGGATTCGGATTGTGCAATTTTTCACCATTTCTATGTATATATATACCTTGTTAAATCGTTAATTAGTGAACTTGGACAATGCAGGTTTCACCATTTATATGTACTATTAGAAAATCTGTGACAAGTTTCTCCAATTGTTCTTATTTGGACAGCACACGAAAGCAATTAGTTTTCATAGGAGGCATGTGTATGTGATTGACAGATGTACATATTGAGACGTGTCCACTGCATTATATTATATGAGACTCATACATGCATGTATGGGAGCTACGAACATGTATATTCCTTTTTGTGGATTCTAGTCATTGCTATAAACATATTACATAGAGATGAAACACAAAGATTTACATATACGTATAGTCATGATGTGTTAGCTAGAGACGTGAAATGTTTCTTTTTATGAAAATCTCGATTTGGTTCGGTTTGTTATTGTGGTATTCTGAATATCTATCACTTTCACAAATGTTCAATTTCAACTTGATGTCATCTTTTTCTCTTATAGCAAAAAAATGATAGAAGGCACGGGCCGGGGGATGTGTGTGGGAGGTGGGTATCACCGCAACGAGAGAGCGCGTGGGTAAAAGGCAAGAAGTTAGATAAGTTTTGTTATTCCACGTGTCATTGTAGAAGACGAAAAGCACACGTGCCACCCACCTGACACCAATACCTCTTCACCCCATCAACACGCAGCTCAATGGTTAAGCTTAGGATAGGAAGTCATCTTAAATAATTCAATTACCATAGAATAAAAGATTTAACTTCATAGTTGTGTTCTGAAAAAAAAAAAGAAGGAAAATGATGATATTTATACTCAAATCTCTCTTTTCTTTTCATCTTAACGTTTAATCTACGAATAGAAGTATAGTAGAAAATGAAAATCTACTAACTGGAGTACAGACAAAACGAAGAGCCATACATTAAAGAACCGAACAAAATTCTCCCAAGAAAAAACTGAAAAAAAGGATAATTTTGTTAATATCAAATTAACATTTAGGGACCTAAGTTAAGGTCTAGATTCAGTTCCCTATGCAGCTTGCAATCCACGGCTGAGGAATCCTCCGGCTCGACTTCCAGGGCAGTTTGAAGACCAATACTCAACCCCATATCAATTGGTTCAAACCGGACTGGACAAACTCGATCCAGCTCCTCTCTCAACGCAGTAGCCTCCGGTAGATCTAAGAAAATTCCAGCAACGGCTTCAGCCACCGTCGGAGATAACAAGTTCTGACAACCGGGTGAAAATGTCCCCGCACGCTCCGTTGCGGAAAGGGTGCTGTTCACTGGCGTCACCGAAACACTCCCGCCGTCTCCGACGAGAGGAAAGTTGGTTGTTGCTTTAGAGCCACGAAACTCTCTTGCGGCGGAGTCATAGGCTCTGGCGGCTTCCTCCGCCGTGTCAAATGTCCCGAGCCAGACTCGGTTCTTCTTTCTCGGATCACGGATCTCCGCCGCGTATTTTCCCCATGGTCTCTTCCTTACTCCTCTATAATGCACTTCCTTACTCTCTCCTCCGCCGTCTTTTACGGCGGCGTTAGTTACATTCTCTTGTTCATGTGGAGTCATATTTTTGTTAGGGATAATATTTTATAAAGTACTAAAGTGTATGGTTTTATAGAAGTGACGTAATCTCTCGAACAAAAGGATAAAGTGAGAAGAGAGAGAAAAATACGGTCAACGAGGTTTGACTGAATCGCCGCCTTAGAAGGAGACAATTTCTGACGGCTTTTTATGTTTTGCCCTAATAGTCCCGTTACTGTGCTCTGACTTTGTGCCGTTTGATGCTTGGCGGCTCTTCAAATCGTTCATTTTCTCTCGCTTTGGGCTTTGAAGGTTTTTGTTGGCCCTTGGGCTTTTTACATTTTAATTTAAGAACCTAATTAATAAGTATTATGACGTCATCTAATTCATATCATAGCGCCACAATTATAGTACATATTGTATCAACTTCCAAAAATAATATTCAAATAAATAAAAATTTTAGGTTTGAATTTATTATTTTGGATTTACGATTTAGTTTTTAGAGTTTATTTTTTAGACGATTTTAACAATTTTTTTAATTATTTTCAAAATCAAATATATTTTTTATTTTAAATTTGTGTTACTTTTTAAATATTGAAGATGATAAATTTATTTTTGTGCTATTTGTGAGAATTTATTCAATTAAAATGTGTATCCGATTAGTGACAAAAAATCGTAAAAATGTATTCGTAGAAAAAAACGATAAACAATAACAAAATAAATGATGTTAATGTTTTTGGCGTTGTTAATTTTTATTGGTTTTAAAATTAGTAATTATATTAACAGTATGTCGAATATTTCGTTTCATTTTAATAAATAGTTATTAATTATTTATTGTTACAAAAAGCAAAAAACAATGTCAAATTAAACATGTTGCCGCCGCAGCAATCATTTAATATAATTTTGTGTGGAGTCCACCATCACTATGCGCACACAGTAACTTACTTTTATTTCTCTATATAAACGAATGAATTCATTTGTAATAACACAACAATTTCTCTCGAGAACAAAACAATTATACGAGAAAGAGAAAACTCATCTCTTTGTACCCGATTCTTCTGCGGGTATATATTTTTTTCCTATTATTTTTATTTATATATTTATAAAAAAAATATTTTTTATCACATTATCAGCACGATCATTCTAAAATCGGATATTTTTTATATTAATAATATATAGCCTATTATACCGGATGTTATGTCTCTCATTAAAAAACAAAGAGAGAAAAAAAAAAGAGAAAAAAAAAATTAGTTGACTGAGCCGCCTAAAAAAAATTATTATATTGGTCGGTTGAACCGCCTATAAAAATAATTATACTGGTCGGTTGAGCTGCCTATAAAAAAATTATTATTATACTGGACGGTTAAGCCGTTACATAATTATTTATTTACTGTTAATAGACGGCTGAGCCGCTATATAATTATTTATTTACTGTTAATGGACGGGTGAGCCGTTGCATAATTATTTAATTGTTAATGGACGGCTTAGCCGCTGCATAATTTATTTATTGTTCTAATATGTATGACTCTGTCACCATAATATTGCTGTTTAAATATATTAATATTTTGATTATTATATAAAGAGGTTTGGCCATCTGTATATACACATTTGATCTAAAATCGGAAAATTTATCTGATTGCTTGTTATAATTTTTACGATTGATTTTCAGCTTAATATTTTTTACCAACGGTCATGAAAAAAAAAATTCAAAATTTTTTACTTTTTCAAACGGCTATGAGCAATGTTTTTGAATCTATAAATACACCCATTCTTCACTCATTCATTCATTCAAAAATCATATATTTCCCCAAATATTTTTCTAAAGAAAGTTGTTTAAGTTTTCATTTTAGAAAATGATTCGTTTTTTTTTAATTATTTGTTTAGTTGCAATTATCGTTTGTACTTATGGTGTTTTCATTGGAGAATATGCTCACGAATAATTTATCATAAACATTGGTTTACTTTTATATGCATTTATGTTTATTGTAATCGCATACATTATTAATATAAATGGTGTATTTTAAAATAAATAAAATTATCCAACTAATAATGTTTATTCGGTTTTGTGTTTAGATAACTAATGACAAATAATAAGAAGCTTCACTTTTCCGGCTCTATACATCACTTTGGCTAATTATATATCTTGGATTGCCAACGCCGAAATACATTTAAAATATTTTGGCTTAATGAAAACCATAAAAGAGAACAATACTTCGACGGTTTAATAAAAGGCAAAGTCGGTGATCTTTTTTATAAGACACCTCGATGAAAGTGTCTTATGTGATTATGCACATATAAAAGACCTCAAAAGAGATCTGAAAATCCTTGAATGATCAATCTGATCATCAAAGAGCCATAATTCTCCCACTTGTTTGGGATGAATGGAAAAGTCTAAAATTCCAAGACTTTGATATGTTTGTAGTGCTTCTAACAGCGGAAAAAGATTAATAGAATCACTCATCCGGAAAACTGAAATACTTGTAGTGAGACTACTAGTCTCCAGTAATGTCATTATATAAGTATTATACATTTCAGTTGTATTAAAATAATGTTGTTTCTTAAAATAAACTAATGCATGTTCTTCTATATAAATAAATAAAGATTTGTTTATATGTATTAATATTTATGTTGATTACAGAAATGGATGAGGATTCAAACAAAACAATAGCAAAAAAAAATATGAAAGAAATTTGTATACCAGATAGTGGAACAACACACGCTATTCTTAGGCATAAGAGATTTTTCTCTGAGCTAAAATCGACAAAAATTATTGTCAATACAATATCGGGTCCTACATACTTGATTGAAGGAAGTGGCAAAACTAATTTTGTATTGCCTAATGGAACAAAGTTTTCTATAAAAAATGTCTTATATTCTCCGAATTCTAAAAAGAATTTGTTGAGCTTCAAAGATATATACCTTTAAGGGTATGAAACTCAGTGTGTTACTGATGAAGGAAAGAAGTACATATATATGACTTCTAATAAAACCGGAAAAGGAATATACTAGAAAAATTCTCAGAACTTCTTTCTGATTTGCATCATACTTATATAATGCAATAGAATCGCATCTTGTAATCAAAAGAAATCCAGAAGATTTCACATTGTGGCATGATCGCCTTGGTCACCAAGGCACCACAATGATGCAAAAAATTATAGAGAACTCACATGGTCATTCACTGAAAACTCATGAGGTATATCATGGAAATAAAATGACATGTGGAGCATGTTCTCTTGCAAAATTGATCATACGGCCATCGCCAACCATTGATACAGAATCATCAAATTAAGAGTTTAATTCTCTGATTATCCCATTAAGAGAGTTAGACTAGACAATGCTAGTGAATTCACATCCCAAACATTTAATCATTATTGTATGATAATGATAATTAAAGTTGAACATCATGTAGTCCATGTTCATACACAAAATGGTTTGGCGGAATCATTAATTAAACGTCTGCAATTGATTGCAAACTCATTGATCATGAGATCAAAACTTCCAACCTCTGTATGGGGACATGCTATATTGCATGCAGAAGCACTCATTCGGATAAGACCAAGTGCATATCATAAATATATCTCATTACAACTAGCATTTGGTCGAGAACCAAATACATCCCATCAAAAAATTTTTGGTTGTGCCATGTATGTGCCTATAACACCACCACAATGTACAAAAATGGAACCACAAAGAAGGTTGGGTATATATGTTGGCTATGATTCACCCTCAATTATAAGATACCTAGAACCATTGACAGGTGATGTCTTTACAGCACGTTTTGCCGATTGTCATTTTGATGAGAAAGTATTTCCGGTTCTAGGGGGAGAAAATAATCTAGTAAGAAAGGATATCAAATGGTGTGTACCAACTCTGTTACATCTCGATCCTCCTACAAAACAGTCTGAAATAGAAGTTCGACAAATTATGCATTTGCAAAGTATAGCAAATCAACTTTCGGATGCATTTGCCGATACTAAAATGGTAACTAAATAATATATATCATCTGCAAATGTTCCTGCTCGAATTAAAATACTACAAGAACGTGGAAGAGCAGATGATACACGTGAGTGTAGAACATGCTTGAAGCGTGGTAGAGCAGCTGGTTCTAAGGATAAAAATCCTAGAAAATGAAAGGAAGTTGAAAAGCATGATATTCCCAAAATAACAGAAAATATTTTGGAAGAATAAAATCATGAGTCTAATGACAATATTGAGCATCTTGAGCCGGAAGAAAATCATGAAATTTCCATCAACTATATCCATAATGGAAAGATATGGAATCGAAGTGAAACCGATGAAGTTGATGATGTTTCTCATCATTTGACAATATTAAGCATCTTGAGCCGAAAAGAAATCATGAAATTTCTCATACCTTGTGTCAAGGGAAATAGATGAGAAAAACGAGGATGCGGAACCAAAATCTGTATATGAATATATAAAAAAACATGACTGGATAAAATGGAAAGATGCTATACAAGTCGAACTTGATTCGCTTAATAAACGAAATGTATTCGAATCTATTGTACTCACACCTGAAGATGTGAGACCAGTTGGATACAAATGGGGTTTCGTTAGAAAACGAAATGAGAAAAATAAAATTACGAGATATAATGCTCGTCTCGTAGCTCAAGGATTTTCTCAAAGACTCATGATTGATTATGAATAAACATATTCCCCCGTTATGGATGCAATAACATTTAGATTTCTGATGAGTCTAGCAGCTGGCAAGAATCTTGAGATGCATCTCATGGATGTCGTTACAGCATATTTATATGGATCATTAGATACAAATATCTATATGAGAGTTTCCGATGGGTTTAATATGCCAGAAGCATTAAAATCTAAACCCAAGAAGTTATGTGCAATAAAGTTGCAAAGATCATTATATGGGTTAAAGCAATCTGAACGAATGTGGTATAATCATCTCAGTGAGCATTTAATTAAAGAAGCATATGTGAATGATCATATATGTCCATGTGTTTTCATCAAAAAGACAACATCCGGATTTGTGATAATCGCGGTATATGTTGATGATCTAAACATAATCGGAACTCAAGATGAAATACAGAAAGCAAAACAAATTATTTAAAAGGGGAATTTGAGATGAAAGATCTCGAACAAACAAAGTTTTGTCTTGCCCTACAAATTGAACATACCCAAAAGGGTATATTTGTACATCAATCCACATACACTAAAAGAGTGTTAAAACGTTTTAATATGGATAAAACAACTCCTCTAAGTACTCTAATGGTTGTTAGATCACTTAATGTTGAGAGTGATCCATTCCTACCACCTGAAGAAAATGAAGAGATACTTGGTCCTGAAGTATCATATCTAAGTGCAATTGGAGCTCTTATGTATCTTACAAATTGCACTCGACCTGATATTTCATTTTTTGTTAATCTTTTGACCAGACATTAACTCTGTTCCCGTTGGCTTTTGAGGAGCGGGCCTCCAATTACTTGAGCATAAAACAAAGTCTGAGGTCGGGTCAAGTAAGAACTGAAGGGCAATGCCATTTAGTTCGTCCCCTACACGAAGACATTGGAATGGAATTAAACATATCGTTCGTTATCTTCAAGGGACTATTAATTTAAGATTATTTTATCTTAAGAATTTAGATGGTCAAATGATTAGTTTTGCAGATGCAGGATATTTATCAGATCCACATAAACCTCGATCACAAACAGGATACGTGTTCATGATTAGAGGCACCGCTATATCTTGGCGTTCTCAGAAACAGACACTTGTGGCTACTTCCTCAAAATCATGCTGAACTCATTGCACTCCATGAAACAAGTAGAAAATATGTATGGCTAAAGTCAATAAGCCGACACATCCGGTCAAGCAGTGAAATTCATGAAAATACGGAGCCAACTATCTTATATGAAGATAACGCTACATGCGTTACTCAAACAAAGAAAGGATATATCAAAAGTGACAGAACTAAACATATACCTCCGAAGTTGTTTTCATACACTCAAGAGCTCGTGAAGAATAAAAATATTGAAGTAAGATATGTTCAATCATCCGAGAATTCTGTAGATCTCTTCACGAAATCATTACTCACTACTATGTTCAGGAAGCATGTCCATAATATTGGAATGCGTTGCCAAAAAGATTTGTAAGATGTGATCCTGATCATTCGATGGGGAGCTTGCGTGGTTGTACTCTTTTTACTTTACTATGGTTTTCCCCATTGGATTTTCTTGGAAATGTTTTTAACGAGGCAACAAAAGATATTGCGCAAGACACATAGTGACACTGGACACATAGTGACACTGATCTCCAAGGGAGAGTGTTACGAAAAACAAAAAGCAACGTCAAATTAAACATGCTACCGCATCAATCGTTTAATATAATTTTGTGTGGAACCCACCGTTACTATGCATGTACAGTAACTTACTTTTATTTCTTTATATAAACGAACGAATTCATTTGTAATAACACAACAATTTCTCTCGAGAACAAAACAATTATACGAAAAAAAAAGCTCATCCCTTTGTATCCGATTCTCCTACGAATATAAATTTTCTCCCTATTATTTTTATTTATATACCAATAAAAACAAATATTTTTTATAACACTTATACTTTCTTTTTTATCATATTTGAATCTTTATCACATTGGTATACTTTTAAAATTGAGTTGACAACAAAATTTAATAATTTAGAACTTCACAATTAGCCAATACATTCTTCTAATATTTTATGTTGTGAAAACGTAATATCTAAATGTAAATATCACTGGTTTAGATAATCCAGTAAGATTTTTTCTTCCTATTTTTCTCATTTTTTCCACACGTCGCCAATTTAAATACCAATTGTGAAGAATTGAAACCCTAACCAGTTAATCACAAATCTAACTCCAAAGTTGTCAAATTTTCGAAAAACTCTTAACGGATTAAAATTACGCTATGTCGACGGCGGCGGATACTAAAGCAGCGACTGTACCGAAGCGAAAACCAGTGTTTGTGAAGGTGGATCAGCTGAAACCAGGAACCAGCGGCCATACTCTGACCGTGAAAGTCGTTGAATCGAACCCCGTCAAAGCGGCGAGTCGTAAAGGCTCGTTGACTCGGCCAATTCGATCTCCTCGTATCGCTGAGTGCCTAATCGGCGACGATACTGGATGCATTCTTTTCACTGCTCGCAACGATCAAGGTTACGATCTCTGTATACACACAAGTTCAAAATTTTAGGCATCGTTTCTCTATTTTTAAAGGCGTTCACTTTTTATTTGGAGCTACTTCAACTTTTATTTATGGTTTGGAATCTCTGTGTTTGTGAAGAGCTGTCAATGGCGTTATAGAACTGTAGAGCATAGATTTCTCTCTGTTGTCACTGTCTGTGTCTTCGTTGATCATATTTTTGCAAACTACGATAGTGGTTTGAGAAGCGTTCTTAGATTAGGCTACGAGTTTTGATGATAAAGTTTACCTTTTTTCAGATTGTTTTTGCTTGCAACTTAGTTTATTGATGAACAGAGTAAATGTCTAAACTTGATTGCTGTGTCCATTATGTTCTGCAATATGTGCTTGACATTTACATAAATCCCTATTCAATCTGTGAATATTATATTCACCTCTTTTGTGTTAATGCAACTTTGTCGGAGAACATTTATATGGAACTAAAGATTATTCTCTTTTGGGGTTGCAAATTCAGTTGATCTAATGAAGACTGGAGCAACAGTTATTCTGAGGAATGCGAAGATTGATCTGTTCAAGGACACGATGAGAATGGCTGTTGACAAATGGGGACGCATTGAAGTCACGGATCCTGTTTCCTTTGATGTTAATCGAGACAACAATCTCTCTCTGGTCGAGTATGAAGTGGTCAATGTACACACGGTTAATAACTAAAACCGGTGTCTTTCTCTGCTTCTTTCGGTATTAGATTCAATTTTCTGAGAACTCTCTAGGGCGGTTGGATTAGATTCAGTTATGACTGTTGACCCGTTGGATTAGTTTTGAGACTAGATCGTGTAATTTTGGTCTTTGGATAGTTCTGAATAGTTTTATTCTCTTCGCCTCTGAGCTTGTGGATTAACATTGGTATTGGTCTTTTGGTTTTATTCTTAACACACGCTCACTCGTAAACTTGTGGTCGTAAAATTAAGCTTTAAGATAAACATTAAATTGTGAAAATAAACATAACTCACAACTTTGATTTGTATAACTTTTAAGTGTTTTTAGTTTTCACTTTTCATATCATAAAAGACAAGTCAATGGAGAATGCATAATTACTCCACAAGGTGTTTTGTTTTCTCTTAAATACCAATTCTTTCTAAGGCTCATACCCCTCTCGACTACCCTCCAAGCTCTTGTAGTATTCCTCCATAGTTTCAAACTCGTTGGGATGATCATTTCCTTGAGCACTCTCATACCCGCGATTAGGGGTGTTTTCGGAATTCCTACCTCTCGTGTCGTAGAAATACTTACCGTTCTCCATAAACCTTGTGTCACTCATCCCTTGCTTCTCTTCTTCATTACCGTAACCTCTCCTATTATCATTATAGTTGTTGTTAGTAGTGTAGGTGTATCCATTGTTGTTGTTGTTGTTGTTGTTATACTTCTCCTTCTGCTCATTGAGATCTTCCGAATCTTCGGACTCTTCTTCTTCTGCCTCAAATGCTTCTGGTAACTTGTTGTTTTTTTCTTCGTCAAATGTGGCCATCAATTTCTCAAATTCTGCGTCCGTAGTAGTAGATGAAACCGGCCATGACTCTTTGGTTTGAGGAATCATACCGGAACCTGGCCCGAAAGGCCCGTCTCCGAGTCTTCCATTAGTTTGGGCTAGTCCGGGAGCTGGAGCTGGAGATAGAGCCACCTCTTTGTTGTTAGGACGATCTAAGTGAGTGAACTTGCTAAAAAAGAGCTTACCTTCTCTAGCTTCAACATTGTGGACAATGAAGCAAAAAACAGCAATGAAACAAAAAATGGGTTTCAGAGCAAAGGAAGCCATCAATGAAAAGAGAATACTGTGAGAGAGTGAAAGACTTTAGAATTTGAGATGTGTTTTGTTGTGTGAGTGAGTTTATGTATAAATATAGAATTAAGCAGCAGTTAAATGGGCCGAACAAACAAGCGAGGATTGAGGAGCGACATTCGTCATTCGCGGCGAGTGATTTAAAATAAAAATTGGAGTACAAATTAATAAAGTGGGTCTCATTGATCGAGACGGAAATATTGCATTTGTTAGTTATATATTGTTTTTTATTTTGGTCAAAAAAACTAAATTGTTTTTTTTTGGTCAAAAAAGAGAAGCACCCAAGAAAATAATATACTAGTTAATTACTATTTATACATGCCTTTTGACTTTTCCCATTGTTTGGTAGTTGAGTTAGTTGAAAATGAAGATTAGAATTAGATCATGTTTCGTGGTAGCAAAGCTTAATGTCAAAGCATATACTTATATATATAATAACTATACATAAATCTCTTCAATGTTAATTTTATGATTATCACAAGTTATTATTTTCTTAATAGATTTATGATTTACCACTAAATAATTTGATACAAATAGATCCGAGCTCACATGCGTTTTAAGGTTTCAACTGAAAAAAAAAGGATGAAAGAAAATTAAAACAGTATTACAAAAGAAATTTGATAGATTTGATAGTTCGTTAGACAATAAAGAGACTAAGAGAGAAAGCAATTGAAAGTTTTAGGACAATTAACAATAGAACTTTTGGGCCCATGGGACAATGTGTCATCATGACTCATGGAGTCATGAATCATGATGGTTCTCTCGACGATTGCTTAGTGTGGAACCGAAGCTATCACAGCTTTTGTCCGTGATCGTCGGGAATGATTTATTGTCTCTTACTCTTTTTATGCTTGTCGGAGAAACATATCGAATACTTTTCTCTCTTTGTGCACAGTATGCAATACAATACTCTATACTATATACTGGTATATAGTCTATAGCACACATATATCGGGAGGACCACCATACTACTCCTAATTACTCTTTATGTTTGATATACATATTGTTTTTTTAACATTTTTCACTCGAATAAAATTTTAAATTAAATTAGAGACTTTATAACGTATCTATAAAGTCTCTAATTTTAACCAAGGACAAATCAGGTATTCATTGTCAAAATTTACACTAAAATAAAGAAAACAGTATACTGTTTTTTTTTTTGGTCAAACAACAGTATTCTTATTATATAAATCAACTTTCAATGTGAAAAGAAAAAAATATTACCTAGAGCAACAACATTTTTTTCTTAGGATCCAAATGTTTAACAAGCCCATGTGATCCGGCCCATTTTCCAAATGCCTTGCAGTTAAACTCGTCAGTAGTTTGATACTTTGATTACCCAGATTAACTCGCTTACATGTTGACTTCTTGTTCTAAGGTTCCAACGGACTCATAAACGCCGCCGTATGATTGCCAAACACGGCCTTCCCATAACCGTAAAACCTTATCATTGAAAAAAAAGAGACTTTATTTTCTGCACATTTCGAAGAAGCAGAATCCACAAAAAGTTCCAAGAACATTGTTACATGTGTTTACAGCTCACTTTCGCAAAACTGTGCGTTCGTAGAGCTGAACCAAATCTCTCTTCCTTGGATTCTTTAACCCAACCAACTCAGCCCCAAAACCATGTTCCAGTATCTCACTTCTCAGCTTCTTCATTGTGTATTTCGAATGATCCATGCCCGTGGAAGAAGACGCTCCAGCTTCCGTGCTCGTGCATTTTCTCGGTGTCATTGTCATAACTTTCCTGCTCTCTTGTGAAACCGAATCTGCTTCTATCTCTTGCGCAAAATCCGAACCCGAACAGGTTACTGCTGCTTCTACCTTCAAGCGCTTTACACGCTGCAGCGGTGTTGCTTCATCCAGGACCATAAAGGAGTCTTCTTTCTCCATCAAATTCACCCGCATGTTTTTTGCCTTCTCGGCATTGATGATTCTCTGCCATTCAGCAACCGCTTCTGCGTTTTGTTTCGCTCTTGTCTCCAATGTATCAGAAAGTTCCATCTTTTGCCTCTCTAGATCCTTGATTCGTCCCTTAGCTCTGTCAATTTCGAAGCTTTTTTCCTGCAACGTCATCTGGAGTTTTTGTTCGTTGCTCTGCACTGTTTCCACATTCATTTGCATCGAACTCACTAGTTCTTTGGCCATTGCAGCCTCCCTTTCCGCATCTTTTAGCTTCAAGCAGACTCTTTCAAGTTCTTCAACTCGGCTCTTAGCTCGGTCGATTTCAATGCATTTATCCTCCAACAACGCCTGGAGTTTGTTCTCATTCTTCCGGGATGCTTCTGCTTCCATTTTCATTGAATCCACAACTTTCTTAGATGTTGAAGCTTCACTTTCCCCACTATTGAGTTTCAAGCAGACTTTTTCAAGCTCTTCGATATGGCTCTTAGCTTGCTTAATTTCAATGCCTTTCTCAACCAATGATGTCTGAAGTTTGTTCTCGTTGTCTCGGGCTGCTTTTACTTCCATTCTCAATGAATCCACAACTTTCTTAGCTGCTAAAGCCTCACTTTCGGCATTTTTCAGCCTCAAATCGAGTTTTTCAAGTTCCTCCAAATGTGAATGATACTTCTTCTCCAACTCATCTTTCTCTCGCTTTAACGTTTGCGTCTCAGCTTCAAGCAATTCAGCTGCTGATTTCACAGATTCATACTTCTCATTCAGAGCCGAGATTTGAAACCTCAACTCTTTTGCTTCTGAAGAATATTCGTCCACCTTCAACTTACCTTTCTGCAAAGAAGCAACGATCAAAAACATGTTACAGCACGCAGAGTAATGAAATTGATTCTTATGAGCTTGTTAAAGTGACAAAGATTGATACAGTAAATAAACAAGAATCTTAAGAGATTAGAAATAGGGACTCGAATCTTCCAGAGAAGCTCACCTTTAATTCTGAACGCATAGAGGCCAATTGCTGCTCCAAAGTCACAAGCTTTGCAGCTTTCTCAGTGATTACCTTCTCCTGTCAGTAACCAAGAATCAGAGTCAGTTGACTGTGGAATTGGCTAAGTGTTAAGCTATTGTGTGCGATGATAGATTTATCATATGATAAGTTTCTTTTATTAAAAAGAAAAGGCTAACCTTTTCATCCAAAACACGGGAGAAATCAGCTCTAATGCCATCTTCCGTGGCCGAAGCTTGCTTCAACCTCTCCTCCATTGCTGCTATTTTCTCCGAAACATCTTTTTGCTCACTAACAGTATTCTCGTATTTAATTTTCCAATCAATTGACTTATTACTGCACCTAGTGATCGACGCATCTACCCCTACCTGATTGTTGCTCACGCCATTCTCATCCAAAATCCCCTCATACTTACACTTCCACTCAGAAGCCTCAAGTCTTGTGGACCCCAGAACCTCCATGAGGTTTGAGTGTTCATTGTGTATTGACTTACACTTACTTTCTAGGTCATGAATCCGGTGTTTGAATTGATCTGAGAGCTTATTCATGTCATCAATGGCGCTCTCGTAACGCTTCTGATATTCCTTTTTCATTTTCTCTCCTCCTTCAAGCTGTTTCTTGAGCAAATCCATCCCGCTTTCCATCGAACGGTGCTGCAGCTTGAGTTTGGAGTTCTCAGAAAGAAGTTCATCCATTTGATTCCCTCTGCGATGGACGAGAATGTCCTGTATACTGTAAATTAAGTGATGAGAAGGTTAATTCCCATTACGGGACAGCTATTCGAAAACACTGGATTTGTTATCTCATGTTTGCTTCTCATGAAAAAGACCAAACATATAAATTAAAAGGTAAATTTTTAATTTGCAGAAGTAGATAAACATAACGAGAACCTCTTTCTCAAAAAGGAAGACAGTTTCTGCCACTTCATAGGACCGTTGATAGATTCTTCATACTCCGCAACAGCAGTGTCAAGGGCCTGTTGATACAGATTACAACAATGTTTTTTATGATAGCAAGACTTGCTTAAATGACTAAGAGTTGCTCTGCCTTAGGCTTTATTATGTCTATATTGTGACAGGCAATTCAGCTTTAAGACAGAAACAAAAGAAAGCAAACCTTTATCATATCGCCTATATTAGCATCATGAGAACAAGGCAATGCCCATAGTTTCTTGCCCATATCTTCTATAGCATTACAACATCTCGAATACGCCTCCATATTTGCCACTCGCTTGTGATCCTGAACACACAAAAAACACTAGTTAGCAAAATAGCCTCAAAACAAGGGAGTTGGCATATTGGCAAAAGGGTATAGATAGGGAGATGACCTCAAACGCCTTTGCAAAGAAACTCCAAAGTTCTCGTTTGTATTTCTGTTTTACTTCGGTGTTTCCAATGGAAGATTCACAAAACGCGGTCAAAGCTTTGACAACCGCCTTATTGTGTGCTTCTATCAACATCGACTGCAGAACATCATGTTTAACAGTTGATCTTACTACTGCATCTAAGTGATTGTTAAATTTACATGAGTTAAAACTCACTTCTTCAGGAGTCTCTGAACGCTCCAAAGACGACATGTATACCTCAGTTGCTGTATCACGGGCCCTGCGACCTTCTAGTTCTTCTACAGACTGCAAATACAGATGATGCATCAGATCCAAGACATAACAGTTTGGTGAGAAACACTGAAAAATTGAAACTTCGCACTTGATTAGATCATTAACTACCTGCCATAAAGAAGAAATTCTGGGCACAACATTGTTGTTAACATTTTCTGAGAAGGACTTTGTAAAACTAGCAAGAGGCGGCCCTGTGACGATGGTATCACTTCTTTGCTTAGGCCTTACTCTCTCAGAAACAAACTTCAGAAGGGCATTGATACCGTAGAGAAACTGGGGCCGGAGATTTTCACGCTATTTACAAAAGGGCAAACAAGTTTTATCGGTCAAGAGAAAAGAACAAAACATAATAAAATCTGAGGTTTACTTAGGGGATATTCATCTTTGTTGATCATACTACAGGCCAGAGTGATGCACTCGTGGTTATAAAAACTGATTTCTCGGATCCAAAATAAAATTTTAAGAAAGACAAGGAGAGGATTAACCTACTTTGTTATTCTTCGTTACATCTTCTACACGTTCCACTGTTTCTGAGTTAATGTCCTGATGATAAAGAAGTCAAAAATCGTTCACAAACTTCACAGAATAGCTGATTCTAGACCCTGAAATAAAATTAAAACTGATAAGAGAAAATTATCACCGTCATAAGTTGAACAAACATGGGAGAGAACTGCCCAAGCCCGGAAAATGTATTGCCCTTAGCTTCTCCAACGTGGTCGTGCTTGCTAATCTCAAGTAGACGAGAGAGATCAAGTGCAATGTCATTTACACCAAGTGTCTGAAACATGAAGCAAAAAAAAACCGTTATACAAAGCACTAAATGTGTGTTTAGAAAAACTTTCTCCAGAAAGAAAAAAATCAGTCATATGTATTTACCGGACCATAGATAAACACGCTTGATAGGAGGATTGCCAAGGAGAATATCTGGCTGTTGCGTGTAGCCTAACACATCAAATCAATTAAAACTTGAAGATACTGCTTATTACTAAAGTAACAAAACCTTATTTTCTTTCTAAAGACTTGAATCTTTGATAAGATAAAAAAACACGACTAACCTGTATAACATTTGAGTCTGCTCCTTCGACATCGAGTAACACTAAATTATACTCGGTGCCATCTTCTGAAATCCTCTTCACCGGCTCAATCCACATCCATATATCTCCGGTGCATGGCCTGTGAAGAGTTTGAACTTCAAATCCAATGCTCCTGCTAAGAAGCTATAGATCAACATTAAAAAAATCAGACATTTTTCAGCTTCAAATTTCAATCACTAGAAGACCATGCATCAGAGAGAAGCATATGATTTGCCACATACAAATTTGATCCCAGAAAACAGAAATTTTGCAGGAATAAAGCCATACGATTTTCACAAATAAGAACCAAACTTCCCTTAGATCATCAGAATTATCATTACAGGCCAAAAGCATTGTCTCTATCCATCAAGAGCACGAATCAAAGATACCAAAAAAACGAAAGCAATACTAAAACCCTAAACCCTCAATCAAAGTACAATAGTACGAAAGAGAAACCTGATTCCAGATAAAACTCTTGCCCTGGAGAGCTCTACCAAAGAGAGAGACAACAGCGACAGGACCCTTAAGCTTCTGAAGAGCGCCGATGGATTCAGGGTCCGTCTTCAACTTCCCATTCTCATCAACGTAAACCAGTTGGACGGCCCGACCCGACTCCGCCGTTAGCTTACTCATGAAAACTCCCAAAGGCGTCTCCTTTCTTCCTAGTGATGAGTCACTGAATATCTTCGCTCCAATTTCACAATGGGTCTGCTCCGATCGTCTACGAGTCGGATTGATGTACAGAATAAAGTCCTAAACTTGAACAAGTACACTAAGATACTAAGAAAAGATTTGAACTTGGCGAGAGAGAGAGAGAGAGAGAGAGATCTTCAAAGGTTAAAAAGTTTCTCAGGGAATTAGCCGACTAAATGTTTGATTTTAGTATGTAAAATTTCTCAAATTTGATTTAAAAAAAAAAAAAAAAAGTTAGGGATAAGATAAGCCCAACAATCATATTGGTTCATATTAATCAAAGGCCCATGAGTGTAAGCCCACCAATTTCCAGGATTTCACCCTCCGAATGACCTGAGCAGGAGCAGCTATTCTCTCCCCTTTCCCATGTGTTATTTTTTCTTTTTGCCTATCCAACAAATTAATATATACCCGAGAATATGAGAATTTTTTTTTTTTAAAGTAACTAAAACCGACAAAAAAAGAGAACAATTGAAAATTACACATTTTATATTGAAACCTACAACTATATATGACAATAAAAACATATACAAATGATCTTTTCCAACTTTTAAAAGTTTCGTCAAAAATGTCACGTGAAATTTGAATCTTAATAATGTGTTATCCACACACACCAGTAACCCACATACGTTGTACGCCTGCAGCAAGTATTTATAAGTTGCGTATATTTTGTTAACTCCTTCTCAAATCTCAACAATATAACATTTTCTATCTTTTTTAAAGAGTACATCACATTCACCTCTAGCAATATTTTGAAAAATAAAATATTATATATGTCCCAATGTCTCTCTTTTATCTTTTCTTTTTCTATCTGTCTTCATTTTTCATTTTCTTATTATTTTCCTCCACTATGAATTGCCCTGCAAGTTAAGTTATAATTATTGAGCTCAAAAGCCTCCATCTTTTCTTTTGTGCCCACCACTTCTCGATCCACTCTTTTTAGTTTTTATATCCATATACAAAAAAAAAACACATATATTTATTTAAGTACTTATTTATGAAAAGTAAATCAAAGACCTTTATACACATGCATAGTGAATATGCATGAATCTTAACTTTCTTTAACGAAATTATAATGCAAATATAATACCAATGTGTGAATCACTACATATTAACATTTTCATTATGCTTGTCCAATGTTTGCATTATATTAACTAGTATATAGACTAGTTTACCTGAATTTAGCCAAAATTCGATTGACGAGATGTGGTCATATTGAATTTGATAGATCGCCATATATAGGAAAATGTGATGTGCAAAAGTTGAAATAATGTACATTACGACACATTAATCTAAATCTTTAAATTGGTCAAAGAAAGCAGCTTTGATAACTTGATTTATAAATACAGTAGAAAATTAAGAAGAGATGAAATTCATTAAAAGCGCTTCAAATCCATCCATTGATAGAGGATGAATGACACATTGTTTCTACACCAACCCCAAGAAAATCCCGAGTTTGCCCTCCTCCTCCTGCATCCCCAATATCAACTCTTCTACGTTTCCAAGGGTAATTCTGTAATTCATCGATCCCCGAAACGACCGTAACGCCACTTCTAGGGTTCCCGATCTCGTTAAGACCATTATTACTCATTAACCCAACACTGTTCGATCCAAACAAAGCGAAGAATTTGTCGCTGCTACCATCTTCTATAATCTGACTCTGGTCGGAGATTTTCGACGCAAAACTCTGAAGAAACGCTGATTGGTCGGTGTTGATCGTCGTCGTCGGTGGCGTAGAAGAAGTCGCCCCCATCTGAGCCGCTTTTTGAAGTAACGCAGTCGCCGACATATTCGCAACAGCCGCGGAAGCTGCGTTTGCGTCTTGGTCGACGCTGCTAAAAAGAGAAGGCACGGAAAGAGAAGTTGCAGCGTTTGCGTTTTCCTTACTCTGAACAATATTGATATTGTTGTCATGGGTAATGAGTGAATCGCTCGTCGTTATTAGCTCGCCGCGGTTATTCGCGTTTCCAAAAACCCAATTGTAGTCCTCCTGCGGTGAATGCGGCTGCGGCGCGATACGGTCCTCGATGGTCACTTGCTGATGATGATTAATATTTCCTCCCATCCATAGAGAGAGCGAAGACGCAGGTTTCATGGCGTCATGATGATGATGATGATGATCGAAGGTGGTGGTTGCGATTGGGAAATGTTGGTGGTGATGTTGTTGTGGCGGTGGTCCGAATGGAAACAACGGTGGTTGTTGTAGTGGTGGTGATGGGATTAGTGTGCCCATAAGATAATGGTAGTTTAGATTACTACCAGCGGTTGCGGCAAGGCTTTTGAGATGTGAGGCTGCGTTTAGCCTTGCGGTTTCTTCTGCTAAGGCGTCACAGAATGCTCTATGTGTAATGAAGCTGTCTCTCCTGTTTTCAACAAAATTAAACACACTATATATTAGTTAACGTCTTTATAGCCTATACACGCACACACACTAATTATGCTTATGTTTATATGTGGTATAGCTAGCAATTAAGGAAAAAGAAAACTAAGGTCGTACATCTTACTTTAGCCAAAATATGTCAATCCAAGAAACTGTCTTATTCGAGAAATCAAGCTGCACGCACGCTCAGAGAATGACCAATACATATACAAAAACTCTTCAAATTATTTAGATTTAGACCCTACATGAGCTACTTCCAACAACAACACAATAATATATCTTATTTTACTTACAAACAACATGATATAAAGAAACTTGTTTTGTGGGGATTAAATGTCCAATGATATAATAGTGTTAGTTGAGGTAACAGATTTTTTTTTTTTATCACCATAGTTTTCACCGGAATATAAGATCAAGGTTTAGTATGAGTTTTAAAGTATGTATATTTTGTAATGATTGAATGTATATAGAGAATATGCAATAGATCATGATATGCGATTACAGCTATGTGATCATATTATGCTATAAGAATCTTTTATACCTATAAAGAGACCTCCTACATGTGTGTATAGCTAGTGTTCAAGGATTGGGAAAAATAAATTTGATGTTGCCCGCATAAAAATTAATTAGTACGCTACTAAAGTGATTCTGTGATGAAGAAATGTAAAGATCAATTAAATACATACGTACGTAAATATACATTATAAGTACCTGGAGAAAATTGTACCACAGTCGCATCTATACTCTCTAGTCCCACAAGTCTTGGAATGAGCCTTCCAATCGGATTGGACTGCATATCTCTTGGCGCATTTCTCACACTTCCACTTTTTCTCGCCATGTTTCCGACAAAAATGTTTCTTGATTCCGGTTAGGTCACCCAGTGCCCTTGTCGGATGGTGGTGGACGCAACTCTTCTCAGGACATACATACACTCGTTTCCTTACTTCTTTGCTCGTCCTCTGCTTTAGCTTCCATGGGAGGTTGTGTCCTCGACGGTGAAGCTGTAGATTCTGGTCTCTTTGGAAACCTTTTCCACATATCTCGCAGAGGAAACGATTTGTGGCCATAAGTGTCTTTGGAGATAGAGCTATGACTTCGGCTTCTGGATCTATAGAGAACGAAATAAACAATCAAATTCGGGATATTTGGATCATGTGAAAGATCTAATCAGTAGAACGCATGCATGTTTATAGATCAAGATCGAAAACAAAACAAAATCAAGAAGATGACTTTTCTGCAAACAGAAGAAATAAATTACAGATTAGGGTTGAGTTTAGTGATCTATATTACTTAATTTAGTAAGTATTACCAGGATTTCCAGGGAGGTTTCTCTTCTTCTTGACAAGAGGAGGATTAAGGGATTCATGTTCGTGATGATGATGATCAACATGATCAGTTGTTGATGAGCTTTGTACATATCCTCCACTACTTGAGATTGTCTGATCTTCAGCTGTCATGTCTCTTATTCTGGACAAAAGTTTAGTTGGAAGAGATACAAACGAGAAGTTTAATATAAGAGATGGAGAATAAAAAGGGTAATTAAGAGAAAATAACTAGAATACTTAAGAATCTGATGCAGGTATGAATGAGAGGAAAACACAAAAGAAAAGTTATATTGGTTGCATACTTATAGATACACATACACCCTACACTTAAGCGCATATGTGTGTAGTAAAAAAATAATATTCCTCTCTCTTTCAAAAAATATATTATAGCACCTTGATCTGTAAGAACTGTCGCAGCCATTTCATAGATAACTAAACTTCATATATTGTTCCCATTTTTTATTTTTCTATTTTTTGGTTAAAAGTAATGGCGGTGGAAATTAACTCTAAATAATTTACCTGACTATATTTATCTTGAATATTTGATTATTTGTTTTTGTCAGTGGCAGTGCGTCATGACACACAGAAAGTTAATATGTCTGCCTTTTCTATTTGGAATGATGATCTCATTATTTGTTATCTCCGTACTTTCTTTTCTTTTCATCTTCCGGTCAATTTACCTTCTTTGTTCTACTCCTTATAGTTTCTCTTAGTGTTAATTTTAGTACGTTGACCATAAGTATTATTTATAAGTGCAATCATGAATTCATGATGTATATCGATCATTGTATGCATACATATATATATATATATATGATGTTTTTAGTGGTTACATGGCGTTACAATATAAATATCTGAAAGGCTTAAATATTTTCAACTAGTTAAGGTTGGGCTGGGAGTTTTGTAAGGACTTGTCTCTTCGATAAGACTATAACAGTGGTGAGTGAAGACTTGTCTCTTCGATTTTGGTTACCGCACAGCTACATCATAATGCATTCTAGATGTTAAACATGAATTAAACTAAAAAAAAATAGTTGAATAAGGTTATACATATATATTTTAGTTAAATTAGTTGAATAAGTTTATAAGAAAATTGGTTGAATATGTTATACATTTTAACAATTTAATTGATTGAAATTAACAGTATACATAGGCCGTCATTGATAAAATTCAAATTCGTATAGAGTATAAAACTTATGTACATACATTACACTTTAATAGCTAACGATTTCTTGATTTTATACTATTGAGATTTGGTTGCACGAAAAAAAAATACAATTGAGATTATAAATTTGTCCGTAAATTAGGGTGGTCAAAGAAGTAAGCAGATCCAACGGCGTAGGTCACATCTCTCGTTTGTTGAGAACAAAGCCTGCAATGCACGTGTACCCATGCACGTGCTCATGAGGTAAAATCCAACAACATACGACAACGAATTAAAAACCTAAATATGCAAAAGAGAATAATCGTCCGGTCGACAGTGAAAACAAAACCCATGCGAAATATTCGTTTTTCTTTTTCTAGTTTTTTTTTTCGTTCAAACAATTGTAAATTTTCGAAATCTTTTTTTCATTTATGTGAAAGATAATTTGTGGTTTGTGGAAGTGAGTATAAAAGTTAGTAGATACGAGTATCTTTTTCATGCTTTTCTTACAATGATCTTTTAGCAATGTTCTCTTTTCATCTTTTTCTTTAGCAAACTTTTTCCCCCTACAAATTAAAGTTTTTTTCATACAAATGGTTTATTTTCTAACGTATCTAGAAATAAAAAAATCATAACTTACCCAGAAAAGGATCAACACTCAAAATCCCAAAAGATAAATATTGAACAAGAAAGAAATTCTAACTTAGTAGGATAACAATTGACAGCGTATGTAGCTTAATTGTCTGTAATATTATCGGTTATTATTGTTATCATGATTCGGATATATGTGTGAATTGTACATGAAAAAACGTGATAATACAACAACAAAAATTACGTTAAACAGTTTCACCATATATCAAAATCTCGATCATATCGATTTTCAAACAAAAGTAAACTAACTAAATGTGCTTTTTTACCCCCTAGCTGAAAAGTAAAATAATTATGGTTAATTAATTAATCGAAAGAACGAAGAGACAGAGAACTGACAAAATGCAGGTGAATTTTTGGAAGGAAGAGAGGTCGTCAGCTTGTGGGCTGACTTAATTACCAATTCTTTAGGTAATTTACACTTTAATCATAATGTAATCATGTTTTAAGATTCCTATAAAATAATAACATTAATTTAACGTTTTAGTTTTGGACTTTTCTTCTTGAACTTTGGCGGCACTAGAATATTCCCCTAATTTTTCGAGACTTATTATATAGTATTGTTCACTTTATCAAATCATCAAGATTCACATATACACCAGATAGGCACTTAAACAAACGGGTTTTTCGTTTTTTTCTTTTTTTTTTGGGTCCAAAACAAACGGGTTTTTCTAACCTATATGAAGAAACGCGGTTATATGTGAATATATGCGTGCCAAAGACGATAATATGACTTACTCTTTTTTTTTTCCAATTACACAAACTCCTACAAATGAACTTTCACGAATTTTTTTTTTATTTTTAAATTTGATCTATCGCACTTATATTTAAACTAGAGTTCGAATAATCAATCCAGCTGTATCTAAACTACTTACTATTTAATCGGTTATTACAGATACCACATGCTTTTTGTTCATAAAAAAGTGCAATACTATATGTACCCACGATAGTGTGAGAAAACACACATATATTCCCATTATTATAATTTTTTTTTGGGGTATCAAAAATTCAAGAAATAACGGATTAGTCAGCTACAAACATGTATTTGATTTTTTAGGTACATGCTTGCTTTACTATGACCCAAAATTTATAAATAGTAATCTAAGTCGATTTTAGCCGTGAAGAGTAGTCTATTATGTCTGATGTGTCACCTATAATTAAAACCTCGTTATATAAAAATGTTATGTGATTTAAACCAATGGTAAATAAATATATAAAACAAGATAATACAATAATTCAAATATGCATATATATATTAGACATTCCAACACTAAAATCAGTAATTTCAAATAACGATGAATGGATGGAGAAAGTCACAAAATCGAAAAGATATTTGGAGAATAAATTCGAAACTAGGTTAAGGGGCATTCATAACTTGATTTGATCTTTCGCGAAATTTTTAAAAGTAGAAATATCGAAGCCAAGTCTGCTTATATAGTATGGGTTGCTTAGTTGTAGAATTATGATCCCTTAATCAAAGAGAATGAGAGCGTATTTATATTATTTGAAATAATAATATAGCCAATTAAGGCACAATCATTGACAATTAATGAATAAATATATGAGTTATCTAAAAGAAACAGTCTAAAAACGTTAATTTATCAAATAAATTTCAATGTTTTATTCCAACAAGTATGCAACTTGCAGTCTTGCATTAGAAACTATCACTAGTTGAAGCTTGTGTATTATATACATATATTTCAAGATACTAGGTCTAGATGCATACGTACACATATTTATAACGCATTTATTCATGTGCATATATATGCACATGGTCATATGTAGATGCAGAATAATATTAGCATAGACCAAAAAGTATTAACATGGATTTACATAAAACTACATTAGCTAGAATCCATACTTATTCTTGGGAGAAAAATAGAAAAAGTACAAACAAAACAAAGCACAACGAAGCCATGACTAAATGTGCATATATACAATCATATATACTTGTATTAAACGTATGCGTATATAAATATAATGCAATAAACGACATTTCAAAGAAGACAAAGGATAGATCCATACCATAGCATAGAAACTTGGCGATATATGAAATAAAAATAAGGACATAATGGAGATATGATTAGACTTAAAGTATACATATGTCACTTAGTGGATGATAATGGCCTTCTTGTTTTTACTCGGACTTGACCAATCCAATACATTTTCGGTCAAATTGACATCGACATTCTACAAATCAAAATCGCTCTATTTCTTTTATGGCTTTTGTTTTTTTCTTTCAACCACCTTACCTTTTTCCGTTCTATTTTAAACTCTTGGAATGCATTGTTGCTTCGTTATAACAAAAGTATATTTAAGATATATATTTGAATTGACAGTTTTTGTAAAGCATTATCACGACTGTAATTGAAAAATGATTTCCATCGAATTTAATTTGTGATTAAATTTTCTAATTGAAATTTTAAGGATTTTAATAGTCGTTAATTAATTAATATAGACTCCCCAAGTTTAATAATTTATTCATGATTTTCTTAACATCCTCCCAACATATTTATCATTGTATATACCGTCTCCAATTGCTAGGAAATTAGAAATACGAGTACATGTATACTTTTATAAAGTATATGAATAAATATGGATACCCACAAGTTATATACACAGAATAAGAGAAACTCAAGGAATGACAAACTTATGGAACCAATAAACAATATGGTTACGTTCCATGCAATTATATATGGAATTAAAAAAAAAAATTAAGATATTAAAAAGATTCTTTTTTCAAGGGTCATAAAAGTAATTAAAAGATAAAGTCACGCTTTCCAACCATTTTCCACAAAGTTGATAGAAACTATTCATGAGTGCAACGCGATAAAAAGAGAGTAATACCTAAACATAGGATCAAGTGGCCGTTAATTATCATAAAACATAATTAATTGAAACGGTCATTGTCCTCTGTATATGAATCTTCATTGTCAATAATCTATATACATGCAACACCGTCACCAACTTTAACAGTTGCAATATGTATGATCTCACAAAACTCTAAAATTTTCCCATCATAGTTGTTTATTCAACGGTTATATATATAGAGCCAGCCGGACCTGAGTATGAGCTAAAGAAGTTTGGGCTTCGAGCCTCTATGTGTTTTTAGTTTTAGCGGCCACTCTTTGTTTCAAACGATTCAATAGCTTTTGATGGTAATTAATCGCTTGGCTAACTTCAGAGAAAATACGAGATTTGAACTCGAGAGTAAAGTTTTTTTTTTTTTGGCTTGGAGGTATCAAATTTTCATGACCGATATGTGTCACGTGTATTTTCAACCTTTGGTCGTACTTATAAATTTCAGAAGTAAGAACTAAAATAGTGTCTTTCATCTTTAATTCTAGTATATATTGTCACGTGTATAACCACGGTCACAAATTTTGTCTTTCGGTTGAGAGTACTGATCAAAGGTATGATTCTCGTGAATCACGATATCAGATTATATAATCATTAATTTTTGTGAATTACCTATATGCTTCACGATGCAGCATGTAACATATATCTGGTCAGCTAAATTTATTGTTGCATATTTTGAAATATTTGAACTTTGCTTCATACATAATATCTTGTTAAATTTTAAATTAAATTTTGATTATATAAGTGCTAGATCCATGATATCACAAGTTAACAAGTCTTCTCCAGAAACCATATATATACAGAAAAAAAAAAGATCTTCTCCATGATTTTCTTGAATTATTTGACAACAAATCATTAAATGATGAGGACATATATATGGCATTTTTCATGTTACGTATGTGGATAAAGATTTGAAAAGACTAGTTAAAATATCTAAATTGCTACCAAACGGTCAAATTTGGTCCACCTTCATCCACAATGGTTCGTTGATGCATTTGGGCTCGCAAAAAGCATGTTAAAAAGTTGGTGATAATTACTTAAAAGTGGTCTTTTTCGCAATATTTTATAATAATCGGAAAATGTTATTGGCTTCATGATTGAAGGTTGGCCTCATCAAATATAGTTTAATCAAATATGTCACGGTCACTTGTATGGTTTCTCAAAACTTGAATTCTTAAAATTCTTAAAAATTTATCACCACTCAGACGTATACATATACATATGCAAATATATGTATATGTATTACTTTTATGATTTGACAGAATCTGCACATATCTTTTAAGAAATTTATATTTTATTCTTTTAACAACTAACAATATGTGAATTTGAATTTGGACGGTGATACATTGAGAACACTAATATTAAATTATATGTACTATAAAAATTATAATTAAAAAAAAAAATATATATATATATATATAAATTTTAACACAAAAATTATGATAGCACGCATACTTGTTTTGGTTACTTGGGACTTTTGTATTTAGTTATATACCAACGACCATTTGGTCCAAATTTTAACAAAGAGCAGTAGAAATTGGACGGGCTTAATTTCTTAGCTTATATTGGGCCATACTAATTTTGTCAAGATTGAGGGTCACATTATTAACCCACTATAATGTCAAAGAATGGGTTGTGAAAGCCTAACTATAAGCGTCAGGCGTGAGAGAGAGAACGTTTTCTTTGTATATTGGGCCATATTATTTTCGTCACGATTGCTGTCACACCGAGGCTAAATGAGCTGATTATGTGCAAAAATCTAAGCGAAAAAACTTCAGTTTAAGGTCAAAGATGAAATAGTTCAAATCATTGTTTTCTAAGTTGGATTTCGATCAAGAATTACACCCACTAAGAGATCGCTTCACAAGATGGGCTTAGATGATTTTACTAGAAGAAACCAAAGCAAACGCCGCAGGTTTGATTTGGACAATCCCAACTTTTGGATGAGTTGACTATTGGTTGGATACCATTTGACTTGTTAATTACAAAAATGAAAGACGAAGGGATTTTTGTTATTATCTGTGTTTCTTTTTATGATCAAACCAATCACGTAACAATCTTCTACAAAGTCACATAGGCACTAACTCACCATTAATATGACAGCCAAAATGCAAGACTTGCAGACTTCATACTAACATTAAAGAAGACAGTGTTGTGGTTTGCATAACAATCATTTGAGTCGATACCTTCAAACCAATTAAGCAGATTCTATTGCCACCTCACACCCATTGATGGAGTTATAGGTGTAGTGGTCAGAATCAAGATGGAGGATGAATGGGCCATTAGACATGAAAGCAGGTTCTAACAAAAGCATTCATGGCTTCTGCTTTGTTATTGTGATTATAACCCGGCCGCTTCTCTCTTGAAACATAGACCCGCGATGGTAGCCTGATATCAACGGCTGTTGTATCAATCAAGTTATCAGAATCTGCTTCTGCTCCATAAACTGGTTCTGCATTTGGAAGAGCCAACATCATCTCCATATTAACAGTTTCTTGAGGATTGATTCAGGATCATCATCTCTATCTGTGTCTTCTTAGCTCTCCGTGCACATTGTAAATTTATTTTGAAGTTTTGTACAAATAATTTTTGAAGTAAACCATTTTGATGTAATTAAAGTTTTTAATTAAACAAAATCCTTTTGTTTTAAACAAATTTAAGTGTCAAATTTTAATATGTTGAAAATAAACCGAACTTAGCATTCCGTCCTTAAGATTTCCTTCGGTCTGTTAGTTGATGTCATAAATTCAACATATTTTCACGTATCGTAAAGTTCACACTTAAACTAAATTTTAAAGTTTTTTTTAAATAATGTTTTGAGTAAATCGTTTTGATTTTTTAACTAAAGTTTTGAATTAATTTTTTTTTTAATTTTAAATTAATCTAAGTATTAAATTTTAATATGTTGAAATAAATTATATTTAGCATCCCGTTCTTAGTATTTTCCTTGGTCCGTTAGAGGTATTATAAGTTTAACTAGATTTTACCCCGCGGTACACTGTGAATCGATTTTTTTTGTAACTAAAAAATTTAAATTTAAATTTGTATTTGTTTTGTTAAAATTGTTTGCTTTGTTTAGTTTTTAAGATTGTATAATTGTATTTTGATTGTTAATTCTAAGATTTCACCCGCGGTATACCATTCCGTATTAATATCGATCCAAACCTGTCCCGTGATATTTTAATTTTTCTAAAAGTTTAAATATTATACTTTAAACGTTTTATAAATTTTTAATATTTATAATGTTTAAACTTATTACAAAGTTTATATATTTATAATATTTAAATTTCTTATAAAGGTAAATTATTTGTAATATTTGAAACTTCATAAAAGTTTTAATATTATAAATATTTTAAACGTTTTATAAAGTTTAACTTATTAAAAATTTAAATTTTTTGAAATATTTAAATTATAATAAAGTTTAAATATTTATAATATTTAAACTTTACTATAATTTAAATATTTATAATTTTTTAAAATTTTAAAAAAGTTTAAATTCTTTGAAATAAAGAACCGTAATAAACCGAATAAAACTTTTAAATTTGGACGCATGATAAGTCAAGATTCGTGCTCATTTGTATTCGGAATCATTTTGGTATATTTTATAGAATGACTCCGAACCATTGTCCAATTTTTCAGGCGACGTGAGACATTGTACACATATTTTTTTTATTCATTTATTGAGTAATATATGTCCGTTTTAAAAAATTTTAATCACATCATATGCAAAAAAAAATTTCAGATTTTATTAACTAAATGTATTATATAATAATGCAAAATAATTTAAATATAAGATTAAATAAAAGTGAAAGGAGAATCATATATTTATGTTTGAATTAGATAGAGATATTTTAGGAAATTAGCTCAAATTTGTTATGGTAATTGTTGGTGTCAATATTCATTAAAGATTTTCGGATATTTTGTGATCCGATTTCAAAATTGACCCGATCCAACAATAGCAATTTTGTAAATAGTTTCGAAAACCAAGGGTTTTTTCCAAATGTACTTCAAAAATATTAATATAGATATGTTTTCACGTCTTGTAAATTTAATACTTTAATTTAATTTAATTTTTTATAAAAATAATATTTTAAGTACACTGTTTCGATTAACTTAAGTTTTATTTATACAAAAAAATTTTATTTTAAATAAATCTAAGTATTAAATTTAATAGTTGAAAACAAATCGAACTTAACATCCCATCCTTAAAAAGTCCATTAGAAGTGTTATAAATTTAATAAGTTTTCACGATAAATTTAACATTTAATTTCTTAAATAAATGGTTTTTTGCTTTTGATTTTTGAACTTATAACTATATTTTAAGGTTTTATTGTAAATAATGTTTTAATTACAAAAAAGAAGCGTTTTTTTGTTATTTTCTGTGTTTCTTTATGATCAAACCAATCACGTAACAATCTTTTACATATATACATAGGCAGAAAATTACATAAAAAAAATATCAGAAATCATGTAAAAAAGGGAGAAAAAAGAAGAAGAAGATAATTAAATAAAATATTAGGAGGATTAAAATCAAAGCCATAAAGCCCCAGCTTGTCTAAGAGTAGGCACTAAATCACCATTAATATGAGCAGCCATCAGATTTTCCAACCCTCCAAACAACTTCCCTCCTATGTACATCACTGGTAATTTCTCTTTGTCACTTATGATATTGTCGTAGTTGTTGTCTTCTTCACCAATCTCAACTACAAATGGATTCACGCCATGTGTCAGTAGCAGCCGTTTTGCCACGTGTCCCATACAACAGCCTCTCCTTGCAAACACCACCACAGCATTCTCCATCACCACTAGGTTGCTTGATCTCTTAGTGCTTAAAGATGTTGGCTTTGGTGATGATGCTGTTAACCATGATAATGATGATGGTGGTGATGGTTTATCTTCAATCTTTGGACGGAAAATGCTATTGCCCGGTACGGTCGTCGTCCACGATGACTCGTATGGTCTTATTGCTTTTTGCATAATTGATGTTAGAGGGAGAGAAAGAGAGAGACTTGTGTGGTTGAGTTAGTTTGGTAAGAGATTGGATTATTAAAGGATTTATATAGAGGATTTTGGAGAGCATTTTGGCTTGAGGGGTCAACGAAGGGTGTGTAAACTATATTCTCATGATATCCAAAGCCACGTCACCGTATCCAAAATAATATCAATAACTAATACTTATGATTATTCATTAATATTGAGTGTAAATCATCCAAATATTAAAAATATATTTAACTTAGGAGTGAAAGATGAACTTTGAACTCATTGTCGGAACTCAGATGCGACAATTCAATTTTAAAAAATATAATTGTTATTATCTTAACGAAATGTCATTTTTGACCTGTTGTAATTTAGAAAATTGTAGCATCTTAAATCAATGACTTGCACGATATAGATTATTTTTAAAGTAAATGATGACGAAGACATAGTAAGGGGCTTACGACAAGGCTGATGTCAACAGATTTCTTTATTTGTTTAAAACTTATGTCATAATTAAAATTGTCTTCGTATGGTTACGTTTATGGATAAAGGCAAATCATTTCTATGGACCATTAGATTTTAGATCATCATCTCTATTACGTCATGACGATGACTTGTTTTGTCTATAACACTAGGATATCAATTTGTATTTTATATTCTAGTTTGAAACTTGAAACATATCTATATGTCTGTGCCTAAACACCAACTATACCCGTCCTTTAAAAAAAATTCTCCCTTTTCATGGAGCATCTTTCTTTTGTATGGATTTTAAAGCTGTCATTTAGTATTTAATACATGCATAAACTAATTAGAAACGTATTTTTTCTATAGAAAACATTTTGAAACCTCTCTTGTTTAGGGATCAGTTAAACTTACGATCTGATCGAAGATACATTGCACAAACGTCACGAACCCCACAAAAAGCCAAGGGAATGACGTGTCAGTTATGTGGAAAAATCTAACAACCCCTTTCGTCAAAAGGAAACAGCTGAGAAGTAGGAAAAAATGACAAAAGATGGACCCTCACCGTGACAAAACGACATGACGTCTCCCTTTAACTTTACGAAACAGCAAGTCGTTCCCTCTTTAGTTCATTGCAACATTTATTACTCAAAACATTTTGTAATTAATTTCTTGGTTAACGGTCATCACTCGTTTCCAGCTAATTTTAATTATACATGACATCATAAAAAGCAGCCGTCGGTTATATACAAATATAGACACCAAATGAGAGTTTTACTCGGTCAAAATTTTAAATTAGTCGGCTTTCAATTTGACGTCACCGGGAAATTCGCCGGAGTTTCGTCACCCCATAAAACTCCTCACCGGTAAAAGAAAGAAAAAGACGTCTCTATCATGGTGGCGCCGGCAATGCGTCATAAAATACAAAGGGTCCATGTTGCTATGCTCATACAAAATCTTATATAATACGTATGCAATATATTATTTTTCTCTTCTCTCCAATACAAATCCTTATGGGTAGATAACGTAGGCAACTAGCGGAGAAAATAAAATTTGAATTGCAAGTTACAACAAAGAACCAAAAGAAAAATATTTTAAGTTTTATGTAGGGATTGGTATGGATCTTATATCCGGTTATATTTATATAAGCATGTCGTATGTACCTATACTAAAGAACTATTGGCACAGATCAGATCATATGAATATGAATTTTATTATGCTTATAAATTCGACTTCATCAATTTTCCGGGAAAACACAGGAAAATATCAACGATAAGTTTCATTGAACATGATGAATAATATTGACCAAAGCCAACCCGAGTATCAATATGTCCGCTTAAGACTATTTTCAAAATCTATCAAGAGAAGGGGTCATTTAGTCAAACACCGAACCGGTTCTTTACTTCCAAGAGATAAGAAATGAAGAAAACTTACTCTTTCGTTCTCTTTTACTTCTTAGGGTTAGGCTCCAAGTTCATCTCTTGGAGGTTAAGCAGCAGATCGTTGGAGCTCAGGTAAACCTTGTTAGCAGATTGTGCAATGGTCTGAGCAATCTCTCTCGCAGCTTCAATCTTTCTTAGAGTGATGAATGCCTGATTGTTTGCAATTGCTTGTCCGATAAGCTGAGCACTTTTAGCTTCTCCCTGCACAAAGAATCAAAAGACCTAATGCTTTAGGCCAATACCCATAATCTCATGTCATTAGATTTGCAATAAAGATCAACAATGTTATACCTGTGCACGGATAACCGCGCTTCTCCTGTCTTGCTCGGCTTTCTCCACAATGAACTTAGCCCGTTCAGCTTCTTGAGCAGCGACTTGTTTTGCCTCAATTGCTGCGGTGAACTCTTTGCCAAATGTGAGAGTCGTGATGGAGACATCATCAAGAGCAATGTCGAAGTTAGAAGCTCGCTCTGTCAGAATCTTGCGTATCTCTCTGCTCACAGCCTAGAGGAGAGTAAACACAGTCCATCGTTAGAAACAAAAGAGCAGAAAAAGTTGTAGAAGAAGAATGTTGAGGTACATACTTCTCTCTGGGTAATGAGCTGGCTTGCATTGTACTGAGCTACCACAGCTTTTAGGGTTTCATGGATGATGGAAGGAAGAACCCTTTCACTGTAGTTCTCGCCAAGGGTTCGGTAAATCTGAGGCAAACGGTCACCCATGGGACGTGTGAGAACCCTTAGTCCAATTTTCACCTGTGCAACAACCAAGAAAAATATCAGAAACACAGCAACTCAGTTAAGAAAGAAAACGGAGACTAAGTTTTTCTTGCTCAACCTAAATATAATCTCGACTGAAAGCAAGTGTAATTTGTTTCTCGTTTCTCCATTTCTTTTTAATCAATTATCCATACACTCACATAGGTCATATAAGGATCTACATTGATCATGTAATATCCTAACAGAGCAAGTGAAATTTTATCTACAACTCCATAGCCACAAATCACATCCAAACATTTTAAAAGTATGATGTTAATGCTGCAATTGAGGATCTTAACATAACATCAAAAGAAGGAATGTCTAGTATGATCTATATAACTCCACATTCAGTAACAGCATTTGAAATTAACGTCATTGCTGGATAACAGTACAAACACACACAAAAAAAAAAGCCAAAAGAACAAGAAACCATAACGCACCATCTGAAGGTCATGACTACCGGTGGTGCTCTCTACAAGATAAGGTCGTGCACGAACGTCATAGATGATTGGCCTTTCAAACCATGGCAACATAAAATGTGTTCCTTCCGGGTATACCTGAAAACACAAACCCGAGTAAAAATCACGCTTTTTAAAATAACTATTTAAAGACGCAGATCCAAAAGTAATTCTTGTTAGTTTGAGAAATACAAACCTTTTCCTTGATACCAGTTAATCGGTTGAACATGACAGCACGGTGTCCTCCATCGACATTGTAGAGACTATTAGTAAGGGCATAGACACCAAGCCCACCAATAACGCTGACCTTAAGAAGGGCAGAGAGAGCAGGAGATCCAGGAACGTTGGGAACTTTGTTGAAACTCATTTCCTAAAACCAAAAAAGAAAGCAAACCACACTAAGATACGCACGATCAAAAGTTCACAGCTAGAAACTTAACAAGTAGCAAGTAATAATGCCTCAGAATCCATCGTCAGAGCAGATAAAAAAAACCACATGTTACAAAGATTCAAAAGACTTAACACTTTATAAGAAATCACACACATAGAAAAATCAAAGTACAATCCTCCGATCAGAAAAAACAAAATCCAAGAGAGCAAACACAGAACTGGTGTTACTAAGAGAATCAATGGACAGGGAAACAAGTGGAGAGAAACACGAATTCGAAAGATCATAGAAACGCTTCAGAAATTAGAAGCATCGGTAACAGATCCCAAAACTAAAATCGATTTAGCCTCTTGAGTATTATCAAATAGATTCAGTATCCATAGATCGTGGAATATATATGATGAGCAAACTTGAAACAAGAACAGATATACGAGCTTTCACCATATGACCATTCTACCTCTAAATCACGCAAGGTTTATCAAACTGAACGACGATCAGATACTGCGTGACTATATCGGCAACCAAACAGAGCGTACAAATAAACAAAGTGAAAATTCGGAGGAAAAAGAGAAGAAAAAGATGAACCTTAGCTCAGCTCTTAATCACCGGCGATGTCTGGGTTATAGGAAAGATCACGATCGGAGCTGCCGGCGAAGCTTAGGGTTTTAGAAATGAGAAATGTATTCACGGCAAAATATCTTCTAGAATGTTCGTGCCGAATTGCTCAGGCCCATTAATTAAAAATATGCTTCACTAAGCCCATTCAGTATCTTTTTCGACGAAGCCCATTATGTTATGTATTTTTTGTCGTCAGCAAGTGTTTAGAATATTATGAACTTATAAAGATAGATGCACATGGTGTGAAAATGTGAATCACAAGAATACAGTCGCTCACTGTTTTCCTGACTACATATATAATTTAATGGCAACTGGGTTATCATTTAATTTCAAAGAGTGTGTGTTACAATATAACAACTCTTTGAACGCTTGTTTTCTATCTATTAGGAATACTAATCTATACTGCTGGTCAAAATTATATAATAGAACCAACAAAGAGTTGTTATATGGTCCATAATATATGTCTAGCATGTGATGACTATTTTTCCGGATCTGAGGCATCAATTAAATAATTCAAATCATCTTTACAGTTTAATCGGCTTTAGTTAACTACCAATTGACATGATGAATGCAACAAAAAAAAATAACTTAACTGGTAGTTAACTTTTAAATCATTGATTGACTTAAGTAGTTTAGTGGTTTATCGTTAGTGAAACTACCGTCCTTCGATCCAATCTTCACGTAGCTAGAGTTACAATGTGATGAAGTGGAACTAGCTTGCAATAATAAATAAAATTAAAAGCCATAAGCATCTCATCAATTGTATTATTTAGTCAGACATTACATGTGAACCGGATTTTTACGTTGATTAAGAGAATTTAATTAAGTATACACAATAATTTGTTCACGTCACAAATTTATTGTTTAAAGTTGGCCAAGAAAAGAGTTATCCACATAATGTTCACTTCGACAGGCACATTTGACAACTATAGACGAGAATAACAAGTACAAATCTCACATTTTATTACATTGAATTTAAGTAACAAATTTCATACTTCAAATCGCAGGATAAAATCAATAGAAACAAAAATAAATCATTCATATTACATTTTCAAAAGAGAAATTTCAAACATAAGACAACAAGTCCAAGACCAAACCCTAGTCCGACTTTCTTCTCACCCGAACCTGACTTATCCGAAGGCGAGGCTGCCGCCTTTTTAGTGGAGTCATCGGAAACCCCACTGGATGGAGATTTAGGGGCAGGAGCAACTGGCGAAAGCTTGTGCTCTCCGAACATCTCACCTGGCAACAAAACCATGTCGACAACATAAACTGCGAGAGGACGTTGTTGCCTCAACGCATTGCTGATACGTGTCTCCACATAACCAGTTGAGACATTGATTTGGTTTGTTTGACCGGTGAAGTTAAGCCCGTAAACACCATTGTCTCGGCCAGAAGCTTGAGTCCTAACTGGATTACTCACGGAGAGGAGATCATCCATACTGTAAAATTTGGGGCTGACGTGGTAGAGAATGAGTTTAACTTGTTCGTCTGCGCTTAACTTGTTTAGGGTTCCAGGTTTAAGGTTTTGGAAAGCATTGTCTGTTGGTGCGAACACTGTCATACCTTCAGATGAACTATTGACTTGAATGTTCACTTGGCTACCGACTTGAGTGATGTTTAGAAGATGGATGAAAGTAGTGAATTGTCCGCCTTTTTCAAGGATCGCGGTGAGGTTGATGGGACCAGCAGGACCTGGAGCTGGGGCAGCCGGCTGAGCCGTTGCCTTTGAGAGAAGTACGACGGCGATGAGGAGGAGAGGAGCTAAAGCTAGACGAGTGGTGGCCATTATTGGTTTGTTTAGTTAATGTGTGAAGTGATTGGGAAAGTGAGATCGAAAGGTAATGGTTTATATGGAAGTTAAATGTTTGGACTGATGAGTTGTATCTTTGTTGGAATGAGATGGCCAAGTCAATACAAAACGTTTGTAGACAAAATAATGTATATAGAAATATTAATAACATATAAAACAATCTAATTCATATACCATATATATTAGCCGTTAAGATCCGGTTAATACTAAAAGTTAACATTTGTGAAGAATATTAGAATAGAATATGAGGTTGGTGGATCCGTCGGTAGAGCCCACATCACATGTAATGAGGTCGAGGGTCAATAATTCGAATTTACATACAGTTTTGAATAGAAGATAATGTTTGACAACATAACTTAAGGTGGACGTATATCGGGAGGGGAATGAAAAGGAGAAAAATGAAAATTCATTATACATTGAGTATAGCTACACCAATACATATATATATAGGTCCTAGTAAGTAAGATATTAAAAAAAAAACAAGATAGGTCCTAGTAAGTAGTAAGTCAGAAAGTATTTTAAGAAAATGTCATCTTGAGAAGTTAATTATGAAAAAATAAAATATAAATTTTTTGAGGACTGTAATAGAATTATCCTTTTGGGTGAATTTTGAATTGATGTAATTAAGTTACTAAATTTACTTCATTATAAATAACTAATATAAATTTTTTTAAAGTAAAACAAATGAAGTAAAAACATACTGTATAACTTAAGCAAAAATTAAGGAGTAATTTGTAACAGTTTTCAGTGGTATCAAAGATTTAACTTTTTGTAATGGAATAGCTTAAGAGAATATTATTTAGTTTACACTTTACAACATATATGGGTTATATAAATAGTGTAACTAACGTAATTCGCAGTATACATACATATGAATACTGTAGATACATACATTTAAGCATATAGATGCGTAGACATGTAGCATGTATGTATGTAGAAAAATATATGTGTGTTCTGTAAAAAGAACAAAATGAGTGGACAAGCTGATTAAGTGACAGCTGGGAAAAACAAGTTGGCATGTGCGAGAGTGGAAGACCCATAAGTTTATATTGCCTCATCACTAACAATTGCATATATATATATATATATATATATATATATATATTTAATTAAGAGAATAAACTAATTAACTGGTTGATTACCAAAAATATTATCTCTCGTACCTAAATTTGTTGAAAATATGTTATATATAAGCACACCTAAATACATTCATGCATTCAACATATAAAATGTTAAAATAAAAAGATGCACAAAAAAAAAATGTTTTTTGGAAGCAACGAAACAACATTCTCCACAAACGAAACAACATTCTCCACAACCAACAGTTTATCTCGGCTCTTGTGATTTTCAGAGGGATTGACAGAGAGAACAAAAGCATTATCTATGGGAGACGCGCGAGACGAGGATTTCGCGACTTCATGATACTTTGGTTCCGATGATCCAATTTTCTGGGAATGTTTTCCCTCTCCTTAATTCATCTTTGTTTTTTCCTTTTTTTGCCAAAGATGTAATTTTTATAAGTTTACTATCTGTATCCCTAACATTTCATTATATATGACATTAACGTTTTTAGCAAAAAAAAAATGTTTTTTGTGTTTAAAAGTACCGAAAACATATATTTATCAGCATTACCACACTCACCATAGGTGGGAGATTTCTCTCATGTGATGTATTGAACGTGAGGCTCGTAATTCTTCCGCCAATATCGTTATAGCGTACAGGAACGAAGTTTATGAACTTCATGGGCCATTTAACCGCAACGTGGAAGCTGCTTGCTTTAGTAATCAAAGGTTTCAAAACCTTTACAGTAGGCTGGGTTCAATTCATAGTTTGTGTATTTTCTTGTAGATTGATAGTGTAAAAATAACTGACAATTCCAAAATGCTGCATGCAGAACAATCTGTTTTGATTTCGAGTGGTAGAAGTAAAACGTTTATTGTTAGTATAATATGTAAAAGTTGTAGAAAATTCGAGTGATGCGAGAAAATTGCATGTCATAAGATTGTTCGTAGAACTGTTTATCGTATGTATTGCACGTAGATAAATCGATCATCATTTATGATGGAATTAAGTCAAAATATGAGAATGTAACAGAGGACAAAAAAAAAAGTGTTATGTATAATTTGTTCTAAAGTGCATGATGTCTCTCTTTGGGATGTAACGGCACGCAGTTGGAGAACATAAATATAAAAATTCCACCGAGAGTTGTATGGGCCTAACTACTGGGCTTAAACACTGGTCTGTAGATGGCTTATAATGTGCTAACTTTAAGATTAGGCACACACATGTTGGGAATCTTTAGAATTAAGAAGGCCTAATCATTCAAACAAAAAATTAATATACGAAGCATTAAATTCGTGAAAACATAACATACGCAAGACTCGAGAGTGAATTGAGAAAATAAATATATCTGATTCCTTGCTAAAGTTATTTTACAAAGCGGAAGAAGACAAAACAAACATAGAAAGAAGGATCCAAGTGGAGTCATCTGCGCAGCATGCAGCCATACACTCGCCACGTCCGTTCGTCGCGTCCGCCACATCATCACGTGGTTCTCACGTGTTTATAACTCTCTCCACTCTGACCGTTCTTTTCTTTATAGTTTTGACACACAAAACTCTCTAATAATAACTCATTCTTAAATCTGTTATAAAAAAGTATTGGATTTTTTATAAATATATAAATAAATAATAATATGGAGAAAAATATATCCGTAAGAAGATCAGATACTGAATATCAGAACGAAAGAGATTATATTTTTTTTTTTCTTAAACAAAATTTTATATTTTAAATTGATCATCTTACAATAAATGAAAACATATATATATATAGAAAAAAAAAGTGAGAATGAGCTCTATATGATTTATAATCAAACAATCACTTTGCCGACTTTTAATTTAGACCACTGTATGTTGTTTCATTTTCAAAACACTCCCTCTTGGAAACCAGTGTCACTATGTGTTTTGCGTAATATCATATGTTGCTTCGTTAAAAAATTTTCCAGGAAAACTCAGTGGAAAAAACAATAGTAAGGTAAAAAGAGTACAACCTCGTAAACTCCCCCTCGAATGATCATGATCACATCTTACAAGTCTTTTTGACGACTCATTCCAATATTATGGATATGTTTCCTGAACATAGTGGTCGGTAATGATTTCGTGAAGAGATCTGCAGAATTCTCGGATGATTGAACATATCTTACTTTAATGTCTTTATTCTTCACGAGCTCTTGGGTATATGAAAAGAACTTTGGAGAGATATGTTTGGTTCTATCACTTTTGATATACCCGTCCTTTGTTTGAGTAACACATGCAGAATTGTCTTCATACAAGATAGTTGGCTCTGTATTCATACAAATTTCGCTATTTGATTGAATGTGCTGATTCATTGATCTTAGCCATATACATTATCTACTTGCTTCATGTAGTGCAATGATTTCAGCATGGTTCGAAGAAGTAGCTACAACCGTCTGCTTCTGAGAACGTCAGGATATAGCGGTACCTCCAATTGTGAACACATATTATGTTTGTGATCGAGCTTTAGGTAGATCTGATAAATATCCTGCATTTGCAAAACCAATCATTTGACCATTTAAATTCTTAAAGTAGAATAACCCTAGATCAATAGTCCCTTGAAGGTAACAAAATACATGTTTAATTCCGTTTCAATGCCTTCGTGTAGGAGATGAACTAAATATGGCTAAAAGATTAACAGAAAATGAAATATCAGGTCGAGTGCAATTTGTAAGACACATAAGAGCTCCAATTGCACTTAGATACGGTACTTCAGGACCAAGTATCTCTTCATTTTCCTCAGGTGGTCGGAATGGATTATTTTAAACATTAAGTGATCTCATGACCATTGGAGTACTAAGGGGAGTTGCCTTATTCATATTAAAACGTTTTAACACTCTTTTAGTGTATGTGGATTGATGTACAAATATACTCTTTTGAGTGTGTTCAATTTGTAGGTTAAGACAAAACTTTGTTTGTCCGAGATCTTTCATCTCAAATTCTCCTTTTAAATAGTTTGTTGCTTTCTGTATTTCCTGTTGAGTTCCGATTATGTTTAGATTATCAAAATATACCGCGATTATCACAAATCCGGATGTTGTTTTCTTAATGAAAACACATGGGCAAATATGATTATTCACATATCCTTCTTTTGTTAAATGTTCACTGAGACGATTATACCACATTCGTCCAGACTATTTTAACCCATATAATAATTTTTGCAACTTTATTACACATACCTTTTTGGGTTTAGATGATAATGCTTCTGGCATATTCAACCCATCGGGAACTCTCTAGATATTTGTATCTAATGATCCATATAAATATGCTGTAACGACATCCATGAGACGCATCTAAAAATTTTCGCCAGCTGCTAGACTCATCAGAAATCTAAATGTTATTGCATCCATAACGGGGGAATATGTTTTCTCATAATCAATCTCTGGTCTTTGAGAAAATCCTTAAGTTACGAGACGAGCCTTAAATCTCGTAATTTCATTTTTCTCATTTTGTTTTCTAATAAAAACCCATTTGTATTCAACTGGTCTCACATCCTCAGGTGTGAGTACAATAGGTCCGAATACATTTCGTTTATTAAGTGAATCAAATTCGACCTGTATGACATCTTTCCATTTTATCAAGTCATGTCTCTTTTGACATTCATATACAGACTTTGGTTCCGGATCTTCGTTTTTCTCATATATTTTCCTTGATATAAGGTATGAGAAAACATTATCAACTTCATCGATTTCATTTCGATTCCATATCTTTTCATTATGGATATAGTTGATGGAAATTTCATGATTTTTTTCCGGCTCATGATGCTCAATATTGTCATTAGACTCATGATTTGTTTCTTCCAAAATGCTTTCTGCTATTTTGGAAATATCATACTTTTCAACTTCCTTTCGTTTTCTAGGATTTTTATCCTTAGAGCCAGCTGGTCTACTACGCTTCAATCGTGTTCTAGACTCACGTGTATCATCTACTCTTCCATATTCTTGTGGTATTTCAATTCGAGCAGGAACATTTGCAGCTGGTATATATAATTTAGTTACCGTTTTAGTATCGGCAAATGCATCCGGAAGTTGATTTGCTATATTTTGCAAATGCATAATCCGTCGAACTTCTATTTCGGACTGTTTTGTAGGAGGATCAAGGTGCAACAGAGTTGGTATACACCATTTAATATATTTGCCTACTTGCTTATTCTCTCCCCTAGAATCGGGAATACTTTCTCATCAAAATAATAATCGGCAAAACGTGCCGTAAAGACATCACCTGTCAGTGGTTCTAGATATCTTATAATTGAAGGAGAATCACAACCAATATATATTTCCAACCTTCTTTGTAGTCCCATTTTTGTACGTTGTGGTGGAGTTATAGGCACATACACCGGACAACCAAAAATTTTTAGATGGGATATATTTGGTTCTTGACCAAATGCTAACTGCAATGGAGAATATTTATGATATGCACTTGGTCTTATCCGAATGAGTGCTTCTGCATGCAATATAGCATGTCCCCATACAGAGGTTGGAAGTTTTGATCTCATGATCAATGGTCTTGCAATCCATTGCAGACGTTTAATTAATGATTCTGCCAAACCATTTTGTATATGAACATGGGTTACAGGATGTTCAATTTCAATTTCCATTACCATGCAATAATCATTAAATGTTTGGGATGTAAATTCACCAACATTGTCTAGTCTAACTCCCTTAATGGGATAATCAGAGAACTGAGCTCTTAATTTGATTATCTGAGTTAGAAATCTCGCAAACGCCAAATTTTGAGATGACAATAGACAAACATGTGACTATCTGCTAGATGCATCAATCAACACCATAAAATAGTAGAATGATCCACATGGTGGATGTATCGGTCCACAAATATCGCCTTGAATCTGTTCAAGGAACTTTGGTGATTCTTTATCAATTTTGGTTTGCGATGGTCGTATGATCAATTTTCCAAGAGAACATATTGCACATGTCATTTTATTTCCCTGATATACCTCATGAGTTTTCAGTGAATGATCATGTGAGCTCTCTATAATTTTTCGCATCATTGTGGTGTCTGAGTGTCCAAGGCGATCATGCCACAATGTAAAATTTTCTGGATCTCTTTTGATCACAAGATACAATTCTATTGCATCTATATAAGTATGATGCAAGCCAAAAAGAAGTTCTGAAAATTTTTCTAGTATATGCCTTTTTATGGCTTTATTAGAAGTAATATATATGTACTTCTTTCCGTCCTCAGTAGTAGACTGAGTTTCATACCCTTGAAGGTATATATCTTTGAAACTTAACAATTTTTTTTTTGAATTCGGAGAAGATAAAGTATTTTTTATGGAAAACTTTGTTCCATTAGGCAATACAAAATTAGCTTTGTCACTTTCTTCAATCACGTCCGAAGGACCCGATATTGTATTGACAATAATTTTTATCGGTTTTAGCTCAAAGAAAAATATCTTATGCCTCAGAATAGTGTATGTTGTTTCACTATCTGGTATACAAATTTCTCTGCTATCTTTCCTTGCGATTGTTTTGTAAGAACCTACATCCATTTCTGTAATTAATATAAACATTAATAAATATAAACAAATTTTATTGATACAAAAATCATGTAATAATTATACATTAGTTTATTTTAGGAAACACCATTATCTGAAAATAACTGAAAATACATAATACTTATATAATGAAATTATTGGAGACTTATTCACTTGTCTCATTATATACCATTTCACTTTTTCGTAAGAGCGGTTTCATCGAAATCATCAATGAAGTCGGAAGCGTCAATGTGTGTCCCCTCAAAGTGTTCCATGAGATTCACTTCTTTCCTTTTTTCTTTTAGGGATTCTTTGTATAATTTACAAAGATTTTCAGGGGTTCGACAGACATGAGCCCAATGCCCTTTTGATCCACATCTATAATAGATGTTATCACGTTTTTGGCTGATACTTCCTTCAGATTCATTCTCTTTCGAATTTTATTCAGGTAGGATCCAAGTATATGACTTCTTGTTTTAGGGGTTATAGGGTTTACCACGTTCCCATTTAAATCTGCGACCACGGCCACGATCACGATCACGATCATGACCATGACCACGACCTTGACCACGACCTCTATAGATTTGATTTCCTCGCTCTGGATATTCCATATTCGATGCATTTGTTGCATTCACTTCAGGAAATATTTTGGCTCCAGTGGGTCTAGCATTATGATTTTTAATGAGGAGCTCATTATTTTTTTCCGCAAGCATGAGCGTCACAATTAGCTCATAAAAATTTTTGTATCCGCAATTTCTGTATTGCTTTGCAACACATAGTGGTTTTTGTGGAAAGTGAGGAAAATTTTATTGAGGATTTCTGCTTCGCTAAGAGGGTTTTCACAATATTCTAAATGTGCCACTATTCTCAGTATTGCGGAGTTATAATGCTCCACCTTTTCAAAATCTTAGAATCGTAGATTATTCCATTCATTCATGGCATGTGGAAGCGTTATTACTTTTTGGTTATCAAACCTATCTTTTAGTGTTTTCCACAACTCCGCAGGATCTTTTGTTCGCGCATAATCATGCGTTAGATTATCATCTAGATGTTTTCTGAGAAAAATAATTGATTTCGCCTTCTCTGGAGGAGACGAAATATTTTTTTCCTTTATTGTCTCATATATTTTTCCATTTCTAGATGGAGCTCTGCACTGGTTGTCCATACTATATAATTTGCTCCATTTATATGTAGAGCCGGAAACTTGAGTTTATCGATGTTTGCCATTTGATTTCTAAAACAAAATCGAAAAATATTATTAGAGAATTTATTAAATTTAAAACGCTTGTATAAATAGCGCAATTATAAGAAATACAATTACATAAAAAAGTAAAATAGCAACCATTAAAAATTCTCTGGGAGAAAATTCTTCAAAGATTAAACTATTAATTGCAATAATTATAAAACCATAAACAAAAATTACAAATAGATGAACCATTTTTCTTATAAAAACAAATTATTTTCTTAAAGAAAATTTTGAGAGAGATATAAAAGTTTTGAGTGAGATGGATGAATAAAAATAAGTGTATTTATAGATTGAAAAAATATTGTTCACTAGCAGTTATATATCCGTTTGAATTTTGAAAAAATAAGTTAAAATCTTTTTTTTATGACCGTTTGGGATTTAAAATATTAAACGAAATATTAGAATAAAAATTGTAATAAATAATTAAGAATAATATATATATATATATATATATATATTAGTTCGTATATAAGATTATATATATATATAGGTGGCAAAGCCTCCTTTTAAAACATTGATAATATAAACAATAATATGATAATGATACGGTGATTAAATCAAAAATGATAAATAATAAATATTAAATAAATTATGGTGATTAAATTCATCCATGTTAAAATGATAAGCATTGAATAAATTATGGTGTATTAAACAACCATTTATAAAAGTGTTAAATTAAAACAAGGACGGTCGAACCGCGCTCCGATACTAATAATAATACATAAATTATAAATAATAATTATTATTTATAGAGGCGACATACCGTCCAATATAAAAATATATATTGTATTTGATCAGAAAGTGATCGTGCTGATAACGTGTTATAAAAAAAATTTAATTTTTTATAGGTATATAAATAAATAATAATAGGGAGAAAAATAAATCCGTAAAAGAATCAGATACTGAATATCAAAGAGAGACGAGAGAAATTATTATTGTTTTTTTTCTTGAGCAAAATGTTATACTTCAAATTGATCATGTTACAATAAATGAAAACATTCATATATAGAGAAAAGAAAATTGATAATAAACTCCATATGATTTATAATCAAATAATCACTTTGCCCACTTTTAATTTAGACCTGTTGTTTCATTTTCATAACAAAACCTTAATTTTTAGTTTTCTCAACGTCTAAATTTCATTCTTACATTATTTTTACAAATTAAAAGTGATTCTTATCCACAAATATTAATCGATTACTGTTTATAGAACATACTTAACATTAAAACCCAAAATAAATATTCAATTAGTATTTATTTAAATAAAATAGTGATTTTACTCTTTTGTCGTTTTTATTCCTCTTTGTCTGTTTTTCAATATCTATATTTGATGCTGATGTGTAAGAACATGCATTTTTAAAGAGCCATGCAAACCGAAATGTGTCTAATTTCTCCATTAGTTCTTCAATTCGTAATTATTATTTTAATATAAACCTAATATGATGTCTTCCAAAGAAGTTTAATGTACAAATGATACCAAAAAAATAAATAAAAAGATGCGTCGATTAGGAATATCCGTTTATTTAAAAACAGATACCAAAAAAAAAAAAAGATATTGAAAAATGATGTACAAATGGTACAATGATACCAACAAAAAGAAAGAAAGTTTAACGTACAAATTAGAAAACATAATACATATGGAGTGTCCTCGATTAGGAGTATCCGTTTCCGTTAAACCGACTCGTGTCAAAGTAATCTAAACATTGTGCCGAAAATAATAATTCGATTTCATTTTTATTGAATAAAACAATACAAAACTATACTGATTCGAATATAAAACATATTTGGCTAAAACTATAATTTTATCACAAAGTTACATAATATTTTTTTATACTAAAATCTAGACCAAAACTAATATCGTATCAATTCTCATCGAAGTATATTAAGTTAAGTTTCTATTTGCTTTCGATATTAATCAAACCCTTTTTTTGCCAACCTTGTTGAATTATCCAATAATTTTATTTATTTAAAAACATAATTTATAGAGTTAAATATATTTTTAAGAACTCTGCACAAGAAGTCTCCTATAAATACCCAAACGCCATAACCCACAAAGTAAAAATAAAATAATCAAGAGAAAGAAAAATGGGTCGAGCCTCATCTATTGTCTTCTTCTCTTTGACACTCCTGATCCTCTTCCATGGCTACACAGCCCAACAATGGCCGAACGAGTGCCAGCTCGATCAACTCAATGCGCTCGAACCGTCTCAAGTCATCAAGAGCAAGGGTGGTCGCATCGAGGTCTGGGACCACCATGCACCTCAGCTACGTTGCTCCGGCTTCGCCTTTGAGCGTTTCGTCATCGAGCCTCAGGGTCTTTACTTGCCAACTTTCTTGAACGCCGGCAAACTTACGTTTGCTGTTCACGGTTCGTTTCTATTCTACAATATATATAGATCCACTTTCTTGCACACATTAATTAGTTTTGTAAAAAATATTTGGTTCTGATATTTAAAAGATAAAACTACATTAACCGAATGAACACTCCTAATATTAATTATTTTCACAATCACAAAAACTTCATTATTTATAAAATATTTAAATAGTTTTCTCTTTTTTGGCTATGATATAATAGGAAGGGGTCTAATGGGAAGAGTGGTTCCGGGATGCGCCGGGACGTTCATGGAATCACCGGTGTTTGGAGAAGGTCAAGGTTAGGGTCAGGGTCAAGGGTTCCGTGACATGCACCAGAAAGTAGAGCACCTACGGTGCGGTGACACCATCGCAACACCATCTGGTGTGGCTCAATGGTTCTACAACAATGGAAATGAGCCTCTCATTCTTGTTGCAGCCGCCGATCTGGCCAACAACCAGAACCAGCTTGACCGCAACCTTAGAGTAAGTCCTGACACCAAAAAGAAAATTCTTATTTTGTTTTTCAACATTTTGGTTTAGTCTTTCTTGGTTTGTTTGATTAATTGAAAGAGATATTTTATCGAGTTGGAACTAAAATTTATTTGATTAGGTTTAATCGTTATTTCAAATTAAGTAGCACCTTTTCCATCAATATTCACTTGTAAGAAAATCATGATAAATTCTTTAACCAATTATAAACTCAAACGATTTACATAAAACTCGAATTTGGTGAATTAGTTTTGGGTTAAATTTAAATATCTACCCTTAAATCTCTCCACTAAAAGTTTCACAAATATATTTTCATGTTTACAGCCATTTTTGATAGCCGGCAACAACCCACAAGGGCAGGAATGGCTACAAGGCCGAAAGCAACAGAAACAAAACAACCTTTTCAATGGCTTCGCACCTGAGATCTTGGCTCAAGCCTTCAAGTTCAATATCGAGACGGCTCAGCAGCTCCAGAACCAGCAAGATAACCGTGGCAACATCATCAAGGTCAAAGGTCCTTTCGGCGTCATTAGGCCACCCTTGAGACGCGGCCAAGGCGGCCAGCAACCCCATGAAGAAGGTAATGGTTTAGAGGAGACTTTGTGCACAATGCGATGCACCGAAAACCTCGACGACCCGTCGGATGCTGATGTGTACAAGCCATCGCTCGGATACATCAGCACACTTAACAGCTACAATCTTCCTATCCTGAGGTTTCTCCGCATTAGCGCTCTTCGGGCTCCATTCGAAAAGTAAGCTCCAAAAAAACTTTATATTAATTATATGCTGACGTTTGAAATATTTGATTTGTCAAGACAAACTGTTAATTTTCCTATTTGGAATTTAAATTTGAGATAATCAAAATTGTTTTCAATGGGTTTAAATGAGTATATATCTTGCATACTTAATCGTTTTCAATTAAATAATATATCGTGCAGAAAATTCACAAAAACTACATCTTTTGTTTGTTTTTGTCTCTGTGTGTGCGCGCACGCAGAAAGCTATGGTGCTACCGCAATGGAATGTGAACGCAAACGCGGCACTCTACGTAACAAACGGGAAGGCTCATATACAAATGGTAAACGACAACGGACAAAGAGTGTTCGACCAAGAGATCTCCAACGGACAGTTGCTTGTCGTGCCACAAGGCTTTTCGGTCGTGAAACGTGCCACAAGCGAACAATTCGAGTGGATCGAATTCAAGACAAACGAAAACGCACAGGTGAATTCACTTGCGGGCCGTACCTCAGTCATGAGAGGTTTGCCACTTGAGGTTATAAGCAATGGGTATCAGATATCGCCGGAAGAAGCTAGACGGGTTAAGTTTAGTACGATTGAGACCACATTGACTCACAGTAGTGGTCCGATGAGCTATGGAAGGCCTAGGTTTTGAGGCTTGATGAGCTCGTGGTGGAATAGCGTTTGAATCTACAGTTTGGTTTGGTACGGTTTGTAATATGAAATAATAATGCACAAAAGAAGTTCTACGCTTAAGGGAACTGTTTTGTTTTGAGTTTTTACTAGGACACCTAGTGTACAACAACGAACGTCGTACAGAAGCGATCGTTGACTCCGTACATGAAACTCTTTCCTGAATAAAAAATCTTTGTCTTTCGCCTTTAATTTCTGTAGGATTGTATAAACATATATAAAAATTTTCAAAATACTCACATGCGAAACTTGGAGGCTCTAGCTCTACTGCTATAGTGCCTATAGCATTCCAAAGGAAATGAGTTTTAGTATTAAAAATTACACTTAGAGGTTGTATATATTCCAATATTTCCATCTTTAATTAATCGATATAATAGTTTACTATCGTTGTGAGATTTTAACTTCCTAAATTAAAACTCTATTATAATTGGGATTACTAGTGTGTATTGAGTACGCCATATGCATTTCGGGGAGATTAATTTTAGATAAAGTCTCCCACTTAAATCCACTAATTAGTAATTATAATGATATTGCTTTTTTTTTTTAGCGGAACCACTGCCAATTAATCTTTTTATTTATGATAATATATGTATAAAGACTACTGATGAATACCTGAAAGCACTTGATGACTCATGTGTGCGTGCATGCAGATTGCAGGATTTTGGCACTAACAATCGCATTATACTATATAGTTAAATCCGGAATTTGCTACGCACTAATAACCAGTATATTAAACATATCTAGCTAATTAATAATAAGTTTGCTTTGGTAGAAACCCAAACTATAATTCAAGCATTTAGTTATATATATATATATATATATATATATATATATTAGGTTACATGACTTGATTAATCTATGCTATAATTTTTCGTTATAAGGCACACGTTGTTATTTTCTTCATGTACATGGGGACACTTGGCATACATGGCAAGATGATGTGTTAGAATACAGTCTGTTCCATTGCCATGCAATGTGACTCCTGTGGCCATTTCTATCACAATATGTGTCAATCTTGGAGTATCCATTTAACCTCAAATGTATTGATAAATATGTGTACATAATTTATTTATATCATATGAGTCATAACTCATAAGATATCTTAAATTTTTCCAGCATATGTTGTAGTAATTAATTCAGATGGATTGAAGCAAGTAGAAACGTTTGGGACTTTGGTCATTACATTTGTCATAAAGCTATATATTCTCTTGTGCTAAAATTCACCTCGAACGCCAACCGAGTCAATGATTAAAACTTAAAAGCTAAACTTAATATTCAAATGTTGGTAAATCAGTTTGAAACTAACGTTTCAAAACTCACATAAAAAATTAGTTTGAGAAGGAAATTATGTTATATTAATTTTTTTTGTCCTAATCTCAGTCCAAGAAACTACATGAGTTAAAAAGCTAAAGTTTTTTCTTTCTTTTTTTTAAAACACATTTCATTTGTATGCAACCAGGGTAAAACACTAACCACCTCCTTTAAATACCAATTTCCCTACGACACTCCCTAAATTTTTTATACAAGCAAAAATGCATAAGCTTTTGTTTTCTCTTCTCTCCGTCGTCTCACTCTCACTTCTCCTCTTCTTCCATGGCGGCGAGGCACGCCAGCGAGAGATGCCGTTACCAAGCGCATGCCATTTCAGCCAAATCAACAGCCTAGCTCCCGCTCAGGCGACCAAGTTCGAAGCTGGTCAAATGGAAGTATGGGACCACATGAGCCCCGAGCTCCGATGCGCCGGTGTGACGGTGGTTCGCATAACCCTTCAGTCCAATTCCATTTTCTTGCCCGCTTTCTTTAGTCCACCTGCTCTCGCTTACGTTGTCCAAGGTAAGGAAACAAATACGTCTATGTACCAATATACTTCTTTTATTCCTTTCTATTAGTATATTTTTAGTCTAAAATAGTGAAATTTTATAGTACTTAAAAATTCTTTCAAAAATTATAAAATTTATATATTGTTTTCTATTTAACTTCTCAATAGAATTTTTTTGTTGTTGTTGATAATTTTTTTTTTTTTTGATAAAGTAAAAACTCGCAAAATTAACTATATGAAAACCTCAAAAAAGTGGTCTTTTGTTTTTATTGTTTGCAGGAGAAGGAGTGATGGGGACGATTGCTTCTGGTTGTCCCGAGACTTATGAAGAAATTGAAAGATCAGTAAGAGGAGGAGGAGGAGACCGGCGTCGACGTTTTGAGGACATGCACCAGAAGTTGGAGAATTTCCGGCGAGGAGATGTGTTTGCTTCGCTTGCCGGAGTTTCACAGTGGTGGTACAACCGTGGTGATTCCGACGTCGTCATTGTCATCGTTCTTGATGTCACCAACAGAGAAAACCAGCTTGACCAAGTCCCTAGGGTAATTATCAAATTCAAGAAAAGCCCAAATTTGTATTGCATGCAAACTTTATAATGGCAACCACAATAATATAGAGAGAGTGATTAAGTAGGGATTCATATATGTAGCACATTATGTAATTCTTTGTGAACCGTTCATATGTAGATGTTCCAACTAGCCGGAAGCAGAAAGCAAGAACAACAACAACCATTAAGCTGGCCATCAGGCAACAACGCTTTCAGCGGTTTCGACCCAAACATAATCGCGGAAGCATTCAAAATCGACATCGAGACAGCTAAGCAGCTGCAGAACCAGAAAGACAACAGAGGAAACATAGTCCGAGCAAACGGTCCACTCCATTTCGTCATCCCACCGCCACGACAATGGCAGCAAGATGGCATTGCTAATGGCATCGAAGAGACGTATTGCACGGCTAGGCTTCATGAGAATGTTGACGATCCAGAACGGACAGACTTTTTTAGCACACGAGCCGGAAGAATCAGCACTCTTAACAGCCTTAATCTCCCCGTTCTACGGCTAGTCAGACTTAATGCCGTTAGAGGTTATCTATACAGCGTAAGTATCCCCCTCTTAAAAATCAAATTTAATTCTAGCATTCAGGTTATTTGTTGGTATACACAATTTTATCACCAAATTATGACTGATTGTTGTGCTATATGAAATGGATTTTCACTTCTTTCTATGCCATATAATGGATTTTCGTGGAGATAGGGAGGAATGGTGTTGCCACAATGGACCGCAAACGCGCACGCGGTGCTATATGTCACAGGCGGTCAAGCCAAGATACAAGTGGTGGATGACAATGGTCAGTCCGTGTTCAATGAGCAAGTGGGACAAGGTCAAGTACTTGTGATTCCGCAAGGCTTTGCGGTTGTGAAAACCGCTGGTGAAACGGGTTTCGAATGGATATCGTTCAAGACAAACGACAACGCTTACATTAACACACTCAGCGGGGAAACATCGTACTTGAGAGCAGTTCCCGTAGATGTGATCAAAGCGTCGTATGGAGTGACGGAAGAAGAAGCGAAGAGGATCAAGTTTAGTCAGCAAGAGACAATAATGGCTATGACACCAAGCTCTTCTCCTTAAGCTTTTTGCTTTTGCTTCCTATGATGTTTTTAGATTTTCCAATCAATGAAATAAATAAAGATGTGACCAGTTTTTTTATTTGGTTCAAAATTAAAGATGTGACTAGTATAATACCCAACTTTCACAAAGCTTCGATGACAATAATTTAAGTGTTTGATAGAAAGAAAATTTAAAATGTTACATTTGTGTATTTTATCGTCAAACTCAAACGCTACTTGTAAACCAATCAAACCTTTCATTATTACAATACAATAAATTAAAACTGAACACAATTATTCAGATTAAAAAATTCCTAGTTACGTTGATTAGAGTATATTAAATTAAAATCCATTAAAGGATAATGATAACATTAACAAAAAATAAATAATTACCCAAAAAAAAAAAAAAAAAGGTTCCAGTCTCGTGAAGCTTTCAAAGTCCGCAACGATCACACACGTCTTTCTCTGAAAACTCGTTTGAGAGCCTCTGAGATATCGCAGATTCGATGTCGTTCGAGGAAGAAGAAGAGGATGAGTCATTCGAGCATACGCTTCTCGTTGTGCGTGAGGTCTCCGTCTACAAGATCCCGCCGCGAACCACATCCGGCGGGTACAAGTGCGGCGAATGGCTTCAATCCGATAAGATCTGGTCTGGTAGACTCCGCGTCGTATCGTGCAAGGATCGATGCGAGATCCGGCTCGAGGATTCGAATTCCGGTGATCTATTCGCGGCTTGTTTCGTGGATCCTGGACGGAGAGAGAACTCTGTTGAGCCGTCTCTCGATTCGTCTAGGTATTTCGTTCTCAGGATCGATGACGGGAGAGGGAAGTATGCGTTTATCGGGCTAGGATTCGCTGAGAGGAACGAGGCGTTTGATTTCAATGTCGCGTTATCGGATCATGAAAAGTACGTGAGGAGGGAGAAAGAGAAGGAGACAGGGGAAACGAGTGAGAGTGACAATCATATCGATATTCATCCTGCCGTTAATCATAGATTGAAGGTAAACTGATCATCTGTTCATAAGCTTTCGGAATTAAGATATGACCAATGCGTATTCTGATAACTTGGAGAAACCTGATTGAGGGTTTCAGATCTGTTCTTGAAAGGGAGCTATCAAATCCAATGTAGAATTGATTAATTCAGTTAGGTGCGTTTTCTTAGCATCATTCGCATTGCAAAGATCTTATCTTGTTGGTATGCAATGGTTATAAATTGCTTGGTCGTGGTGTTTATTCGAGTGATCAGAGAAATTCTTCGATGCATCTTATACAACGAGTTGAACTACTGAGATTGAAAATATTATTTGGCTTCTCTGATTTCCTTTATTTGTAGTGTTTAGATTGCCACTGAGTTAGTATATCCGTGTAGTTTTTATGCTCTGTGCAGATATTAGGATGAGTAAATATCACCAGCCTCAATTATTCTCGATCTCTAATTGATGTTGCTGAATGTCTTGATTTTGCTCGTTTAGTGTTCGTAGATGGTTCAGAATCACAAGTTTTTTTTTTTTTTTTTTTTAGCTTGCGCTCCCAGTTGCGGAACTTGATCATTTGATTTTGTTTGATTTATATCTTTTTCCTGGAACCGTAGCTGTGGAATCAATATCTTCTTGCCAAAACGAGAAGAGTCTCTCTCATGTTACCTGATTGAACTTCATCTTTTACCTGTAAAAAGAAAATTTTGTACCATTTGGACTCGGTAGAACGTAAAAAGATTGTTGATTTGATTGTTGTTTTTGATGGGTTTCAAGGAAGGTGAAACCATAAGAATCAACGTGAAGCCAAAACCAACAACAAATGGCACTGGGATGCTCTCAGCTGCTCTTTCAGGAACGGGGAAGCCAAAACCTCTAGCACTTGCCCCACCTCCCAAAGCTGCTGGAATAACTAGGTCTCCTTTACCACCTCCTCCAAACGATCCCGTTGCTTCAAGGATTGCATCTGATGGCTGCAAGGAATCAATTGATAACACAAGACGCAGGAACGAGCCTCTATCTGATCTATCTCAGCTTAAGGTAAACAAACCTTGTCTTTTTAATTGCATTTATTCTTCTCCTAGGTTACTTATAATTATTCTTGATTTGGTATAATCTGCAGAAGAATCTTCCTTCAACGGCGGGATCAGGATCGACCAAGTCAACAGGAGCTGCATCAGGTTGGGCAGCTTTCTGATGAATGGAGTGTAAAATTTAAGATCTTGGACAAGTCCGGCTTCATCTTCTTGTGACTTGAGAGCACGAGACTGGTGAACAGCCAACAGTCTTTTTGATGTATGTTATTGGGCTAAGTTGATGTGTGTTTCTTTGTAATCCCATACTCCCTGTTTTAAATTTGTTCTTCCTTATAATTTTTGTTACAGTATCAATCATCACTAATCATTATCATCCGGAGATTTTATATATTAATAGAGGATTTTTCTTAAGTTCATCCTTCTTGTTACGTTTTGCTTATGTCCAAAACTGAAGAAAACTAAATGCTAAATCTATATGCTATTGCATGATCAATGTACAAGAAAATATTCAAAACAGATATGTGGTACCACACGATACGCTGTCGTATTGTTTGACGATGAGTGATGACCAGCACGCTGACGTGGCGAAAATGTATTGGTATATACGTGTATTTAACGTTGTACGAAACATATTTAAAGGACCGCCATATTTGACCATCAAAGGGACCAACGTCGGTCCACCTACTAATCCTTACCTACTAGTTACTATCTGACCGGTTGAGCTCTCGGAGACTGGAAAAAATGGCGGAGAAAGATGCGACGGCGAGTGGCGGTGACGCCATTAGAGTTAGCGGTATGCAGTTCGCATACGAAGTTGAGGATCCTATATTCTTCGACTTCAACCTCGATCTTCCAGCTGGATCTCGCTGCCTTCTCGTTGGTGCCAATGGATCTGGTAAAATTGGATTTTCGCATGTACTTTAGGTTTTCTTTTTGCTGTCTTTGGGTCTATGATTCTATAGCTTGATTCAGATTTTGGATTAGTGATTCGATTCTTACTTTTATGTCTGCTAGAATCGAAAATTAAAGACATCCTTCTTCTGATTTAATTCAAAGTGTGGAACTTTGAAATTGCCCCTATTAAAATTACAGAATTTATATTTGCCAGTCTTACGATTACCAGGTTTCTTTATTTCTTGGGTTGGGGTTTTTGAAAGTCTTCGTAGAATTCGGTTTGCTCTTTTTTTGAATCCGCCTGTGATCATATGACTGCGTACTTCAAGCTATTAAAATTATGGGTTTGATTTGTTTCTTCTGGAAATCTAAGGCTTTTGTTCCTTTGAAACTCTTTGTTCAGGCAAGACAACCTTATTAAAGATTCTGGCTGGAAAGCATATGGTGGGAGGAAAGAACGTTGTACAAGTTCTGAGCCGCTCAGCTTTCCATGACACTCAGCTTGTTTGCAGTGGTGACTTGTCTTATCTTGGAGGATCATGGAGTAAAACCGTTGGTTCAGCTGTGAGTCGTCTCTTCCCTACTCTTCTTTCTGCTTCCATTTCTCATGCTTTTTGTGCGATCTTCTAGGAATTTGATTGCCTAGAGGGTAACTAATCTTCGATTACTTAACCGCATTATTCATCTGAGATTGTTTACTTTCTTGATTCTGCTCCATTTTAGGGTGAGGTTCCTCTCCAAGGAGATTTTTCAGCAGAACATATGATATTTGGAGGTGATATTCTGTAATTTGGTTTGTTTTCTCTTTTATTCCCCTTTTTCAGGCATAGACTGAAGGAGATTATCGTTTGTTGTCCTTCTAGTTGAAGGAACTGATCCCGTGAGAAGAGAAAAATTGATTGATCTTCTTGATATCAATCTTCAATGGCGTATGCATAAGGTTTCTGATGGGCAGAAACGGCGAGTGCAGATATGCATGGGACTCTTACATCCGTTCAAGGTAAAAAGAATATGGTTTCAGAGAGGCTGATTATTCTGCATCCTCTAAAATCTCACATGATCATTGTCAGTTATGTTCTCATCTGGCTTTGATCCGAAAAGAACCTCGTTCATTATTGCTGACCCTAATTTTTATCTGATTTTACAAACTTCATATAAACCTCTCATGCTCTGATCACAGGTATTATTACTCGATGAGGTCACTGTTGACCTAGACGTCGTTGCAAGGATGGATTTACTGGAATTCTTCAAAGAAGAATGTGATCAGGTATTATTCTATCAACCTCTTTAGTATCTCTTATGTTCCTAAGTATATATGCTCCGTTTGCGCAAGTAACTGGAATATTATGCTTTACCATTGAAGGACAAGCTTTTCATATTGGTTCTTGTTACTGCTAAGTGATGTTGCCTATGATTACTATCAGGTCCTTGCATGTCTATGATCTGTGTTAGCGCCAAAAGTGGAAAAGTTACTAGTATCATGCAGTTTCAAATGCAAATATAAAAGAACAGAACTTGTAGAGCACTTGTTAGTTGGGAAGATTACTGCTCACAGTTAACCAAAAGAAGCCATTGAACAAGGTTTTATAGCATTCAGTCGAGTCAATGCAGTTTCATCGAGAGTTCCCTTGAGTTTGTTATTGTGCATTAGTGTTTTGGTTATTGCATGATCGTTGATTTGTTTATAACATTGGTTAACTCAGAGAGGAGCTACGATTGTATATGCAACTCACATATTCGACGGGCTAGAGACATGGGCGACACATTTAGCCTACATTCAGGACGGTGAGCTAAATCGTTTATCGAAAATGGCAGATATTGACGAGCTGAAGACTTCACCCAACCTCCTCTCCGTGGTAGAATCTTGGCTCCGCTCTGAAATCAAACTCGTAAAGAAGAAGAAGAAGAAGTCTGTGGCAGCATGGAAACCATCTCCATCCGATAACTCTCCTTTTAGGTCATCAAGACACATGGCTTATTACCGATGATTGGTAATAAACATTTTGTGTTTGAACACTGTTAGATCACTTGTCTAACAAAAACGAATACAAACGAAAAACAGAGTTTAGAGAGAAAGAGAAGATAAGAGATGTAGATTATTGGTTTTGTTTATTGATGCCGAAACCCTAAATGGATCTCTATCTTATATACAAGACTGGATTGTTTCCCCAAAGTAAACGATAAGACTAATTAAACGACATAGCATCATGCTTTATTCAATAAGAAACCCTCTGTCTCAAACAGAGGTTCTTCTTCCTTTCTTCTTAGCTCTCTCTCAGCCACTTTTTGCGTTCTCTGCTCTTTCCCATTGACGAGCTCTTCTTCCCTTGGTCCTTTTCTTATTCTTCATGAATGCCACATGCACTCTTAATCTATCAACAACATTCAGCTAAATAACAAAGCGATTATCGCAAAAATATTGCGTCAAACACTTATTATCTCTACATTTGTAAAATGATGTTTGTATGTAACAAAAACGAAATTTAATTATTATAACATATGAATAAATTTTAGTTTTAAATATCTTTTTGAACCATTGGATTCCTTCCTCCTACATGCTAAAACGCGGACGCTTCTAGTCCTTAGATGATAATGGATCTAATACCAAATTTTAATTTGGGTTAAAATGGGTGTTAATCTGATTAAATTAGCCGAAATAGTTACAATCGACCATGTTAACCGGATATATTTCTCTTAACCATGTCGATGCTTCACTTGATTTTGACCCAAAAACGACGTCAGTTTCGAATAAAACAGATAAATAAAATTTAAAACTCCGTAGAAAATAAAAAAGGGATGAAGACCGCGTCCGAATGACGAAATTATCCCTTAAACTTGTTAAATCTTAACCTTTTGTTCGCATAGTTCTGCCTTCGATCCATTCCTCGGGGGAGGAGAAGTTTCTACACCGCCTTCGCCACCGTCGCTCTGACGTTGCAATCACCACCCTTCACCGCCACTGATTTCAGATCTCCGTCTCCAACTAGGTATGCAATTTCTCTTCTCCTTCCGCTGTTTATTGATTGATTCAATCGTTTTTGCTTAGATTCTTTTACTGGGAGCTTTTCTTTTCGCTACCAATTCGTGGGGTCTGGATTGGTTTTCAGGCAAATTGAATACCGCATGAGTGTGTTTTCTAGTTTCGCTGATTTCTGCTAATTCTCTATGCAGCAGTTTCCTTATCTAGAAACGTTTAGCCTTTGATTTCCAGTTCTTATCGTCGAATTGGTTAATTAGCTTTGATTTTTTATCTGAATTCACGAGGAATGTCGTGTATATATATAATATGTGGAACTGAGTTTTGTTTTAAGACGAATGTTCTTAGGGTTTAGACTTTGTTTTAATAGGGACTCTCTTTGAATACTTGTTTTTTGCTTTTTAAGGGTGAACGACTGATAAATTTTATCTTCGACAGAGATATGAGTTCTCATGGTAAGAGTAAGAGAGATGGACGTGGAAGGCAGAAGAAGCGGAGAGATGAATCTGAGTCTGGGTCTGAGTCTGAGTCTTACAGTTCTGACTTGGATGGTTCAGATGATTTGTCGCCGCCCAGGAGTTCCAGGAGGAGGAAAGGCAGCAGCACTCGTCGGACTCGACGCCATAGCTCAAGTGATGATTCCTCTGACAGCGATGGTGGACGGAAGAGTAAGAAGAGACCTTCGTCTAAAGATTTCTCGGAGGAAAAACTCAAGGAGTATATGGCCAAAAGGGCCCAGAAGAAGGTAATTGTTTTTTTTTATGTTACTTTGTTTGTCTCCTTTGTTTTAATAACCCCTTGTATGTGTTGGAACTGGCTGCTAACTTTATGCTACTTGTTATATTCGTTGTAGGCATTACGTGCAGCAAAGAAGCTGAAGACTCAGTCAGTGTCAGGGTACTCCAATGATTCAAACCCATTTGGGGATTCAAATCTCACTGAGACGTAAGTGAATCACTATTAAGAAAATGGTAGCTGGTTATTGTTTTTGACTTTTGCTGGTATAATTTTGAGAATAGGATGTAGGAGTATTATAGAGTATAGTTCGTTCATAGTTGTAACCAGATAAATTAATATTATAGGTCGTGACTTCCTTTTTTCTACTTGTACAAATTTGTAGCTAAAGTTGGCTTAAATTGAATGTGTGTAATCAATTTATACGGATGACACTTGTGAGTAACCTGGTTTTTAAGAGTCTGTATTCTCATGCATGAAATTCTACTAATATCAGATTTGTGTGGCGGAAGAAGATTGAAAAAGATGTTCACCGTGGAGTACCGCTGGAAGAATTTTCCGTTAAAGCTGAGAAGAGAAGACACAGGGAAAGGATGGTATGTTCAATAAGCATTACTGATTATAGAAAAAAGCGAGGAACTTTTCATTTCCTGGATGCTTTTAACTATTTGCTATTTTATTCTGGTGGAATGAGCTTTCTGGTTTATGTCTTAAGCACTTCGGTTCAATGCGCAGACAGAGGTTGAAAAGGTTAAGAAGAGGAGAGAAGAGAGAGCAGTGGAGAAAGCTCGACATGAGGAAGAAATGGTAAATTCTGTTTCATGTTAAAAATAAACGGAACCCGAACTTTTTCACAAAAAACGTTTGGTGCAGAGGGATGGATATGATTGGATTTCTTATTACCCAATCATCTCTCTAATTCGGTTCATATTGGATAGCTACTGACTTAAAATTGTTCTATTCTCTGCAGGCATTATTAGCTAGAGAACGTGCTCGAGCTGAGTTCCATGATTGGGAGAAGAAAGAGGAAGAGGTATAACTGCGTTTTCTTTGTTTTTGCAATTAATTCCTCTTTAAGATTTGTTTGGTGTATGGTGCTTGATATATCTCCTTGATCTACAGTTCCATTTCGATCAAAGCAAGGTGAGGTCAGAGATCAGATTACGTGAAGGTCGTCTGAAGCCAATCGACGTCCTCTGCAAGCACTTGGATGGTTCAGATGATTTGGATATCGAGCTTAGTGAACCCTACATGGTTTTCAAGGTATTTACGAAGATTATGTTGAATTGTCAAACCATATCGTGTTAAGTTATGAAGCTCTTTCACTTAGGTCTATACTTTCTCGGGTCTAGTTCAGTTCCATAACATTTTCAGTCTTTGGAATCAGTTGTATTAGGACAGTAGTAGAGAGGGAAGAAGCTTGATATAAGATGAGTTATTCTGCAAGTCTAAGTCATTAGCAAGCTAGACGCTGAGATAGCATCTTTGTTTGTCAGCTTTTCTGGGTATCTCTTTAACTATCATTAGCCTATGTATAATATAACTAGCTAAAAATAATTATGTATAGGAATTTGGCTGAATATCCAGCTCAGCGTAAACAACCTCTATGTAGTTTATTGTACGAAGATTAAAAGAAGGAGAAGCAGAATGTGAGAATGATTCTGGATGCTTTGCTTTTGAGATGGAGAGTAGATCTCTCGTTAAACTAAGTCTCTGATTGTGTAGTTGTTCTCTTTTGGTGAACAAAGAAGAGTTTACTGGTTTGGTTTATTCAGATTGTTGTGATGGTTAATATTAAATTGACGTATTCTCTCCTGACGTGTGTGATGCAGGGACTCACTGTTAAAGATATGGAAGAGCTTCGCGATGATATCAAGATGTATCTGGATTTGGATCGGGCAACTCCAACACGAGTACAGTATTGGGAGGTATTTTCCACAACTGAGTCTCAATTATTTCATTCGAGGTGATTCATGCATCCATGTATAGAATTTCGATGCAATCCGAAAATTATATATTCTATGGATCCTCTTGTTGTCTCGTTTTACGGTTGGTTAGCATTTTTGCTTCTTTCTTATGTTATTACATACATGTATACGAGTAAATATGTGTGCTTAATACCATTATATTTTCTAGGCGCTTATTGTGGTATGCGATTGGGAGTTAGCTGAAGCTCGTAAAAGAGATGCCCTTGATCGAGCTAGAGTCAGAGGGGAGGAACCTCCAGTAGAATTGCTTGCTCAAGAGAGGGGACTACATGCTGGTGTTGAAGCTGATGTGAGAAAACTTCTAGATGGGAAGACCCACGCGGAGCTTTTAGAACTGCAGTTGGACATTGAATCGCAGCTGCGTTCTGGGTCAGCGAAAGTAGTAGAGTATTGGGAAGCGGTTCTTAAACGCCTCGAAATATACAAGGCAAAGGTATTTGCTTGTGGATGATCATGAGGTGTTAGATTTTGAAAACAGAGGATTTGTTTTCGCGTACTCACTGAGTATCTTGATGTTCATCAGGCTTGCTTGAAGGAAATACACGCTGAGATGCTGAGGAGACATCTACATCGCCTCGAGCAACTTTCAGAGGGTGAAGAAGATGTAGAAGTTAATCATGCCTTAACACGTGTGGTGGAAGAAAATGAGGAGGAGATCAATGGTATGAGTCTTTCAGATGCTGGAGAAGCATTTTCTCCAGAGCCTATTGTGGAGGAAGAAGAAGCTGATGAGGCAGCAGAAGCGGCTGGTTCGTTTTCGCCAGAGCTCATGCACGGTGATGATCGAGAAGAAGCAATTGATCCCGAGGAAGACAAGAAGCTATTGGTACTCTTTATCAGTTCCTACAGTTGACTTTTGCCCATGAATTATTGTCGTTGTTGCTTTTACTGACCTATAATATGATTGCGGCTATAACAGGAAATGAAACGGATGGTTGTGTTGGAGAAACAGAAAAAGCGGCTTAAAGAAGCTATGGCCTCAAAACCAGCACCTGTAGAAGATAATTTGGAGCTTAAAGCAATGAAAGCAATGGGAGCAATGGAGGAAGGTGATGCCGTATTTGGCTCTAATGCTGAAGTGAACCTCGATTCTGAGGTACCCTGATCGCTATTTATCTCTTCTCTACCCACAACTTTTCAATTTTTAGAACGAAATACCAATTTTTTCATCTTCTAGGTATACTGGTGGCATGACAAGTACCGGCCAAGAAAACCGAAGTATTTCAATCGGGTTCACACGGGTTACGAATGGAATAAGTATAACCAAACGCACTATGATCACGATAATCCGCCTCCAAAAATCGTTCAAGGGTACAAGTTTAACATCTTCTACCCGGATTTAGTAGACAAGATCAAGGCTCCCATATACACTATCGAAAAAGATGGGACAAGCTCTGAAACTTGTATGATCCGGTTCCATGCTGGTCCGCCTTATGAAGACATTGTAAGTACTCAGAACCATTACTGCGGGTTTCATCATCGCCTCTCGTGCTACCATTTGCTAAACTTTTTGTTGTTTCTTTTCAGGCGTTCCGGATTGTAAACAAAGAATGGGAGTATTCTCACAAGAAAGGTTTCAAATGCACGTTCGAACGTGGGATTCTGCATTTGTACTTCAACTTTAAACGACATCGGTACAGGCGATAAACTAATCTGAGTTTGGCCGGAGAAGACGAAACTGGCAGTTGTAAGACTTTGGCTGGTGTTTTATTAAAGCCTTGTTTGTAAGATAAGGGCGATACATAGAGCTTTGATTTTGGTAACCAAATTTGGATTTCTATCAAGTTAACTCTTAAGATAAGAACTGTATTTGGCTATTCTCATTGAAGCTGATAATCAAACAGAGCCGAATAGGATGTCAATTTGTCAACATGAAAAGCTCACAATCGAAGATGTTATGCTGATTACTAACAAAGCGTGATGCGGATCATTGGAACAAATCTGTAGTTGGTGATTATGTAAGTGCTTTTTGGTGAATTAGTTTATGTGGAAAAGTTGGCATAGACATGCATGTGTGGTTTTGGTTGGGGAGGAGAGACGAAGAGAGTTATGTCTTGAAGTTGCTTAGGTTGAGATCTCAACATCAAAATGCTTATAAAAAGATTCTGTTGGTAACTTAAAAGTAGTGGAGTAGAAGATATTATTTATTCCGACTTTTCATTCCTTTTTCATCATCTTTTGATGTCTCTTTTTCTCCAAACTCTCCTCCACTCCAAGACAAAAACTTTTTACTTGTTACTAAAAATTCGATTTCTTCTAATAATCTTGATTCTAAATATTATATTTATATCATCATGTAAACGTGGTAATATATATTTAAATACAGTTAGCTGTTAGTGAAAGTTTTTTAGTTTTGCTAAACTACCGGAGTTTGGATTCGAGGATTTGTTTGGAATATATTTTTCAGATCATATACATGCTCTTGTATTGCATGTTTATGCGTTCTTACTTATTTTGATATCTTTTAGTTTTAAAACATAACTGTACCTTTTGAGTTCGTAAGAAAAAAAACTAACATAACCATATTTTCCATATATATCCACCATTTAAGCTTAGTGAAGCTTTTTGAAAATGAGAAACTAGTGCGTAGAGAGTGGAGACAACCACTAAATTAAATGTTCGTCGTCAACATCAGAAGTACTCCGATCCATTAGTATAAATTGTAAACAATTCCCTATACAACTAAATTAATATACAAAAAAAAAAAAAAACAGCTAAAAGTAAGAAAAGGAGAAAATAAGACGGAGTTTGCGCTATATTATTATTTATATATCTAATCTAATATCCAGAAAATATAAAACAAAAATAAGAATCTCGTCCTCTATATATATATATGATCAAATCGCTTTCAAACTTCTACGGTAACCCGACATTTTCTGGTTTTCCTCATTCCACTTTCTTTCTCTCATTTTTTGCAACACACATTTTTTGTTTTTTGTTTTATTCTTTCCGATAGATTGATTAGGCAACCGTATCTTATTCTCCGATCTTTCCGCTTCTATTTGATTTTGCAGATATGAACTCAGGTACGTTCAATATTTTCTCCAAACATCTTTTTTGCTAGTAATATTCTGGAATTATAACTTTCATTCTAGGGTTCCATTAAATCTCATTTAGATTTTTTCAATTCGTTTTAGTTTCAGTTATTTTTTTTTCCTTTTTAGATTAAGAGTTTGAATCTTAGGGTTTTTTCCCTTTTTTAGATTAAGAGTTTAAAATTTAAGAAGAAGAAGAAATATGGATTCTGCAAGAAGTTGGTTTCACAAGTTTCAGCCACGAGAGAAGCCTCGGAAAAACGATATGTTCTCCGGAAGCACTTACGGCGGTGGCGGGACGGAAACCACCGTCCCCGACGGAGGAAATGAAACAGAAACGACGGCGAAACTTCCACCACTAGGCGGAGACGGAGAAGCACTCTCAAATACAACCAAACAGAAGGTTGCAGCAGCCAAACAGTACATTGAGAATCATTATAAGGAACAGATGAAGAACCTCAACGAGAGGAAAGAGAGGTATATTATATATAACAAACTATATTTAAAACGTATTATAGATTCTTGATGGGTTTATTTAGTTATTTAATTTTGGCAGACGAACAACGCTTGAGAAGAAGCTAGCAGATGCAGATGTTTGTGAAGAAGATCAAAACAATCTTTTAAAGTTTCTTGAGAAGAAAGAAACAGAGTACATGAGACTCCAAAGGCATAAAATGGGTGCTGATGATTTCGAACTCCTAACTATGATTGGTAAAGGAGCTTTTGGAGAGGTTCGAGTTGTTAAAGAGAAGAATACAGGTCATGTTTTTGCTATGAAGAAACTCAAGAAATCAGAAATGCTTCGCCGAGGCCAGGTTACATAATGTTCCACACCGCGCCGCATTCTCGGTTTTACGAGTTTTTATTTAAAAATTTCTTTGTAGGTGGAACATGTAAGAGCAGAGAGGAATCTATTGGCAGAAGTAGACAGTTACTGTATAGTGAAGCTTTACTGTTCTTTTCAAGACAATGAATATCTTTACCTGATAATGGAGTATTTGCCCGGAGGCGATATGATGACACTCCTGATGAGGAAAGACACTTTAAGTGAAGATGAAGCTAGGTTCTATGTCGCCGAAGCTGTTCTGGCTATCGAATCTATTCATAAACGCAACTATATCCACAGGTTGGATCTTATTAGTCGTTATTGATCACAAAAAAAAACATGTTTTTTAATTTGAAATGTTTGGTGCAGAGACATAAAGCCAGATAACTTGTTGCTTGATAGACATGGACATCTGAGGTTGTCTGATTTTGGACTATGTAAGCCATTGGATTGTAGTGTTATTGACGGAGAAGATTTCTCGGTAGGAAATTCGAGTAAGGGAGGAGGTTCAGAGAGGGAAGAGAGCACATCAAACGCTCCTAAACGCTCGCAGCAAGAACAGTTGCAACATTGGCAGAAGAATCGAAGAATGCTTGTATGTACTCCTTATCAATAAAACTGAAACAGAACTCCGGTTTTGTATGGTTTCAGTTTGGATTCATAATCAGTTTTCTATCAAAATATATCTTTAATTTGAAGTATTCTTTAGTTATGTGTCTAACTTGTATAGTTGTTCTTGTTGTTACACTTACAGGCTTTCTCAACCGTTGGTACACCAGACTACATTGCACCTGAAGTCTTGTTAAAGAAAGGATACGGCATGGAATGTGACTGGTACGTACACACGTGTCTATTTTTTAGTTGTTAACAAAGCACAAATAAAACATTCAGTCTTTAGAAAGTTTTAAATAATCCTACAGGTGGTCACTAGGAGCTATAATGTACGAGATGCTTGTCGGGTATCCACCCTTTTACTCCGACGACCCAATGTCTACTTGTAGAAAGGTTCAAATAATTTTGTAAAAAAATACTAATTATTTGACTTTGTTTTTTTTTCTAATGAACTTTATGTATTTATTAGCTATAATTTATACATGTAAAAAACAGATAGTGAACTGGAAAACACATTTGAAGTTCCCTGAAGAAGCAAGGCTATCACGAGCGGCAAGGGATCTTATTGGTAAGCTCTTGTGTAGCGTTAACCAACGATTAGGCTCTACTGGTGCCCCTCAAATTAAGGTGTCTTTCTCTTTTTGCTATAGTAAAAATTACAATAGTTAAAATCGAAGTTTCAAAACCCATAAATTTCATAAGTCGAGTTGATCCAATCCTTAAAATGTCACATGCAGGCACATCCTTGGTTCGAAGGTGTAGAATGGGAAAATATTTACCAATTGGAAGCTGCGTTTATTCCTGAGGTCAACGACGATTTGGATACTCAAAACTTTGAGAAGTTCGATGAGGTTTGATATTATCTTTTTCACAATTTTAAGCTGATTCCTAATTACTGTATATATCAATTTCCTTGATATTTGTTTTATTTTAATGTATGTTTAGGAAGATAATCAAACTCAAGCACCCTCTAGAACAGGGCCATGGAGAAAAGTAAGTCGAGTTAATTACCTTTTACTACAAAAAAAAAATAAAAAAATCTAATAACTCAACAAAAAGTTTGAAACTTCATTACACTATTTAATTTCCTTTATTTTGTTCTGCCAGATGTTATCTTCAAAAGACATAAATTTTGTCGGCTACACATACAAAAACTTTGAAATCGTCAACGATTATCAAGTCCCCGGTATAGGTATGATTCTTCACCTTTCTACATATTAAATGCTTTACATCATTCGATATGAGCAACAAAACTCTAACATTCCGGTTAACATTTACTCCAGCCGAACTAAAAAAGAAAGAGACAAAACCAAAGAGACCATCGGTTAAGTCATTATTCGGTACGTGAAAATCTCTCATTCTATGCAAAGAAACTACTAAGCTAAAACGTTAGTTCTCTCTCATATCCTTCTACTCATAATCATAATCGGGTTTTACGTTTGTAACAATTTCACAGAGAGCGAATCGGAGTCGTCATCTGCTGGTTCGGAGCAACAGACCATTAACCGGAGTTTCTCGAATCCGACGCCTCGTGAAATGGAACCCAACCTGAGACGGCTAGAGTCTGAGTAGATATCTGTCTTATATACATAAACCAAATTAAACAGGAAATAATGCGCTAAAGTACTAAACTAAAGTAACAGAATCGAGTTGGAGCTAAATATCAATTATTATATATGGACATTTTCCCTTTCTTTTTTTTTTTCATTTTGTTTTTGTTAACCCTAATTTGTAAATCGCAATACATTACGTATTAACGTAATTACATAGGACAAAGAAAAGAAAAAAAAAACAGCAGGAAGTATAGATTACAAGTGATATAATCTCATTTTGAGAAACGAATTATCGAAATATAGGATTTTTTACACGAAAAAGCGATCGAACAAAAACTATGTTATATTGTTTCATTTTATTCGTATAAGGAACAAATGATTTATGATATTGTTCCGTGCACGTCTGGTAGATTCGCATGAGACACTCATATTTTCCTGATTGGGGGGAAAAAAGCTTTGAAATCCATGTAACGACAACAACACATATGGGCAGTTGATGTCGTGCCCAAATTTGATGTATGCAAAATGAGAAGTACAAATTTATATGTACTAAAGAAGATTGTATTGGAATGCAAAATCCAATTGAATGCCATTTGTAACTTGTTGTTATTCACATTTATAGAGTTTTTACAGAGAGATATTCACATGTCTTTTCCTCTAATAAACTATTGAAAATTTGATCTGACGTCAAAAATAAACTTATGTAATTCTGTCAATGTCGTCTTTTGTTAACAAAAAATGGCGTGTTTTGCATGGTCATAAATAATTGAGTGGGGAAACAAAACAAAACAAAAAGCCAACGGACAACAAAAATCATCTCTTTTCCATTCTTTTATTCCTAACTTCTTCTTTGTATTAACTACCGAATCTTCTTCTCTCTTTTTTGTTCAACAAAATTAGACATTTTGGGGTCCAATCCAGCTCCAAAAAGTTTACGTTTTTTTATATTTGTGTGTGTGTGGGAGTTAGTTCGATTTCTTATCCAAGTAGGGGGGGTTTTCAATTGGCTAAAAATTGACGATCGGGGGGGGGGGGGGGGGGGGGGGCGGGGGGCGGGGGCGGGCCCTAGATATGATGAACTGTCAATTATAAGCAGACGGTTCGTGATTCATCGTTTTCATGTTCGATTCTATTTCGGATTTCCCCATGAGGGTTTGTCTTTGATTGCCCAATTAACCCCCTCCCTCGATTTTGATTTTTCCTGGCGCATCATCAACAAAACAACCAAGTTAAATTATGGATCTTTGAAAGTTTCGTTTTTTTGGTGTCGAATTCGAGATTCTGAGAGTTGTCACTTCAAGAGGGTATAATCTGGAGGGGTTTTGTTGGTGTTAAATGTTGGATTGGAAGACGAATCCAGGGCCGATTTAGGAGACAAGGGTTTGTTTGATTTTTGTGTTTGAAATCTGGGTTTTTTTTTTTTTTTTTTTTTTTTTTTTTTGCTTTAGAGATTGTTGGAGAAGATTATGGATCTTGTGATTGGTGGAAAATTTAAACTTGGGAGGAAAATTGGTAGTGGATCATTTGGAGAGCTTTATCTAGGTAACAACAACAAAATTGACTATTACTGGATTTTGTCAATTCTTCTATGTAAGAAGATTTCAGGGTTTTATGTTGTTTGTGCATTTTTGCAGGTGTAAATGTCCAAACCGGAGAAGAAGTTGCTGTCAAGCTGGTAAGCTTACTTTCATGATGATGATTTTGGTAAAATATTAATGACAATTGTAACTTTCTTGTGGCCATTTGATTTTGCTTCTTTCGTCTTATTCATTCTTCTTTTGGTTTTTCTCTCAATTTCAATTCTTAGGAACCTGTCAAAACTAAGCATCCCCAACTCCACTATGAGTCAAAGTTGTATATGCTGCTTGAAGGAGGAAGTAAGTCTCTTTTTGTTAATTATTTCAAAATCTATTGTATTTACAAATTCCAATCAATCACAAGAACCCAAAGACGAGTTTGATAGACATTTATTCATCCTAAATTGTTTTTTTTTTTTTTGTTGAAGCTGGTGTTCCTAACCTCAAGTGGTATGGAGTTGAAGGGGAGTACAATGTAATGGTTATTGACCTTCTAGGTCCTAGTCTTGAAGACTTGTTTAACTACTGTAACAGAAAACTCTCTTTAAAAACCGTTCTCATGCTTGCGGATCAGCTGGTGAGTATATTACATATCCTGCAGTTTCTTTGGTTTGAATAAGATGTTACCTTTCAATGGTTTCATCCATAACTGAGAACTATGTTTAATGTTACCTTTCAATGGTTTCAGATTAACAGAGTCGAGTTTATGCATACTAGAGGTTTCCTTCACCGTGATATTAAACCCGACAACTTTTTAATGGGCTTTGGGCGCAAAGCAAATCAGGTACCATCTTGGAAAAATTGTGTGGCTGCTCTTTAATATGAACTTCTTATAAGCAAAGTTTGACTTATTTTCTTATTATGATTTTATATCGCGGAAGCATAGTTATGGTCAGGCTTAAGAAAATCCTGATGGTTTAACTTCTGACTTTCTTGATTATTTCTATACTTCAGGTGTATATTATCGATTTTGGATTGGGGAAGAAATACAGAGACCTTCAGACTCACAGGCACATCCCGTACAGGTAAAGGTTATTCCTTTTCCCTGAATCTGTCCTGACTAATATTGATATATATGTAGCTGAAAAGTAAATATCAAACTTTGGGGCAGGGAAAACAAAAACCTCACTGGAACAGCTCGGTATGCAAGTGTGAACACTCACCTTGGAGTCGGTAAGCATTTTTTCCCATAAGATTATATGTCCAGACGTTGTGTATTCGGATCTGATAATAAATTTCTCTTGCTGGTGTCTCTAAAGAACAAAGTCGAAGGGATGATTTGGAATCACTTGGTTATGTGCTTATGTATTTCCTTAAAGGGAGGTAAGACTACAGCTTCCATACCGATCTCTAAACTTTCTTTTGTGATCTTCATTCTCAATTTTGGTACCTCTTTCCAACGAATGTTGAAATATTTGTTTCATTATGTTATTTCCTTCAGCTTACCCTGGCAGGGATTAAAAGCTGGGACAAAGAAGCAGAAGTATGACAGAATTAGTGAGAAGAAAGTAGCAACTCCTATAGAGGTATCGAAAATTCGGCATTTAGCTTCAAGTATCGTGATTATTTTTAGCTTTGATGACTTAGCATTGATGTGAAGAACAGGTATTGTGTAAAAATCAACCGTCTGAGTTTGTTTCGTACTTCCGTTACTGCCGGTCTCTACGGTTTGATGACAAACCTGATTACTCTTACCTTAAGAGGCTATTCCGCGACCTGTTTATTCGAGAAGGTTCCTATCGCATATTTCTTATTCAAGCATATAATCTTTGTCTCTCGATTTCAAATTCTTATTTTCATTCTCAATAGCAGGTTATCAGTTTGACTATGTATTTGACTGGACAGTTCTGAAGTATCCTCAGATTGGTTCCAGCTCTGGTTCTAGTTCACGGACACGGGTAATTTATTCTGCTTTCTCTATTGGTTATTGAGTTTCTCTATATTCAAGCGTAGAAATGTAAAATATTTTCTGTGTCAGAATCATGCATCTGCAAAACCGGGGTTAACTGCAGGACCTTCTCTTGAAAAACCGGAGAGGATTGCTGGTAAATTTCCCCTCTATTTTTTCTTTTTGAAATATCAAACCAAATTCCCGCGCTTAGTGGTTATTTCTTTTGAAATTTGCAGGAAAGGAAATTCGCGAGAACCGGTTCTCGGGTGCAGTTGAGGCTTTCTCTAGAAGGCATCCGACAACTTCTACTCCGCGTGATCGCTCGGCATCAAGAAACTCCGATGATGGGCCTTTGTCCAAGCATTCGGTAAAAAACCTTATAAATCCTGTTTTTCAGATCAAATTTTTGGTTCAGTTTAGGTTTGGTTAAACAGCAGTATGCAATCCCTCACTAGACTGACTCACTGTATCTTGCTCTAATTTTTCACAGCGCGGTGACTCAGAAAGACTACGCAGTTCCTCAAGATACGGAAGCTCTTCAAGGAGAGCAATTGCTTCAAGCTCTCGTCCAAGTTCTGCTGGTGGACCGAGTGATAGTCGATCCTCTAGCCGTCTTGTCACTTCAAGTAGCGGAGTCGGAACAGGAAGTAACCGTGCATCAACAAGCCAGAGAATCCAACCAGGAAATGAATCCAAGACTTCGACTTTTTCCCGTGCTGCTAGAAACACTCGGGAAGACCCATTAAGGAGGAGCTTAGAGCTTCTCTCTCTCCGAAAATGAAACTCGTCAAAGAAGAAAGTCCATTATACAAACAAACCAAACGAAGAACAGATAATCGTAAGAGAATCTGCGTTAAGATACATACAACGTTTCATATACATTATATAGTTTCTTATGTATGTGTGAAACAGTTTTAGAGAGACATTTAGAGAGAGAGAGAGAGAGAGAGAGAGAGTGTTATCTTGTAAAACGGTGAAATTTACGAGTTATCATCTTTAAATTTATCGCAAAACATATAAAGAGAGTATCATGTAAACCGTGAAACTTTTGTTGGTAGATAACTACTGTTTCAATATATTTGTAGTAAGTAAATGAAAATATAAGTTGTTTATTGTGAAAATTACTCAGAATAATCTATATATTGAGTAAAATAATTAGAATAACTCTGTTTAGAAAGACATAATTAGAATGATTTATCTTTTGTAAAAAAACTTTTTAACCTCTGTTTTTAAGTTATATTAACAGAATTGTCATTTTGATTTAATTAAAAAAAAAATTAATTGTTTTTTTTAAATCTTAACGAAAATTTTTTAAAACAAAACTTTTTTTTTTCCGAAAAAACTCTCTTTTTCTCCGACGACGAGATCTCTACGGTGACTCCTCCTCCTCCTTCTCCTTGTTCTCCGGTGAGCGTCTTCTTCTTCTTATGTGAGTCTTCTTCTCCATGTTCTTCGATTGGGCGTAACTACCCAAGAAATTTCGTTTCTTAAGTAGTTTGGAGGTCGTGTGGTGATAAAAAAAACTTCGTAGAAGACGTTTGAGGTTGTTCTGGTTTTGATGCTCGAGGATGGAGAAGAAGGCGGCGGTGGCGACGATGATGTAAAACTTTTTAAAACCCTAATTTTTGTTTATGCCAGATTTGTTTATTGTTTGATGGCAGATTTATTTGTTAGTATTCGCAGATTTATTTATTGCTCTAGTTTTGATGCTTGAGGATGGAGAAGAAGGCGGCGCTGACGACGATGGTGTAAAACTTTTTAAAACCCTAATCTCTGTTTGTGGCAAATTTGTTTGTCGTTTGATGGCAGATTTGTTTGTTGTTTGAATGCAGATTTATTTGTTAGTGTTCGCAGTGTTATTTATTGCTCATCACATATTTGTTTGCTTAATAAATTTGCAGGTTTAGGTTTGATAAATTGCAGGCTTCTTGTCTAAGTTGCAGGTTTTGTTAGATAATTCGTTCAAGTTTGTAAACAATTTGCAGGGTTTTTGTTAGAGAATTAACTTAGATTAAGGTTTAAGAGTTAGCTTTCGCTGATTTGTTTTGTTGTTTGATGGCATATTTATTTGTTAGTGTTCGCAGATTTACTTGTTACTTCGCAGATTTGTTAGTAAGTATTTGTAGTTTCATTTGTTACTCATCGTAGATTTATTTGTTGTTCATCGCAGATTTGTTTGGTGAATTAATTTGCAGGTTTAAGTTTGATAAATTGCAGGTTTTTTGTTCTAAGTTGCAGATTTTGTTGTTGTTTACTGTAGTTTTGTTTAAGTGATGCCATATTTAATCGGAGATTTGATCGCATACAAATTTGCAGGGTTTGGAAATAAGTTTGTGGCATTCGGAAATAAGTTTGTGGTATCTAGAAATAAGTCTATGGCATCCAGAAAAATAAGTCTGTGGCATCCGACATCCGCTTTAGTATCCATATAAGGCCACACCAAGTTTGTTTTAAGTCATGTATCCACTGGAGATTGTATTGGCTTTCTATTAAGTTTGAATTTAAGAATTAGAGACAGAAACAATTCAACATAACTAAATCTCAAGCATGTCTTATTGTCCAATAAACCTTCCAATATTACATCTATACCAAAACTCATACAATCTACGACAGCAAAGTCGTCAACGAACAAATCTGCGACCATATAATCTGAGAGACCAAAAAAATCTGTCACAAAAGCTTTAACAACCAAAACTAGTCTCCCATCAAAGACTTCTTTATCGAAATAGCTTGTTGAACGCAACGTTAGGGGGTTCAATAGTAATTCGATCGAGATGAACTTTGGTGGAGCGCTTCATGGTGCTATTGTCTAAGAATGCAACGGTGGGATTATGGTTTCAACGGTTAGTTATTATTTTATTTGTATGTTTTAGCTACTTCAATTATGAGTTAAGTGTTAGAAAAAAATTATGCTTTGAACCTTGATAATTTTACTTAAAACAGTTAACTATTTTATTACACATATATACTTACTTTTTTAAGGAAAAAATAATCAAAGTTCATGAATAACCTTTAAGGTTTGTCCAAGAACTCTAGAGATGGCGATTGTGAGTTCATGGTGAACTATAATTGTGTTGTAATTAGCAATTACCATGTTTGTTACTTAACTAGCAAATGATCAATTTTTACTTGAATTTTTAGTCGCAGATTTGTTGTTGTCTTCTGCAGATTTGTTTAAGTGATTGTAGATTTGAATCGTGGGATCCACTTTTGTCTATCTTAGTTTCTACCAAACAAATATGCTGCGTGTGGAAATAAGGATCTGATCGCATATAGATGATTACAAATAAAGATAAAACCATAAATCGTACAGTCGATACTGGAACAATTTGTGGCATTTGGAAATAAGTCTGCGAAAATAAATCGGCGGGTACAGTGAATAAACAAGTCTGTAAGATTAAGTATGCGACCACTAAAAAGTTAGTTTAGTCAGAATTAAGTCTGCCACCACTTCAGTCGAACAAATCTGCAATAACGGAAAATGTCAAAACAAGTCTGCCGTCAAGTTGGATAAATCTGCGGTCACTAAAAATCAGTCTAGTCATTATCTTTTCTGCAAACAAGTTTGCAACAACTAACAAACTTATATAAGTCTGCAGTAACTAATAATAAGTCTACGACAACTAATTCAAAAAGTTTGCAGGACAAGTCTGCGGTGCAAAAATAAGTCTGCAGGATAAACAAGTATGTGACAACAAATCTGTGGGACAACGAAAATCTGCAGTGTCCTCATAAAAATCTATAAGATAAATCTGTGGTAGCCTATAAATCGGCAGCAACATTAGAACACATTTGCAGATAAAGTCTGTGGCAGAAATAAATCTGTAAAACAATTTTGTGGTTCAAAAACAAATATGCAAGAAGAAAAGTCAGTGATAACTATGTAAATAAATATGCGACAGATTTGTATTACAGATTTATTTGAAATTCGCCGACAGAGTGGCAAACATGTAGATATTAACATTTTTTGTAAATATCAGCAACTTTTTCAATGCTGGCATTGAAAATTTAATGACATTTTCATAATATTTTTTTTTCAAACAAAGCTTAGAAAGTATATTATAGGGTTAAAAATAAAAACAAAAACACTCTAATTATTTTTAAAAAATAAAGGTTATTCAATTTATTAATCCCCATATATAAGTTATTCTAGTTATCATTCCTTATTTATTTGTGTTAGAGTGTTTTTTTTGGCAACAATATACATTTTGTCGAGTTTGAATCCGAGGTAAAGTAATAGTAACGAAACATACGTACCTACCACTAACTATGTGTTTTGGTTAAAGTGTGTGGAGAAACAAATGACTCTGGCTAATTCATATAAATATAGTACGTTGGGCCGGTTAAAATTTAAACCGCAATAAAAGAAACGGGGGCAATATTGACATTTCGGCAGAGAGATTAGGGCTAGGGTTTTTGACCAGCCGCGTGCTATTTAAGATCATCTTCTTCCAAGCTCAGTTTCTTACAGTTGAAACGATCTTTAGATTTTGTCTTCTTCTTCTACAATCGCTTAGGGTTTTTATCTATATATAGAGTATGGTGTTTGCAGGAGCCCCCGGGCTAATCTGATGACAACAAAAGTACTTGAGGAAGTAAGCCCCAAAGCTCGTGCTAGATTGTTTTTGCCGTTTGTGTTGCAGATTCGCCTTATTCCTTAGGCCTTTCTGTGTCAAAAAAGCGGCTATATATATATATATCTCTCTCTTTTGGTAGCAATCAATGTTTTTGTTTTTGGGCGATGATTATAAACTTACCCGCGCTTCTGAGATGCTTCTTTAGGTCTGTGAAGCATATAAGGTAAAAATGCATGGTTGAATTTCTTAATATGAGCCTAATTTCTTCCAAGTTTTCTTCTTTTGTTAAATTGAGTTTGTTTGGCAGTGATGATTAATCCCAACAGCTTGTTACGCCAGTTCTGCTTCTGATCATTCTTGATAGAAATGCTGTATTCATGTCTGAGCCTTTAAATGTTTATTTGTGTTTCTTTCAAGTTTATTTATTGAACTTTTGCAATTGTCCATGAGGATCTAATCCAATCGTACGAGGTGCAGTGGAGCTGAGACCCTGTTTTACAGGGAGAACCCCTTGGCAGAAGCTGCAATTTCTATGATTTCTTTGGATTTTACTGAGACTTTTCATTACATTATCCTATTTATTGATCTTTAAGTAATGAAATCTATTGAGTTTAAACTATACACTTGCACCTGTCTCTTAGTGCTTGTAGTCTGAAAAAACTCGGAAATTCTCAGTGTTCTCATCAGCTTCGTCTCTTTTTTTACCATGAGACTAGAGTTAAACAAGTACACTACATTTCTCTCTTCCAAATTTACATTCGTTTTTGTTGTTTTTTTTTGTTTTGGCCTTTGAGTTTCTGATTTCGAACTACTCTTTACCTTGGTCTGCATTAAACTCAGAGAATGTTGCCCTTGGAGACTAAGCACAATGCAAACATGATAGTATGCTTTACTGCGGACGTTGGTGGAATGTATCGACTCCAGTTTTTAATGAATTGGGGTTTTGTGTTGATATGGTAAAAGTTGAATTATTTGGTTCGTACAAGTTCTTGGATGAGAAAGGTGGGCAATGATATAATATATGGGAAGTTAAGATTGATGAACTTATCTCTCTTACATTCTTGGATGAGAGTAGGGCTGCTACGTTTCGAATTTCTTGATCCCCTGCTGTAAAATTGAGGCAAAGTCATTCATTTTCTTCTTCTCCAGTGCTATTCCGATCTCAACTCCATTACTGCCGTCTCTGGACTCTGAGAATGCAATAGAACCACCTGTTTCGATGTGCACAATCTCCATTTTGCAGGGCTTTCCTAACCCAAAATCCATATCATACAGTCCCAATTTCGGATCTCCTGCAATGGAGGTTGGAAAACGGGACATGACCCATTTACGTACTCCTTGTCCCCAAGTTGGTGCTGTTTTCAATAGATCGCTTGATAACATATCTTTGATTCTCGCTGTGATTGCGTCTGAAGCAGCCAATACGTTTTTTTCCCCTAGCAGATCTCGTCTCTTGACTGATACGATACCTGGAGCCATACAGTTGCCAAAGTATGTTTGTGGTATTGGTTCTGTGTACTTGAGACGATTCCTGCAATCCACATTAATCATCAAGTGAAAAACTTCGTCTTTGTCTTCCTCCGTAGCCTCTGTTTCACTGTCTTGAACAAGTGTCTTGATCAAGCTTACCCAAATGAAAGCTAGAGTCACCACGAAGGTAGAAACAAGAGAGTGATTCTCAGTCTGCTCTGTAACCCAACTCTTGAGATTGTCTATCTGATTCCGGCTCATTGTAAAAGTAGCTCTGACCATGTTCCCAGGTGCGTCATTTGATCCGTGGTTTCCAGAGATTTGACTCCAAAACCTCTCCAAATGACCTGTAGCTACCTCGCCTGGGTCCTTGATCATGTTTCTGCAGCTGTGAATAGGTGGAGAGGGCAGAAGAAGCGTGGCAGGATCTTTGCCCTTGGATTTGGTCAATGTCATCCAATACTTCATGAAATGACTGAAGGTGACTCCATCTGCTGCAACATGTGTAGCTGTGTTGCCTATACAGATTCCGGCTCCAGGGAAGATGGTGACTTGCATCACCATTATTGGCCGCATCTGAATTCCTTCCGGAGAGACATGAGGAGGAGGTAACTTGGGCAAGACGCCATGCAACACTCTGATATCTTTAGGGGAATCAGTTTTCAGTTCGTCGAAGTCGGTTCCAATAGACTTTGCTACGGTGAAAACAAGAGAGTCTTCGCCATCATTGTAGCGTAAGTAAGGAGGGTTGGGACGAGGCGGGATGATTAGTTTACCGGCGTAAGGGAAGAAATGTTGGAGAGTCATGGAGAGTGATTGTTTGAGGTTAGGTACAAAGTCTTTGAGGAAACAATCAGTTGAGTTTTGGTAAGAGAAGAAGAAGAGAGACTCGACGAGTGGGAGAGTGAGCCAGGGGGCATCGAAGAAGGTGAGAGGAAGAGTGGATGATGGAACGGTACAGTTTGGGGGAGAGATGTGACAGGTCTCAATGATGTTAGGAGGTTGAAGATGAGCCATGGTGTGATTAAGTTTTAAGGAAATGAGTTTGTCTTTTATAAAGGAAAATGTTTATTTACTTGAACTCACCGGGCAAGTGAAGAAGTTGCTTCTGTTGTGTAATTTGGTCAGACGCTCTCTCATGTGCCCCAACCTCCACAACCAGTCAACCACCATTATGTTGGTTTCTTAATACGTTTATTGGGCCTTTATGTTTGTTTAATCAATAAAAGCCAATATGTCAATCGAACCCACAATTGTTAAGTTTTCAGTATTTTATTATCTTGGAATAACATTTTATAATATGTTTATGTTATTTTATTATCTTGGAATAACATAAACACAATTAACATTTAGATTTTCATTTTAAATAGTATGTCATTGTTGCAATCAAATTGATATTTTATCTTTATCAATACACACACATCCCACACATACATACAACAAAGTACTACAAATTGGAAAGAAAGTTTTAAGATTCTGCAGTTAAACAACTAGAATCAACATGTACTTTCAGCTTCTACCCACTACCCAATTCATGTATTAATTATAAAATTTCTTATTCCACATAATCTATAAAATTCTTCTCAATTAATTCATTTAATTGCGGTTTAAAATTATGAAATCACGTTCATTGTTTCGCGATTAGAATAAATCTGATTTTGGTTTTGAAGAAATCGAAACCTCTAAGTCAAAGAGAGGGTTTCAATTATGGTTCAAAATTGGTTTCAGGTCAACATTTTTAAAATCAGATTTACTCTAATCGTGAAACAGTGAACGAGATTTTATGATTTTAAACCGCAGTTAAAGAGATTAATTGAATTTGGTTAATTGGATTTTTTTTTATAAATTGGGTGGAATTAGAAAATTTATAGGTAGTATATGGTGAATTAAACAGAAACTGAAAATATATGATGATTCTAGGTAGGCACGGTAATTGTTACATACAACCCAAATTAAATCAATCAATACTTCAAACTACAAAGTAAAATAAAGTTACCTGAATGATGGGCTAAATTGATTTGTTTTTGTTCGCTGAACTCTAGATTGGGCTTCGATACATAGGCTCCACTATATAGAAACCCTAAGACCAACTTCAGCCCTTATATCACATGAGGTGTCTTCCAACAATTAAAATATAATATACAAAAATTAATATTATTTTAATGTTTGAGTGTCTTCAAACTTAAGACACTATGTCTTAAATGTCTTGAGGAAGACATTTTTTAAAAAATGTCTCTAATTTAAAGACACTTCATATTTAATTATTAATATTTTTATAATTTGAATTTTTAAATATTGTTAGAGACACTCTTCTAATATGTGTAATGGAGGTGCTCTAATATGTTGTGTTCTTTCTTGCTCTGCCTGTGTCATACGCACTCTTAAGTTCTCTGCTTCTTTATCCCTCTTTTCCCACCTTGATCTTCTCTCGTTTGTAATTTAATTAGACGAAAGAAACAATAAAAAGCTTAAAATGCATAAACGTAATAAATGACACAAAGACGTTAATGAGTTGAGACCTCCAATGTGGAGACCCTACATTTCGCCCGGTATTTTTACCCCGGAAAATCCACTATTTTCATTATTTCTCCTTCACCGGAGTTACACAAATACACCCAACATATTTAGTATTCTTTTGTCATCCTCAACATCATACATCAACTTGACCCGCTAATACTTTTATCTTCTCTGGTTTGTGTCGGATCCTTCATCAACCCTAGTTACATAAATAAACTCATAATTCCCCAACGCGCGGGCATCGTTAGGATTGTTCATCAGCACCATCATATCGTCTTGACCCACGAGTTGACTGGGATCTTGAGCTTGAGGAATCGGTTGCAGCAGTTGAAACTGCTCTTGTTGTTGTTTTTGTGTTGTTCAGTGACGTCTTCGCCTTCGTTATCTTTCAGGAGTTCTTCAATGTCAAACAATTCGTGGACGTTCCACCTCATCATGTCGTCTTTTTCGTCGTTGTTCTGCATCGGAGGAGGAATCGGTATCTCTTCTTCTAGCTGTTGTTGTTGCTGTTGAGTAGCGTCACAATCTTCTTGTCCCTCTAACATCATCATATTAAGCTTATTACCAAAAGCGATTAAGTGATCCAAAAGTTGGTTCGAAATCATCATGACGTTGTTGTTGTTGTTGTTGTTGTTTGAGGAATAATCAGCATCTCTTCGTATAGCTGTTGTTGTTGCATTTCATGAATAATACGATCTTCTTCTCCCTCTATCATCAGCATCAGCATATCAAGCTTATCAACAAGAACGGTTGAACCAGCCTTTCCTTGCACTTGTTGGTTCAACATCATGACGTTGTTGTTGTTGTCGTGGATCTGCCCCGTAGGAACAATCGGTATCTCTTCATCTTGCTGTTGTTCAGTAACGTCACGATCTTCTTGTCTCTCCAGAATCATCGTCGCAAGCTCATCAGCGAAAGCGGTTAAACCAGCCTCTTCTTGCACTGATTGGTCTGGTAAGATGTTGTTGGTGTTCTCCGCCACCTGAGGCTGAGCCTGAGTCTGAGGGACATGGTTAACGAATTCAAACTCGTTGACTTTCGTCTTTGTCTTGTCTCGGATCCGACACAAGACTAAATCTTGGAACTCGTCGTCACTTTTGTGAAGAGAATACTCCGTCATCAGCCAATCGGTTTTCACGCGCTCTCCATGCACTATGGTATGGTACGTGAGACACTGCTTGCAACCCATCACCCTTTTATGTCCGTCCAAGATAATCTTCTTTCCTAACGGTGCTTTTCCAACAGCCGCCTTCGCTTCCTCTTCCTGGAACGGTCCGGCGCGGTGTCTTCCGAAGTAGTTTAGTCCTCGGAACAAAGTAGTAGCACTCCTTCTTGAAAAGAGGATTCCTTACGTGAGGAAGAAGCCACGGCTCGTCTTGGTAGACGTCCATAGTTGTTATGAAACTGCTCTGCTTCCTCTCCACCTTGTTGCGAAGATAAAGCCTCACCAACCCTTGATCCGTTGGAACAAACCGTGATCAAACCGGAAACCTCATATATCGTTGGATTCGAAGAAGAACTATAAGGTATATAATTCCTAGGTTAAATAAATTCTCTTTCGACTTATTATGCTGCTCTCTCTCTCTCTTTCGCTGGTCGTAAACGAGTTGTGAAGCAGCAGGAGGTAAATATATAGTCAAAGTCATGGGCCCCACCGAATTGCTTTTGTCGGCTATTAATTGGATTTCTTAAGTCTAACCATTTCTTTTTTATAATAATTAATATATAGAGACACTTTGCAAACTTTGCCAATAAAAGCACGAGGTATCGTGCTTGCCAAAAAAACACTATATGTTGGAGTGTATTGCCAACAAAACACTGAAACTTAATTGAATTTCGAATTTAATAGCAAACTTTATGTTGACTTTCCAAATAAGCATATCGTTAATTAAAGTAACAGAAAAATTAAACGTCATTAAACGCACGTTAAGTTTTGGTGTTAAATAAAACTGCGTCGTTTTGGAAATAGACGTTAATATTGAAAAAATGTGCTACCCTGGGTTCGAACTTGAGGTAGGATGAGTAGGTGAGAGACTTTTGCCACTGAGCTAGTGACACGTTCTTGTATTAACTGAGAAGTAATTGGTTTTATTATTGTCAAGCCGTGCTTGCTAAACTTCAACTAATTTCCCTTTCTTCTTCTCCCCAGACATCGATTCCTTTCTCTGAACTTAGAAGTTATGGGGAAAGGTGGGGGTGGATCGGAAAAACAAAAAAAAACGATGGGGAAAGGTGGGGGTGGATCGAAATCAACGAAACGTGGTTTGGGTGTGGCTGGGTCAAAATCGACACAAGGTGGTAAAGCTAGTGGTGGGTCGAAATCGGCGAAAGGTGGGAAAGCTGGGGCTGGCTCGAAATCGACACAAGGTGGTAAAGCTAGGGGTGGGTCGAAATCGGCGAAAGGTGGGAAAGCTGGGGCTGGGTCGAAATCGACACAAGGTGGTAAAGCTAGGGGTGGGTCGAAATCGGCGAAAGGTGGGAAAGCTGGGGCTGGGTCGAAGAAGCGTAAGGTCGATGTTGTTGAGAGATATGAGTTACAGGAGCTGGATCCTCCGATTGAAACAGTGGAGGCATTCGAAACTGCAAGGATCGGACCAAGCTCGTTTCAGGTACAATCGAGAACGAGGATTGAAACAGGGGATGATGAACCCCCGAGGGACAGAGAACATAGAGCTGAAGCTGGAGATCTCGAGCGTGAGAGTGAGGCTGACGGTGACGATGAAGGAGGATTTTGTGGCATTGGGGAAGAAACATGTAGAGATTTATGTTTGGTTTTCGGAGAGGATGCTAGGAACGTTGAGGGTGAGTTTGACGAAAACATTGAGGATGAATACGCCTGGGATGATGAGCAAATCCCGGATCCTCTGTCATCAGACGAAGACAACGAAGAGGAAATGAGAACATCAGAAGTTTACAGAGAAGACATAGATCCAGAGAAGCTGCTTAAATTGGGAAATACGTTTGCTGATGCTGATGAATTCAAACACGCTTGCCTCAGATACTCGTTGAAAACAAGGTATAAATAATGAATCCTTAGTTTGTTTAACTCTGTGATAGATATAGTTGTGGAGTAGATAAGTTATGTTGATCCAATGTTGTACAAGTTTTGATTTTGATTTAGTGAATAACCATTTTATGAAGTTAAATCATATATATGTTTTGCTTTTCTATGCAGGTACAACATCAAGTTTTATCGTTCCAGTAGTTTAAAAATGGGTGCAAAGTGTGTTGCGACAATGAGAGAAGATGAGGCTCCATGTCCATGGAAGATATACTGTTCCTATGAGAAGAGCAAACACAAGTTACAGATCAAGACTTATGTGAATGACCATCGGTGTGAGATCTCAGGTCAGTGCAACATGTTGCAACGTTCTGCTATTGCAGGCCTGTTTGCAGAGAGGTTACGGATGGATACAAAACTCAAACCTTTGGAGATGCAAGCTGAGATCTTGAGGGAGTATAAGTTGGAAGCAAAGGAAAATTCATGCATCAAAGCAAAGACGATGGTGATGAAAGAAAGGAGAAAAACCCATGAAGCTCACTTTGATCGAATCTGGGATTATCAAGCTGAAGTTTTAAAGAAAAACCCCGGCTCGACATTTGAAATTGAAACAATCCCAGGGCCTATAGTTGGAGACAAGCAGAGGTTCTACAGGCTGTATATATGCTTCAATGCACAGAAGGAATCTTGGAAAAAGACTTGTCGGCCAGTGATAGGCTTAGATGGAGCATTTCTAAAATGGAATATAAAGGAACAGTTGTTGGCTGCGGTTGGGAGAGATGGCGACAATAGGATTGTTCCTATTGCTTGGGCAGTTGTGGAGATAAAGAATGATACCAATTGGGATTGGTTTGTCAAACTTCTAGCAGTTGATTTGGATTTACGCTATGGGAAGGATTATGTTCTGATCTCTGACAAACAAAAGGTGCATTTTTTTAACGCTTTACAAACATGTAGAAGTGTTATACTATAAACTCTAATATCTTTGTCTATGTAATTTTAGGGTTTTGTGAAAGCAATAACCACAGTTCTTCCAGACGCAGAGCATAGACAGTGTTGTAGACACATATTTGAGAACTGGAGGAAAAGTGGGAAAGATCTGAAGTTACAGCGACTATTTTGGTACATAGCAAAGAGCTACACACCGGGTCAGTTTAAGCACCACATGAATTTAATGAAGGAGTACAATTCAGGTGCATATGCCTCGCTCGTACTGACCAAACCAGAGACATGGTCAAGAGCATTCTTCAGGTTAGGCTCTTTTTGCAATGATAATCTGAATAATCTGAGTGAGTCCTTCAATAGAACAATCAGAGAAGCTAGGAAGAAGCCTTTGCTAGATATGTTAGAGGAGATTAGGCAACAATGCATGACAAGGAATTTTAAAAGGTCTAAATTAGCAGCCGATTTAGAGACAAGGTTTACTGAGAAGACACATAAGGAGTTGGCTAAAGTTGACAAGAAGTCAATTGAATGCCAATTGCGTTGGGCAGTAGGGCCAGAGACAGAAGTTGTACACGATGATAATACATATGTTGTGAGTATGGAAACAAAAACCTGTGCTTGTCGAGGCTGGCAAATGAATGGAATTCCTTGTATTCATGCTGCTAAGGTCATCCTTGGTCTGAAGAGGAAGCTGTCTGAAGTTGTTGCTGATTGTTACACAACAATAAGGTTTGTTTCTTTATTTTCTAATATTTTCAATGGGTAACACTTTTATAGTCATTCTAATTGTGTATTTTGCGAAGCAGGTGGCGTGAGACTTATAATGTTGGTATCAAACCTATTAATGGGATGATGGAGTGGCCTCAAACAAATAGATTAGGTGTGATTCCACCACCGAATAGAAAAGGGAATCCTGGTAGGCCTAGAAACTATGATAGGATGAAGTCTAGACATGAAACAAACTCAGAGACCAAGTTATCCCGCGCTAACAGAGTTATCACATGTTCGAATTGCAAAGAGGAAGGGCATAACAAAATATCATGTTCGAATGAAGCTGTTGCCAGTGCGCCTAAGAAACCAAGAGGAAGACCAAAGAAGAATCAGGTACGTGTATTAGTTTCATAGTCATTTCATTGTGGTGGTTGTTTTATTTTGTTTCATTTTGTTATAGGGAATTCAATTTGAGGACTCACAATTCTCCTTTACACAAGACCCATGTGAATTTCCACCATTCTCACAACATCAGCCCTCACAATCTCAATCGTCGGAAACAAACGAATGGGGTTGTTGGTTTTCATAGAAATCTTAAGCTCAACCCTTTATTGTCTGTATTTCCAGATAATTTTAGTGTCTTTGTCGTTATGGTCTCGACATTGTTTAGACTTTCATGTTATGTCTTTTTGTTGTTATCATGTTTTATGGCAAAATGTTGGTGTTATTGTGATAGAGAAACATGTCTGTACCATATATTCTGACTCGTATGCTTTTTCTAACTCAATTTCCTCTTAATATATGTTTGAGAAATCGCAGTCCAATACATACAATCGAAATATACACTACTCAGGAACCACCCCATTTTGTTGAGAATGCATACAATATTTACATATTTCACCACAATAACCTGAGTTCTCTATCATCCCCTGTTTCATCAAAATCCTCAGGGGTTCATCATCACCGTCAGCCTCGGGGGTTCATCATCACCATCATCCCCTGTTTCAATCCTCACTCTCACGCTCGAGATCTCCAGCTTCAGCTCTATGTTCTCTGTCCCTCGGGGGTTCATCATCCCCTGTTTCAATCCTCGTTCTCGATTGTACCTGAAACGAGCTTGGTCCGATCCTTGCAGTTTCGAATGCCTCCACTGTTTCAATCGGAGGACCCAGCTCCTGTAACTCATATCTCTCAACAACATCAACCTTACGCTTCTTCGAGCCAGCCCCAGCTTTCCCACCTTTCGCCGATTTCGACCCACCACTAGCTTTACCACCTTGTGTCGATTTCGACCCAGCCACACCCAAACCATGTTTCGTTGATTTCGATCCACCCCCATATTTCCCCATCGCTTTTTTTTGTTTTTCCGATCCACCCCCACCTTTCCCCATAACTTCTAAGTTCAGAGAAAGGAATCGATGTATGGGGAGAAGAAGAAAGGGAAATTAGTTGAAGTTTAGCAAGCATGGCTTGACAATAATAAAACCAATTACTTCTCAGTTAATACAAGAAAGTGTCATTAGCTCAGTGGCAAAAGTCTCTCACCTACTCATCCTACCTCAAGTTCGAACCCGGGGTAGCACATTTTTTCAATATTAACGTCTATTTCTAAAACGACGCAGTTTTATTTAACACCAAAACTTAACGTATGTTTAATTTTTCTGTTACTTTAATTAACGATATGCTTATTTGGAAAGTCAACATAAAGTTTGCTATTAAATTCGAAATTCAATTAAGTTTCAGTGTTTTGTTGGCAATACACTCCAACATGTAGTGTTTTTTTGGCAAGCGCGATATCTCGTGCTTTTATCGGCAAAGTTTACAAAGTTTAGGCTTTTTATGGCCGAATTTTCTTAATATATATGATGGATATTAGGATTGAAGACGATAAGAGGAAATAATAAGAGCATCATTATTGATGTCTAACAATTTTTTAATATTAAATTTAATATTGTTTAATATCAAAATTTTTAATATTAAAAAATTATTTGATACTCACTTAATTTTATATAAATATATATATATATATATATATATATGTGTTTAATGGTGACACTCGAATGAAGTTCTAAAGAATTGAAAAATAATTTAATTTTGTTTTTTACAAAATGTTTTCAAAATAAAAAAAATTCAAACTATTATATATAAATATTAATATATAAAGAAATTCAAACTATTACAATCCGTAAAAACATAAAATGAAATAAAACATTTTAAAGGAAGATGAATAACACAAATAACTCGGCTCTAGTCTTCAGTTGTGCACAAATGTTTGCCAAATGTGCTCAACCAAATCAGCTTTCAATTGTTTATGCATTCTTTTCTCACGAACTATACCTCGATTGGCCATCATATTATTCACATTTGTAGGTGTATCTGTGGAGAACGTGTAGTCCATTTGTGAAGTCCCGCTTGCTTCTCTTTGTAGGAATTCTGATAAATCATATTGAGTGCATTTGTCTCGTTCGTCTTCTACTATCATATTGTGCAATATGATAGATGCTCTCATTATCTTACATATTTTTGTCTTATCCCAACTAAGAGCTGGGTTTCTGACAATTGCAAATCGAGCTTGCAACACTCCAAAAGCACGCTCGACATCTTTTCTAACAACTTCTTGATAATTAGCAAATAATGATGCTTTTGAACCTTGCGGCTGAGAAATTGATTGAATGAAAGTTGCCCATTTTGGATATATACCATCTGTGAGATAGTAAGCCATATGGTATTGGCGTCCATTGACCACGTATTTCACCTTCGGAGCTCGGCCTTCTAATATATCATAAAAAACGGGTGACCGGTCCAGAATATTGATATCGTTAAAAGTACCTGGAGGTCCAAAAAATGCGTGCCAAATCCATAGATCTTGTGAAGCCACAACCTCTAAAACGATTGTCGGTTTTCCATGTCCACGTGAATATTGTCTTGTCCAAGCCGTGAGACAATTCTTCCACTCTCAGTGCATACAGTCAATGCTTTCTATCATCCCGGGAAACTCCCGAAACTCTCCAATATTTAGTACTCGTTGGAGATCTTCCGGTGTAGGCCTTCTCAGGTAAACATCTTCGAATAAATGTATAATTCCATCCACAAAATGTTCTAAGCATCTACTTGCAGTGGTTTCACCGAGCCTAAGGTATTCATCCATCGCATCAGCTGTAACATCATATGCCATCATCCGAATTGCGGCTGTACATTTTTGTAGGGCTGAGAGGCCGGACCTTCCGGTAGCATCTTGTCTCTGTTCAAAGAATGGTACCTCATCGGAGAGTTTTTGAACAATACGCATGAACAATGGTTTGTTCATTCTAAAACGTCGTCGAAATATATCATCTGGATAAACCGGTTGATCACTAAAGTAATCGTTCCATAGTCGAATGTGCCCTTCTTCACGGCCTCTTTCTATATATGCTCATTTTTTCTTTTTTTTTTTTGCCAGTCGACGTTCACTTACACCATCTACACAATCTTGAAAACCTTTCTCAAATATTTGATCAAATTTTTCATCAAAAGTTTGACAAAAAAATTCATCATATGTAGAATTTTGAAGAGGAGAAGTCATAACCTATTTGTCTTTGGATGAGAGACAAACGAAAAATAAAAACTTGAAAAGAGATGAGATAAAAGTGAGAGAAAGAGAGATGTGGTCTGATTCAAATAGAGAGAAAGGAAGATGTGGTCCGATTAAATAGAGAGAAAGAGAGAGAGGTTTTATAAAAAGTCACGGGAAAATATCCAGATCTTAACATATTCTACAGAGTAAAAAGAGTTACAAATAATGTCATAACAACAACAAGACAAATACAGTGAGAACCATTATTGAAAAAGCTACAATATGCAATTGTCTTCCATCATTTCTCACTGACGTCCTCTCCTTCAAAATAAATAAACGTGAAAGACAATTAAAGTGAAAAGCAATAATGAAAAAGACAAGGAAAGTGAGAACAACAAACAAGAACCAACACATCAATAATCAAGCACCAACAAACAAATATGCACACGGGAAACTTAAAACCAACAATCAAGTACCACCAAAAAAAAATCATCCAAGCAGTGTTGTTCCGGGGAAGAAGTAACAGTTTCAGTTTCTCAGGGAGTTTCAGTTTCAATGGAGAGAAGAAGTAACAGTTTCAGTTTTTGGGAATAAAAACATCCAAGAACTACTCAGCCAAAAAACAACATCAAATTCTGTCATGGAACCTAGGCTAGAACTGGTAAGCTATCTCCATAATATTGTCTTCATTATGGCCACTCTTCTTGTTACGGGTGGTATATTCATAGCAGCCAGCGAACTTGCTAACACTCTCACTAATTTTCCTCCATTTCTGCTTACAAGTATTGGCCTCCCTATGTGGTAGACCAGCCACATGTGGACTTGCAGCGTAATAGTCATCAACTCTTTGCCAAAATGTCCCCGATTTCTGTTCATTTTCAACTATAGCATCTTTGCTTGTGTTTAACCAAGCACTTACAAGAACTTGTTCTTCAACGACTTTCCATCTTTGCCTAGGTTCCCTATTGTCTGTTGAAGGTGTTTGGTTTAAAGGTGAATGTGTTTGTTGGGACAAGGATTCGAGAGTGTTAATATCTTGCTGGCTACTCAATAGATCAACAAAGCTTTGAGAGGAGGCAAAAGAAATTGATAAAATCCAGATCCATTTTAGTGGATCTGAAAACCGGAGCTAAACAAAAAAAAAAGAGGTTATGTGTTCTGTAAGAGAGAGACTTGTGTTATTATGAACAACACAAGTCATCAAATGATCACCTAAATTTTATTAAATTTGGGTTAGGTTTGTAGATTTAAAGTTACTCATCTTTAATGACTTATGTCTCCATCACCATCAACTACCAATGTCATAACAACAAGTTTTGTAACACGTATCTTCCTTTCATTTACTTTAGTTTTGGTTAGTTCTAATACTTAACTAAGTTTGGTGTGTTTTCATTCAGTTAGACATTTACCGAGAGTTTAAAATAGTATTGCGTAGCTAAAAAAAAAACAAAATCATAAAAAATGTGACGATTTAAGACTTGATGTTTACTTTAACCAAAAGAATGGTTATCAAATGTATCTATCTCCAACCAAAGAAGCAGGAAAGTACTAGACGAGTGAATTAACAAGGCAGAAAATTATAAACCACTTTTTCTAGCACGAGAGTTAAATTGAATTTTGATAGTACTTTGTTCACATTTAAAAAAACTATCACAGGAAATTCAGAAAAACATAGGCGATTCCGCAAAAGTCAGTCAACAGATGATATTTGGTGTACCAATTATCAATTCTAAGCGCAAAGAGATATAAAACAATGGTTATAGCTACTGAATTGATACAGGAGAATAGGTACCTTTCGGAGAAATGTCTCTTCTCACGCTCTTCAAGCTCATCGCGCAGATTTTCCTTCTGAAGTTCATCTTGAGTGTGTTGTCCTTCCCTCCGACCAAACAAAATAAACAAAAGCAGAAGACGTTATAAGATCAAGACTGTATTCCTAGAAATACTTCGGTTTTTAAGACCGACTCTTTCAACCGCTCAGACGAAACCAATATCTTTCAGATGTCAAGCACAAAACCCTTTAGAAAGATCAAATCTCTTACACCCTAAAATATAATCTATAACTCTTCGTCTTCAAAACTACAACAAACAGGCCACGATACTAACGATCTCGGTAACCAAAAGACAAAGTAGATAAGCCTTAATCAATTGCAATAAACCCTAGATTTCTGGACAATCTCATCAAAACCAAATCTAAAATTCCGATTGAATTCACATTGAATCAAGAAAGAGAACCCGGTTTCGAAATCTTACCTTCGCTTTAAAGTTGTGTGCGCGGCGACTCACCGGACGAATACTTCTGAGACGGACCAAAGATCTGACCTCCAAATGCTTGTTGCGAGAGAGAGAGGGAGAGAAGAAGCGTGGATAAACAGACCCTAAATTCCGAGAAAAAAGATTTGATTCGAAAACCCTAATTTCCGATCAGAGATCGAATCAACCAAGATCGATTAGGACAAAGAGGACTCTCGAGATAATTTTCGATCAAAGACGAGTTGCGAGAGAGAGAGAATAATCGTTGCGAGAGAGAGAAGAAGCGTCGCGAGAGAGAGAGAAAAGAAGACGCAGAGAGAACAAATTAAATCTTGCCACGTGTATGAAGAACCGATTCAATAGGTTCATCCCACAGAACCGTTTCATCTCCAATTACGTTAAAAATATAATGTTTTATTCATTTTTTTTATGACACTCGTAAAGTGTCTTCGATGGAGATGCTCTAAGACGGCTATAGTAATTAGACGACGTTTAAAACACAAACAAAAAACGGTTGTAATGATATTATATAGTTATTCTAGACGTATCTACTAGGAGTTATTATACTCTTATTAATATTATTTTATTTTGTATTTTTCATTACTTTCTTCATACACAATTACGATTTTTTTCTTCCTTATTGTCTACTTTAGAAGCTGCTTTTTCCTTCACTAATTTGTTCTTTTTTTTAATTATCAAAGCTTTTAACATAACTAAACTTCTTGGCGCACAATAGTTGTATGCAAAAATGAGAAAACAAAGCAAACTTACAATAGAACCAAAGACGTTTTTGGACATTGGAGATAAAACGGTTGGGAGATAACAATAAAGAATATAAAATCTCTACGTTTGTTTAATCCTTTATAATATAATTCACAAGTCACTTTGCAGCCAACTTACATTTTTTCTTTCTGTCACGTGGCAAAAGTCCCAATTTTTACAGTTTTACGATTGTCATATGTTTTTAAATTTTTAATTTTTTCTTTTTCTTTTTCCAAACTGTGTTTTTGTCACTATATTTTTATTATTAACTAAATGTTGTAAAAAAACACAAATTATATAAAGGCCGTGCAAAGCACGTGCCAAAGCACTAGTTGTTTATATATCCACAAATCTTCCCAGAAAGCAAACTGTAGAAGACACATTGAATGTATAATTCTCTTTTTGCTGAAACATCTTCAAGCTCATAGCACTTGTTCTTTCTATCTAAGCGCAGCCAACCGCTTCTCCAGTTCATCGATTCCGGAACTACACGGAAACATCAAGGTTCAATTTTGATTTTTCACTACAGATATGTTCTAGTTGTGTTTAGTGGATACCATACCTGCCAACATCCTGTGTATTCTTCCCGCCAATTTTACCTTTTGGAGCAGATGATAACTGCAGATGGATCAAAACAGAAACATAGAATTAATCACAGAGAAGTCATGCAGATATGGAACAATGACGAAAGAATCGATGGTTCAAAACAAACCTGCGAGGCGACATCAATGCCAATTTCATCAAGAACCTAACACACGTAAAACAAAGAGCTTTGTTAAACCTTTGAAACAGTCTCTATTTTTAGAAATTGAATCCAATGGGTAGGACGCGAGAAATGTACCTGGTTTGTCAAATCCTCTGTTTCGTCTTCAGCTTCATCATTGTCTAAAGCATCATCTATGGCATCTGACATCATCTCAGTCTGAATACCATATGCATTAGACTATTTGAGTGTTCAACTGTTCATGGATTAATAGAAAGGATGGATTGATAGATAGAACTTACAGTCATGTCCATTTGTGCAGACTGCTTTTGGAACTCTCTCATAACCTTCGCTTGCTTTGCTGGATCCATATTCTGGAAATATCAAAAACGTCTAGTTAAAATTATAGAAACAATTCTAAACACAAACCCCCCCCCCCCCCCCCCCCCAAAAAAAATTCCTACTGGATTGATGTTCTTCCTTCGTACAACGAAAAGACCCTCAAAAACTGAATCTGATGAATCCATCCAAATCAGTAAATATGGGCAAATCTCAATTTGTGTAACGTAGGAATCTGACCTTGCTCATAGCTGCCATTGCCTTAGTGGCGCCTTGCATTCCAGCAGCAACTGAAGTATGTGCGTGCATAGCCTAAACACCAATGTTAAAAGTTTTCAATACTCAGCTTTTCAGTGTATGAAATAGAAACCAAGATTATGATCTTCTTGGTTGTTTATAAACATAAATCTTTTAGAATGAAAGGAGAGAAGTTTTAATAAAGAGACCTGGGTGTGAGTAGCTATGCCTCGCATTTGAGCTCGGCTACCTTGTAAGTTAGCTATTTGCTGCCTTAGCCGGATCAATTGCCGGGCAAGAATCTTAGTCGCTCCCTGCATAAAAAAACAAAAGAAGTATTCAACTAGATGCTAGTACATACACAAAAATCCCTAGCACAAACCCGGAAAAAAAGTGCTTGAAATACCTCATTCCCTGTTTTAGCAGTTCTTTTAATCTCGAGAACGAGCTTCTTCTCCTATGATAGATGAAAGAAAACGTTTTCAGATTTGTCCCTAGAAAAAAAAAGAGTGGATGAAAACATTACTACATTATTAGCCACACTCATACTTCTGATTGCAGAGATCCGATTTCCTTTTCGATTCCTGGGCAGCGACGAGAGACAACATACGAAAAGGGGATATTTTCATTAGTTTGAAAGGAATAATATGTATATAGCAATTCAAGACATCTAGTTTGTGCCATGGAACTTAGTAGTTGCTTTTCAATCAAGCCATCAAAAATCAAAAAAATAAAATCTTAAGCCAATCAATCATATGAACAAAGACATACCTCTTGTAGCTTGAGTCATCTCTCTCTTACTCTCCCTAAGCACTTCTGCAATTGCCAAAAACGATACATTCAGATTCTGAGAGTCATCTTTCAAATTTCAACAGGCGTTAGGATTCTCGATTTCAGACTAAACGAAGCCAGATTCCAAAAGAAACATTAGAAATATGATCACGATCGCGCCACATAATTACGGAACAAGTCAACTTTTAGCGAACCCGGAGAAACCCAGAATGATCAAATTCCATTATTTCAGGTTAATCAATCGGAGAAACAGACCTAATTAAAAAAAAAAAAAAAAAATTCAAAATCCGGTGCTGTAAAAGAAAAAACTCGAAATCAAACCTCTCGGATTTGGTTTCTTCGTGAAGATGTTCATGTTTCTTCTCCTTCCCTTCTTTTTTTTTTGTTGCTCTTCTGGATTATATATAATCTATGAGAATTGAGAGACGACAGAAACTGGGGAATTTTGCTCGAAGATGGTCTCAAAGCTTCAGAAGACGGAGACTTTGGCTCGCAGCAAATTTTGGAGGTTTTTATTGTCTTACCGATTACGTAATATCCTTATTTCCGGGCTCTATTATGATTTTGGTTTTACTGTGATAAATTTTAGAAATATTTTTCTTTTGTTTTTGGTTTTTGTTATATTTGTTTTAGTAAATAAATACTCCCCAAAATATTTTCCTAATTTGGTTCCATTTTTTTGTTTTATGAAAATAGCATATCTTATCAGACTTATAGACAAATAATATGTCATGTTGTGAAAAAAATAAAAATAATAGTATGTCATGTTATTTTTAAAATAATTAAATTGTTGGTATATAGCCTACATATGATAGTAATTTATTTTTCTTCATAATAAAAAAATGTGAATGTTATGTGTAATGGAACCTATTTTATTAAATCCTGAGAAAAAGTAAAATAGTAATATTGGTGGCTCAAATTGTGTGGGTCAAAGTGAAAGAAGTGGAAAAGCAAACGGCCGCTGAGTAAAATAAATATCTCTCGAGTCCCTTAATTCATAACTTTCCGGGAAAAAAATCTTGCCCAGTTTTTCTTCGCCTCGAACGCATCAATCTCTCTCTATTTTACCCGATTATTGATCGGAGGTTCGTTCAACTCGGTGCAGATGAATCTTTAGTATTCCAATAACTTACAGAAGAAATTGTCTATTTTTGGAAATAAATCGTCTCCTGATTTTGTGCTTAGTTTATCCTGAATCGACTTCGAAAACTAGGTTTTATCCAATCGATACTATGTATCTCTGTTTGCCAAATTACAAGTTGTTGATACGGTCGTCTGACTGACTTTTCAAAGCCGCTGTTGTCGAATTTTGAATTTCTGGATTTTCGCGGCGGTTTTTTGTTACTCCACCGCTCCAATCGATTCGAGAAGTTCGAAGAAGTAGGGTTTCTCGTTCCGGATTTTGCTGTTCTCAGTGGATGAAGTAGGAGATCATGGATATTGACGGAGTAGACGATGCTCATATCTTAGATCCTGAGCTTTTGCAGCTCCCTGGTTTGTCTCCTGCTCCGCGCAAAGCAAGCTCTCATATTGCTGATGAACTCTTCTCCCAGTGGCTCTCACTCCCAGATACAGGCAGATTGGTACTTTCTTTCTACACTTCCTTGGCCTCTCTCTTTTACTGTATTCTATTAGCACATGTTTGTTCTGTGACCGTGGTTTGACATTTTGATGTTTTATCTAGGTTGAATCTTTGATTGATGATGCTAATTCTGGAACATCAAGTAATCTCTCCAAGAATTATGCCAGCATCAATGTTTCTGGTGGAAGTGCTTTGTCAGCTGTGTTTCCGAGCAGCAGCACTCCCCCACTTTCTCCACGAAGCTCGTCTGCTTCCCCCCGTTTCTCGAGGCAAAGGACTAGCCCTCCTTCTCTTCAGTCTCCTCTGAGATCATTCAAGGAACCAAAGCACGAACTCATTCCTCAGGTTTGTACAGCTGATCCCCACATGAATATAATTGTATTGCATTGGATCCGTGATTTCGATTTGGGATGTATATGTTCACTTGATTGGTCATTGAAACAGATAGCTTCGTAAGTAGATGCAGGGTACAAATTTAAACCGAGGCTACTAATTTGTAGGTAAAATTGATTTGAAGGAACAATGATCCTTCACTGTGACATGATAATAAGTTTACTCTGGTAATCAGTTTGACTCATAACAGTTTATACGGTTATATTTTCTGCAGTTCTACTACCAACACGGGCGTCCTCCAGCAAAAGAACTTAAAGAGCAATGCATATCCATGGTTGATCAAGTTTTTAGTAACTATATTGATGGACTACGTGTGGATGGTGATTTTTAGTTCAATATTTCTTTACACTTTTGTCCTTCTGAGGAATATATAAGGCACACCATCTTAAGCATTCTTGTTTCTTTTTTGCAGAATTCAAATCCATTACGAAAGAAGTCTGCAAGCTGCCTTCTTTTCTTTCTCCTGTACTTTTCAGAAAGATAGATCCCAGTTGCACTGGTATAGTTACAAGGTAGCTCCATGTATGCTATTTTTTCCTTATAACATGTATTTTAGTAGTAGTTAACTGTATGTATGTGTATGTAAAATAGTAAGACAAATTTGGGTGCTTGCTCCATTTTTTATAGAACTTTATTGAGTAGTTGGTGCTTTACTTATGTTTGATTGTCCTCAGGGATGCATTTATCAAGTATTGGATTGATGGAAATATTTTAACTATGGGCACAGCCTCCCAGATATATAATATACTAAGGCAGAAGGGCTACAAGTACCTCAGACAGGTCTTTTTATGATTCTTCTCCCTTCAATCGCGTTCTGATTTAGTTTCCAACATTGTCTTCTTTATTAAACCCATTGCGCCAAAGATATTGACATTTTCTTGGATTTGGCTACAGGCAGACTTCAAACCAGTTCTTGATGAGCTTCTGGCAACACATCCTGGGTTAGAATTTCTGAGGACTTCAAGTGAATTTCAAGAAAAATATGGTAGGAATCATTGATATGTGACTTATTGATGTCATGAGTGTTAAGTATGATGAAATCTACTCGATATCCTTTACTATGCTAAATAAGACCCTCCTTCTGTGCGTACACCTTTATATATCTCTAGTGGTTATGTTAGATTTATACTTTACTAATTTAATCCTTTGTTGATTACCCAGCTGAAACTGTCATCTACAGAATATTTTACTACATTAACAGATCCGGAACTGGTTGCCTTACTCTTAGAGAGCTGAAACGCGGAAATCTTATTGCTGCTATGCAACAACTTGATGAAGAGGACGACATCAATAAAATTATTAGGTGAACTTGTTTTTCTTTTTCATAATTTTCTAACAGTATTTTAAATTCAAACATATTTTATTTGAAATGTTCTGTTGGGGTTATCACATATATATCATTAAAACAGTGCAAAAGGAAAGAGCTATGTGAGTATCTGCTTATGTCTTCATATTGTTGCTGAGACAGAACTTATGCCTGATTCAACCATTCACTATCATGCCGTTTCTGATAATTTTTCAGGTACTTCTCCTATGAGCACTTCTACGTCATATACTGCCGATTTTGGGAACTTGATGGTGACCATGATTGCTTTATTGATAAGGACAATCTCATCAAATATGGTAATCATGCCCTTACCTACAGGATTGTTGATAGAATATTTTCACAGGTTGGTTCCCATAATTCTTCTTGCCTGGACCTCCTTTAAAGCTAAGTTATATGGTATGATGCAACGCTTTTTATTTGATCTCGATGCGTCTTGTTGCTATCTTTCTCTTTAGGTTCCTAGGAAGTTTACGAGCAAAGTTGAAGGGAAGATGAGTTATGAAGATTTTGTATACTTCATTCTCGCTGAGGAAGACAAGTCTTCTGAGCCTAGTCTTGAGTATTGGTACACATCTCTCCCCTCTGTGTTGATATTGGTTTTCCTTTATGAAAATTTCCCCTTGGTTTAAATCACAAAAATTTGTATTGTATATGCTACAACTGAGCCAAAACCATTGACATATGTAGACATGTCCATAAAAAGTCTCTTTTCCTCAGATTTTATTTTACTTTATCATTGTATAGTACCAATTATTCATGAACATAGGACCCCTGTTTATACTCAGGCGCTAACATGTTGCTTATTTTTCATGAACCTAAAACACTTCTATTGAACCTCTGATATGATATGAGTTCATAGCCGAGTATGCTCATCTATCTACTATGGTCTATGGGGGTGAGAGTATTTCCCTTGATACTGATTGAAATCTTCGGTGCAGGTTCAAATGCATAGACTTGGATGGAAATGGGGTTATCACTCCAAACGAAATGCAGTTTTTTTTCGAAGAGCAGCTGCATCGCATGGAATGCATAACCCAGGAACCTGTTCTCTTCAACGACATCCTATGTCAAATAATTGACATGATTGGACCGGAGGTTAGAGGCTTTTCAAAGTTCAAACCATAACATGGTCGTTTGATTTTTCCTAGCTGATTTTGATGTGTTTATTTGATTGGAATCATCGATTTGGTGAGTGACTTTACAGAAGGAGAACTGCATCTCCCTCCAGGATCTGAAAGGATCCAAACTTTCAGGAAACGTCTTCAATATACTCTTCAACCTTAATAAATTCATGGCGTTTGAGACACGTGACCCCTTTCTCATTCGCCAGGTACAATTGGCTTTCCTGTAGTGTTTTTATATGACTGCTTAACTGCTAACGGCAGTTGGTAGTAGTTCAGATTGATGAAATAAAAACAAGTATGTTTCTCTTTCATGGCCGTAGGAACGGGAGGATCCAAATTTGACAGAGTGGGATAGATTTGCTCAGAGAGAGTATGTGAGATTGTCAATGGAGGAAGATGTAGAGGAAGTCTCAAATGGGAGTGTAGATGTATGGGATGAACCACTCGAACCTCCATTTTAGTTCACAGTGGTAAGTTCACACTACTTCTGAGCTTATAACCACATGGGTATATCCATGATCAGAGATTTGGAGGTTAGTGTTGTTTCCAGACGCTTCTGGCAGTGGAGGAGGTTCATCATCAATCATCTCCAGGGATCCAGGGAGTCTGCTGCCAAATTCATGAAATTTGTGCAATTTTGTTTTGGTTTCATAGATTTTTCAGGTTGGCCTTTCTCCCTCTACATCATCTAGTGTCCGTCCATAAATATAGTTGGATTGTCTTATAATAACAAAATCAAAGGAACAGTGTACAAAATATTTTTGGACTTTTATTTTTGGAAAAAAAATTACTGTTGAATGCATTGTCACACATGTGAAATATACTATTGTAACTTCAATTATATGAAGTAGATGTATTGTATGGCCATATACATGAAATATACAACGTTATGTGTTGAACACCATGAACATAGAATCTCGGTACATCGGTCGACTGACTCTGGCGATGACCAACGTTGACTCATGGAATCCAAAACGAGACCCGATCCGCTATTTATTGACCCAAAGCCATGACTCGATCCGTTCCAAAAAAGCTTGATGGACCGAAAGAAAGTAATGGGCCTAAGTGTTAACGAACCTGGCCTATTTCCATTAAACAACCAAATCGACTAAAATCGTAAAAAGTAAAACCTTTCTCCGTTTATCATCTGCGGTGAAGAAAAAATTCCCTTTTCACCTAGGGTTTACGAGAGAAAAAGGAACCGATCTGGGGTAAGCATTGCTTCAAATCGAGATAGAAGACAAAGTTGCGTATTGATTCTCGTTTTAATGAGGTAAAATTTTATATTAGCAGGTTTTTTTTTGTTATGATGCATGTAGTGAATCTGAGCAAGTCGGGATCTGAGGATGTTGTCGGGAACTTTGTGGGGTTGATTTCGAGTTTAATTTGTTGTCTTTATTCGAAATGTTTAGACTTGTCGGGTTTGTGTCGGGTCTTGTTTTGCCTTTATATGCCTACATTGTTTATGTTAAGAAACTTGTCGGGTTTGTGTAGGCTTTCGTTATCTTGTTTGACTTAAAAATCTTTATTCTTTAATTTTGTTTTTGTAGTGGGAAGATTACAGTGAAGGTTAATTGTCATCATTCTAGCCAATTCAAAACAGAAAGTGGAGTGTTAAAATACGTTGATGGAGTAGTTGAAGTTTTAGAGGTTGATTCTGTTACAATCTTCCAAGACGTAGATCTGAATATGTTTGAAAAAATAATAAAAACATTGGGATAATGTGGTACAAGCTACCATTTGAGGAAGTATCAGACATGAAGCCTTTGTGGGAGAATGTTGATGCTAATAAGAAGAAGTTGGTTGCAAAAGGACGTTGGATGGGAGAGGTAGACATTTACTTTGAAAAGGCAGAAGCAAAATCATTTGAAGGTGAAGACACAGAAGCTGCTGCACAAGAAAACACAGAAGTTACTGCTGAAAAGGTCACACAAGATGCATAATTTGTTTTTAAGGAGAATCTGATTGAAGATAAAGATAGTGAAGGTCAGAAATCAGACGCAGGTTTATCTGAATCATCAGACTCAGAACCTGAGGTTGAGATTGTTGAGCAGCCTGAGGAGATACAAGTGTTCAACAATCAAAATTTTGAGGAACAAATTTCGGATGAAGATGAAGTATATCCTGCAACTGATGATGAAACTAGTGATGATGAAGAACAAACACAGAGGTTAGCTAGAAGGGGTTTACTTGATGGTGTGTTTAGTTTGAGGCAGTTGTTCTGTAGTGGGAGTGATTTTAAGAAGGATGTGATCAAATATATCTTGAAGACCAGGCGCAATGTTGTGTATGATAGGTGGGAAAAAGACAAGCTTAGTGCTAAATGTAAAGGAAAATGCTGTGGATGGAGAATTTATTGTTCAGTTGAGAATCATATTAGGCAGTGGATGGTGAAGGTTTATGAGGATGAACATCAATGCCATTCAACAGGAAGGTGTGAGCTAATAAAAATTCATGTGATTGCCGATCTCTTCCTGGAAGATATTAGAAGAGATCCAGAGATGAGTGGTCTAGAGATAAAAGATTAGATGAAGAGGAGATACAACATTATTATCTCACCAAACCATGCTAAAGTGGCAAGAATGCGTATATTTGATAAGTTGCAAGCTGAATGTGATGAGTAGTTTGCAAGATATATTAAGAGACTATGAGCTGCAACTAATTAAGTAAGTAACAACATTCTTAATAGAATTTTATACTCTTGTTTGTTTTCTTGTTTGTCTTACTGGTTTTATGCTTTCTTGTAGCTCCAATCAGCATACTACAGTGGAGATTAATACAACACTAAGGGCTGATGGAAGTGAGACATTCTCTCAAATGTACATTTGCTTTGAAGCGTTGAAGAGTTCCAGGAAGTAGAATTGCAGACCAATCATTGGTCTGGATGGTACATTCTTGAAGCACTCGATGAAATGGATGATGCTTACTGCCGTTGGAAGGGATCCTAATAACCAGATATTTTCAATAGCATGGACCGCAATGGATTGTGAGAACAATCCCAATTGGGAATGGTTTATTCGTAAGCTAAACGATAAACGAAGACTTGGACTTGGGGACATGTGAGAACATCACTCTCATTTATGACATGCACAGAGGATTGATTCATGGTGTTGCTACTGAGTTACCAATGACAGAGCATCGAGCTTGTGCTAGACACATCTACTCAAACTTGAAAAAAGCTCACAAGTCAGATATGTTGAAGCCATAGTTCTAGAGATTTGCAAACAGCTACAACGAAGCTGATTATAAGGAAAAATTGGCAATATTCAAGGAGTTTGATCCGCAAGCTTGTAAAACTCTACTCCAAAAGGATCCAACTACATGGTGCAGGGCATTCTTTAGGGTTGGTTGTTGTTGTGCTGATACACATAACAATCATAGAACTTTGAGATTGCAAGGAAGAAGCCATTTGTCCATATGTTATAGCTGATAAGAAGGGATGTTATGCAAAGGATTGCCAACAAGTCCAATATTGCTTGAAAAGAAGCTGCAAAATACACAAAAAAGGCAAGGAACGAGCTGGAGAAATCATGTGAAGAAGCTCAATATTGTGCAATGATTACTAGTACTGGTGGAGAATTTGAGACTGTCAAGTTCGGGATTGGATATTCAGTGAATTTGAATAGGCGTACTTGTGCATGCAGAAAGTGGGATTTGACCGGTATTCCTTGTCGTCATGGTGTATGTGCAATCAGAGAAATGAATCTAGAGGTGGAAGACTATATATCAGACTACTACTTGATTGATAAATGGCAAGCAACATATATGAGAGGGCCTGTGAATGAAGCTAAATTTTGGAAGGATTCTGGAAGACCACACATAGCTGCCCCTCCGTACAAACGTCCTGCAGGGAGACCTAAGGGTAAGACAAGGATCAAGGGTCTTAATGAATCACCATGCAAGAAGAAGGTTAATCGAAAAGGAAGAAAGGGGCATTGTGGTCTCTGTGGTGAAAAGGGACATAATTCAAAAAGATGTCCTCATGAGGTATTTGTCTACATTTGAGTTGTTATTATTTTGGTAATATATGGTATTCAGTTGTTATTTTTCTGTTGGTAGTCTCCTGATAGCAGGGTAAAGAGAAGGAAGCTTAATGAGGCCCCTCAATTGGAAATTCAAGATCAGGCTGAAATGGGAGCAGCATTGACAGCTATTGAGTATCAAGATCAAGCTGAAGTGCAAGATGTGTCTTCGACTGCACCTCAAGGAAGTCAAATTGGATGATGTGATGGTAATGAGATTATGAGAAACTGTTTTAGATGTTAAAACACTGTAATCGGGTTGGTTTTGGTCATCTATTTGTAGTAACTTAGGCGATCAATTATTTGGTCATGTTTTGGTCATGTTATACACTTGATTCGGCTTAGTTTGGTCATTTTTTGTATTGAATGAAGACATAATTAGGCTTCATTTGTTGTTCTAATTGCATCATCCAAACACAAAGTCATTTCATAAACCAAAATGTCTAGATGTAGATGTTCTAATTGAACTAGCCAAAACCAAATAACAAGCTCATTACACAATCATTAAACCAAACAGCAATGTCATTACAAAGTCATTAGTACATCAACCAAGCAATCGGATAACTCAACCAAATACAATAACTCCAATGGCAAATACAAGCAAACCTGTCAATCCTGTGATGACGATGCATTGACGAGACACAATTGTTTCCATATCATCAATCTTTGTCTTCAATCCAACCTCAATCGATTTCTTATCTTCATCTTCGGTATCAATTGATGATATCTCCAATTGATGCCTCTCCAAATCACCACGAAGCTCCATGATTGTCGCTGTTAGTTGATCGGTCATCTTATTCTTCTCGTTAATTTCAGCTTGAGCTTCTACCAATGCTCTTTTCGGCTAGCCTTTCACCTCTTCTTCATCAAACCACCTAAAGTACTTGTAGTGAGCATTACCACCTTCCTACAGAGACATCAAACGACTGCTTAATCAACAAATCGCATCACCTCAACATTGTTCAAAACACTTACGAAACATACCTTGTACAACTCACACCCAAAGAACTTTCGATGTGGATTTCTCACCGTTTTAGGTTTGAAAATCTTTGTCTGCAATCCACAATCACATACTTTCCGACCTCCATATCTGCTTCTCATGCTACTGGACGATCCCGAGCTTAATTCCATCTTTTTCCTTAAGCGAATTTTTAATCACGAAGAACACTTAGAACTCTAATAATCGATTCTTTTGAAGTTGGGGGAAAAAGTTTGTTTAATCGATTTTGTGTTCGGTTTTAGTCGATTCGATTGTTTAATGGAAATGGGTCGGGTTTGTTAAACACTTAGGCCCATTACTTTCTTTCGGTCCATCAAGCTTTTTCTGGAACGGGTCGAGTTATGGTTTTGGGTCAGTAAGTAGTGGATCGGGTCTTGTTTTGGATTCCGATGAGTCAACGTTGGTTATCGCCGGAGTCAATCGACCGATGTACCGAGATTCTATGTCCATGGTATTCAACACATAACATCATTTACTTCATATGTGACCATGCAATACATTTACTTCATGTAGTTGATGATACAGTAGTATATTTGGCATATGTGACTATGCATTCAGCTACATAGCAATCTTTTTTCTTTTATTTTTCAACAGTTGGTTTGGAGTTTTGAAACCAGATTCGTTTGATTTTGAATACCAACCAGATAGCTTAAGATTTATGCTCTTTTGCATATGACACGGGCTATATTATAAAAACTCTTTAGTCGTCGATACGCGTTGCCAATGATATATTTTTAATTAATTAGAAGAAATATATATATATATTATATATATATATATGGTATAGTTGATAGAAGGTGCAAGTCACGCGTTAAATATGCGCGTGTTTGTTTGTTTGTTTTAAAACTCGTATATACAGTAAGCGCGTGTTAACCCTAGAAAGATGTCTGGTTCGAAGAAATCCCCAAACATCTTTGATTGTATCTCTTAAGACAAAAACGCAATCGATAAATTTCAATTCCAGTTCGAGTGAAATGGCGTCCTTTAAGATGATGTCTTCTTCCAATTCCGATCTGTCTCGACGTAATTCTTCTTCTGCTTCATCTTCCCCTTCTATTAGATCATCGCACCATCTCCGACCTAATCTTCACGCTGATCACTCCAGAATCAGTTTCGCTTACGGCGGAGGGTGCGACTACACTTTCGCTTCTGATTCAAAGCCGTTAGAGATGGCGATTGACGTTGATCGGAGTATCGGAGATCGGAACAGCGTTAACAACGGGAAGAGTGTGGACGATGTTTGGAAAGAGATTGTATCTGGAGAGCAAAAGACGATCATGATGAAGGAGGAAGCACAGGAAGATGTAATAATGACGCTTGAGGATTTCTTAGCGAAAGCAGCGATGGATGATGATGCAGCAAACATAGATTCAGATGAAATTGATGTGAAGATTCCGCCGGAGAGACTAAACAACGACGGTAGCTATACATTTGATTTTCCGATTACGTCGCAGCTGCAGCCGCAGCGACAGACTTCGTTTCAGATGATTGAAGGATCAATGGCTGGAGGAGGAATGAGAGGCAAGAGAGGGAGAGTGATGATGGAGGCAATGGATAAAGCTGCAGCTCAGAGACAGAAGAGGATGATCAAGAACCGTGAATCTGCTGCTAGGTCTCGAGAGAGGAAACAGGCTTATCAAGTTGAGTTAGAGTCTTTGGCTGCGAAATTGGAGGAAGAGAATGAGCAGCTTTTGAAGGAGATTGAAGAGAGCACTAAAGATAGATACAAGAAGCTTATGGAGGTGTTGATTCCGGTCGATGAGAAACCAAGGCCATCGTCGCGGTCCTTAAGCAGGAGCCATTCTTTGGAATGGTGAAGAGTGGTAAGTTGCAGATGTATACTTTTGTATGTGAATAAATAAAACCTATGGGCTTGATTACTATATTGTAATCTCTATATAGTAAAGTGATGGTGATATGGTTAGTACTTAGTTTACCTTTTTAAATGTCTCTCAGGGTTGTAATGGAAAATACATAGCTTTTGCTGATTTATAGATAGATATTGTATGGACCAGACCAGATGGATAAATTCCTTTTTTCTATATGTTTCCTAACATTTTGTTGGTTGTTGAGAAATTAGAGAGTGGTTGTTGTGTTTAGTTAGGCAGGAGCAGAGAGTTCTTCGTCTTCTTTATTCTCCTGGCATCGTTTTAGTAGCTCAAGTTGGCGTCGTAGATGTAAAACCTATACCAACCAAAGAAAAACGAATTAACTGATTATACTTTATGTTGTGTAGAGTCCTCAGCTTCATGAGATAATCTTCAGACTCTTAACTCAGTTTCATTTATGTTTTTTGTCCTATAAATTGGAACATTTTAAAGCCTTTATCTCCATAAAACACACACAAAATCAAAGTGGAGTATTGGGTTTTAGTTATTTACCTCTTGTTGAAGCAAAGTCGGGAGGCTGACCATGGAAATGAGCTGTCTCATTTCTTGCAAAAGTGACTGGTCTTTGATACCTGACCAAGTCTGTGGAGGTAAAGCCAATAGAAGAGCAGTGAACACATCGTTCCCGGATGGGTAAGCTACCACCGTCACTTTCTCCTCACCAAGACCTTGATGTAAAACAAGAAAACAAAGAAAACAGTGATTTCTTGGTCAGAACTTTGCACACTGCTAACTTCAAACCAAGTTTCCTGAATGCTAGCTGGAAAATGAAGGTATCATTTAAGGTTTAGGGGTAACATGATCTAGGGGTAAGATTAGTGATGAGGAACTCTCAACAGTAGACTAGTTTGTTGCCGGTTCATTGGGATATAAACTTCAAATCTTAGAAAGATTCCAAGGTGGTTGGGTAAGTTCTTATTGCGAATTTCAAACTAAGTTCGAAATCAATTTAAGGAGACATTATCAGTCAGGTCGTGATCCTAAGCAATTCTTCATACCAATTACTGACTATTAGCAAGATAACCGGAATGCAAGAACAAAAGTACCTTTGATGCATTTCACACAAGTTTCCTCACAACAGGACTCATCCGATTCGTCTCCCGATAAGATTTCATCTCCTTCGCGATAATCCTTGGCAGCAACATATGGCAGATTGTCTTCGTAACCCACAGAGGATAGAAACTTATCCACGTGCTTGAACAGTTTAGTTTCTTGCACTTGTTTCAGTAACTCTTGCTACAGCAAAACGAACCATTGAACAGTAATGAATAGACTGATGGAATATTTATACGCAAAACTAACATTCAGAAGCAGATTGACATAATAATACCTTTAAGTCGAGCCTTGATTTCTCCTCTGAGCTGAGATTTTGATTTACATCCTCTGTTCTTCGAATCTCAGCCATCCATCTGATAAATTGGTTGAAATTTCCCGGAAGCGACTTGAATACAACATATAAGATTCTTTCAATAGTATCAACATGTTGTGAACTTACAAGACGAGGAACATCTTCCTTCAAGTACTTTGCAATGCTGATCCAGCTCTCATCCTTACAACTCTAAAATTAATGGTCAAGAAATCATCACTCAGTCCAATTTAAAAGAAATGATCTTATAATAGCAGCAACTAACTACAACTAGAGCCATGACTTTGGACTTACTAGAGTATAGAGCAATCCTGGTTCTCTGTGAGGTCTTGATATAAGCATGAACCTGGAAGTAAAGCAGAATAACAGATAAGGGAATTTGGTAAGAAAGAATATTCTTTAATCATACAAGAAAAGCCTGGGAAAAAGAGAAAAGATAAGGTACCCTCTACGTCTCCCAGTTGACTGATCAATACTGTCCATGGCATCCCAAAGAAGTTTAAGAGGAACCCAGTGAGGAGGATACTTGAAACGAGCGACATCGAGAATCAAAGCCATATCTCTTTCAGCATTATAACCACCAATCGGTGAAAAATGGCCTGTTCCAGTCTGCAATCAGATACATTAGAATCCCAATCAACATGGGACTTTATAGCAAGAGACGAAAGAGTTTCAGTAATCTCAAACTTTGTAATAACGTTCAGATACACAGGAACGCCTTAAAGTAATTAAGGGTAATGAAATACAACGAATTACCATATTACTGTTAATATACTCAAAGTTTAGGCCAAAAAATGATACCTGCTTGAATACTTCTCTATGATATGTTGAGATCATATGGCAGTTATCAGACGTCGAACATTTGACCACGTAATTGCGGAAATCATCAATGGTGCTCTGATTAGTGCGGAAAGCTTCAACTTTTGCTCCTGAAGAATGAGCTAAGCAAACAACTTTTCCAAATGAAATGCCCTTATCCTTCACTATTTCCAGCGGCTCGCAACACTCCAGCATAGATTCATCAAACCACCTCCAAGGCCCTATGGGAAACAAAAATATTCAAAAACCACCACCAAATCTGGTCTTCTAGACATAGTAGTACCAAAAAAGAATTTGAGGTATTACCTTTCCATTTTCTCCCCGGATCAATAGAAAGAGCATTCAAAACCATTGAAAGACTAGCTAAGCCACAAAAGGCAGGCTCAGACTGAGTCTGAAAATAAGAAATCAGCCTGAAAAATCCTTCCATAGTGCCTTTCTGAAGCGCTTCATTGAAGATTTGCTGCAAAAACAACGACAAAATTAATTCTCAGGGCCAAAACAAAAAAGAGTGACACAGACAACGAACTTGTCCACGTAGTGACTGATGATTGGCGATGAACTTCCTACAAAATTGGGTAACACTCTTCGATGATTGCTAATTTGTGAAACATATATGTAAATCAGCAAACATATATCTCAGATCTCACCAAAAACCAAACTTGCCAAAAAGGAAGAGGTTTAGGGTTTTATGAGGTCTTCTACACAGTGCCCGAGAAACCCCAAATGTCTATTACGGATCAATCCACGAAAAACCAAAAATCAATGGATCGTCTCTAACCAGAAGCAATAGACAGTACAAGAATACTAAAAACCCCAGAAGAACCCTAAACTTCATCCGAATCAATGGATCGAAAACTTGAGAATACGCACGCACCTTGCCTTCAAGAGAAGCGAAATCTATCGCCGGAGGGGAGGTAAGGGACCGCCGATACAAACTTGCCATAGACATTGTCAGGGTTTCGCATAAAAGAGCAAACTTGCGCAGAAAGAATCGGGGATTGGTTCAAAAACAATGTAACAAGAAGAAACAGAGCTCTCTCTCTCTCTCTCTCTCTCTCTCTGTGAATAGGAGTCTTATAATCTCATTAGCGAAAAAATGGCGAAATGAAATGGAAATGCTTTCCATATGAATAGGAGGAGTAACGTTCGTAGAGAGTCTTATAATCCTCATTTAATTCAAAAATGCGGATTCAATGGAGAGATTCTCGTCTTCTCTTTCAGGCAAAAAGACCCTTCCTTCTTCTCGAGAGAAAGACTGGTAAAGTCAAATGTGTAAACCGTGGCTGAAAACGACATTAGTGTCCGGTTCTTTAGCCGGTCCGTATCGGTTTGGAAATAACCTCTGATTTTAAAAATTAAAATTGTTGACCTTGACCACAACATTTTAGGTAATGGGTAAGGCAGTAAGCAAAGAAAAAAACATCTATTTTTTCCTAATGCAACTGGAAGATTGTTATCTTATCCTTTTTCACACTGCATCAAGGAATATTAAAAACTAATTAAAAAACAAATCTTCCAAAGAAAAAGTATTAGCTAGTTGACAACTAATAATGATAATTATTCCATCTAATTTTCATCATCCGTTTTAAGAGTCTAACCAAATATACACATTATATCAATTACACGAATCTTTGAATGTTAAAACTCTAGAAACAAAAAAAAAAAACTAAACCTCCTAACACTGTAAATCTTTTCTTAAAACATCATGAACATGAATCGTGTTGTATATATGATTAATTAATAACTAATTATATCTTGTGAAAATCAGTGATAATAGCTCGATTGGTAATTCGGAGACAAATTATCAACACAAATCCATATCTGAATTCAGTTGATCACCTCGATTAATATGACTCTAGAAATTTCAAAAACCCATTAGCTTGAATTCCTAGTAACCAAAGGTCCAAAGCTATGATATTTTGAGACAAAATTCCAAACTTTTCTATTGTCTTTAGATATCAGTGGAGACTGATATCATTGATCCTGCATCAGACATTGAACCACTTATGGATTCTGTCTGGGATCCACGTGCTCTTCGAGACGATCTTGAAGAACCACCATTTGTAGAATCCTTAGATTTTTTACGACGAGATTTTCTAGAACCATCTTGAGGATTATCAGACGACTCTTTTGATCTACGTGACGATTTAGGGTTTCCACTAGAATTCGAAGATCCACGTCGTGTTCGTTCTTTTATTGGTGAACCACCTAAAGTGCTCGAACGCTCTCTCGACGATTTAGGAAGTCCCGGTGTATCACGTGACCGAGTCGAATCTGCATGTAAACATCTACATTATATATTCTTTTACTTCACCGAAAATTTACTTCATCTTAATACGTTTTATCTATATACACACACTACAATTCATTAAAATAAACTTCATTAAAAGGTAAGGTTAATTACTCTAAATCATAAATTATTACCCTTAAAGTTAAAACCAAAGTAATTAACTCTATGTACATGCCTATCATAATATGGTAGATTTGCTTCATTTTTATAAGTTGCAACTTATTTTATATTTAGATTTTTTTTTCTTTAATAAAAATCTAAGCCTAATTAGAGTTACCTTCGGAAATGCATGAAGCATCCTCCTTGATATTTCCGAGAGGAGACGAGGAATATCCACCCGATACGTTAAAATCATTCATCTACATTGAATTTATTTTATTTTATGATAATGATTTATTGTTATACCAAATTCATTAAAATAAGAAAGAAAGCAATATATATGTAAAATACCCAGCTGGGTGAATTTTGATTGACAGATCCTCCATCCCAACCAATGTGAGCAACATGCTTTACATCTGTTGGAGTTCCAATTTGCATCTCTGGCTCTTTCTCGTTTTCTGCATTATGCAAATTCACAAAATGTAATATTAAAACTGGGGATAAGAAAAGTTACAAGGATAAATTTCGGAGAAGATAGTATATATATTTACGAAAACTAAAATAACTCACCAAATATTTGAGAAATATACCTAAGACCCTTCAAGAGGCTCTTCATCTTGTAGTTCGACATAATGCAATCGCCAAAACAAATCAATATAGTTTCTAAGGGGAAAAAAAGGGAGAATCTATATATTCTGTGTGTTCACTAATTTTTTCCTGGAAACTATATATAAGAATTAATTGAATTCAAAATTGAAAAGAAATCACGTAATTTTTCATTTCGGCTCGATTAAGAGCGATTGTCGATGATTTCTTTAGAAGCATTTTGATTTAACATTCTACGACCTATAACTTTTTTTTCCAAGAAAAAAAAAAGTTGAATCAAGATGCTCAATTATGAGCAAAAAGAAATAGGAAGAAGAGAATGTTGAGAGCTAAAATCATAGTTTTTGGTTTCCAGATATTGAACTAATAACGTGATGGAGGAAAAAAAACAAAAAACTAATTAAATTTATGAGTCTAATTTTATTGTTTGTTCTGTATTGCAATCTTAATTTGGTAAAACTGTAAAGAGAATCGAGAGTTGTTAGTAAAAACAAATTAATCATTGGCCATCAATTGATAAAAATAAAATACAGACTTTATATTTAGACTGTTTTTAGAGACCAACCACTTGTATTAAATCATCTTTAGATATTAGAACCGACTAAGAGAAAGGAACCGATTTTTTTTTAAATATTTCACATTAATAAGGTCATTGATATTAAACTTTTAATAATGCCGACGAGTATCCAAGATTTTCACCACTCTATATATACTTGATGTCCATAAAGTCATGCTTTTGTAGTTATACTCTATTGATTGAATTTGGTAAAAGAAAATTTTCATTTTGTTGCAAGCAAAATTCATGGTTTTGATGAAGGGGATACAACATGGTTTTCGTTAGAAAATGCCAACTCATTAGTTCAATCTTCATTGCAATAAAACAAACAAATGAATCAAACGTTTGATGCCAAAAAATAGGACACCGACAGATTTTAATTTCTAATTGTTGGGAATAAAATATTTTCCCTACAAAGATTGATGTAACCCATGACGCAAGAAAACTGTTTACACACACATATACAATTGATATATGCACAAAGCGTAAAAGACATTCAACTACAATATAGAATCGAGGATGACGTATAGCTGAAAAAGAAACAACGTTTGTAGTGAAACGGTTTTCATAATAGGTTTTGCCTTTTGGTTTGAAAAAGGAAAAAATGCGACTCAATCTCTTCCGAGAGGAAAACACTAGACTTTTAAGTACCAAATGTTGTTAGATGATTTGATATAAATATTATTCAAGTTTCAATCCCAATTCTAGTCCTTAGAAAATTATACATTGAAGACCTATAATTTTCAGGTGACGACGAACAAAACATTGATAAAAAATGTCTATTATCTTCCTTTTTTTTTTGATAATTGAATTGTAAATTATCTTTCTATCTTATTATCTGCTTTCATAGAGATATTGTTATACCCAAACCGAAATATTAAAGTAAAGATTTCTACATGGTTCTACTGTTCTACACATACCAAAAACAATTCTCGACACCTGAAACAAAACAAATAATTTTTCTATTATTTTTCGGTGATCGCGAAAATACACATGTACCATATGCACAACAGCGTTTGTCACGTGGACCCCTGTTATATCCCACACCTGACTGAACTGAAGACACATTAATATACGTATTCGTATACGCAGTATAAACGCATAGTACATTACATACACGTGATATTACGTATCGTGGTCTCTTTTTACAATGCAACACGGACGCAAACAAACAACAAACATAATCTAAGAAACTCAAAAAAGAAACAAAATAGAGTTTTCTTCTTCTTTCTGATTACCCAAAACTTAATTAAGGTACCGCCTTCGATTTTCGGACAACATTGTTGCAGAGAAACTCTAAAAGAAAAATGATCAGACCATAAGCTATTCATTCGCATGTCTATATATATATATATATATATGTTGGTGTAAAGAAGGAAGGGGAAAGATGAAAGAGGAGAGAGAGAGGACCTGAAAGCTGAGATCAGAGAGTGAAGAGAGAAATGGTAGGAAGAAGTAGCAGAAGTGGAGAGAAGAGAGGAAGCCCTTTGTTGAGATGGAGTACGAAACACGGAAACTTCACCCATGGCTTCTCGCAATCTGACCTCCAAGCCCTCTCTGCCATTTGCGAGGCTATTTTGCCTCCCGTTCCATTACAGAGCTTAGATCTTGAGATGAAGTTGAAGGTTTTACGCAACGATGCACTCTTATCTTTCTTCAAGTCTTCTTCTTGGTCTCATGTTCGACCAGATGAGGTTTTTTTCTCGAACTTTCTCTCTTTCCCTATCAGCATCTCAATAAAGGACACTAGATGAATATAACTATTAAAGCATAACCTTTAATGGACATTATAGAGTGACAGATTTTACTCTACTTTATCTTCAATGTATACAAGTTAATCCATATGTGCAAAGGAAATGATTGACACAAACAGGTGGCGGAGCTGCTGGCGACAAAGGCAATACCAGTGACAGTTAGAGTGGTGAGAATAGTTTTGAGAATACTTACATTCAGACTGGGGACGTTGCTGCTTTGCGGGTTAGTCTGTCTTGATAAGGAGAATTGGCCTTTTCTTCTCAAATTCTCTGATATCTCTCTGGAGAAGAGGGAAAAGATTCTTCAGAGATGGAACACACAGTGGTATAACCCTTTAGCAAGAATCGGTTTTATGATGATCAAAGCCATCTTCTTGTTCTATTACTTCACATGGGTAACGTCTTCTATCTTCTTCTGCATGTTTCTGTAACAAGCCATTCGGTTTCGTTAGAGACTATGGAAGTTTGTATGAAAATTTCCACTAGTATGAGTGTATGGCTGGAAGTGTGCAAACATGAATCATTTCGCAAATATATTTTTAAAGATTGTGCTGGAAGTGTTTGGTTTGATAATAATGAGTGTGGTTCTATTCCAACAATCAGCTAGGTCGCGAGGACTTATGAAATGCCCTCCACAACATGGTTGTGTTTCTAATCCCAATCACGGATCCAACTACTTTTCTTTAACCAGCACGAAATATGCCATATTTTTTTACCTGTGTATATATATCTTTTTTTCTTACCAATTCATATGTATGAACAGACAAATGAAAATACAGAAAACCCAGCATGGGATGCAATTGGTTATAACGTGGACATGGGTGAAAACGAGGGCATGGAACACAAGGAAAGACCTCTAGAGAAAGGGATCATCGAGACTGCAAAAGTAGATGAGATGACCATCAAGCAACGTATGATCAACAAAGGTCTTAGAGTCACGGAGGACAGAGAAAGCGACACTTACAAGATCGAGTGTGATGCAGTGGTAGTGGGTTCTGGCTGTGGTGGAGGAGTTGCAGCTGCAAACCTAGCAAAGTCAGGCCTTAGAGTGATAGTTCTTGAGAAAGGGAACTACTTTGTCCCCAGAGACTACTCGGCTCTTGAGGGTCCTTCCATGTTTGAGCTGTTTGAGTCCAATAGCTTGTTGATGACTCATGATGGGAGGTTCCGGTTCATGGCAGGATCTACTGTCGGTGGTGGCTCTGTGGTAAACTGGGCAGCATCCTTAAAAACACCTGACGCGATCATAGAAGAATGGTCAGTGCATCGAGGGATTTCAATATTTTCTAGCGAGAAGTATAAGGCGGCGATGGATAGAGTCTGCAAGAGGATAGGTGTCACTGAGAAAATCATCAGAGAAGGGTTTCAGAACCAGATTCTGCGGAAAGGTTGCGAGAAGCTTGGTTTGGATGTGACAGTAGTGCCAAGAAATTCAACAGACAAACATTATTGCGGTAGTTGCTCGTTTGGATGCCTAACTGGAGAGAAAAGAGGGACAGATTCAACCTGGCTGGTTGATGCAGTTAACAACAATGCCGTGATCCTAACACAGTGCAAGGCTGAGAAACTGATCTTGGTGGATAACGATGCTCACAAAAGAAAGGAGAGCGGACGAAGAAAAAGATGTTTGGGAGTCGCAGCTTCTCTATCCAACCAAACCAGAAAGAAGCTTCAGATCAATGCCAAAGTGACAATTGTGGCTTGTGGCTCGCTTAAGACACCGGGACTGTTGGCTTCGAGTGGGTTGAAGAATCCAAACATCGGTCGCGGACTCCATATCCACCCTATCCTGATGGCTTGGGGCTACTTCCCGGAAAAAAATTCAGACTTCAAAGGAGCGGCTCATGAGGGAGAGATAGTGACTTCGTTACACTATGTGCATCCAATGGACTCTACCACACCTAACATCACACTGGAGACTCCTGCTATAGGACCAGGTACGTTCGCAGCTCTCATCCCGTGGGTCTCTGGGTCAGACATTAAGGAGAGACTTGCCAAATACGCAAGAACATCTCATATTTTTGTCATGGTGAGAGATGAAGGTGTGGGAGAGGTGAAAGGAGGCTTTGTCAAATACAGATTAACGAAAGCGGACGAAGAGAATCTGACCATTGGGTTGAAGCAAGCACTGCAGATCTTAGTTGCAGCAGGAGCAAGGGAGGTGGGCACATACAGGAGCGACGGGCAGAGAATAAAGTGTGATGGAATCAAACATGAAGATCTAGAGGCCTTTTTAAAAACGGTGAACACGCCAGCTGGAGTAGTGTCGATGAGTAAGCATTGGACTCATTCCTTTACAGCGCATCAGATCGGATGTTGCCGTATGGGTGCCACGGAAAAGGAAGGAGCCATTGATGGAAAAGGAGAGAGCTGGGAGGCAGAAGATTTGTATGTATGTGATGCAAGTGTTCTGCCTACAGCTCTTGGTGTGAATCCTATGATCACCGTTCAGTCCACTGCTTACTGCATATCCAATAGAATAGCCGAGTTAATGAAGAAGAAGAAGAAAGAGTGAAAGACTAATAAGAAATGTTAAAAGTTTCAGTCTTTGTGTTTCTTTTACTATAATGAATAAAAAGTACAACATAGACAAGCACCTCTATATCAACAGTTATCATTTTTCAATGAGCACAAATTCAACGTATTTAAAAAATAAAGATTTGATGGAAATGTGAAAGAGATGAACAACGACGCGTAGGTTCTGGTTATGGCTACATTAGTTGTAATCAACGCAAAAGAGATATTTACCTTGAAAGTTTGTAGTTTTCAATTCTCTAGCTACAAACGCAAACGCAACACACCACTCAAACGCAATCGGTATCTTCCACAAACTCTCTAGAAACAGAGATCAACGGTTTCCTCGAAGAGGTGTGTGTGTGTATTCTCAGAAGCTGCATATAGCGTTTTTAAGATCCATCACCATATTTTGTTTTCCCAAAAATGATGATTTCGGATTGGTCGAAGCCGGAGATCGAATCTCCTTACGGCTGTATTCGAATCTAAGATCCATCGACTCAAGTTTAGTAGTTAGAGAAAATTATATCAAAATTGAGTTTTTTTTCTCTAGTCATGTATAATCAAAGACGATCTCCGATCAAATTGATAAACAATCCTTTGTGGATCCATCAAACACACAAGAAAAGTTAAATTAAGGCAGATCAGTTTTTCTGATTTGAGAATATAATCCATTTGGCTAAATTGATATTTCTGATGTACAAAACAAGAACATCTACCTCAACAACAAACCCCTAAGATTTCTCAGTCAATCTCGAGGAAGACGACGATGAGAAGAGAGAGCGAGAGTCAGCTTTACACAGAGGATTTTTAAAAAACATTTGAACCAAAAACAAACAAAAATATGGAGAAGAAAAAAAAAAGAGAGAGAGAGAGAGGATGGGGAAAGGTTCCGGTTTTAAGGCTGTCTCGCTTGCCGGAAGACAAACCAATGATCTGTCTCCACGTGGACACCGGATTACGCCGATCACAGTTTAAGAAATCGGGCAAGCTGGGCAGGATTGACGATTCCGGGCAGGTGTGCCCCATCTGACCGCAGAAGATTAGCAACCTCCACATACCTCTTCCGTTTCGGCTCACTTTCCTCAGCCGGCTCTATACTATGGCTCGGCTTCACCTTCCTGGGCTCGACTGATTGGGCCGAAAACGGACCGGCTTGGGCTCGAGCCGGGTTCCATTGCTCTCCGAAGAGTGTGCCGTTGGTGAGGAACTCGTGACTCAGATAACCGGCTAACATCAGCTGGTTCGAGCCGACCGCCTCGGCTGCTGCGATTGAAGGTCTCCTGGAAATGGGATTAGCCGGCGGAGGAGCAAGATTCGGCGGTGGAGGAAGCTTCTTCACGGCGATTTCCGGCGGTTTTTCAGTGACGGAGGAGATGACGCCGTCTCTATCTTTGCGCTTATCCGCCGTTAGAACGCGACGTGGGGGAAGACGCATCGTTTTGGTATTCATGGTGCTTCTCTATTGGATGCATGCCACGTCAGCACCCAATAAAAAAAATTGTAATATTGACTGTCGTAAAACAGTCAAATCAAAAATTATCGGGTGAAAAAAAAAACCAAAAAGTTTCGAGATTTTTATTTTTATGGCGAGAGAATAAAATCGGAGCGCTTAGAGAGAGAGAGAAAGGGAAAGAGAGATAGAGAGAGAACGAGAGGGGGATAACAGAAAGGTCACGGGAATGGGTAGGTTACAACAATTTATAGAGCCTGGAGGCTTAGATTACCCTTTCCTTTTGAACACAATTACATAAATGCCACTCAATATGAATTTACTGGATTGCCCTTTTTTTGCTTTACCGTTTCTTCAATTTTGGGTTAACATTGAAGATAAATTGACTGAATTGTCCTTTTCTTAGTCTCATAAAAAGTAGTAGAAACTACAAGGAATCAAATCGATTAAAATTTTGCTTCTTTGGCATAAAGTTTTATGAATAAGTGAGCAAATTTTTAAAACCTATTAAAAGTATAAGCTTCGGAATCCAGTCCTTGTAAAGTCATACATAAATTAGTATATGATTATCCTTTCTAGTAAGAATGAACCTCTTATTTCCATATTTTGGCTACAAAGCACTCACAACTAAGTATTGATCAGTATTTTTGTGAGATTCTATAATGAAAAATACTATTATGTGATTAATATTTTTTTTGTTAATCAAACATCTGCGTGGAGTCATGATTTATACCATATCACTATTTTAAAGAACACAATCATTTATGAATTTGTACTCAACTTATTTTTTATTTATTCGATGATTTTGTCATTCAAAGACAAAAAAACCAGTCATTTACATATATATATTTTACATCGTAAAGTTCAAAAAAATTATCTAAAAAGATCAAACCACATGCATATCTTTATTAAATTTTATTAAACAATTCTTGCATCTTTGATGCGTGGAGAACAAGATCGATCGACAATACAATTACTTTTTACTTAACTTTTTTCCTGTCAAAATTATCACTTTCTATTTGTGGTTATAGGTAAATGCAGAACACGCACACACGCTTAATGTTAGGGAGAAATAAAATTGATTCAGGTTTAGACTTTTTCCCCGTTTACTTTTAGTTATTTATTAGCACCTAAACATTATAAAATTTCAACGATGGCGAGAACTCAAATTCAAGAAGCGACCAATTTAAGACAAAACTCAAGTAGTTTAATGGTAATGGTTGAGAATCCTATTCACTTACATTTTAAAAGACAATAAATCCCTTATATATAGATTTTGCAATTTGTTTGAGTTTCGATCTATAAAATTATTAACATCACAATAATAAAAATTAAAACCCATATTACATCTGTTAATATCAGAGAATAATAAGATCAAGACCCAAGTATAACTAATTGACAAGTAGGATGTTACAATCATCCATATATTTTTCATATTTATAAAGCAAATCCGAACATATAAAATTTCAATAAACTTTTATGAAGAATGTACAAATGTAGTATTTAATATTTGATTAATACGTATGTATTCTTATTTTCATCAGAGTATTTTGAACAGGTAGTAAATTGTAGTATTTTAGATTTATTTTAAGAAAATAATAATCATAATAATTTAAAATAAAAACTGACCTGGAGATATATTAATATACTATTTATCACCTTAAATCCCTTGTATATAAGAACGATGAAAAAACAGAACTGTAAATTCGATTTATTTTGGTGAACTTGAAGTTATGAAATTTGTTGGGTTTTGGATAGTTTGGCATTAAGTTTGCCACCTTTCATCCAATAGACGGAAAGAACGATGCCAGGGTTAAACAAAAAAGAAAAGAAAAACGAATGCATGTCTATTATTTTAATAAGGGAGGCAAATTTGGGAAAATATTTTTTTAAAAGGACCCCAATTTGAGAGGGACCATAAAATTGACTAAACATTTAATTTTCGATATATAAAGTATTAACTCTCGTATAAAAAGTTCAAAACTCATGTTCAACCAAACCATCAAACCACCTAGCACTTTAATTCTTCCACCTAATTATGCTTCGTTCCCTTCTCTCTCCCAATTGCTTATTAGAAACGTAAAATCCATAAAACGTAAAATTTCACATCTAATTACTTTCATTTCATTTATATATAATTACTTTTAACTTGTTATGTATAGAAATAATAAATATATGCCTATTGTTTAATACATAAATAAAGAAATATTATATTATTAAATAGATAAAAAGATGGAAATTATATTCTCTACCTATCTATCCCTCTATAATTCAGATGGTGTTATACACAAAAATGTCGTGTTTATCATTTGGCTGCCAACTCAAATGCTACATTTGAAACAATCAAACAGTTGAGAATTACAAGTTCAATAAAAATCTTCATTGGCTATTTATCATCATACAGTTTTGTGAACTATATAAGCAAGAGGAAATGGAAGCATCCAAAAACAAGAACATACTCAGCATTGTTCTGTTTCTCTTCATTAAAACGGAAGAGACCAAATCGCATTTGTGGTAAAAAAAACTCTCTATATATATTTTTTTAATGTGGGTTTACTACTTTAGCCGTTAAGTTCAAAGTAACTGCACTCTTAGCTGTACCCAAAATATCATATGCTCGTAATAGGAAAAATTCACAAAAGAATACCCTTGCGTGAGAAATAGAGAGAGCAATAAGAATTGACCGTTTTGAACCTTTTTTTCTTTCCTCTTACTGGGAGAGGCAAATGAAGAGGAAGGAATGGTCATTTGCTGTAACAAATTAAAAAAGAGAGGAAATTAGATTGGTTAAAGTTTTTTATTTGTGTGAAATCCAATGTCTACTACAAAGAGAAAGCTGGACATAGTAAGAAAAAAGAGAAGTAATGTGACCTGAACGAGGAAATTCATATGTACTGGAGAAGCATATTAGCAGAAGTGTTCCTCAATCTACAACTTTGTCCTAAGTGAACATCACCGAAACTGTATCTGCATTAGGTTTCACAACCATATTACAGCAACCACATCAGTAAATTACAGATTTCAAAATAATAGATAAGATAAGAAACTTTGGATGGGAAGAGGAGGGTGAAACCTGTATTCACAGTATTCTTGCCAAGCACAACAGGCTTTCCCGTAATCCCAGTAGCAATCCGCATCTCTAAGTGGCCCGCGCTTGGCTGTGACACGGTATTCATATTTACACCCAAAAACAATAGAAAGCGAAAGAAGAGCCAATAATTTTTTTACCTTTGGTGACAAATTTGGACTTTGCGCCAGGCTGAATATCATGCCACATCTGAAGCCATAACTCCCGCATCAGAACTGGAGATCTAACAATATTCCTGTGATTTGCTACACAAAAACGATTACTCAAAAGTAAAAAAACCAGTGCAAGGTACTTTGAGAGCATTTTTCATATGTTTATTACTCACTTTTATCAAGCTCCCAGACTGCAGTTCTCTTCCCCGGAATGCTCTCAGAGTCTTCATAGAAGGTTATGTACTTAACCCTTGGTGCTTTTGTCATGTTAGCTATAATGTCTGACCCATGCTCATGTTCAACATTTAGTTCCACATGCACATCACTTCCATCGTGTTCTGGCTGTTGTTTTTTCCCCAATGAGAATCTCTTTTAGCTTAATACAAGTTCTTGAGGTGTACAGAGATATATGATTCTTAGAAAGGAAAAATTGTTGGTGACTCAACATATAATCAGAAAAGTGCACTTAAAATTTAATCTGTTTAAGGCGAAGAGCTAAAAAAGAGTACCTGGGGAGCCATTGTTATGTTAACTTTAGGTCCGAGCCAATTCTTGCACCAAGAGAGTGAATGATAGGGTACCTATAAGAGATCAAATTTCATAATCAATAAAAGTAGCGGAGAGTCAGTATTGCAGTGTACTAGCGAACATAGCAAACAGTGTTCCAGAAGCAAGTATTATATTAGTCTTCAGTAGTTTTGCAACATGATAATTTGGAAACCCAACTTCTGAGCTTACCGTTTCATCCCCAGTTATAGGTCCAGCATTCCCATCAACCACAGTTCCAGACCTGCAGATATTGCAGCATGAAGATATGAACTAGTCTACGGTTTCTTAAGCAAAAATTTTATAAGGAAGACTACTCCTAATAATACGAAATTCAGAAGTGAGTTAATTTTGTTTTGCTAGTTATATTTGATATAAGTGTCATGTTCCATGCAAGAGTGTCACACCTCTTCCCACTTTAAGCCACTGATCATTCACTAAGCTCAAAAGGAATGATAAAAGAGGTACTTAAATTTTAGTTCTTTAATGATTTGCTTATGTAAATGAGATAGCATGCCACTAGTCTGATACAGGAGACCTTGCGATCCTGTTTTACTTCTGCCATTGCGGAAATTTACCTTGACACGAGGGAACCTTCAGTTTCGTAAATGACATCCGTAATGATCCAGTTATCAGGATAAGGTTTGCCACTTGGGGCAAAGTAATAACCAACCTATTACAGACAGCTTCATACATTTAGTATCTTTAGCGCTTAAAAGCATAAGATGCAAGGGAGAAGATAAAGCATAAATAAAAAAGATATTGCAAAACAAATGGGGAATATAATAACAAATAGACGCATAATGTGATATGGAGAATGCATCATACCTCTGTCTTTAAATGAGCACCATATATGCAAAATACATTTTTTATAGGTGGTCTCTCCCAAGGAGTCAGAGGATTAAAAACTGGGTCATCATGATACAACCTGCAACGTACAGTTAGTATGTTATATATAATATTTATTATGAAGATTGACAAAGATTTGCAAAAAAACAAAATTAACACTATTAGTCCATGCCAGAGTCAAAACAAAACTACACAATGTGAAAATCAATCAACTAAAATACCCTCTTTTGCATTCATAACTGTAAGCGACAAAGACATTCCATAATATAAAGAAAGAGCACACTGATAGTCAATAATAAGGTTTCTCATTACACTTTTCTCTTATATTAAGAAAGACAAAGCATATGCACAGTTGATATAGAGATTTAAACAAAAAACTTGAAGTACAAGGAGCCAGCAAGTGATGATCGATGATAAATTTTTCTTATCACAAAGAAAGTACGTACTTCTTTAACTGGTGTAACATCCTCTTGCTATCTGGGTCATAATCTTCAATTGCTTTGAAAAGAGTCCCATCTGCTAGTTCACGGGCTGTGAAAGACAATAGGGTGGGAAGACCACATTCCATGCTGGTCATGTTGGCTAGAGCTGTTTCTGTAACTGATGGATACACATCAAAGGAACGAAAAACGAGAGTGAACATTCTTGGTGTAATTTTGGTTGGTGTTACAGATTCATATACAGAGTCTTACCGCTAGTGGAAGGAATTTCAATGTTAATGATATTCGTCGGCCAGCCAGAATATTTCGATTGATATTCCTCGTCATCACAGTGGTATACACGCTTATCTTTCTTTGCAGCACCACCAGAAAAATGCGTCCAGAATGTGTTATCACCCTTGCAATTCTTTGAAAATGGCATAAGCCACAGCGAAGAGGCAAAAGAATTGGATAATAACCGAGCAGTTCCCTGAAGCCTTGCCAACAAAATACATGAGAAGCGCATGTCAATATGTCACATGATTTCAATAAACAAAATCATAGCCTATTGAAATAAAAAGATCTCAGTCAAAGTTTCTTCTCAACTTGGAATGTACCATAATAATCTGAAAATTAAATCAGTGTACATGTGGTTCGGTTGTATTGGCTAAGGCCACTGACAGGTATATTACCCACAATATGTTCTTTGATAAATAGCCACTTTAAGATCTACAGATACCATATCGAGTACAGCAGTTCGAGTAACAAAACTAACACTATCGAAGGAAAAGTCCATTTAACTATAAGACCTGGTGGATATCAACTACTTAAAACTAAAAAGAAGTCAGAGATCACCTCAGAAACAGGAAGGCCAAACGTTACACCAGAGAGAGTAGATTTAATTGCCTCAACTGAACCAAGAAGAGGAGCTCCTAAATCCACAACAAATCAGGTATTGAGCCCAGTCCAGTAAGTCACAACATAATTCCCCAAATCAAAGAAAAATTAAAATGGCCAGTACCAACAGCGAAATAAGCATGAATATGCTGATCAAGCCACTCCAAGTAATGTTTTGGTGCAATTTCTAGCCTCAGCCATTCCAGAAAGTATCTGAAGACATTATTACCCATTGAATGGGCAAATACTATAGAAGGGCCGCCACGGAGTTTTAAAGCAGTTTCAAAGGTCAACCTGCAAAAAAGAAGACGACCAGAGCTCTTTGCTTATCTTACATCAAAAAGAAGAAAGAAAACGAAAAAAGACATTCGCCTGGTGAGGACTAACTTGAGCTTGTGAAAGTAAAGGTCACGCTCTTCCAATTTGGTTGGTGACAATCTCCAATCGTACGGAACAGCGACAATTGCATTAGCCTCTATGCCAAACTCAACACACCACTTAAGCCACTCTTTCCAGACAGTAGAAAGAGGACCTGAAAATCAACCAAATTAATTTACTTAGCCATATTATCACAACAAAATGATTTTTAAATCCAAGAAAACTCAAAAGGAAGAAAAAGTTCTAAAGTACCTGTTATGTAACCAGGATCCAATTCTGTGATCGCTGAAAGACCACTGTCAGGCCGTGACTTACACTCGGGATGGTCCGTTTGATTATAAGGATCTAGCACCATACACTTAAACCAGCAGTTGACAGCAGAAAGAAGCTGTAAACCATCCATCACGTCGATCAGTAATCAACAACCAAATGAATCACAATGCACTTGTAGAACGTTTGGCCTACTCCACGAGTGGCAATTCCTATAACCGGAAATATGACCTACCATTTTCTAAGCACTATTGAGCACTCTGCTCCTTGAATAACTTGCAGATCTAGTTGAATAAAAAAGCGAAGACTAATTTCACATTCATCGTGCAACATTCAGTGACCCAAAAGCGATGGAAAACATTCGCGGAGTCAGCGGTTTTCTATGACTCTAATCTCAGATTAAATAGACAAGCAAGAGGTGTCAATGTTGACAAATTAACCAATCGATAAGAGAGATGAGGTATGCTTAATTGCAATATTTGGTTTGGAATTCATCGAGGAGGAACTCGACCGACACAATAGGGAGCGAAGAACAAGCAACGGAAATGAAGATCACGGACCTTAGTGGTGTCTAGCCACACGAGGTCGAGCGGATTGAAGTCCAACGGAGTGTATGGACAGTCAAGGATCGACCACGCTCGCAACTGCGTCGACGCAAATCCAGGAATGATTATACCCGACAGCTTCGAGTAGTCGCCGTGAAACTCTGTCTCATCCTCCACCGCAGCTCCGCCACCGCAAATCAAGAAAAAGACGGCTATGACGGTGAAGGAAGCCGTTACCGATTTCAAAATCGCTCCCATCGCTCGATGTCTCTAACTACTTCTCATTTCATCGCCAGAGTTTAGGAGGAAAAGTAAGAGAGAGGAGAGAGAGAGCGTATGTTGCTGGGGGACCTTGGAGGTAGAGTTGAAAAGTTTTTGGAAGCGTCCTCACTTTTCCAAATATACCCCTTGAAGTGATGGCTATAGTGAAAGACGAGCACCTGCGGAGTCATCTAGAGGGTTACTCCCTATCACGTCGTAACAAACATATGGGCTTTATTGGGCCTTTTGAAACTGAAATTCAAAATATTTCAAAACTATTCGTAACAAACAAGCGGGCGTTAATTCAGATTTTCTCCCGCTTAATGAAATCAGCATCTCCCCGCCTTTCTTCCCGCCATTTGATATTGACCGTACACGTGTCCCAGTACCCTCACAGTAAATACCAATCGCACGGAGACGAAACAAGGAAGTGCATTTATCTCTACTCTTCGTCTGCAAGAGCTTTCGTCATTTAGATCTGGTTTTCGTACACTAATGGCGGATTTTACAAACATGCTTATGAATCCATGGGTTCTTCATCTCCAGAAGCTCGAGCTCGAGCTCAAGTGCCCTTTATGGTTTGTTTTCCCTTTCTTTCCTTGACTATATATTGTAAAAGCAATAGAGTTTTTTTTTCTTGGAATCGTAACATTCAATTACGTGTTCGCAGCTTGAAATTGCTCAATCGACCGGTGTTGCTTCCTTGCGATCATGTCTTCTGCGAGTAAGATCTAATTCCTCTGTTACTCTTTTACCGATACGTTACATATTTGATTTCAAGTAGATTCTTATCTTTCTGAAAATTATTTTGGCAGTTCCTGTGTTCACAAATCGTCGCAAGTTGAATCATCAGGCTGTCCTGTTTGCAAATCTAAATATCCCAAAAAGGGTTAGCCCGCTAATTGTTCATACAATCATGGAATCTCTTTCTTTTAAGATTAGTGTTAATTATATAAGACAGTATGTAAATTACTCTCATGTGCAGCTCGGAGAAATCTTCAATTCATGGAGAGTGTTATAAGCATATACAAAAGCTTGAATGCTGCTGTTAGTGTTCATCTTCCACAATTACAGATTCCGAAAGATTGCAACTACAAGAACGATGCACTGAAGAATTCCAACAGCCCAAAACACGGAGGATCTGAAGATAGCAATCCAAGACCTAAGCATCAGGATTGGACTGCAGAGCAGTTGCGCGATCATCTCCCACTATATGAGTTTGAATCAGAGAATGACGCTGGCAATCACGTAAGCGCATATAATTGATTATTTTGATTCATCAGGCGGTTTCTGTTTTGTACCTCAGTGCGCAACCTTTAAAGATGTGTATTGACCCCTTTTTTGTCCTGCTGCAGACACCGGAAAGTCATAAAGGACTTGCAAAAAGTCTGAGTGACACCACTGCTTCTGAGCAGCCTTGCAATGCTGCAAGGAAGCGGATTTGTGGTGATTCCTTTAGTCATGAAAGCAATCTAAACCCTAAGACACATGATCGGACTTTGCTAAAGTTGATGGAGAGCCTCCGGTCAGATGATCCCACTGATTATGCTAAAGTACAGAAACATCAGGTGCATTCTCGTCTTGCTTCATAAGTTGGCCATTTTTATTCATCCGTCAGTTCCTGAATTAAAGACTGGTGTATTTCAGTTTTTTGAACAATCTGAAGTTTTAGTTCTGACCTTGAGATCAAACAACTTAAAGTGTCTATCGATCTTTTGTCTCCAGCAGTTACCCGAACGTCATACAGAACAAGATGCAAAAAGGAAGCGTGACATCACTGCTTCTGAAGCAATGGAAAATCATTTGAAAGTCCTCAAGAGGGAGAAGAACATGATGCAAAAACCTGCTGATATCGACTTCAATGATAACTGCTTTGCAAACTCTGATGATCAGCTAATTGGGAAAACCTCAAAGGCATCAGATTTGACCCAACCTGTACTTTCAGATCAACCATCATCCAACATAACTATATGTGGATTCTGCCAATCCGCTAGGGTATCTGAGGTAAAAGAGAGCTTTCTTTGGCATATCATCTACTCTTAAAATCAGTTTTGTTATTTATGAAGTATTACTCAATTGGTTGTATCAATATTTGTTAGGCCACTGGAGAAATGCTGCATTACTCAAGGGGAAGACCGGTGGTTGGAGATGACATCTTCTGCTCTAATGTTATCCATGTCCATGGCGCATGTATCGAATGGTATATAAAATGAAATCCAAAACTTCTACATTTGATCATCTTTGTTTCTGCAAGTCCATGTGAATAGAATTTGGCTAGAGTGTTATAACCTTTCGCATGATAAAAATGTTAAAATAGTTGAATGAATGTTCAGGGCACCGCAAGTTTACTATGAAGGTGACACAGTGAAGAACCTGAAAGCAGAACTGGCAAGGGGGGTGAAAATCAAGTGCACTAAGTGTAGTCTGAAAGGGGCTGCCTTAGGCTGCTATGTCAAGTCTTGCCGCCGAAGCTATCATGTTCCATGTGCAAGAGAGATTTCCAGATGCCGTTGGGATTATGTATGTTTTGCCACATTCTCATTTGCACATAAGAATTACTTACCAAAGTTCCAATTGTAATGTGAGATTGTTTTCTTGGTCCTTACAGGAAGACTTTCTTCTACTTTGTCCGGCTCATTCTTCTGTCAAATTCCCAAACGAGAAGTCTGGACATCGTGTATCCAGAGCTGAGCCCTTACCAAAAACGTATAAATCTTTTTCAGCATATAATGTTGATACTTACAGTATGACATTATTATTTTTATGATAGCAACTAATAAATCTTATTACCTTTCTCCCTCAGAAATCCTGCTGAGCTATGTTCTTTGGAAAAAACACCAGCTATTACAAAAGACCTTGTTCTCTGTGGATCAGCACTCTCTAAGAGTGATAAGGTCAGTACTAAGTTTCTCTTCTTTCCACAAGGGTCAAACAAGAAACTCTGTTTGTGGATTTTTACCACTTTTGGTTCAAAGGTGGTAGAGCTTTTGCAAACAAAAAGACTAATATTCTCATTGCATTGCAATTCCCCAGAACCTGATGGACAATTTGGCTGTTAAATTCAATGCAACCATATCAAGGTACTGGAACCCAAGTGTTACACATGTGATTGCGTCTACAGACGAAAAGGGAGCTTGCACAAGAACTTTAAAGGTTCTTATGGGTATTCTCAATGGAAAATGGATTATCAATGCAGATTGTAAGTTAGATTGGTCATTCAGGAGTTTTCATAAAGTTTACTTTTCACAATCAAGAAATCTTCATCTTTACATGAATCAATCCTGCTTGTTTCTAGGGATGAAAGCAAGCCTCGAAGCTTCTCAACCTGTTGATGAAGAACCATTTGAGATTCATATTGATACTCAAGGATGTCAAGATGGACCGAAAACCGCAAGACTCAGAGCAGCAACTAATGTAAGTATAAAATTAATATACGAAAACAAATTTGAGAGTGCTTTGTTTGGATATCTCACTCTATTATTTATGTCAAGCAGAAACCAAAGCTCTTTGATGGCTTGAAGTTCTATTTCTTTGGAGATTTCTATAAAGGATACAAAGAAGACCTTCAGAATCTAGTCAAAGTAGCCGGAGGTACAATCTTGAAGACAGAAGATGAGCTTGGTGCAGAAAGCAGCAACTATGTCAATGACCAAAGATCATCATCGATTGTGGTTTACAACATTGATCCTCCACTTGGATGTGCCTTAGGGGAAGAAGTAACGATTATTTGGCAACGAGCTAATGACGCAGAAGCTTTAGCAAGCCAAACTGGATCTCGGCTCGTTGGTCACACATGGCTCTTGGAATCCATTGCTGGTTACAAGTTACATCCTGTGATTAGCTAACTTAAGAGCAAGAGATAAAAGACATGTTTCAGTTTCACTACATATATGTGTAACATTGTTTAATTCACTTTTAATTTTGTAAGATAACAGAACAGATTCGTGTTTGTACCCAAATAAAATTATATTTTCATCTGATAATCTTTTACTTGGAAAAACAAAGAATCTCGTTCACGATCTATAACTTAAAATTTTGGAAACTTTACCAATTAAATGACACAATTAATGTTTATAGGGATTAGTGAAGAATAAATTGTAACGAAAATGAAGACAATGGTGTGCAACGGACCAATTACACAAAGCTTTGATAGGTCATTGGTGGGTCAAAATTGTAACGGTCACTTACTTTATCATCCCAAATCACACAATTAAAAAAATAATTAAAGAAGCAAAAAAGTAATGCTAAACAAACCCTAAATTCCCAAATTCCAAAGATTGCACTTTTTCCCCCGCTCTCTCTTCTCAGTGATCGTCCCCACCACACCACTCCCCGCTCCTCAATTTCGATGTCTACCTATTAATTGCTTTGATCAAACACCTGGAAACCACACGCATGAAGCTCTCTTCATCTCTCGCTAGACCTTGAAAATTTCGCGGATTATGGGTTGCTTTTTGGGTTGCTTCGGTGGCCGGAAGAATCGCCGGCGTCAGAGACGCAGAGAATCCGATCAAGCTAGAGAAAACGTAAGCTTCCTGAGAAAATTTCTTACGTTTAATGAGAGTTTTGCTTTGAGTTCCCTCGCATCTTTCAGTTTTTTAAGTGATTAATTGCTTGAATGACGCTACATTTCAGATAGATCATCTCCGTATTGATCTAATTTAGCTTCCATTGATTTGCTTGACACTATGAAATTATTTTTTATGCATAGAAACTCTCTGTGGAATCTGCAAAACCTGATCATCTGAATGATAGAGTCCTCGCTGTTGAGGAAATCCCGAAAGCTTCTGTGATTCCAATCACTGAGATTTGGTGAGTTTGTTTGATTTTTGTGCGCTTTTCCTCTAGATTCAAGCTTTGAGCTTTGTTCGAAGCTAACATATGCTGATTTTTCAGTGACGAGGCTGAAGTGAAATGCAGTCCAAGTCCTACTAGGAAGAGAGTCACATTTGACTCTAAAGTCAAAACCTATGAACACGTTGTGTTAGACGAATCTGTTGAAATCTCGGATGAGAAGAGAGAAGAGGTCAAATCCGAAGAGTCAAGCAAGACTGATCATTCTTCTTCTGAGATCATTGTTGTTGCCTCAAACTCCTCAGATTCGTATCCTTCAAACCACAGGTACAAGAACTGCAGAGAAAGCGATGATGACATAGAGGAGGATGAGTTATACTGCAGTGAAAGTGATTTAGATGACGATGAAGAATATTACAGTGATGTTGGATTTAGTGAGGATAACTTGCATTACCCAACCAAAGAAGTTTTTACTGAAGAGATTGGGGATAAAATGGAGGAGATTGATGCAAAGCTGAGAATGTCTAATGAGAGTGTTAGAGTTGGAAACCACTATGATGCCCAAGGAGTACTTAACCCGGTTGAGAATCTCACTCAGTGGAAATCCGCTAAATCCAAAGGGAGAACAATGCAGAAACAGTCTCAAAAGGAGAACTCTAACTTCATCTCAGATCAACAAGAAAAAAGGGATTCCTCGTCTTTCGGCACAGACCCTCAGACTGATGATGTAACCTTCAAACCGAAATCCAGAATTGAACCCAAGAAACTAAAAAACCAAGAAGTGGCTGTTGATGCTAGCCTTTCAACATGGCTATCAACATCTGAGACTGGTAGTGAATGCAACAGCGTCTCTATGTATACCGCTACACCCGAGAAACACAAGTCTAGCTGCTCATCAAAACCGGTTAAAATCAACCATGACGATAGACCTATACTATGCGCATTGACATTGGAGGATATCAAACAGTTCTCGGCTTCATCTACGCCCAGGAAATCACCGAGCAAGAGCCCTGATGAGACACCGATTATAGGCACAGTTGGTGGTTACTGGGGTAATCACTCAAAGGCAATAGATTGCGGCTCTGCATCTTCATTCAAGGGGATACCGAACACCACCAGCAAGTACAGAGAGGTAGGCATCAACCAGTAAATCCACCCTAAGAGAGTAAAATTTCTGATACTGATTATCTCACTTTCAAAACCAACTGCGATGAGTGTAATAATCAATCAAGAGTGTATTTTTCTAGAGAATGACAGTTTTGTGGAAGTGCAGGATAAGAGCGTGAATTGGCATTCAACACCATTTGAGGCAAGACTGGAGAAAGCTTTGAAAAGAGATAAATAATGGTACTGCACTCATTCAACACTTGTTTAGTTGGTACTGTAAATCATTGGTTGATCTTGTCTGATTTGATTTGATTTCTCAACATATAACCATTCTATTTGTTTGTTTGGTACTGATCAATAAATCTTTGTTATCCTTAAGTCTCTTGATATAAAATGACACGAAAGGGGGGAAAACAAGAATCAGAATCAAAACTGCTTTCTCTTATTCGTAGGTTCTTCTTCTTGTTCAAAGATGCTAAATCAAAGTTTTGTTTTGTTTTGATCAGGCGACATAGTAGATTGAGTTAGGGAGCTTGAAGGTTCTCTTGGGAAGAGGACAACCTGCGAAGCTGCTCCATTGATCTCCCATCACTCCCCAGACTCTGTAACCAAGACTCATTAGCCATGTCCTCTTCTCTGACTTGTACTGTTTCACTTCCTTTTGCTCATCTTCTAACCCCCTGCATTGTTCAGTTTACTTGTTAGAGTAAACCAGAATGATTTACTAGAGGGGTGTACAAAATCGGTTTTGTGCTCAATTAGAGTGAATATATGAAAACTACTCGAGGTATTAAGGAGTGGACAAACTTGGTTTTTGATTCAATTTGGTTTTGAATTGGTTTAGAGAATATATGAACCAGATAGAGTTCGGTTTCAATATCCGGTTAGGATTTGGTGGTGGATGTACTAATTGATTTTATCTCAACTAAAGTGAAAAACGACTCAAGTGTCAAGGTATATTAAGGAGTGGACAAACTTGACTTTTGGTTCGATTTGGTTTTTTTTGGTTGAGACTATTTTAACCAATTACTGTTTGGTTTTTCAATATCCGTTTTGGCTTTTGTGGTGGATATGAAACTACTCAAGGTTTACTATTGGTTTCAAAGGTTTTTACCGGTTTAGAGAATGTATGAACTGAAATTCGATATCCGGTTTTGTTGTACCTGAGCATTAGGTTGGACCAGCCATAGTAACCGGCTTCGATGAGGTTGTCGACGGTGGCAGGTCTGAGATATTCTTTCCGGGAAGAGATCAAAAAGATCTTAATGCCTCTTTGTCTGATCTCGTGGTACAATTTCTTCATGTGTGGCACTGCTGGTGCTTTCCTCTTTCTTAACCAATCCTCGAATTTCGTCGAGTTCAATTTCTCTCCACTGTTTTTAATCCCATTATCATGAGAGAAAAAATAAGATCAATCCAAATGTTTAATCTAGTAGATTGAACCCAAAACTTAATTTAACATCTCTAATCAGAGATCCGGTCCGGTTCAGTCCACGTCAACAACACACGTCAATTCAAGTCGGTTTATCTTAAACCGTTTAAGTTAGAGAATTTAATTACCCGAAGAAGCCATTTTTCTTGTGGTAAGGTATGGTAGAAAGAAGCGTGTCGTCAATATCAAAGATCCAAGCGTCCATGCCATCACACTTAGTCTTACTACAACACATGCTCCCGAAATGAAGGATGACCTCATCAACGCTTCTCGCCACGTCATCCTTGTACTGCGATGACGTCATGTAATCCTCGATGTGCGATACACACTCTTGAGGCACCACATCGAAGTTTCTGATGTTGTGAACTTCCACGTTGATCCTCCAGCTTTCACAATACCCTTTCAGGTTCGTCTTGATCCCCGAAGAAACGGCACCGTTTTGGCTTGACGACGAACCGAGTCCTTTGAGTTGGTTCAAGATGTTCCAGTCACCAGCTGAGACGACTCCGACCAAGAGTGAGGCTAATGCTAAGGAAAGAAACATGGATCGGTCCATGTTTGAAAGAAGAGTTTGGATCCTGAGATTTTGATCGCAAGTGTGTATGTGTGTGTGTGTTTGTATGTGACGGGGATTGTATAAGTAGAAGAGTCAAAGTGGCCCTAACAATAAAGAAAAAGAATTAATACAGAAATCTGAATCCAAGTTTTAGTTGTTTCATTAAATCATCTTTTAATAGTTTGGTTGTAATTTTTAATATCGTTGTTTATTATATTCATCACGATATTATCTAGCTTTACAACTTTTTAAGGGAGGCAAAATTATGAAAGTTTAGCTTAATATGCGGGAGAAACAAAAAGATGTGATAACTAAAAATAATTGCTAAGAAGTGCATGATTGTCTGAGCAATTGATCTCCTCGATTAGTGGCGACATAATTGTCAAAAAAAACATTACACATTGTATCTAGATGTATCATTTTTTTGACTATTGGTATACATGGTATACATATTGCAATAAATATATGTTATTGGAAATTAATATTTGAGAAAAAAAGATTCGAAATAGATCGTGGATGCATCTTGAAGCGAGTTGGATGATAGTGTGAAATAATTCTAGGTATAATAATTAATGCAATCAAAATCAAACAGCTAGTTAACTTACTTTTCAAACAGTTCAAATCAAACGATCAAACAAAAAAAAAAAAAAATTCGAGTTTTGTTCAAATTAGGCATCTTGTTATAAATTTATACTCTATCGACACCAAAAATCAAATGGGATCACAAGAACAATAGGCATATAATTCCAAATGGTAACATGACTGAATTAACTAAGATCCAAACGATACCACCGGATAAATTAAACGATCGAGTCTCCATTCAAAGTCTAAACTAAACTACACAAAAAGTTGTTTCATCTTTTAAAATTTTGGCCCTATGAAATGGAAAGAACAAGAAACATAGATCTAGAGGAGGTGGTCAGGGTATGGTGACAAGATTGATTGGAGAGTTGGAATGGAAGCACATGGAATTTAATTTTAATAAAATAAAACCGGTGAATAAATTGAATTTTGGTTTACTAGCAAGGATAGATGTAGACAAAACTTAAATAGTAGTTTAAATACAAAAAGATATATACATAGAGAGTGGGAAATCATGTTCCTCATGAACAACTCAAACTTGTTACCACTTTGCCATTTTCATTTACATATAATCAATCTTCAACTCCAAAGCTCTTTCTTTCTAAGCTGCATTTGTATAGATCAATATGGATCTCTTAATCGAATGACTTAGTGAATTATCTTATACATAGAGTATAGACATCAAGACATGTGAAATATTTATTTTCTCAAACATCTAATAATGTAGTTCCACTATATCGTTATGAGTTGACATTAGAAGCACTCGAATTCCCAGCAACGCACGTATACGACCGATCATGCACCGTTGAACTACAATTAAATGCTTCTTATTGTCATCTGCCAATGCAGCTACAAAGTGAAAAGATTAAACATTTACTTCGTCCTCTGCTAACTTTTAGCGAGATTCACCAATATAATCATAATGTTTAACCAATAACAATCGCATTTTCCGTAACTTTTTATGTTTTAGATAAATACACGTTACACATTAAGATACCATTTTTGTACAAGCCTACATTCTTAAACAGACAACTATTACATTCAAAAAGTCAAACAAGCAACACCGATCTACACTTAGAAAAACATGACATGAATTGTTTATAGCTTGTTAACGATTTAGATCGTTTATCACATCTTGATTAATTTCATACACAGATAAATTTAATATAGTGGGAAAGTTGTTCAACGGCAATCTGAGCTGGCATCACTTGTTTAAGATGACAAACCATGTGCGGTTTCCATTTTCATAAATTGAGAGTAATAGTAAAAGGTAGTAACTAATTCTTACACAGTACGGTAAATAATGGTTCACTAGAAAAACGACGTGGTTAAGAGAGATTTAGAATCAAAGATAGTCAAACTTCTAAATTAATTAAAAGTCACAAGACCCTCAAGCTATCCAGAATTTTTTTTTTCGTCAATCACTTCATATGATTAACTTGTTAAGGGCAATTGTTTACATCAGTAATAATATGAGGTTGGGTGCGAAATTTCGTGCTAATTTATCCGTTTTTATATTGTCCCGACGTGAAATCAAAGATAAAAAAAAGATGAGAACTCACCCTTATCACTCTGAATCGCCTCCAGATAAATAGAAAAAAGTTTGCCACTCCTTAGGGGAAGACACCATCTTCACCAGACCTGAACAGTCTGTAAAGAACACCACTTCTCGTCTGTCGTGGCCAATCATACATCTCATCGCCTAGACAAGTGCTTCGACCTCGGCATGTAAGGATGTTAAACTTCGTCGAAGATTTGCAGCACCCATACTAGGCGTATTTTCGTTAGGTACTAAACAATACCAGCCTAATCCTGAAATTTTATCATTTGCTTTCCACGATCCGTCGATAAAGCACCTATACCTAGAGTGTCTTTGCTCACAAATCGCACCCCGCAGTGAGACATTTGGTACACCGTTCAATGGTCCAAAATTTTCTAAATCATCCTCTAATTGCGCCAGACTCCATGCCTTCTCTTCAGTCTCTGCTATTCGTAAAACCTCCATTGGATTTGTATCCACATTTTTTTTTTTTCTCACTTTCCAGATATACACAATATCCATGAAAACATATCACAATATGCATCAGACGGTGTGTCCCAAAATTAAATAGTCCATATTAGCATATAAGGACTCTGATGGGAAAACCATTACCGAGGTTGGAATATTCGATAATGCCCAAGTCTGCCGCGCTGGCGGACATTCAAAAAGTGCATAATTTATTGTTTCCTCCGATTCTCCACATCTAACACATCCTGAATTAGTATTTATACCCCTCTGCTTTAAATTTGTGAAAACCGGCACACAATCTGATAGGATTTGCCACATAAAATGTCTTAATTTTGGCGGACATTTTACTTTCCAAGTATAAACCTGGAAAAGACAAATATCAGGGCCTAGTACTCTTCTAGTAAAAGGTTCCGGTATTTCTAACCGCATTACTTGATATTCTGATTTAACCGTATATTTTTCTGTTTTAGTAAAATGTCAGCCTAACAAATCAGGTTTTGTGGGCACTCCCAGCGGCAGCGCACAAATTAAGGGTACCTCTTTTGCCTCAAAAATAGTATTTTGCCGATTCATATTCCATGTATTTGTCTAGGTGTCAATAAGTTTTTTTTTCTCGGAACAATGGATCATATGGTGAGCCATTGCTTAAGGATGGCCTCCGGAATTGAGCCGAAATCCATGAATCATTCCATACTGAGATGGCCTCTCCAGAACCAACTCTTCTAATAAGTCATTCATTAACCAGAGGTCGAGCAGACACTATACTTCTCCAGCTGTAAGAGGGAGAGTAAGATTTGATTGTGTCCAAAGGTGTTGAATTCTGCAAATATCGTCCTCTAAACACCTTAGCGAAAAGAGAATCGGGGGCCGATATCAACCGCCAAAGCTTTTTTGCTAGTAAGACAGTATTAAAATGATCTACATTCCTAAAACCTAGCCCTCCATCGTATTTACTATTAGATAGTTTATTCCACCCATCCAATGCATTCTCCTCGAAAGATCATTATTACTCCACCAATATCTTGCTATTGCACTTGTAAGATGTTACCGTCTTCGGAAGCCGGAAACAAGACATTACATATGTTGGTAAAGCCGCCGCGACAGATTTAATCATAACTTCTTCCCCCCCACCCCACCCCCCCCCCCCCTCCCCCCCCAAACTTAGTTGATCATCCACTTATTCTATGTTGTAATCTATCTCTCACAAAAAGAGAAAATCTTCATCTTGAGTCCACCTAAACTTTCCGGTAACCCCAGGTACGAACCCATACCTCCAATACAGTTTATACCCAAAACTGCTTGTAACTCCTCTTTCTGTGTTTCTTCAATTTTATGACCAAACTGAATCGATAATTTCAAAAAATTAATTTGTTGCCCCAAAGCCTCCTCGTATTGCTTTAGTATGCCCAAAATAACCCTACATTGTTCTGTGTTTGCCTTACAGAAAAATAAACTATCATCCGCAAATAATAGATGTGTTATTGAAAGACTTGTTCTCGCAACCTTTATTCCCGTAATTAATTTGTCTTTTTCTGCTTTCCTGGTATTTGCAATCATGACCTCCGTACATAGAATAAAAAGTTATGGTGAAAGAAGATCTCTCTGACGTAACCCCCTGTTTGGTACAATCGACCCCCTCGGTTGTCAATTAATGAGAACCTTGTATTGAACTGAGGTGACACACCACATTATCCTGGAAATTCACTTATCACAAAATCCCATTTTCCTAAGCAATTGTTTAATAAAATCCCATTCAACCCTGTCATAGGCTTTACTCATGTCCGTTTTTATGGCCATAAATTTTGTTTTACAGGAAGGATTAATATTCAGGCCATGGAACACTTCCTGTGCTATTAGGATGTTATCAGATATCAGTCTGCCTTCCATGAAAGCCGATTGTGTTTCCGATATAAGTTCTGGTAATACCATCTTTAACCGTTGACAGAGTATTTTGGATATGACCTTATATCCCACATTGCAAAGATTGATGGGTCTCAGCTCCGTCATCCGCGTCGGTCTCTCCGTCTTTGGTAGTAGACAAATATTTGTCGAATTTAATCTTTTATCAAAAATTCTATCTTCTAAGAAAGAATTAACCAAATGTAACAAATCTGATTTGATATTATTCTACGCCTTTTGATAAAATAAAGCTGTCAAACCATCAGGACCTGGAGCTTTCTCCGGATGCATCATAAACAAAGCGGCTTTAACCTCTTTTTATGTAGCTGGTGCAATTAAGAATTCATTAACCGCAACCGTTATAGATGATCTAACCTCCATCATTATATCCTCAAAATCTTGTGGGTTAGAGCTTATAAATAAATTGTGAAAATAAGAGACCGCTATATATTGAATATCATTTTTTTCCGTAAGCCATGTCCCATGCTCGTCATATAATCCTATTATTCGATTTCTAGCCCTTCTCTGTTTTGTTTGAGCATGAAAATTTTTTGAATTATTATCCCCCACCTTCATCCATAAATTACGACTTTTTTGATGCCAATACAATTCATCCCGATAAGCCTCTCTCAATCTAACTGTTAAATTCGTAATTTCTTCAGAAGGCATCATATCATCCATCTGAGCCACTGCTAACTCCTTTTTTAGATCCTCAATTGTATGCCGACCATAAGGTTTTAACTTTTTCCGCCACTGAGAAATAGAACGTGTACAATTTATTAATTTTTCCAGAAAGTTTCCCACATTCAATCCATGTTCCGATCTCCATCCTTCTGAGGTTGCCTATGTTAATCCTACTTTTCCAATCCATCGTTTATCAAATCGAAAACTTCGTGTCCCGCAATAATTCTTATCCATAATCGTTGCTATAATCGGTTTATGATCTGAAGCGATCATTGGCAAATGTTCAATAAAAGTATTATTGAACATGTCGTGCCAATCCTCATTTGTTAAAGCCCTATCCAACCTACACTGAATTGGTTTCTTATCCCGCCAACCTATCCAAGATAGGCAATCACCGAGATACGGGAATTCAAGTAGACTACAGTCACATATCATTAAATTGAAAGGGACGAATGTGGCTGCATGTCGTAATTTACCACTTCTTTTTTTATGATTACCTTTTAATTCATTAAAATCTTCAATTAAAAACCAAGGCATATTTCGAATTAAACCAATCCTCGTTAACCGTTTCCATACTTAATCGTGGTTTTTGGATACCAGATCACCATACACAAATGTCAAATGAATTGTTTGTCCTTTAACAACCGTTTTAATATCTATCAATCTATCCGATTCAAATAAAATAAAGACATTAAAATTATTATTATAAAAATACTAAACCACCACTACAACCAATTGGATCAACCGTTTTCAAATGATTATGACCGAAATAACCTATAAATTTTTCCAAAAAAGAAGAAAGTTGTTTTGTTTCCGAAAGAAACAAAAAATTTGGCCTATATTGTTTCCATAAATCCCGAAGATACCCGATTGTAGCCTTATTCTTGAGCCCTTGACAATTTCAGCTTAAAACTTTCTTTTATCACCTGGTGGTTTCGGTGGCTTAGCCCCCAGTGGCGGACCCAATAATTTTTTTACTGGGGTCAAAACATTAAAAAAATTTATATATTAAAAAAAATCGTCATTAACATTTAACATAACCAAAAACATACTACAAAAGCACCCTACGATCCTTCATATCCTGAAATTTTGTCACTACAGTTTCATTTGTAATGGTTTCGAATACATCTTTCTCGATAAAACAAACTAAACAATCGTTCAAAAATTGATCTCCAATCCGATTTGGTCGATATGTCTTCACGATCTTCATTGCTGAAAAACATCTCTCAACAGTAGCAGTAGCTACGAGAAAAATTAAAACCAATTGTAAAAGCCTATAAACCAAAGGATGTGACATATGTTTTGTGTTTCCACTAACACACGAGCAAGTTCTCCAAAACTCTTTAATTCAGAAAACCTTTCATCACTTCGAACATTGTCAATATAGATATGCAATTGTTGCTCAAGAGATATGAATTCTCTATGAATAAAGTCGTTTGGGTAGAACTTAGATAACTTCATCAACTTGGAGTGGTCAAACTCAGAGAATGAATCAACATGAGATAAAGAAGCAGTGCTTATAAGCAATTCAGTGTTTACCTCATTAAAGGGATCATTGAACTCTTGAAGCTACAAATCCAAGATAATATATAGGCAATTAACCTTGTAGTGATGCATATTTTTTCACACATGTTTTTCTTCTTGGTTTCCATGAGTCAACAAAATCTGTTTCCATGTCAAGCTCTTCAATATCATGTTTCTCACAAAAAGAAGAAACCTTAGTCATGAGAGAACTCCATCCATCATCCCTAAACTGTTGGATTTGTCTCTTAGTTGATTTTACCAATGACATAGCATTCAAAATATCATGATCTCTTCTTTGCAGAGCCATGGATAAACTATCTGTGAGTCCTAACAAGTGTATCATCATTTACAAATAAAATGCAAAATCAAAACCATGTAAGTATTTAAGGAGACCATGTGCTTGACGTCTTTTCACATCTTCTGCACCCTCATTTTGAATATATTTAAGCACCGCGACGATAGAAGAAAATAACTCAACCAAATGTAGTAGAGTGTAATAATGAGAATTCCAACAAGTATTTCCTGGTCTTTGAAGAGCAATCTCTTGGTTTAACCCTGTTCCAGTTTTGATTTCACCATTAGCAATTCCTTCCACAATGGTTTTCCTATATCTCTCACAGATCATATCTTTCGTTTTGCATGAAGCTCCCACCACATTCAGTAACAAAGATATCATATCGAAAAAGTCCCCAACATCAAAATATTTTTTTGCAACTGCCACAACAACTAATTGAAATTGATGAGCAAAACAATGAACATAATATGCTGATAGGCTTTCCTTTGAAATTAATGAACCCATTGAACTTTTCCTTCATATTACTTGCTCCATCATAACCTTGTCCTCTCACTTTACTAGTGCTCAGTCTATATTTAGCAAATAACGAATCAATAGCATATTTTAAAGATGCAGAGGATGTATCGCTTACATGTGTAATACTCATGAATCTTTCGTTGACTATCCCACTTTTATCAACAAAACGGAACACTACCGCCATTTGTTCTTTATCAGAAACATCAGCAGACTCATCCACCAACAAACCAAAAACATCATGATCAATTTCTTCAATAATAGATTTGGCCACTTCTTCTGCAAAACAATGTACAATATCTTTCTGAATCTTTGGAGACGTCATCTGATTATTACCAGGAGCATTCTCTAAAACAACTTTACTCACAACTTCATTCTGTTCAGAAGTGTATTTCAAAAAGTTCCACAAAGTTACCTCTATTAGTAGATTTTTCTGACTCATCATGACCACGAAAATGTAATCCTTGCTTCAATAAGTATTTACAAACATGAATTGAAGCATTCAACCGAACTCGATACTCATTCTTCGTAGTATCATCTTGTTTATGGAAAACATGCTTGATAGACTGGCCTTTTTTCATCAAGTTTTCACACTTCATCACTGCATTGGTATGAAAATTAGTTAATGCATGTTCTGCAATTCTTTTAAGCTTATTCTAGCTAGTGAAACTTTTGATGGCCCATGAATCATTATTTCCACCCTTACTAGCATTATCTTTGAACAAATAACAACACAGGCAAAAAGCTGCTTATTTCTTCACACTATACTCTAACCAGCTTTTATTTTGATCAAACCAAGCTAGGTTAAATCGTCTCATTACGCCTCCTATCTCTTTTTGTTCAAAAGTGTGACCACGAGGTTGACAAGGACCTCTAATCAAATATTTGCGAATTACCACATCTCTTTGATTTGGATGAAAATATGATATTCTCTTTCGATCAGCAGGATCCCATGGTAGATCAATATCATCCAAATCATCACGAGATAAAGATGGCTCTTTTCTTTTCATATACATATACATTACTTCGTTTGAAATAAATAAACTATAATATATTAAATAATATTTCTACAAGAACACTAAAAAGTAACATACAAAATAAAATCTTATATATTAAAAATAAACTTCCAAATCAAATAACATTGAACAGTTTACACTTCATCGTTTCATTTATATGTGGTTTAATTTCGAATATTATTAAGCAATCAAAACAATTATTCTTCACGTAATCGTTCATGATCTATGAAACCACAAATCTTACTACAATTGGAAAAGATACACTTGCTAACTAATACAGATTAATCATTCAAAGATATATAATTATTAACACTTGAATAAACTAAATTAAAATCATTGAAAAAAGCAAAATATAAAGTTAGACTTACTTGAATTGAATCAAAGTGAATATGGACGAAGAAACTAAACAAAGGAAGCTGAAAATACACGTAAAAGAGGAACAAATATTTGCATCTTAATTAGAGTTTGTAAAGAGAAAGAGAAAATTAAGTTAAAAAATTAGGCTATTTTTTATTTCTAATTTAATCATGGGCTTTGGATGTCAAAGTAATACGTGGACTAGTTGGTTTATGGGGTCAAATAAAAGTCTGTGCTAGAATAATAATTTATTTAGTGGTGTCAAAATTATAATTTAGGCTCAGTCCAATCAATTTAACCCACAACTTAAAGAGTGGGTCCGCCCTTGTTAGCCCCATCCGACATCTCCTTTTCCATGTCCATATCCTTCGGATTATCACCATCAACCTTATGTTCATCATTCTTCGGAGTTGGACGTTTCTTTGGTGTTGTGAGCCTATGAGCATTTTGTTTCTTAGAGCTCACCCCCTTAAGAATCAAACCTCCTTTTGGTTTTCTTCCTTTCTCCACATCTACAGCCTTGCCCTTTTCCTTTAAGCTAATAGCCTCTTGAGCTTGGTTCCGTGTCCCCAGATTTTCCGCCACAATATCTGCATCCGCCATTTCAGCCATCCCCCGTCCGTCCACAAACCAAGACCAGCATGCTCCACTTTATCTTTCTCCTCTGTTATCACCTCTGGACCCATTTGTTCACTAACAACCCCACTGTTCTCCTTCATCTTAGCAACAACAATACCAGTTAGAGAAGGAGAGGAGTTTACATTATCCAGAAGATCATCCCTCTCAATCGAGGCCTCTGACATCCTATCATCTTGGCCCGATATAGCAATATCAAACTCAGATTGAGGAATACTTACCGCCGGCTGAGTTGCCATAACCACTGCATCCTCACTGACCTTTTGAATAACCTGAGTCAACACCTCATCCACTCTTGAAGCATCCAGATCGTTAACCCCAACCGTACTTGAAAAATTATCCCTATTCAAATCTCCTTCTAACCCTGATGTCAAAATCTCTTCTAGAACCGATTCACTCGCCCCTCTTGTATCAACCTCCTTAAACAACGCCTTGCGGACCTATTTCTGAGTCTTCTCTGGAGCGAACGGGACCCTATTTAGCCCCTTGTTTGCACCCTCAGTTGTGTCCAGCTGCTGTCTCGGTGGCACAATAGCATCTCTTTGAACCCCTCTATGATCATTAAACTGAGCATAACTATTGTACCTTCTTTGTCTAGAGGAAGACTCCCCTGAATATTGATCAGCTCGATATTTCCCATTAAGCTTGCCCTTGTATATACCTTTAAGCTTTCTATCTTGCCCAATGCCCCTTCTCCATTCATTTGTAACAGCCCCTTTATAATTATGAATCTGTCTCACCTCTCCTTCCTCCTCGGAAATTTCTGAAGTCCCACCGGTTGGCACCACCTCCATCAGCGAGCAGTGAGCGGAATCATGACATAAACTGAAACAAATTTTACAGAATCCAAACAACTTTTCATACCGGAGTTTCACCACAGATTCTTCTCCATTACCGAATTCAATCTCTGTCTCAAAGCAAAGCGGCTTAAGTCCATCCACTGTCACTTGAACTTTACCTCCATCAATGTCTACCGCTTCCACCAAACCGAGTTCATTCCCAATCCCTCTAAAAGTTGGATCCGCCCAGAACTGTAGAGGAACTCCCAAAACCCGAATCCAAAATGTCAACTTGGACGGGTAAGAGGGATCCACTGTTGGCCGCCACCTAACCATCGAGACCATCCAATGATCAAAATGAACAGCTCTATCTTAAGGACCTCAACAATATCCTCCTCGTTGTCAAAGTCAAACTAGAACTTTTCGAGTCCCAAATCCGCACCTACATCCTTTCCCTCAAGTTGCCAAATCCGAGGAAACATGAACAACAAAGACTTCATGTCTTACATCCGAGGATTCAAGCACCGCCCAATCACCGTCTTCGAGTAGCCTGCAATGAGAGCCGTGTTATCAAATTCCAGGATTTTGATCTTCCACATCGGCACATTCCCACCTGTTTTCTTCTCATCCGACCCCTTCCCCAACAACCAACTTTGCGACATTTCAATTCTCTCGCACCCGAAACAAAACCAACCAAACCAAAGAAGATATGAAAAAAGCTCAAGGAGAATATAGTAGTTATAGAGATGAAAGCGATCATACCCGTATATACCTTCAGTTGACCCCCCCTTTATACATCCACAGTTTCCAAAACCTGACTGATTCGCACCAACCATAAACCTCGGTAAACTCTTGCCCCATTAATGTAAGAATCTCCTGTATCCTCTGCCAGCTTGCTTCCCAAGCCTTTACCATAAAGGAAATTCGTATAAAACATTCCCCAGAATTCCAAAATTGCCTAATCCGTTCCTCATAAAGATTTAAGAAAAACCCAAAACAAAATTTGAGAATCCCTAATTTACTCTCGCAAAAATCATGATTTTTTTTCCAGAAGATATCAACCGAATCCTCGATCTCCTCCTTAAAATCGAAATCCTACCTTCTAAGATCAGGAAAGATCCTGATCCGACCAAAGGTAGTTGACTCTTAAAATCAAAAGCATTTAGTGAGATGCATAATTTATACTACTCAGTCCCATGTAGAAGAATCAACTACCTCTGATAGAATTTTGTGATTTATTACTCACTCTTTGATCACTTTATGGTCCTGCAGAATCTGCTACCACACAGAAAATCAAATGGTTTCATCAAACAATCTTCATCATTGAAGTCAATGCCATAATCCTGATAATGTGATTGTCCATAACGCACATCAGATCAACGTATATACAAAGACATCAGTAAGCATCAAAATATACAGTTAATTTCATGGGTATAGAAACTTCTCACCATCATATAATCATGGATTGTGAAGTTCTACACACCCATGTGAGTTCCTCCATTGCCTCGATGTCTCTTGTTGTGAAAAATACAAGCTGGAGAAGATTATAGTTAGAAAATTTCCACAGAACAGAAGAAACATATGAGCAAATGGTATAAATGAGACCAGCACTACTGAATCATAAATGATAATAATGCTGATCAGGAGTCTCAACATGAACTGGGATCTCGATCAAGGTTGCATCAAGACATCTACACACATCAAAGGACAGAAAGAAACATCAGTTCAATATAGAGAAAAGGTTAATGGTGTTCTGTGTGTTACTGCAAGTCATTACCTTTGTCATCCTCTAACCATTCTTCAGAATCCTAATGTGCATCCAATATCACAGGACAAGTGAGTTTATCTTCGAAGCGACGTTGGTATAACTCTGGGATTGTCAATATTTCTCCTATATACTCACAAATAAATGCCCTATTAGGCAATTTCTCCAACGTCCTAAGGCCCCAATCTTTCCATTCGGTGTGAAAAACACTTGACAAGAAAAAATGATTGATCAAAAGTGGAAACTAGTTGATTTCTATAACAAGATGAAAGTAAAACACGAAAAAGAATTGGTTAAGATAAACTGTTTTACCTGTAATTTGTTGTGTCTTCCTCTTTGTACCACTCGGTTACAGTATCTCTTAGTGCAGCCACATTTGATACAACACTCTTTAATGGCTTTCCTCTTCAGATGCCCTTTACATGGTTCCAAAATCTCTTCTTTTTTAGCTCTCTCCATTAGGCACTCTTTACAGAATTACAGCACCTGTTTTCTTTGATCACGCACCTCTGAGATCCGAGCTTCCAAGAAATTCTCTTTAATTACGCCATCTGCTGTGTACGAAAAACCCGTTATCAATAGCATTTGCACAATTGCAAGGCATTGCTGTAGCTAAGCAATCTTCGATACACGAAGAGGAACAACTTTACTCATAAGAAAAACTTGAGAGCGAGAATTTCACTGGAGCATCTTGAAACACAAAGCTCTGAGGCATGTAACGGAAATGTGACGGAACTTCGTCGTTGATCTCATTCACCCATGGAATCTCAACGTTTTCTTCACCAACAGTAATGTCCTATACGTTGCTAATTGCTCTCCAACCATTTGCAGAGATATCACATTCAGGAGCAACTACCAACCCCATCGAAATGCCAGCTGCACCGCTTTCATCATCCACCTTACTCATGTTACACACGGTTTCTGTTTCAAGTAACTGGTTGGTTGCATTCTTTGCCAAGTCTATGTAGTAGCAACATATATCCTTCATGAACCCAAGGATCGAAAACTCGGGGTGAACCATTTATATGACTTGAGGCACTTCTCCTCCATTGCTCTCCGAAAATCCTCCATAAAAGGCAAACACAAATTCATTGTTTCTCCAGTTGCAGGCACGAAACTAAGATTAATCTTTGCCTCACCAGAAGTCGAAGAAGCTTATTCTACCAAAGCAGCAGCAACCTTGTGCTCAGTAAATTCCCCAATAGCTAAATTGGAACATCCATGACAGTAGTATCATTGAGAATATCTTTAGTTTCTCTATCCCGTTCTTCCACATGCATATTTGATTTCTCCATCTCAAGCATGGAAGCTGAACAGTTCCCTACAATGAAGAAGTGTCAAAAGGAAACATAACAAGAGACAGATCAGGTTAAAATGCAAAGGCTTCAACATCTCATCACAACCACATAAAAGCAATACAAGAAAGATTAGTAAGTTATATCTTGCTTTGATGAAACATTACCTAAAATCATAGGCTTATGATCATTACCTAAAATCATAGGCTTATGATCGGTAGTGGGCTCATCGCTGAGGATAACAAGTGCACCGGCCTCATAGTCTTTTTCATATTGTATAGGATCAGCTGGCAACAAAAGTATTGGTGGTAATTCTTCGGGCTCCATTAACATGCGACTGCTGAAGTTAGGACTTGCATTATTATATAGAATCATTGCCATCCCTCTTTCACCACTTCTTCGTAAGTACCTCTTTAAAGGTGGTAGTTCAATCATATCATCATCTTCATCTTCGTCTTCAGGCTAAGTCTATTTTACCCAAAACCAAATAGACACAGGCTATATAATAAAAATGAGAAACCCGAGAAACATATGAAAAATTAGAAACCCGTGGAAGAGGTTGTGACAACAACACAAGCCTTGGGATCCTCTTTGTCTGGTGATATGGGACTGCCTGTTGGAATATTAAGAGAAGAAGAAACAGAGTAAGAGACCTTTGTCTATTTTCTTTTTAAAGAAGATAAGAATGAATATAAACTTTTATTAAACTGAAACTTGTTTTTTTACATCACGATTACAGTGTGTTATATAAAAAACCAAACAGGTACTAAAACACAAAGTTGTGTCGCTTCCCACTTGTGTCTCTTACATGAAACAACACAATCTAAACTAAGAGTCACGATTCTTCATTAATAACTAACTTAATACACATAAACACTTAGTTATATAATTATATAATTATATACAATTATATGTATAATATACGACCAAACTCAATTATAAACTAACACTGCCTGCACTAAGGATTGTGTTGTTGTCACAACCTCTTCCACGTTTTCGGCGCAACCTCCTTTTCAAAAGAATTTCATCTTCATCCATCTCACCTTCATCATCTTTCACTAATGGCTGAGTTTGCTTTATAAAACCAAAAACCAACTATATGTTACATAAATGACAACAAATTTCTAAAACACTAAAGATATATAGTTCATATACCTCAGGATCTTTCTTCCTTCCCCTGGTCGTTGCAACATCCTAAAGATTAAACAAACAAGATCATCAAAACCTTGAGAAAAAACAAGCGAAGAAACACCCGGAAATTGTCATCAAATCATGAGAAGTGAACTTACTTTGGATTTCTTTTTCTCTTTTTTCTTCTTTATTTCAGTGGACTACCATATGACATATAAAGAAGTGAAAATTACTCAAAATGACCCATATCTTGGGTAAAATAACTAGATTGACTATGTTTAGAAAGCCAGAACTAGAATGACTTACATCTTTTGTAAAAAGACTTTCTAACCTGTTTTCAACTTATATTAACAAAATTACCATTTTGATTTAATTTTGAAAAATAAATAATTGTTTTTTCTTAAAAACCTAAACTTAAAAACCTAAAAACCTAATTTTTTTTAAAAAACGTAGAAACTGTCTTTGTTCCTCCGGCGACGACGACGAGTTCTTCTTCTTCTTCTTCTTCTTCTTCTTCTTCTTCTTCTTCTTCTTCTTCTTCTTCTTCTTCTTCTTCTTCTTCTTCTTCTTCTTTAATGAGTCTTCCTATCTTTCTTTCTCTGATTGGTTCGTCTTCGCCGACAGAGTGATTGGCCGTAATTAGTTTGGAGGTGGGTTTTTGAATCGCATTCGAAATTGCTTCAATTTCGTTTCTTGGGTAGTTGGTACCCACTTTAAATTTCCTCAATTTCACTCCTTCGCTAGGTTTTTTTCCTCGCCGCCGATAGCTTACTTAGGTAACTTCACTTAACTGGATTCGTTTACTTTCTCTCGAGTTTGCTTTGTTATTGCTCTGTTGTTGCTTTGTTGTTGTTGTTGTTATTGTTTCGCCGGATTGATATATGTCACATATTTAATTTGTTTGTTGTCGCAGATTTGTTTGCAAAATTTATGTTGGTTACTACAGATTTATTTGTTCGTTGTCGCAGATTTGTTTGATAATTTATGAGGTTACAGATTTGCATAGTAATCATACAAATATGTTTATTAGTACTCACAGATTTGTTTATGAGTACTCACAGATTTTTTTACAAGTATTCACAGATTTGTTTAGTAACCTACATATTTGTTTCGTACAAATTTGTTTATTAGTTGTCACAGATTTGTTTAGTAACATACAGATTTGTCACATATTTGTTTATTACCACTCATAGATTTGTTCAATAGTTGTCACAAATTTGTTTAGTAGTTGTCACAGATTTGTTTAGTAATTTACATATTTGTTTAGTGATCGTACAGATTTGTTTATTAGTTGTCACAGATTTGTTTAGTAACCTACATATTTATTTATTAGTACTCACAGATTTGTTTAATAGTTGTCAGAAAATTTCTCACAGATTTGTTTATTAGTACTCACAGATTTGTTTAATAGTTGCCACAGATTTGTTTAATAGTACTCACAGATTTGTTTAGTAACCTACAATATTTGTTTAGTGATCGTACATATTTATTTATTAATTGTCACAGATTTTTTTAGTAGTACTCCCAGATTTGTTTATTACTAATCACAGATTTGTTTGATAGTGCTAACAAGTTTGTTTAATAGTTGTCACAGATTTGTTTAGTGATCGTACATATTTGTTTATTAGTTGTCACATATTTGTTTAGTAGTACTCACAGATTTGTTTTGTTTTGCTTTTGATTTGTACTCACGTATTTGTTTTAATAGTACTTATCTTTTTGTGTATATTTAGAAATCTCCTATGCAAAAAAGAAGCATGAACCATAGTTGCTTTTTGTGTAACTTTAAGATCTTACAAGAGAAAATAGGAGCAGATGTGTGTATTCAATTGAAGGAATCATCTTTTGGGGTCTTTCTGAACCTGTTTGAAAGCAAGTATATATGGTCAGCCCAGATGGTACATTACTTCCTCAAGAATCAGTTGACAATCGATGCCAAACATGAGTTTTGGTCTGTTATTAATCGTCAACCAATAAGATTTTCTCTCCATGAATTTGAGGACATCACAGGTCTAATTTATGATCCATTTGACTCATTGGACAATTTCGATGTTGACCATAAGGAGCTTTGGAAAGAAATGAAAGTCCTACAAATGATGGACCTAATTTGGATGAGTTGAAAGCAGTTTTATACCTTTGGGAAGAGAAGGGTTGGAGTGTTGAGAAGAAGATGATGTTAAGAAGGTTAATTATTCTACATGTTAGAATATTTGGCATTAATCACGGATCGAAGATACATTTGAGTTATGCCAAAAGAGTGTTAGATTCAGAGAGTTTTGAAAAATATCTGTGGGAGAAAGTGGGTTTTTCTCGTATAGTAGACTCAATTAAAGTTGTTACCTACAAATCGAACAATTACACATTGCATGGATGTGTTCATGTTTTGTTCATATGGTTGTTTGATTCTATTTCTGATTTAGGAGAATTGTATGGCAACATAAAGTCAATCACTTCGAGTCCACCACTACTGGACTGGGTAGGATCTCGTACGTGGTTCAGATTTGTAGACCTCATAACAGATGACAAGGTTGCACATGAAATTGTATTATGAAATACTTTAGATTTCTTTTTGAAATATTACATATTCGTTTTAAAATTATGATTAGTGACCACAAACTTGTTTTAATATGTTCACTGACTTATTTGCTGTTAATATGACCACATACTTGTTTTTAATATGATCACTGATTTGTTTTCAGTGACCACATATTTATTTTTACTGACCACAAATTTATTTTTACTGACCTCAGATTTGTTTTCAATGTCAACATATTTGTTTCAATGATCGCATGTTTGTTTTCAATGACCACAGATTTGTTTTCACTCACCACATATTTATTTCAATGACCACAAATATGTTTTCAATGACCACAGATTTGTTTTCACTCACCACAAATTTGTTTTCATTCACCATATATTTGTTTTTAATGAAGGTAGATTTCTTTATATAGATGGTTTTCTTATATAACTGTAGGTTCATGTGAAGCATATGATTTCAGTTTCATTAGAAAATATGCACCCTAAGTGGGGTGATGATGAAAAGAAGCGAGATCCAAAACTTTACAAGTTGATTAAAGATATCATTGAAGATCGTTTGGATCCAAATGGATGGCCTATAATAGAAAAGTGAAGAAGCACAAGCGTCAAATGTATGCGAATATCAGAGAAGAAAAAGAGAGTCTTGCTGCTGATGGAAGTGTAACTTCTAAGAAGAAGAAGATCAAAATAAATGAAAAACAATCAGATGTTAGTGGTTGTTGCCGCTTTAAATTTAAATTGTAAAATAATTGTTATGTCATGACACATTTTTCAAAATGTGTATAGGATTATGGAGAAACCAAGAAAGCTATGTCTGGAATTTTAGCGATGCTGGAAAGACTCAATCACATATCCCACTACTAGACTTCGGATATACCGTTGAAATAGCTTCTTCAATTGATTGGTGCCTATCTGAAATAATAACAAGACCTTCGTCATCGGAAATCATACAACTGAGTTGCTTGAAAAACCATTCCCACGATTCATCGTTTTCAGTATCAACCACCGCAAAAACAATAGGAAATATCTGAAAATTACCGTCTTGAACTGTAGCGGTAAGAAGTGTTCCTTTGTATTTTCCTTGCAAAAATGTACCATCAACAACCAACACTTTTCGCATGTATACAAATCCGTTGATGCCAACACTAAATGCTAGAAACAAATACTTGAATCGTTGATTTTCATCAACTTCAAGTCAAGTATGTGTTCCAGGATTTGCTCTCTTTATCATCTATAAGTATACAAGAAATAACTCATATCCACTTTTAGGGCTGCCTGTGACCAGAGTTATAGCATGCCTTAATGTCCGATAGACCTTCCAATATTCAATCTACACCACAAATCATCAACAAAAAATCTGTTATTAGTAAATAAATATGCGACAATTAAATATGAGAGACCAAATAAATCTGCGACAATAGACAGTACTTTAATTTGAAATCTTTTACTTAGAGCATCAGCAACATGCATTGGCAACACGGTTAGTTCAACTCCACAAACGAAATCATTGTATAACAGTTCAAGTATCTCATGAGTTGCTTGTCAGGATCTTGAAGAACGCTCTGTAACTGAACACGTATGTTCTGCGACATACTTTCAAACATGTATGCTCGTACCTTCCATGTACATCCTTTCAAATAACACTTGACAGACAATAAGAATGGTGTTGATTTGTATACATCGAAATCAAATTTTTGTACCACAGTTAGAATCTTCAATCTTGTCTCCAGATGCTCTTTCATGTCATAACATTGACCAACAACTATATGCACATAACTCATTTCTAACTTCTCAAATTCAACATTATGAGTTCTTTCACTTACAAATATTGGAGAACCTCTCATCACATGTAAATTTGGTTTTTTTTCCTCTACCTCTTCTTCAGCCACCAGTCCATACGTTGCAAAATTCTCATCACCAGAATCCGTTCCATCAAAATCATCACAATAATCGAATCTGGTTGCATCATCCTCAACATCATCATCATCTTCATCTTCCTTCTTCAAATTTTCATCGTCATGTTTACTTCTTGTATTACAATCAACGAAATTGTCCTCAATTTCCTGTTTTGATTGACCCGAAACTTTATCTTTCACATCCACACACAATCGAACCATATCTGCTTTCGATTATCCCAGAAAACTTTGGAATTATCGACAATTAGCTATAAACACAAGAGGTGTTTCTTGAGGTAATTTATGCATAATCTTCTTAGGAAACATATAGCTCAATTTGACATCTGAAAGTCTCTTATCCAACGAAAAATCCTTATACACTATATGAATGAAATCTTCAAAACACGTGTTAGCATCAGATGATAACATACGAGATCTTCGCTTATTATCAATAGCAAATAACCATCTGCTTCTTTCCAACATCTATTTACCACAAACAAGAATAATCTTCTCCATCTTGAAGTAGATGCAGACGAAGACGAATACGAACGATGAAGGAAGGAGATGAATTCGAATTGGAAAATAAATGTAGGGAGATGAATTTAAACCAAGATTGAATAAAGGAATGCGATGAATTCGAATCTGTAAATAAGGTAAGGAGATGAATTCGAACCAAGATCTAAGGTTAGAAGGAAGGAGAAAGAGCAAAGGAAGAAGATACATGAGAATGAGAGGAAGAAGAAGAAGATACAGGTAAGGATCTCAATTTCGATGATTACGATGAAAAGGGTCACACCCTAAATCGGACGGTTGAAATTACACAATCTTAGATCATGGCAAACAAATCTGTGGCATCTGCAAATAAATCTGCAAATATAAATTTGCGGACAAAAGGTATTAACAAGTCTGCAAGATTAAGTCTGCGACCACTAAAAAGTTAGTTTTGTCAGGATTAAGTCTGTGGCCACTTCAGTCGAACAAATATACGATAATGGAAAAACTCGAAATAAGTCTGCAGTCATGTTGAATAGTCTGCAGTAACTTATAAAAAAAACAAAAACACTCTAGTTATTTTTAGAAAATATAGGTTATTCTAGTTATTAATGACAATATAAAAGTTATTCTAATTATCCTCTCTATAAAAAAAAAGAGAATTGACTTACTGAGAATATGAAAAACTCAAATAAGGAAAATCAAAAGTGAATAACCAGAGAAAACAAACCTAAGCATCTGCTTTGTCGAGGATTGCATCAATGAGGACTTTATAATCTTCATCTTCAATGAAATTCCATTTATTCGCATAGGTCTTCAAAAGGTTCTTGAGGACCAACTTTACTTTCGCCTCTGGTATTCCAAAAAGCTTCATGGCGTCACAAGCTTTCTTAATCTTGGGATTTGATGCCATTTTCGACAAGTCTCTGCAATAACAAAGCCGAATCAATCATCGACCTCACGAAACTTCAGGAAAACTAATGAGAAAAGTAACAAAAATGGAAACTTTCATCTTTCACCAGAGATGAAGAGGAGAATTTAATCTTTTGTTAGACAGTAAAAGGGTTAGATGAGTAACGAACTAATGTGACTCGTCTCAAACCCACCAAATACTGTTTACCCACCCAAAAAAATTGTATCTTTTTTCTGAGGGAAACCGAATGGACAACAACGGTAACACACAAAAGTAGAAAAACCCTAAAACGTTTCGATTTCCCAGAAAAACGAGTAGGGTCTCGAAATTACGCTGAAACGAAATAAAATTGAAGGGATTGCAGAAAATGAGAGGAACTTACAAGCAAAAGAACGAACTCTGAAACTGGTTTTAGGGTTGGATTTGGTGTGACTGAACTGGATTCTCGAATTTGCAGAGACGAGAGATGGGAGAATGTGGTGACGGACTGATACTAGACTGGAGGCTGTGGTAAATGCAATCCACAGGGGCAAAAGTATTGAAAACTGGTGATTTTGATCAATGTCTCTCTCTGTAGAAAAGACGATTTGAAAACTTAAAGAGGAAGATGGAGGATACTCTGTCTGAAAAAGAGACTGTTGAAATTATTAAGAAACTTACCATTTTATTGCAAGGACAAACGCAGCGTTTGAGAGAGTTGTCATTGACTTCCTGTGTATGAGAATGAGACGAACGCAAAAATGCCTAAACCGAAGTATGACTTGTGAAATTTTCAAAATTGAACGTTAACTTTTCTCTCTCTCTCTCTCTCTAATCTGAATTGTATTGTATCATTAGAGTACTGTACACGTACAGTGTTGAATTGACTGATTTTACTCCTTTCAATGAGATGGGCTTAATCAGGTATGGGCCGGCCCAAATACAAATTATCATTTTAAGCGATCGGGTGTAAAGCTATATATACTAACCAGGTCAAATAACAATTTGTTCTATAATTGAATAAGCCAGAGAATTCTAGTCTTCTGTTAATCTTTCTCTCTTAATGTATCATAGCTTTTTAATTTTCTCTCAGAATGTAGTAGAATTTCGGTTTAGTATGGTTTCAGTTTTGTTTACGTACAATTCTCTGTTTGTTCTTTGGTATTATGTATGAAGGAGATGAAGATTTAAGTATGGATGAGAGAGGAAAATCCATCAATAGATTCTGGAACTAGCAAGCCACCTAAAGACATTCAACAACACTGGAAAATGGGAGTGGAACAAAATATAGATACACTGAGGCCCCACAAGGTTTATGATATACCCATGAACAAAAGGAACAACATCAAAGTTTTGGCAGTCCAATTACGGGTCTTGCCATGTAAGAGGGAGTGATGATCAAATCAAATGTTGTAGTGATCAGAACTGAGTGGCAAGAACGTCCATGAGAAAGTTATCAACAGATCCTTCATATACCTATTCGATGAATGATGCTCTTAAAGTTGAATTCTTTTGGCAGCTATGCGTTTAACAATCCTTCATTTATCTAACTTACTGCATAAATATAATCACTTCTATAAGAAAAAGCTCTGTTCTTATATAGCGCTCAAGCCAAAAATTGCGAAACAAATTCGAAAAAGATGCTCAAACAAGCTTGAAAACAGCAAATTAACTACGAACCCCTTATGAGCAAACTTCATCTCTAACACAAGGAAACTAACAGGTGTTCTAATAGAATAAGCAGAAACAAGCATGAACATACCAAATTTGAAATATGATATGATCGACGAATTAGGGTTTCTACATTTACTTTAGAGCATCGCACCGGCCGGTGGAGTTCCCAGAAGACTGGCTTGCTGAAACTCTATCTCGCTTAATTGCTGATCTCGCTCCATCTCTATGACCAAAGGCACGACGAGGATCAGAAACGTCGTACCGGCGAGCCACGCCGCCTTCCCGGTGCTCTTTAACAGCTTCTTCGACACGTGGACGGCATCGCACGCGGCTCGTCTCCCCTGAGAAACGATATCGTAGTTTGAAATCTTCGCCAAGATACTCGAATCTCTAGCGCCGGCTCCGATTTTCTTAGGCGCCATTGATTGAAATTGAGAGATCGAAAAGTTCAGAGCACGGACGAGGGTTTGCTGAAAGGGTTTCTCAGTTTAATGGGCTGATTTTTAGGCCCATTATGAAATCTAAAGGCCTATTAATTATAACGGCCCAAATTAAGATCCACTCATCTTACTGTGACACGATACGCGTCGCCTTTGGTTTTAATCTGTCGCCTCCAACCCTATACCACCCTCTCTTCCTGTAAACGAAACAAACCCAAAAATCAAAAGCTTAGAGCTCTCTTCCATTGAAGCCACTTTCGAAGAGAACATCTACTGATTGTACAAGACTTCTAGAAGCGAGCATCTTCTTCAGTTCCCGAGGTACATATCCTTTCCTCGTTTCTACGAATTGGGAATAAACCTAGGGTTTTTTCAACAGCTCAGTTTGATTAGGTTTCTGATTTGTTTTGGATTATGATTAGCTTTTTGCTTGTCCTGTTGGAAAATCTCCGTATCCTGCTTTCCGGGTTGTGATTCATAGGAAGATATATTGAATTTTGCTTTACACTGATCGTATATTTGCCTGTTTCGAGTTTGTGTACTACACGCCTCTTATTTTCTACACTTAATGATGTCCGTTTAGTGTCAGTATTCTATGTATTTCCACTGATTCCATTCTTATGTGAACTTAGTTTTCTGCTCTAGAAAGTTATGGGAGACAGCGAGGCCATGGTTGCTGAAGGATATACTTCTGCTCCATATGGAGATTTTAATTCTTCTGCTGCGACTGTGGAATCGACAGGGCAAGAGACTGCACCAACTGTTGATTCATCACACTCGGTCAATAATGATGCTTTGGTCAATGGGACTGCTCCAGTTGAGAACGGAAACGCAACTGATAACGTGGCTGTAACAGCTCCAGCAGCGGAGCATGGAGACAATCCTGGTAATTTCTTCTTCTTTTTAAATAGCTTGTATTAGCACATTAATTCGTTCTCACTAAAGACATCATTACAAATTGAACAGATTCTTAGGGGGCCACTGTCGTTAGAACCTGATGTTAACTTTGATGATATAATTCTTTGCTTATTCCTTCGCTGTTGTCACAGGCTCTACTCTCTCACCAGAAGAGGAGCGCTTATGGAATATCGTAAGGGCGAATTCCTTAGAGTTCAATGCTTGGACTGCCCTGATTGAAGAGACGGAGAGGATAGCTCAGGTATGTGTGGATTTTCTTAATGAATCTTCTCTTTCCCTATGTACTCTGCTCGGACCACTGAAATTCTATGTACTCCAATGTTTCTCATCTAGATTATGTTTCCTTAACTTGTTTTTGCTACTTGTATCTTATGAGTAACAAAAGAGTATTCTGGTTTTAGTTGTACGCCATAAGTCGCTGTCATCTTTCTATATCTTTTGCTAGGTTTTATCATGAGGTACTTCATTCATTTGCGCACAATTGATAATGTTTTTCTTGCTGCCCTAATTACAGGACAATATAACAAAAATCCGGAAGGTGTATGATGCTTTCCTAGCTGAATTTCCTTTGTGTTATGGCTATTGGAAAAAGTATGCGGATCATGAGGCTCGAGTGGGGGCAATGGACAAGGTCGTGGAGGTTTATGAAAGAGCAGTGCAGGGAGTGACTTATTCAGTGGACATCTGGTTACATTATTGCACTTTTGCCATCAATACATATGGAGATCCAGACACAATCAGAAGGTAATAAATGCTAATTCTTCTAATTGTATGTGTATTAACAACTTGGTTGATTTTTCAATTACCTAGACAAAATGATTTTTACCATCTAACCCTTTTCTTAGATTGCTACAGCAAGTCCTCATTTATGGCGGAAAGATCCGATGGAATTAATTTTAAAATACTTCTTTTCTTATATGCAATACAGTAGCTTTCAGCCTCCTTCTATAGCTATCTGATATTTTTTTCTGAAACTGTTCCATTTTTTGTGGTTCTCTATACTTCTCTGGTTTGAAATTTTTGAAGTTAAAATATACCTGTTTTAATTGTCACCCTCCCCCGAAGTGCATCCATATGCAAAATGCTGCTGGGAAGATGTCAACCAGTTTTGGGCTTAGGTAGCCCCTGACTGCTCGATTTTGGCCATGGTATGCTTTTACCAGGAAGGTAAATGCAGTGTTTGGCAGTATCATGCATTCAAAGAGTGAATCCTTTTCTCCATAGAACTTGTGTTTGTCTTTATTGATTGGACATGTCTGTGCCTTTCAGCTCATATGACATTCTTTTGACTATAATGCTGATGCAGGCTTTTTGAACGAGCTTTGGTTTACGTTGGAACTGATTTTCTTTCCTCTCCATTGTGGGACAAATACATTGAGTACGAGTACATGCAGCAGGACTGGAGCCGACTTGCCATGATTTACACCAGAATATTGGAGAATCCAATTCAGAATCTCGATAGATATTTCAGCAGGTAATTTTGGTGACCTTATTAATCATTTTCGTCTGTGCTGAATTGGATAGAGTCTACTTATTTTGCCTCTTCGTTCTGGTTATTTCTGTTTTTGATAAGTTTTTGTCTTGCTTTAGTTTTAAGGAACTAGCTGAGACACGGCCTCTGTCGGAACTAAGGAGTGCTGAGGAATCTGCAGCAGCTGCTGCTGCTGGTGATGCATCTGAAAGTGCACCATCTGAGTCTGGTGGAATGGCAGATGAAGGACAATCTCAAGCTGATGGTTCCACCGAACACCCTAAATTGGAAAGTACTGGTTCAACTGATCCTGAGGAGTTGAAGAAATACGTTGGCATCAGAGAAGCCATGTACATAAAAGCCAAAGAGTTTGAATCTAAGATCATGGGTTTTGAAATGGCTATAAGGAGACCCTATTTCCATGTGCGGCCTCTCAATGTCGCAGAGCTGGAGAATTGGCACAATTATCTGGATTTCATAGAAAAGGATGGAGACTTCAATAAGGTACTGGGCTACTTAATTCTCTTATATGTGAACGTACAAGTGTTTTGTAGATTAAGTTGTACCTCTGTAATATTATTGACCTACAGTTAAGTAGTATCTGGTGCATCATATGCTTTATTGGGTTTCCATTGGATCAAGCAACTTTAAAATGGGAAATAACTGAGACCAAAGCATGGGGCTCGATTTGGTAACTTTTAAGGCTAAGTATTTCAAACTCTCAATTTGTCAATGGATATTTTAGGTACACGAGTTATCCTTTTTGTTAAAGTTCCAATGTTATTAATGCAGGTGTCTTCCTAACAATCTGTCTGTCAGGCAAGGAGGGTCCCTCTGTATGTGAGGGCCCCTCTGTTGGACTTGTAGAGTATTTCTTGTGGATTCTCCTTTGTGCTTTCTATGTTTACATGTAATTTTTTTCACTAGTGATCATCATATCTGTTTTACATTACATTCTCTTATTCAATAGGTGGTCAAGCTGTATGAAAGATGTGTGGTTGCCTGCGCAAATTACCCAGAATACTGGATTCGGTATGTATTAAACATGGAAGCAAGTGGAAGTACGGACCTTGCAGACAATGCCCTTGCTCGAGCAACTCAAGTGTTTGTCAAGGTATGAAATGTGTTTCTGCCGTCTTTTTTGGGTAGTTAAATTTCATTATTTACGATTGGTTTGTAGAATAACTTCTGAATAGTCAGCTTTGAGTCTCTTGGTTATTTATTTGCTTTCTTTTCTTTGATAGAAACAACCAGAGATTCACCTTTTTGCTGCTCGATTAAAAGAGCAGAATGGGGATATAACTGGTGCTAGAGCAGCATATCAATTAGTGCACTCTGAAATTTCTCCTGGACTTCTTGAAGCAGTAATCAAACATGCGAACATGGAACACCGACTAGTAAGCTTCCTTGGTGATTGAAGAACTAGTATAGATTAGTACCACTGTTCATTTCCTTACTCGTTTTCTAATCTTCTCTGTAGGGTAATCTGGATGATGCTTTCTCTTTGTATGAGCAAGTGATTGCTGTCGAAAAGGGGAAAGAACACTCAACAATATTGCCGCTGCTGTATGCTCAGTATTCAAGGTTTTCATACTTGGTATGTCGCATGCTCTACTAAGACTTTATACAGTTGATTTTTGAATTCGTTTTGTTTAATTTTATTGACGGAGTATGTGGTGGTTTGGCTTCTTACTTTTCTCAATATAACTTTCAGGTTTCCAGGGATGCTGAGAAAGCTAGGAGGATTGTAGTTGAAGCACTTGACCACATACAACCGTCAAAACCTCTCATGGAAGCACTAATTCATTTTGAGACGATTCTGCCACCACCAAGACAGATTGATTACCTTGAGCCACTTGTCGAAAAAGTTATAAAGCCAGATGCAGATACCCAGAACATTGCAAGTTCCACTGAGAGGGAAGAGCTATCCTTAATATATATAGAGGTAACTGAAAAGAAAGAAGACAATCTTTGCTTGAATATCATGTGTCTATATTATTGGTTTTTAACACCCAATTGTGCATATGGCCTTTCGCAGTTCCTGGGTCTTTTTGGAGATGTGAAATCCATTAAGAAAGCAGAAAATCAACATGCTAAACTGTTTTTACCTCATCGGAGCACGTCAGAGCTGAAAAAGCGTAGCGCAGATGATTTTCTCTCATCAGATAGGGCGAAAATGGCGAAAACTTACAATGGCACTCCACCTGCTCAGCCAGTATCCACTGCATATCCAAATGCTCAGACTCAATGGTCTGGTGGCTATGCTGCGCAGCCTCAGACTTGGCCACCAACACAAGCCGCTCCTACTCAACCACAGCAATGGAACCCTGCATACGGGCAACAGGTAAATACAAAAGATAGAACCAACCCATTTCCTTTCTTGCATATAGGTTTTTACTTTTATAATAGTATTTCAAATATACTCTGTAGGCTGCTTATGGTGCATATGGGGGATATCCAGCCGGCTATACTGCTTCACAAGCACCAACACCTGTGCCACAGGCCGCTGCCTATGGTGCATATCCTGCTCAGGTAACCGAAATAGTTCTTCAGTAACTGAAATTCTTACTTAGTGTTATACATTATAAAATCATGAAGGTTTTAGGATTATTACAGGGATTAGCCACGAGTTGTTTAGATTGGGTTAGTCTTTGATCAACTAATTGGATCTTTTCTTTGTTAAAACTTTTTCAGACATACCCAACACAGAGCTATGCACCTCCAGTTGCAGCTGCAGCACCAGTGGCTGCGCCGGTACAGCAGCCAGCTGCTGCTGCTCCACAAGCTTACTACAACACGTACTACTGAGCCTGTTCACTGTTGCTGGTCGTTTTTGTAGTGAGATTGATAACCATTTGCTTCTCTACCTACTCAAGTTTAGTGTCTGAATGTTTACATGTCTCTTTTTTCCTGATCGGTGACAACAGATTTACTTTCCTTCAGTTGCTTGATTCGTAAAGGTTCTCGGATGTTCGCCGGTTATGATATAGATTGTAACCATAGAATTAGAATTGATGAGCCTGTTAGTGCGGTTAAACTTATTCAAGTTAATCTTGCATGCATAAGAAAAAGGAAAATTGAAGAAAATCAGAGAACTTAATAATAAAATTAATAATGCTGCGAAACGAATCTATTAATTACAAAAAAACTTCAATATTTGACAATATATAAAACCTATCCGTTTGTTTGAAAAAAAAAAACATATTATTTTTCTATATACTTTCTTAAAAATTCGAATTTATATGCTCTATTGCCTAAATTGACCAATATGTCTTCAATCTTTAAAAGGAATTTTTGGAAATGGACCTCAAATTAGAATTTATGGGTGACATTTACACTTTTAAAACGTATGGGGTAAATTTGCGAGAATTTTTAGATATATTTAAGAAAACATGTTGTTATTGTGCGACTGTCAAAGCTTTTCGTGTTTCATCATTTTCTTGTGGCATTTCTTAAAAAAGAAAAACAAAGGCGATAACTTCTTCCCCAAGGTAGTCTATGATGTGTAGAATTGCATAAAACAGTTATATACATGACTTTTTGGTTCTTTTTTTTATTTTCTCTAGTTAAGAAGAAAAAAATTATTAAAAACTTTGATTTTTGTTTATTCCGAAGGCAGGGGACGCTACAAAGCTGACATTTTTCATCTTCCTCATTAGGGTTTCGCGAGATCAAAGAGGAATATGCTGGGTTACAAATGTCTCCACTGGAATAATCTCATAGATTTACCGCCATTAAAAGGCCCTGAAACCTTCTCTCTTCCGGCTTCCACTCCTCAGTGGCCTCCAGGTAACTCCGATTTCGAATTCTAAATTTTCAATTTTAGGTTTCCTCGGCAATGCCAAAAGTGTTGTTTTTGTTTCTCGATTTTACCCCAATTTCCTGCAATTCAACTGGGCTTTTCAATCAGATCTGTATATCCACTAATCTAATTCGAACAATGGTTAAAAACAGAATCTTTTTGCGTTTTTAACAAATTTTCAGCTGTATCGTATCTCTCTGATTTTTTTTTTTTTTTCTCCATCCTTTGAAACTGGTCAGGTCGAGGCTTTGGCTCTGGAACAATCAATCTTGGCAAATTAGAAGTCATCAAAATCACAAATTTTGAATTCGTATGGCGATACAAATCCACAGAGAAGAACAAGAGCATTTCGTTCTACAAACCAAAGGGATTGTTGCCTAAAAACTTCCATTGCTTAGGTCACTACTGTCAATCTGATTCTCATCCTTTGAGAGGTTATGTTCTTGCGGCAAAAGATTTAGTACATTCATTAGAACAGGAACAAAAACCTGCATTAGTGGAACCTGTTGATTTTACTCTTGTCTGGAGCTCGAATGATTCTGCAGAAGAAGAATGTAGTAATATGAGCGAACACGGTTACTTCTGGTTACCGCAGCCTCCTGAAGAGTATAGATCAATCGGTTTTGTGGTTACACAGACTTCCACGAAACCTGAGTTGAATGAAGTTAAATGTGTTAGAGCTGATCTTACTGATAAATGTGAAACCCACGACGTCATTGTCACTGCTGTTTCTGAATCTTTAGGTGTTCCTTTGTTTATTTGGAGAACTCGGCCTTCAGACCGCGGAATGTGGGGCAAAGGAGCCTCTGCAGGTACTTTCTTCTGCAGAACTCGGCTGTTGTTGCTAGAGAAGATCTCAGTATAAGTAATGCTATACCAAATGTTGATCAGATTCAAGCTTTGATTCAAACCTATGGTCCTACACTAATCTTTTTGCCTGTCTTTGCAGGTACTTTCTTCTGCAGAACTCGGCTTGTTGCTAGAGAAGAACTCGGTATTGCTTGTCTAAAAAATCTAGAGTCGGGTTTACACGCGATGCCAAATGTTGATCAGATTCAAGCTTTGATTCAGCACTATGGTCCTACATTAGTCTTCCACCCTGGTGAAATCTACTTACCTTCTTCTGTATATTGGTTCTTCAAGAACGGCGCAGTTCTCTGCGAAAAGGGAAATCCGGTCTTTCAACTTATCGAAGAAAATGGCTCGAATTTGCCTCCAGGAGGAAGCAACGACAAGCAGTTTTGGATTGATTTGCCGTGTGATGATCAGCAAAGTGATTTCGTCAAGCGAGGAAACTTAGAAAGCTCAAAACTTTACATTCACATTAAGCCTGCTCTTGGAGGAGCGTTCACAGATCTAGTCTTCTGGATCTTCTGTCCTTTTAACGGACCAGCGACCTTAAAACTAGGACTCGTCGATGTCTCATTGAGCAGTATCGGACAACACGTCTGCGATTGGGAACACTTCACTCTCCGAATCAGCAATTTCTGTGGTGAACTATACTCAACCTACTTCTCTCAGCACAGTGGGGGCGAGTGGATCGAAGCTTACGACCTAGAATTCATTCCCGGAAGCAACAGAGCGGTTGTTTACTCTTCAAGACATGGTCACGCGAGCTTTCCTAAGGCTGGGACTTACTTACAGGGATCGACAATGCTTGGAATTGGGATAAGGAACGATACTGCTAGTAGCGATCTCTTCGTAGATTCGAGCTCACAGTACGAGATCGTTGCAGCGGAGTGTCTCAACGGTGTGGTGGTGGAGCCGCCGTGGCTGCAGTATATGAGAGAATGGGGACCAAAGGTTGTGTACGATTCAAGGGAGGAGATAGAGAAGTTAGTGAATCGATTTCCGAGGACGGTTAGGGTTTCGCTTGCCACCGTAGTGAGAAAACTTCCGGTGGAATTATCAGGCGAGGAAGGTCCAACGGGGCCAAAGGAGAAGAACAATTGGTACGGCGATGAAAGATGGTGAAGATTGTTACCATCGGAGACCTACCTACCTACCTGTGTAAGTTGATTGTTACTTACTTGGGAAGGAAGAAGAAGGAGAAGAAGCTTAAATTACGGAAGAATAATTACAATTAAGCGCGGGTAGGATCATGTCGTTAAAAGTGTGCACAGGTGGGTCCCATGATGTAATTAATTAAAAGCTATTTTAGACGAACGAACAAACCCACACCAAACGCACACATTCCGTCTACCGTTTCCGCTTTTTCCTTTCTCCATCTCTTCTCTCTCTTTCTTCTCACAGTTTCCTTCTTTTGATCCTTTGTGAATCGTACTCAAGAGAGAACAAAACCTTGTTTAGTTCCCAATCTTAGTTCTTCAAGTGGGTCGGTGATGATCGGAGATGGCGACAACGCTGCTCTGTCGTCAGAGGATTCGTCTTGCCCGGACGAGTCCGTGTCCGAGACAGAGCTTGACCTAGCTCTTGGTCTTAGCATTGGTCTTAAAGGTCGCCGGAAGGTTCCATCTTCTTTGCAATCTTTCTCTTCCTCGTCTTCGTCTCTGACCAGAGAAAGTGGAACCAAACGCTCTGCTGATTCTTCTGCAGTTGCCTCAAACGCAACTAGGTAATATTCATCTTCCAGACTTTATTTTGTAATCTACATGTATATGTATCTAATTGGTCTCAGATTTTATTCTTGTTACAAGAGATATATATATAGTCAAAACAAGTTAGATTTGTGGGTCTCAATTAATTTAGACCTTTATGCAATAATGGAGGTTTTGTTTTGTAAGAACGATTAATCACAGGACTGGATCAATTAGAGAATTCTCTGATATGTTTTTGAGTTATACTTTAGGACTACATTGGTATTGCTATGTTGTGTTGCTATCTACTATTTTTTCCTCTGATTTCACTTTTTCGGTAATGGAGCAGACAAGTTGCCATAGGTTGGCCGCCTCTACGGACTTACAGAATCAACAGTTTGGTCAACCAAGCTAAGTCATTAGCTACTGAAGGCGGCTTGAGCTCTGACATTCCAAAGGACACAACAAACAATGCCGTGGTGGCTGCGAAGAACGATGATGCTTGCTTTATCAAATCTACCAAGACTTCTATGCTTGTGAAGGTCACCATGGAGCGAGTCCTAATTGGAAGGAAGGTTGATTTCAATGGTCTGGATTCTTATGAAGCCTTGGCCAAAACTTTGGAACAAATGTTTTTCCAGATACCTTCTTCTGTAACAAGTCAGTTACTAGTTCTATTTCATGAGATCCCATGTGATTCTGCCTTTCAAATTTTGTGTCTCTTGAAATTGCTGGTTTTGACCGAGATCAATTTGTAGGATCAAACACACATGCTTGTGAATTGCTGGATGGCTCATCGGAATATATCATAACGTATCAAGATAAAGACGGAGATTGGATGCTTGTAGGAGATGTTCCTTGGCAGTAAGTGATTGCTCTTAATATCTTCCCATTCATTATCTGTATACGTTATGTGGCACATCGATTTCAATATATACCGATCTTTTCATGTTCTCAGGATGTTCCTCGGGTCCGTGAAAAGACTGAAAATCATGAGAACATCAAGTGAAATTGGAGTTGGTAAGTAGAGTTTCCTATATAGCAAAAACATCAATGCCCCTGCAGTTGTTGAGAAAACATTTTCGGCTCAACATTTCGTTAAATCGATCCCAAAGTGAAATCATTATCTGTCAGGTGCAAATGATGGAACCAAGAGATAAGAAGAGATAAAGAACACAGATATATTGTTTTGCTTAACACAGAAACCAGGGTTCGTTTCTTGTTTACATCTCTTTGGTCTGTAACATATATATCACACACATATATACATGTGCATATGTTTTACACACGAGTGTACACATGTCTTGTGGTCATTTGTGAATATTAAACAACAGCTTAACTTGTCTTTAAAGATGTTTGTATATTTAGGGCTCATCACTCTAATGGCGCCTGATCCAATATACCACTAAAATAACAAACGAGGCAAGCATTTGGATTAGGTTTAGTGATGAAATCAAGCTAAACGATAGAATCACCAGTAGTTTCATTTACTGGAAAATGAAATACAGCTAGTGCGTAGAATAACAACAATCAATCAGCTTCACGAGGTTCGAAACCTAATAATTCTTCCATTAATGCTAACATAAACTCTTGAAACAGAATGAAACGTTTCCTTCCTCGGCTCAGTTATTCTTCAAGGTTACAGAGATCGGACTCCTAACTCGCTGCATCGGATTCCGAGAGTTGACCCAAGTCAACTGTCCCTCCGCAAAGGTAGCCACCCTCTTTTCTCTGTTTCTCTTCTTCAATACAAACCATACTCGATAGCTCAGAGTTTGATCCGAACGATTGAACACAAGTCTCTTAGGGTTTACAACCACTTTGATCCCGTCAGGAGCTTTAACATTCACTGTGTATATCGAATTAGGACTCCCAACGTTAGTCACACGCCTTGTGATCATCTCAGTCGTCTTGCTACGTTTGAAAATCACGGAAATGGACGGGTAATTGAGGCTAAAACCGGGGTTTTCCCGCAGGATTCCGCTGCAGCTCACGTTCTTATGAGTGATTGCTAAAATGTCTGATCTTGTGAATCCAAGAGTGCATAGGTAAGTAATGTAATCCACCGGTTGAATGTTGTAAACCAACCCCGGGTTTATTGCCTTTTGCGGATTCACATGCCCTGCTCCAATCGCAAACAAACCAGCTGGTTTGTTACCGTCCTTTATCGTTTTCCCTTGACGATCATACAGATCCGCTGTTGTCATCATTGCGGATTTTATTGCAGCGGGAGACCAATTCGGGTATGCAGAGCGGATAAGAGCAGTAATTCCGCTAACGTGTGGACAAGACATTGAAGTTCCTGACATTACAGTGAAGTTAACTCTTCTTGAATCATAAGGAAGTCCGGTTGGTCCTAGATTTTGAGGCCAAGCCGCGATGATGTTGACTCCCGGAGCAATCATATCCGGTTTTAGTATGGAAGGATTGGCTAAACTCGGTCCTCGAGCTGAAAACAGAGCCACTTCCGGTGCTCGTGACCTCCCAATCACCGTCCCACCAAAAATTATCCGCGCCTTTGGATTCACCGTGGCATTAACATAAGCTTTCAGAAGGACTGACTCGGTGTAACCAATCAATGTAGCTGGCAAGAGGTGAACGTCGATAGAATCTTCTTCTTGGTTGATCTCGGTGTTGGCTAAGATCATTGCAACTCCACCTGCTTCTTTAATCGCTTCTCCTTTCTCGGATCTTCCATTGACACCGCGGTCACAAATCACCATTTTACCTCGGATAATCTCTCTTGGAAGTGACCCTCTCAAGCAGAACTCACTTCCTTTATCTCCTCCCGTGACATATATCACCTCAACCTCTCTCTCGGCATTCTTTAAACCTTTCCCGGGATACAACGACTCTCCATAAAGAAGCTTTCCGTTGGCTAATCGGACCACAGCGGGAAATCTTCGATCAAGCGTGCCTGCGCCAATGGTTGAGACCCAAGGAGCTGTGTTTGCAACCGAGCTTTCAATTGGACCATTGTTACCAGCTGCACAGATTACAGATATTCCGCGTTCCATGGCTCGGTAGGTTCCAATGGCGATTGTGTCATCATACAAAGGAATAGGAAAACCGCCAAGGGAGAGCGAAAGAACATCGACTTTATCTTGAATCGCTACATCTATGGCTGCGAGGATATCAGAGCTGTAACAACCATTGAACCAACAGACTTTGTAAACCGCAATGTGAGCTCCAGGTGCCATCCCGCGAGCCACACCAGCTCCATTGCCAAGAACATTGGCCATCGAAACAGAGGATCCACCAACTGTTGAAGCCGTGTGAGTCCCGTGTCCCGTTGAATCTCTTGCGGAAATGTATTCACGAGGCATGTTGGGTGATTCCTCTGGCGAATTAGCGACACGGTGTCCTCTGATGAAGAATCTAGCACCGATTAGTTTCCGGTTACAGCTCGATGAACTGAAATTCTCTCCTACTTGGCAAATCCCTTTCCATTTCCGTGGAATCGAAGGCATTCCTGTATCGTCAAAACTAGGACTTTCAGGCCAAACTCCGGTATCAAGCACGCCGATAATTGTGCCTTGACCAAACCGAGATTTAGACCATACACCGGAGTTTCCAAAACCGTCGAGTCCCAAGAACTTATAAGAGTAAGTGGTTTGAACCTGGAGAACATGGTCAGGTCTCACTGCAACAACTTCAGGTGAATATCTCAGCATCTCAGCTTCTGATTCAGTTAATTGAGCAGCAAATCCTTCCATGGCAGAGCCATATGAGTAGAGAAGTCGTGAAGAAGGCTCTTCTTCTTCTTCTTCAACACCCAAAACCGCTTCTTGGAGAAAAGAAAGATGCCAATCAAACTTTGAGGCAAAGGTTTTAGCGGTTTCGGTATTAGGATGAAGCTGAACAATGTAAGTCTGTTTCTGTAGGATTTTTGAGGAAGAGGAAGAAGAACAGAAGAGAATGAAGACAATGCAGTGTAAGAAAGTTTTGGGTTCCATAGCAGAGAGCTCAAGAATGGAGTTGGTTTAGTGTTGTTGAAGTGCATGGTTTTGGAGAAGAAGAAATGGGTATTTAAAGAAGAGTGGAGCGAATTCAAAACCTGGGATTTGGAGTCTAAGGAAGAAGATGATGAAGCTCGTGAAGAGTAAGAGCTCTGCATCACGAGTATCCTTTGTATGTTGCAGAGGTAGGAGCTTCTTCTCTTTTTGTTTTTTCAAAGCTCAAGACATGAACTATTAAGTGAAGCTGTTAAGGTTTTCTACTTGTAAGGCTTTTTTGTCTGCCCTTGTCTCTGTTTTTTTATTCTTGTTCACGAGATGTTATGGTTAGATTTTATTGCGCATCTTAGTTTGTGTAGCCTTTTTGAGCAACAAAAGTTTTTGAAATTTGTTTTGGTTCCCGTTGAAATTTTACTGAACCAATAAAAATTTATTTAAAGTAACATGTGTACTTATAAATCACCCATTGGCCAATATATGTATTTTAAAAATAAAATATGTTAAACTTACTAAAAGCCTTGAATACTAAAAAATACGACCGTTCAAAGAAATTAAATGCAGCAGCGTGGTGTGTGTTCACTACACTACGTGCATTTATACACGCACGCTCCACACGCCTCGTATTTTTCATCGGGTACTACATCACAATACGACGTTGTGTAGCTATTGTTATATTGGGCTTTATATGATAATTACAAGCCCAGTACAGATTAACCACCCATATTATACACTTGTATCATGAATGATAACAATGGATTGATTAATATTTTCTCTTCTAATCTTTCTTTAGTTTTTGCAGATTATTGATAACATCAAAACCACATAACCTAAAACTGTTCAGTACAAAAAGGTTTCTCCCAATGTTCTCAAAAGATGAGATTTAAATCCAAAGTTTTTAAGCGTGAAGATTGATTGCATCATTTCATGCTTTTTCTTTTAACCCTGTGGAAAACTCTCTCTTGCTTAGACCTTAAGCTTTTGTCACATTTCAGTTCTTTTATATCCTCTTAAGAAACCCCCCCTAAACTGAATTTTGACATGGATGGTCAAAATTCAGGGATTCCAGTAGATCTTGAGGAGTATTCTGTTACCAATTTCAAGAACATCGATGATTTGTCTTCTAATAGCCGCGCAGGAGTATCAAACTCTGCTACTCTACCTGCAACAAACCGTAACACAAACATTGAATTCTCCTAAAAGACAGGTAATATGAAGATAAAGGATTATATTTTTGGCTTCGTATATGACTCACCGTCGCTGAGAACCAAAACAAGGTCACTGTCGATAACAGTTGGGATCCGGTGAGCAATGGTGCAAACCGTGCAGTCTTCAAACTCGGTTCTGATTATCTTCTGGATCAGATTGTCTGTTGCTGTGTCAACTGATGCTGTTGCTTCATCAAGCACAAGTATTTTCGCTTGTTTCAGTAATGCTCGTCCAAGTGACACAAGCTGTCTCTGCCCAACACTCCAGTTATCTCCATTTTCCAGCACTATTCGATTCATGTTTTGAGTCCAAAAATCAGTAGAAAGAAGCCAAAAGACCGGAATAAAAAAAAAAAAGGAATTTTTGGTGCAAATAGTTACCTGGAGAGTCGAGTTTTAGGTCTTTTCCTCTAACAACGTCTCCAAGCTGGGATTTATCAAGCGCCTGTAAGCAAAAAGTTGAGTAAATCTCTAGAAACAAACTCCAATTCCCAGGGATTAGCATCTAAAACAGAAACAAGATAGAGTACAAAACAACATGTATATATTGATATATACCTCCCAGATTTTATCATCTGAATGTTCTTCAAGTGGGTCAAGATTCGCTCGGATTGTTCCTTCAAATAATGTAGGATCTTGAGGTATAATACCAAGGCGACTACGGAGATCATGAAGACCAATTTGAGAAATATCAATGTTGTCTATAGTAATTCTTCCAGCAGTTGGCTCAATCAACCGAAACAAAGCTTGAATCAAAGTCGACTTTCCGCTTCCCGTTCGCCCAACAATTCCAATCTTTTTTCCACCTGGAAACACACAGCTTACCCCATGGAGTACTGTTGGAAGATTCTCAGCATAACGAACCTTCAAAAAGAACGAAGGAATAAGAACACAGGGAAAGAAAGTGCAGAGAGGTAATAAAAATAGTTTTTTTTTAAATAGTACCTTAACATCAAGTAGCTCAATTGTTCCCGTTTCAGGCCAAGAGGAAGGCGGGCGGAAATCTTCAATAATTGCTGGGGCTTCTCCTAAAATCTGACTATACTGATAAATCCTTTCGATTGAGATAATTTTGTTTTCAAGCTTACAAAAGCTAAGTATCCATCGTGATAGACGTCCATTCAAGTTAAGCCCATATGTCACAGCAAGCCCTGCCATGCCTATTACAACAAAAACATCAATATTAGAAAAACAGGCTGCTCGTTGATGCTTTTTTGCTAAAGGAACTAGAGCTACTTACTTGGATCAATGGTTCCATGTGGAAAACTGACGAGTAAAACCATACAGAAAGCAAATACAAGTGTGGAAAGTAATTCCATGCGTAAACAAAGCCATTCAATAGCAGCGATACTGCAGAAGAAAGGTCGAACAAAACAATCGAGAAGATAAAGATTCCTTTTAATAAATCTTTTTTCCTGGCCAAATCCTCTTATTGTGGCAGCACCAGCAATTGATTCTCCAAAAAGATGAATTATTGGAGACTTCTGGATACTAACAATCCGAACCAATTCTCTTGAAGAAGCCATGTAATATTTCTGCATTTCATTTCAATATCGGTTAAATTATAAAAAATCTTTCAGAGTTATACAAAGGAAAATTCGAAAATAGATTTACCTGCATCCAAAAGCAAGCAACCGCTACCGGAACAACAAGAAGGAAAACTTGCCAGGTAACATTGGTCATTACAGCGACAATCCCAAAGAGTTGTATCGTTGTTGAAGCAAACCCACCGAGTCTAAAAGGAATGTCAAGATCCACAACACTTTGATCAATAGAAACCTGCACACCAATAAAATTCCCAAAATCAGAAAAGTAATACAGAAACTGTGGATTTTGGTTATAATACCACATCTACATACCCGATTCAAAATTCTTCCTGCAGGAGTGGAATCAAAGAATGACATTGGCGCTCGGAACACACTTCTGAGCATATTCAAGAACAGTTTCTGTGCAGCTGCTAGACCAAAAGTTGCAACCAGAGCAGCTCGTACAAATATGAACACAGAGCTCCCAAAAGCTAAGGCCGTATAAACGATGAGAAGCAGTGTAGGATCCACTTTAGACTGGTCACCTTCAGTTTGAGGATTCGCCCAAGCCATCCACCAATTACTAGCAATCTGAAGAAATTGGAAAGAAGCTTGTGCGAGTATAATAAGAGGAATCAGAAGCCCTTTATATGCTGCACCCATGTATGACAAGTAGACCTTCATGCTGACTTTTCCCTTTACTCTTTCCTCTTCTTGAACAAGCTGCTTTTTGCGGGAACGCTTAGCTTTCTTCTTCTTCTCTTTGATTGCCTTTAGATCTGAAGCAGATCCACCATCTTGTACTTCCTTTGCCAAAGTTTCGATATCATTTTCAAAGACATCTGACTTTGGATTATGCAAGATCAAACTATCGACAATTGGATTTTCATCAGAGTCTTCTGAGGAGGGACTTGGAATGTCCATGGCCTCGATTGCTTCATGGTGGGCAGACACTAAGGCCTTAAAATCAGTACCTGCTTGTAGCAGATCATCATATTTACCCGATTGAATAATCCTGCCTTCCTTCAGAACCTTTGAAACAACACAAATAAACATTTTTAGAGCTTGTCATAAGAAAAATAGTTTGAATACTCCTTCAACAGTTTTACCTTTCTGCAACAATAGAGACAAGTTCATCACAGCTGGTAAGCTAAACACCTATAAGAGACCCTTTAGCATTTCTAAAAGGACCAACAGTAGCCAAATAAATTACTAGTAAAACCAAGAAAAAGAGTTTCTTACCAATATTAGATCAGCTGCAGGAAGAAACTCAACTTGATGCGTCACAAAAACCACAGTTTTCTCAGCCAATGCAGATAGAATATAGTCCTGTATAGACATTAATTACCGTGTTACGCAAATGTTCAAAGTAAACATATGAAAATGTGACTTGAGGTAATAGAATTGCTTCTTACCCTAAACAAGTCAGAGCCAGTGTGTGCATCAAGAGCACTAAAAGGGTCGTCTAGTAAATATATGTCAGCATCTTGATATAATGCCCTGGCAAGTTGTACACGCTGTTTCTGACCTCCGCTGAGATTTATACCTCTCTCTCCGATAATAGTTTGGTCCCCATGTGAGAAAAGCTCTAAATCTTTCTTTAAGGAACATGCTTGTATCACATTCTTGTATTTTGCTTTCTCCATTGGACTGCCAAATAGAATGTTTTCTTCAATGTTACCAGACTGAATCCAAGCCGACTGAGACACATAACCAGTAGTACCACATATTCTAACCTATATAACAATTACCAGCAGGTGGATTAATGATGATTAAGAGAATATAAAAAAAAACTGTGGAGCAATCGAGGCACAACACCACAAATACATTAACTTACTTCACCAGAGATTTTCGGAATTTCCCCGAGGATGCAAGAGATAAAACTTGATTTTCCAGAGCCAACTGTGCCACAGACAGCCACACGCATACCCTTCTCCACTTTCATCTGAATCCCAGATAATGTCGACCTTGAAGAAAAAGGGTCCCAGCAAAACACACCATCTTTAATCTCTATGGCTATATTCGAAAGTCCACGTGGAATAACAATAGTTGCATCTTCCTGAAGCTCTTCCTCCTGCAAGAACCCAGAAATCCTATCAAGAGAAACCTTTGTCTGAGCCATCATTGATACCAGATCAGGAAAGTTCCTAAGTGGCTCCTGAAGAATTCTGAATGTCGCCAAAGCAGAAAGAACACCTCCAGCTGTAAGTTGAGTGCCTAGGAATATTGAAGTAGCGAATGTAACTGCGGCTACAAAGATCGGGGAACTCCAAAAGATGAAAGTAACAAAAGCCTGTGAATATAAGGCTTTGCGAAGCCAACCATACTCCTCTTCCCTCATTTCTTCCAATCTCACTCTATAACGATCTTCCCATGCCTGCAATTTCAGAACTCTCATGTTCCTAAGACACTCTGACGTTTTCCTCATTCTTTCATCTTTCGCAGTCATCAACTTATCTTGATAGTCTTCCTGGACCTTAGCCAATGGAATCGTGACAAGAATCGAGATTATTGTAGCAATCAATGTAGCTACAGAAGCTATGCCCACGCTTTTATATAAAATTGCAAGAGCAAGAACTATTTGCATCGGAAGCATCCAAATATCATGAAGATACCATGAGTAATCTCCTATGCGCTGGACATCGACTGCCATGTAATTGACAATTTCACCGCTCGTGTGGTTCTGCTTGGCTATACTCGAAAGTTTGAGACCTTTTCGGTATACCATTGCTGTTAGAGCTGATCTAACATGCATCCCTAAGATATCAACACCCATATACCATTGGCGGGTGGTGACTGTCTCTATAAGCTTGGACGTAAAGAATATCCCAGCGAGAACATATCCTTCATGAGGGAAAATCTCCTTACCTCCAAGATAATCAACAAAGTAGCTGATCAAGTAAGGACCCACATAAGACACGAGAGTATTCAACCCAGCAAAGACAGCATTGCAAGCTGCTTCTTTCCAAAATGATTTCAGAATCGCACGAGCTAATGAAGGAGGCTTTGAAGGATTCTCAGATTTTGATCTCTTCCAATTCGACTTCAAGACCTTGTAACTTGACTTGGCTCTATCTTTTGGTGCAAGAAGCGGTATATCCTTAAGCTCAAGCGGTCTTTTTGAACCGGCCGAGAGAAGTGGATCCAACCAAGAAAGCGTGATTAGGCTAACTAGTCCAGCACTACTATATGGAGTAACTTTAAGACAAGCTGCCTCTTCCTCTACAAGCAAAGGCTCTTGAAGATCAGAAGAGCTTCGGCGAAGTTGAATACCAGAAATGCCTCTCAACGCCACAAAGCAAAGAAACCCAAGAGCAGGTGTAACAACTAAATTGGCTACAACATGAGAAGAACATCCGCTCCAACCTTCAATCGCTAGCCTTCTTCCGTCCACATACATAGTACACAAACAAATCGAAAACGCCAAGAACCACCATACCCTCACCAAGAAGGGTAACTTCTCTGATGACTTGTATTTCAAATGAAGAACTAAGAAGCTAAGAACAAACCAAGCTAAACCCTGAGCAGCTGGAAAGCAAAGAACAAACCAGTCACTGACTTCTCTTATAACCTTAATCCCATCAAAACCTAACACCAAAACTTGCACGCCTAATACATATAAGCAGCAGAGCAAAGACAGTTTAAACCCAAACCCAACAGTAACATCGTTAATCTCTCTTTCCGGGCTACCATTAGAAGCTGAAACCGTATCGTCCTTAGAGAGCCTATCTCTGCCTCTTCTCACGCAGACGAGAATCTGCCTCGCAGAGACAGCAAATAGAAACACAAGAAAAAGTAGGAGGTTGATGAAGACAGAACAGAGTTCCAATACTGGTAAATGCGCTCCAAAGATCAACGAGATCTCATTAAAATCCATGATCGAAAAGATTTGTGAGAGAGAGTTTGTTCAAGATCAACAAGCGGCGGATTCTTCGAGCTAAAACAAGCATCTCATTACATACCAAAACCGTAGCTGCAAAAACAAACGAGAGGCGATGAATCTTATTCTCAAACAAAGTGTATTGACACATTGCAAATCAAAACAAATTGAGTTTCTGTGCATAACCCAACACGTAGAAGCGATCACAGAGATACAAAAAAAAAAAAACAACAAACAAACAAACAAACAAAAAGGAAAAACAAACACACCAGCTTTTGGTAGATCAAAATCGATAGGTCCCAGAGAAGAGACAGAGAGAGAGAGAGAGAGAAGAAACAAATCAGCTGAAAGCAGACGTCACTTGAGAGCAATCGAGAATCCGTGAGAGAAAGAGAGAGACGAAGAAGCAGAGAAGATCTCTCTTCGCTTATATTAACCCCCCAAAAAAAAAAAGCCAAAAGAGATAATCTTGTCTTCTCTTTCTCTCTAATCCCTTCTTTTGCCAAAGAAAAATAAAAATGCAAAATTTATGGGTCGATTTCGATTTCGAGATGGTGTGTGTTTGTGTATAATAGTGGAATTTTAATAAAGGTGCTTCCTTTCGGCCTTTTTCGTTGGACTTACTGTAGTAGTGTGACAAAGCCGTAAGCTTTTTGGGTGCTCACGATGCTTGACGTCGATGCGTCAATGTGAGTGCGTCAATGTGAGTGCGTCCAATGTGACCTTTTTTTGGTTTTCAATCGTCTTTATGATCATATTATTGACCACATATATAATTCAATAAAAGCGCCTATCATTACTAATCTTTAACCATACTAAGCAATGAATCATATTCCGCTCTTTACGTTTTTATTCTCTCCATTTTTCACATGTTTAAATTTTATGAAATTGCCTACCATTCAGAAAAGTAGTTAGATATATAGTACATTTTCGTTTCAAATTTTATATTTAGCTACAAAAAGTAATGAGTTTGCGAGATGGAACACTTTTGTGAAATTAAATTACAAGTTGTTTCTAAAATGGATGGATCTAATGAAAATTCTTTAACAACAAAATGGTTGGATCTAAAACTCTGGGATACGATGGAGGAGGAACCTTATACGGTCCACGGAATATTCTTCCTACACGTGAGTATTATGTGTTGTCTACAAACTACAAGACTGCAGTATTAATATATAGATGTCGGTTATTGCCGGTCTATTTTACAAAATATATTACTATTACTTAACTTTATCAATTCATATGGATTTCGTGCGGTACATATGAGATGTATATGTTATTTGAGCTTTTTTAATTCATTTGTAAAAGGTGGAGATGTATACGTTATCGTTTCGATATACAAGAAAGCAAACCAATCTTACATCTCTGCACCAAACAATGAGACAACTGAGTGTCAACTTGAATTATAATAATAGGAATAACTTAAGAGAATGAAAATGGCTTTATATATAGTCCAAAGATCCAAACGAGTACTAATTTTAACCATAAATTCAAATTCAATATGTTTAAATTTAACAGTGTAAAACATATATATATCCACCAAATTAACCGTACATTGTAATATCATTTCATGATCTGTTAATGTATTCGTAAGTCATATTCTCCATGCACTCTTGCCCAAGTGAGAGTGTGAGATTATTCAGATGAAATGGTGGACCTTAATTAATTAGAATATAAACTAATATTAGGTTTGCAAACAACAAGCGCAACTATAAGACCATAGATTTACAGAAAATGATTTTTTATTCTTGCCCGTATGTTTGTTTGTTTAGACAAGATTCAATGTGCAGATGACGACTTACGATACATGCCATGCATCTTACGTGGCATACCATTTTCTAATATATGATTAAGGTCAATTATTGCTGACTATACATTAAAAAACTATGTACGTGATGAAGATGTCATTTTATACATGATTAATATATTACTGTTGGGATACTACACGATACTAGGCCTGGACGTTCGGGTACCTATTCAAATATTGGTTCGGATTTGGTTCGAGTTTTTCGGGTTTTTAGATTTTCGGATTTAGATTTTTAGGACCCATTCAGATATTTTATATGTTCGAATCGGGATCGGATTCGGTTCAAATTATTTTAGTTCGGGTTCGGATATTCGAAATATCGGAAATATCTAAAAATTAGTTAGATTTGAAAAAATAATTGTTACATTTTGATAAACATAACTAATTTTTTTTAGATATATCGGTTATTTTGAGTATTTTAGTTATTTTGATCTAAAAGTAATTGACATTTTTTATTTATAATTATGTTTTGGGTTCGGTTAGAACTACCCAAGAGTATCTAAAACTATTCAAAATTATCTGAATTACTCGAAAACTCCGGTAAAAAAAAACTCAAACTATTTAAAAGTATTCGAATTAATCAAAAATATCAGTAATAAAACTACTCAAACTATTTAAAATATTCAAAATTTAATAAAATATCATAAAACTAAGTAGAAAGAATTAATGGGCTTGTTAGATTCAGATTTTTTCGGATACCTGTTCGGATTCGAGTTTCAAATCGGATTTTTTCGGGTACCCGAAATTTCGCCTTCTAAAACCCGTTCGGATATTTTTAAAATTTAAATTCGGATTCGGATCGGATATTTCAAGTCGGGTTCAGATCTTTAGATCCGGGATTTTGCCCAATCCTACACGGTACGTTAAACATTTCTAGTTCACAATGAGGATTAACTACACGTTCTTCCGCATATGGTTTTTTCAAATATATAGAACGAATCCTCCCTTTTACTCACTTAATTTTCACGAATAACAATCATTTCAACGATAATGGATGTAAGTATGTAACTTGTAAGAGTTAAGACGATGATGTAACAATCTAGAAGCCATGATAATGTATTATAATTTTAAACAGAAATAATGACAATTTTAATATAGTTGTTGCTGCAAAGTTTTGTCATTTGCGTTTGTTTGGTATCGTCATGGCTTTGTTCAAACCATTTTATACCACTTTCAGTACATGCCAGCTCACTTTCCATTATCTTTCGTTTTTTATCGTTTATTATTTCTTTATGCATAAAAACAAATCCTAATAATTAAAAGTAGCTTTTCTTAGATGAAAAAAATAGTATGTTGCTCAATTCATGAACACTGTATATGAACCAAATGTCGCTTACGTACGCAAATTGTTCATTTGAGGACAAACACCAACATCAAAAAAAGTGAAAAACCGGTTGTCGATTAAGTAAATTGAAAACTTAAAGTTGGTAAAATTTTCGGTTCTAACCTTATGGTAACGTGCATAATGATAGTGGTGGTCCTTAACAAAAAAAAAAAGAATAATGATAGTGTTGGAATGTAAAATTATATCTAACACATTGCTCTCACGTGTTATTATTTTGATGTGTCGATATGACCTAAGAAACCTCTCTGTATTGTGCCTAACACAGACATTGGAATGTTAATAAATCTAATCGGAATGTTAACACAGACTTTGGAATATGTCTATGACCTAAAAATATGCAGTTCTCGCAAGTCTATCAATCTATTGATGATTTAATATCAACCCAACAGTTTTAATTCGTATCGATAGTTGGTACGGTGATTGGTGATGTGAATTTAATAATTTGTACTGGTCCAGATTTTCTTCATTGTACGGGCCAAGTTAGGCCCATTTAAGGGCCCACCTTCTTAAATTCAACGATGGTAATAGAAAGTTCTATGACTTGTTGTTTTCTTTGTCACCGACCTTTGCACTGTTCCGCTCACCTTGAGACACCGATGAAATTTCACACTTTTTTGTTACTTAACTAGCTATTTCAAAATATAATGAATTTTGTAATCTTTAACAAAAAGATGATTAAAATTTATAATTTACTCTAAATTATATAACTATAACATACTTTTCTGCTGTTCTTGAATTGTTTCCATTTTATTCTTATAGATCTTTATATTGATAATTTTGTTTTATTTAACATAATCGAGATTATTGTATAGTTAATATGTTATACCAAATGATTAAATGAACAATTTCTGGTATATTCGGACAAAAATAACAATTTTAATAATATATTGGACTAATTTAAATTTGGATAAACGATACAACCATAATGCTAACATTAAGGTTGGACAAAAAAACTGGATTTGAAAACTCGATCCAGAACAGATCCCAAAAAACCGGATTTGATAGAGTATTAGGTATGACCAATTATTCTATTGGATCCTATGTAGTCTTATCCGTAGGTATCGGGTAATACCCGAAACCAATCCAATATCCGAACGGATACTCGAATACCCGAACATATAATTAAATATCTAAAATATTAATTATATTTAATTTTAATATAATATAATTATCCAAAATTACAATTATAAATCATAATATATCGATTAGTCTTAAATCTAAATACCCAAAACAATCAAAATATCCAAAAATTATTTGTTATATTTGTCAAAATTTAGCCAAATTTATTTAAATATAACCAAATTTATTTAAATTTAACCAATTTTTAAGGAGTTTTTTCGGGTATTCGTTATTTTAGATACAGCGTACCCAAACCGATAGAGTATCTATTTTTTCGGGTATTTATAGAATCTTGAAATTTGTATCTGAATCGATCTGAATCCGACATAACTCGAACCGAACCGAAACTGAATGTTTATAATTATCATACTGGTATCAAATTCATAAATTCAAAAACCCCAACCAAAAGATACATGTCCTCGGATTCATTATTTTGTAAGCGCATAACACTCATTTAAATGGGGATTAATTTGGCCCATAATGCTCTCGGCCCACAAAGATGATTACGGTCGAACCGGAACGATAGGAATGGACCGGTATTCTGTTGAACGATAGGAATAAACCGGTTTATCCCTCTCCCTCCAAGTACAAAGAACTCGAAGCTTCTTCTCCTACTCCCGTCTTCGTCTAGGTTAATCGAATATTCGAGTGTTGCGTTCTATCTTTCTGCTGCGAATCAATGGCGCTATGGATGGACGCTGGGTCGGAGCCTATGACGGAGAGCGAAAAAGCTGATCTTGAAGCTATCTCTGCTCTCAAAGAAGCCGCCGCCATCGAATTCAAAGTACTCACTCTCTCTCTCTCCCCTTCTATTTGGCGCTGAACCTCCTAATTCGATGCTTCTTCCCAATAATTACTCCTTTGTTAACTGAGATATTGTGGTTTGATTTGATGTTTAATGTAGTTGAATTCCAATTTATGCGTATTTGATTTCATTCCTTTGCTGATGCACATCACTCGGAACGTCTTGTTCAAACACAGGAACAGGGCAATGAATGTGTGAGGAAAGGGAAAAAGCATTACTCTGAGGCGATTGATTGTTACACGAAAGCCATTAATCAGGGAGTTCTAAGTGACTCGGAGACCTCAATTTTGTTCTCGAATCGAGCTCATGTTAATCTACTATTAGGAAATTATCGGCGTGCCCTCACGGATGCTGAGGAATCAATGAGGCTAAGTCCGGATAATGTTAAGGTAACCACAACCTTTAAAATAAAATAAAAACATTTCTCTTTGATTTAGTAGTAGCGTTTTGGTCGTTTCCCTGACGGGTTTCAGTGCTTTCAAAGGCGGTGTATCGAGCTGCAAAGGCATCAATGTCATTGGATTTGCTAGACGAAGCCAAATCTTATTGTGAAAAGGGAATCGAGAATGATCCGAGTAACGAGGACCTGAAGAAGCTTCTAAAACAGGTGAATTCAAAGAAGCAAGAGAAAGAACAACATGAGGCTGAAGTCTCAAGGGCTGTGGTGGAAGCCAAGGTTTGATTTACATGAAAATCAAGATTCAATACATAAGAAGCCATATAACCATTAGCATTTGTTTGATTCAGTTTTCCTTGGTTTCGCTGCAGGCTTGTCTCTCTGCGATCGAGAACAGAGGCCTGAAGATTGGCACAGCAATGTACCGAGAACTCACGGGTTTAAAGAAGCCAATGTTAGATAAAAACAACATCCTTCATTGGCCTGTCCTGCTTCTTTACGCTGAGGCCATGACAAGTGACTTTGTTGAGGACTTCTGTGAAACAGACATGTTTGCAACTCATCTTGATATGATATCCTTTTTCCAATTTCCATTTCTTTTCTTATTCTTGCATCTCTTTTCGATAACCTCTACCGGCTACCTCTGCTCAATGCATTTTTTGTCCCTCCTTAGTGCTCTAAACATGTTTTCAGAGGACAGCCCACCGCTGCCATGGGATAAAAATAACGACTACTCACGCGAGGTTATTGAGCTATACTACGAGGTAATCAATTACTCCTACTCCACCCACAAATCATTCCTGTATAACAAACTCTTGTTTAAGGTTTTCCTGCGCTATGTAACAACTGTATTTGCAGTTAAAATATTTCAAATTTTGTGTTTAATGTCCACATCTCAATTCTTACATATGGCTTTCGTTTTAACCACTGAGATTTCCAAGAGAGTCTGTTTCTTGTATGCATGATCTAATTCAACATCTCCATTGAAAAGTGACAAACACTGTAGACTAAAGTGTGTTATATGAAGCACTTGTAGTAACATCAGGGACCTTCTCTTCTCTAGGCGAGTTCAGGAACTCCACTGCCTAGGAGTAGAGTTCTCCAGTATCTTCTAGAAGGTACGAAAGGTTCTCAAGCTGAAACTACCGGTGAAGAGGATACAAGCGTAACCAAAACACCCTCGTACCGTAAGAATCCTAAACGTATGATAAGATATGCACTTTGCATTGTCAGTCGCTTTATATAACATATTTTCCTTGAATTGGGGCAAAAGTGAAAGGTTCGTCGGGTATGGTTAAAGTGAACGAGAGAAGAACATTGCATGACGTGTTGAAAGAACTAAAGTTTGTCATCCCTGAGATTCCAGGTTTGTTTGTACTATCACATTGGTGTCCGTTTTCTGACGTTGCTACCGACTTCATTGATGTCTCTCTCCTTGTGTTTTGGGTTTTCTTTGGTTACAGTCTTCTACATCGTATCAAAGAGGTCCAAATTCTACAAGGACTTTATCGCGGGGAAATGGAGTCCACCAAGTTAAAGAATTGAGTTATAGAGGGCATAGCATTAGGATTTCGCATCAAAATACAGTTTAGATATTTATGTTTTGAAGAAATTTTCGAACTTGTGTAAAAGTGGTGAACTTTAACTTTTTGAAGCTTTTGTTAATCGCTTGTCATAATCTATTGTTTCTATTTTAGAAATCAACCGATAATGGATAACAGATTCAGAAAATGCTTCCCTTCAAAACCCAAATCAGTTCTCATTCTCAACGAAGGGACTTAATTAGGCCCGGCCAAGGTGACAATTATGCATCAGATTAAACGTCTTGATGAGAATCGGTACTAATCTAGTTAAGGGAAGAAAAAGCAAAGGGGAAAAGGAAATCTTACAGAGGAAAAAACGTGGTTACAAACTTAGTTACAAGCTACAACAACAAAAAAACATACCTTTTTTTTTTTACATTTTTCTGCAGTCTTTTTTAAACAACAGACTCAGAAACCTGCGTCATTTTTTTGGTTTTTTTTTAAGAAAAGAAGAGGTCGCAAATTGGAGAGAGGCCATGCCCAACCTGCGACCCTCTACAACAGTATATAAGAAAAAAAAGAGATACCACCAACTTGTGAATGGAAAAAAGCTTCTCAGGTTTCGAATCTCACAGCTGGTAGGACAACTAAAAGCACAGCGAGGAAGCGGGATGGGAGGAATTACCCGAAAAGAAACAGAAGAAGATAAATAAGCCCGCAATGCAAGATCTGTCTTTGAGAGTGTGTGTGTATAGAACGGTTGAGACCCGAATTCTTCTCTGTCTAGCATTCTAATGCATAGGTCTGCACCTGTGGTTCATATTTTTCACAAGGATGGAAATCGGAATAATCATATGTTAGTTCGAACAGATTTGTTTGCCTTCATTCATTTTCTTTTAAAATTAATCCAAGAAGATTAACCTTGTCAATAATTCTACCTCGGCCAGGTTCTCATCCGGAGAGCTATTAGGTGCAGTGAGGTTGGACGCAGCAGCTGTGTTGTACCGGAAGATCCTTAGTTTTCCCTCCTGAGATAAATATTGAGCAAATATGAGTACAAGTAAAGGTTGTAGCGCTGAGAAGAATTTCACATTATGATTTTACGTTATTTACCTTTGTTCCATAGACGAGACCTCCCCCAGGAGAAGGATGAAAGCAAGCAACATTAACTTCATCCTCTGAGCTTGGGAGTACTCTCACCAGTTCCATATCTGAAACTCTGTAAATCTGATGGAATAGAAAAAGATAAAAACAGTCTAACTCTTTTCTGATATTTCAAAGTGTATATAGTTAATGATATGAAATGGGATCTGCTATTTTTTTCCGTTGGCCTAGAGATTCATAGCTACTGGAGCATAGACGTTACCTCCAACACTGTGAAAAAATGTGATGTTGTTTCTCCATCACTCACAATGCTCTTCAAAAGAGAACCATGACGCCGACCATATGCGAGCAATATGTGCTCGGAGGTTGGTGAGAACTGCACGGAATTTTTTGATCATAAAGTATTTCATCACAATAATACAAATTAGTGAACAACTTTATTAGTGGTGATAATCTCAAGGACCTATGCAATTATGACGTACTTAAACAACCTTGAACAATGTTTAAATCCAGAAGAAGTTGCACCTGAAACTTATGTCTAACAAATATATCCAATCCAATAATTCCCTAAAAGTGGCTAACCTGGATAGAGGTCAAGCAATGTGCAGCCCTAATTGCCCGTGACACAAGTACTGAACCAAATCTGTAGACATACATAAGAGACTTTCTCTTCAGTGTTCTGCTCTGTGCTGTGTATAATTTTGAAAAAGGTAATAAGTAAGACAAGAAAAACAAATTGGAAGCAGCACTTACGATTCCCTTTCGAGAGAATACACACGAAGTTCATACATGACTTGATGTGCTGTGACTGGATGTCGAGTAGGGGAAGTTGCAAGCCCCGAATCTTGTTGAACCAGTGTTTGCAAACCAGGATCTGTTTCAGCATGAGGAATAACACATGCAACACATGCTGCTAAATATCTCCCACATGGCGAAAAATGAGCTCCCATCTCACTGCAAAGATAAACACACATCATGTATCTCCATCAAAAAGAGAAACATAGCATCATGATCATCTAAGTGTACCACAACAATATTAAGGAGATAATTTACCTGCAAAGAACAGCATGATGTATTGTTATTCGACATGTGTCAGACTTCAGTATTGCACATGGGTCTTTGATGTCATGTGACCACACTCTCAGTTTGACAGTACAAGGCAACTCTGCAGCAGCAATTGAAGTAGCCAGTTCAGACGGAATTCTGTTTACCACAGGTTGAGCATCAGTTCTTTCATGTTGAGTGTTGCGAGAGGAAAGACCTTCTGCTAAACCAGATCCTGCAAAGCGGGACTGTGGAATTCGGTCCCGGGAGTCACCTCTTGCAGAAACCCCATATAAGTTAACACCACCAGGAATTTCTAATGAAGCTACTGCAGCCTCTAGACTGGCTGTGGATGAATGAGATGCTGAAAACAAGCCCGTATAAGGAGTTGAGTTGACATGACCACTACTAGCACCAGGAAGAACCACTGAATTAGCACCAGCTTGGCTTTGAGCCATCAACCACCCTTGTAGAAAAGGTAACTCCCAGGAACCTCTGTCTCTAAAGTGAAACAACTGCTGAAGTTGTCCAAACTCGAGTAAATCTGATTGACTTGAAACTTGACCAGGAACTCTGTTTCTTCCAACAGGTTGAGCTTCATCTACATCCATGGCATCAACTGCAGTGGTAGAATTTCTAACTCCCGCTTGGGCAGCAAATGTGCTGCTAGCAGAGTTTTCTGGGACATGATAGGAACCAGAAAGATCACCAGACATAGCCATGGGAGGAGGAGAAGGTGAAATTGTTCTGCTGCCAAGTTCTACAGAACTTTGATTACTCTGAAACCTCGTTTGTGCACTCATTGGACCAGTAGTACCAGTAGAATATTGTATTCGTGGATCATCAGCAGAATATGAAGGCAAGAGCAAGTATGGTAATGGCACAAGTGGCAGTTCGGCTGCCAAACTAGTTCGACTACCACTTTGTGTGTTGGTGAAGAAAATAGCAGGGGGCGGATATCGCAAATAACCCGGAGATGTTGCTCTTGTCATTGCGGAATCTGATGAATCAATGTCAGTCACCTGCCATTTTGTAGTTAATACAGTAAGCCCACAAAGTGGCAGAACAATAACCCAATCTTCAATATGTAGCTCACCTCTGCAGTCAAGAGAAGAGGAACCCCATGTGGATGAAAGTGTACAGCTCTCAGGGAACGCCTTGTCTTCAATACAATTGCTGGTGAGGAATCCTCCCCTATCTTATTATAATGCCATATGTGCAACTTCAGAAAAGAAAAAAGCATTCATCAAACTTTAAGAGACCTTTAGATCTGATAATTTATTCTAAAAGGCTTAGCGCCTGCAACTAGCTAGCGTTTCATGAGAGAATTAAAAGGGAATAAGATACCTTATGACCAGATGCAACAGCAAGTAATTCACCTTCAGCGTGGAAAGCAATAGAAGCAATAGGTCGATCTATTTAGGGAGGAGAGGAAGAGGACAGGAGTAAATTATATGAAAAAGTAGAAGCGGGAAAAAAACAAAGTAATATACTGCCTAGCACTTACAGAAATCATGAGTTCTAATACATTCTCCAGTTTTTGCATTCCATAAGCGCACCTCATGATCTAAACTTCCACTAGCAACTATTTCTGAGTGGCGCGGGTGGAATCTGACCTGTAGAGAACTCAATAACATTAGATATGTAGGCAGTGGGTATAACTCATAGCAAATTATCTTTTCAAGCAAACCAAAATCAAGTTAATTCATAGCAAATTGCCTAACATGCTACACCAAAACAAAATATAACAAAGTTGACACAAATCATCCAACCTACAAAACTAATGGCAAAGATAACCACCAGATTTCATTTCAATGAGATAAGATTGGGAAATCTTAAGTAACCATGGTAAATCATAGAGTCAATGAAGTTAGGAGAAACAGGATAGCATTCTCTGACTCACCACCCAGGGTGTCCTCCGATGGCCAGTCAAAACTTTTAAGCATTTTCCTGTCTCACAATCAATAATCTTTACAGTGTGGTCACCACTACAAGATAGAATATACAAGTAAATCTTATTAGCAAACGGAAAATATTAAATAGAATATACAAGTAAATCTTATTAGCAAACGGAAAATATTAACTTACAACAAATACGACTCATAATACTTACTGTGTAGAAGCAAGAGTTGTTCCATCAGAACTAAAAGCTGCTGCAATAGTTGACCTTGGAGGAGGTACAAGAGGACAGTATTTAGCAGATAAATGTTGCAATGACTCTGCCTCGACCCTGCATATAAGGAATGCAGTTTACATTCAGAAGCCCGAAAGGGGTAGGGATCACATTAATTCATCTTCACAGAAGATACATCAGTAACGTAAAAAAGGAGCGAATAAGTGATAAATGCAAGGTACCATGAAATAAGATTATGTCCCAGCTCACTCGCTGAATCGCTACTGGTTCCACACGACGAATCAGCATCCCATCTGCTTTCACCCCACCGTTTCCTTGGCACAAACTTGGTTTTGGGTGAAATTTCCCTCTGGACCAGCAACTTGAAGACGCTCAAACACCTGAATAATCATTACCCAAACCATGTTAAGAATGATCCAGTCAGATCAGCAGCTGATAGAAATAGTCTGGGCACCGCAAAACATGAAATTTTAGGCTGCAAGTAAGAATTCAACATTCATTTCCAACTTATACAGTTGTCTTAACTGCTAAAACTAGTCCAGATTCACCAAATCAGTATAATTGTCCTTTTCAACATGATTAGCGTGAAAAAACTCTATACTACATGAGATCTATCAGTTCAAAAATACTTGTATAGCCCTCGTAAGACAAGATTCAGAAACTAGTAGTCGAATTATCAACGATCCCCTAAGACAAGCCTTCTAAAATTATTTGATCTAACGCTGGATCTCTTAAGTAGTTTCGAGTTTCTGTAATTCAGAGGTATCAAAGGGTTCTACTAATACAATTTCATAACTCAATAAGCAAGTCCTAACCTCTGGCGATGGACATTAGCCACTGGTTTTGGTGACGGTATCATGGACCGAGGAGAAGGTTGATCGTGTGACCAGATAGATTCCGTCATCTCTAAAGCCGAAATTCATATCAATACCCCAGTTGACAGAGAATCCATAGATGCGGCCAAAACAAGGGACGAAAACCCTAACAAGACGATCTTCGTTGAAAACAAGACCAAATCGCCGATCTAATCTTCCCGAATTTCCTCGCCGGCGGCTCCGTCCTCGAGATGGGTCGAATTTTTATTCGATGAAAGAGCGACGACGAAGAAACCTAAAAGGAGAAACAGGAGGAGGCCATAGCTGAAGAAGGTCTGCGATACAGTAAAAAGGATCTCCTTTTGTTTCTCTCTAATTGAAATGCCCCCTGTTCTTGATTATCTCAACACATTCTTTAGAATTTTACGATATACCCTTGTATTTTCTATTATTTTGAAATGCTACCCTGATAATAATTAGAGACCTTATTTGTAAGTAATCCTGATCATTCCTCGATCGAACCAAATCTCTCGGATGGAGCAACGGACATATTCCTATTTAGATAAAGATTAAATTATAATTACTTTATGAACAAAAATGATTCAAAAGAGATCAAAATCAAAACTACAGACTGTTAAATTATGTTAATCGTTATTTATAAAACAAGAAGTTTGTTTGGTTATGATAATTAGTATCTACATCCTGCACAAGATTTCTTAATTTGGCTGAAGAATGGATATGGAGCTATTAAATCGCAATTAATTAAATGTTGGCAATTTCTCAAATTTTAGATAATCAATAGGGGTATTTATTGAATTATGTCTTATGTCTATATTGTTTTCCACACTTAATATTAAAAAGTTCTTCACGCGGGACCAATAAAGAAAACTACAAGCAGTTAGTAAACTTTTGTGGTGAAACAGCAAAGCATCCTAATCATTAACACGACAGGTTGGTACAATGCCTAAACCGGTTAGGTTTTTACTTCATATGTTTCAAACACCAGTTACCTAACCCAAAAACAAGTTAAATACATTGAACCAATATATAAGCGTACTAAAAACTAAAGTCACTTCAAGCAATAGCCTAAAACCTCGTTAATACCCTTGACATGTTCTAAAGCAAGCTATCGGCTCTAGACGGCAACCGCCTAAAGAAGCTAAGCCCTCGCGACGGCAGTTTCCTCCTAAACCGAGGTGGTCTCAGATAATACAAACCGAAGACAGCCACAGTCAACTTAACCGGCACGGCGTAAAACCCAACCGCCGCGAATAAACAAAACACCAAGAAGAGAAAAGTAGCACGCGGATCACGCCAGCTCAGCAACGCTTGTACCCTCTCTCCCTGACTTGCCATGTCACCAACCACTGTCTGAACCCTCCCTGCGATGCTCCTAACTCGATCGTATCTCATTCTCACAACATCGAATCCTCTGCTCGTGGGAAACGTGTCAAACTCTTCGTCAAGCTCGTCGGGAAACACAGTCTCCGCGTGTGAGATACGCGCGTCCATGTGCGGTGGATTTCTAGGCCGCCGCCTGAAACGCCAAACGCCAACCGCAGCCGCGTAAAGAAACAAACACGGCAATAGAAGCTCCGGAAACAAAACCATACACATGAAAGCCAAAACAAAAACCGTCGAGTAAACTGGTTTGGTCCAACTTCTCATAACTTCGACCAATTTAGCAACCGCAACCATACCAGAAATCACATTAACCATCCGAAAAAAGTTAGCTTTGCTTCTTCTCATACTCCAAACATGGAAATCGTGATCGAGCATATATTCCACAACCTCACGACCCAAAGGCGGCTCAGCTCTACTCAGCCTGGCCGCAACCGCGTTTAGCGTCTGATACCGCAAACGCTCAAGCATATGGACACCCAATGGCTGAGTATAATGCATCTTCGGAAGCAACGGTAATGTATACATCTGAAGCATGTTAGCAACATTACCGCACGATAATCTTACCGCTAAATGAAGCTCACCGGTTTTCTTCACTCCAGTAGCGTGCAACACAATCAGTGGATACGAATGCGTGTAAACTCGTCCTGTCTCTAGCGTAGACAGCCTAATCCGAACCTTCCCAATCCGTGCATCGCGCGAGTTATTATTGTTCCCGTCAACACGTGCGTTATCGAACACACCGACGGTTACAACTGTGCACGGGTCGTATACTTCCCAAGTATACTGCTCGTTCCACTTGGGACAAAGACTATCCACAACGGTTCTGGTTCTGACCCATTTAGGCCCGTACTTAGAAACGCAGTACGAGTCCGCAGTTCCACCGCATTTCCCGTCCCTAACCTTCATCGGCATCAAACCTGTCGCACTAAGAATTCCAATCTCTAAAAGCCCAACTTGCGGTTTCCAGAGTTCTTTCGCGGTCGGTCTAACATCGCTGCTATACATTGTTGCCTCATCCAAAACATGATAGCCACCGTCTAGTGACAATCTAAGATGAATCCTCGAACCAAACCGGTTGTTGTTGTTACCGCTATCCAAGCTAAACCATCTCGAACCAACTGGTGTATCTCCGGTTCGTCTCTCAACAGCGGAAACCGGAATCTGAACCCTCCCAATAGCCACGTCGTTTTGTCCTCCCATTACACCACCACCAAGACGATCCTCTACAACAACAGTAATGCAATCCTCAAACGGCTCTGCAACTACAAACATCAAATCCTCGTTCCAATACGGATTTGAAAAGCTCCGTGTAGGGCTTGCAGATGAGATTGCAGTGCGCAGAATCTGATTACCGACTTGTAGCTTCGCCGAAAGCTCTGGAAACCTCATGTGACCTGATCCTTTGTCCATAATTGCAACATCCTGAGCTTCTATAACTGAAACCCTAAGGTACCATAGCTTAGGAGACAAGTAAACCTTTGATTTGATCGATGAGAGTCCTTCAATGTGAACATTTCCAGCCTTTGAATGCCACGCCTCAGCGAAAGCCTCATCAGCTTGAGTCCCGACCCACACCGAAACCATAAGCTCTCCACTGCATCTACCTCCGTTTCTACTCTCTATCTTGTACCATTGCGGAGCTAACGGACTATCCGGAGGAACGCGGGTTGGGATTTCGCTTAAATCAAACCAGACCCGACCCGTATACTCCTCTTTGTTACCTTCTTTGACGAAAATCTCAACTACGGATGATTGAATGCTTTCTTTGGAAAAGGCAAAGACTTGATTCCACTCGGGGTTACTCGAATTCGAACTCACCTTTTTAGTAACTCCCCTGTAATTACCCAATTTCACTTCCGACACGACCTCGCCGGATACCGACAAGTCCTTAGCTTTCACGATTCTTACATAAAGGTACTGCATTTGCTCTACGAGATCATAAGTCGAGCTTGTTTTATCCTTGTGACTACTCAAACCGCCAACGCCACTACTACTTCCTCCAAGACGAGGCTTTGTCTCTTTAAGCGAAAACTCACTCGACCCGTTTGCGTAAATTACAGGTCCGGGTCCGGGTCCGGGCATTGGACCGGGAAGAGCGGTTATCACAATAGGCTTTATCTCACCTTGGTTTGGATAAAACGGTAACATCCTCTGTCCTTGACCGTTCTGCTGATTCTGTTGTTGGTTTCCTCTGTTGTGATTGTGAAGAGCAATCTGTTGCTGTTGTTGTTGTTGTTGAATCGCCATGGAAGAGCTCAAGTTCTGTACTTTCTTGCTCTTCTTTGAACCACCCGACCCGCTAACCCGACGGACATTCTCACCGTTCTCCGCCGTTGTGGTAGTAATGTAGTGTTTGACGCTGATTTCTCCACGCACGGACGAGAAAAGGCTTCTCTTTTCAAGAGTGTAGAGCTGAACCACAGACTCTCCTTCTCTTCCAACGCTGGAACCCAAAACCCTAACCTTTCCCAGGAAGTTTCTGCTGTTTGCGGAACGCTTCTCGTTGTAAACACTGATTTCTAGGGTTTTATATCTGAGGTCATTGACGCCGATGACAGGGAAGACGAGCTTCTCGTTCCAGATTGGGTTTAAGTCTTTGGGTTTGACCTTGGTTCGGAGACGTTGGTTCTCGAACTCCACTTCCACAAAAGGAGACGAAGATCCTTCTCCATCTTTTGGCATGAGATTGTGTGCTCCCACTACCTCCACCACGAGGTTCTCGTTGCCGGTGCCGGTTTTAGCTTCAGTCATTACCGGTTAGAAACAAATAGATAGCAACAACAATGGAGAAAAGAGAAAGTAGAAGATGGAGAATAACTTGACAAAGAAAGAGAGATTGAAAGCACAAGGAAAGCGAAAAGACAGTGAGTAGAGAGGAGGGAGATAGAGTAAAAAGAGTCTCTGAAGATACAGACATCAACAAGAGTGAAGCGTGCCAAGGAGAGAATCTGGATTTTGTAATTTTTACAATATTAAACTGATTTTCAGATATTTCTCAATTTAAAATGAATTTTTCATCACGGTTTTGAATAGGTTGAGTTTGTATATTTTTACAATAAAAAATAAGAATTTTACCTTGGCGAAAATAAAATTGATGTACCAACGACACCTTTTTAAGAGTAGAACAGAACAATAAGGAAGGGAACTTGGGAGAAAGGGACATAACAAACAGCCTCGAGCTTCACCCTCGCTGGTCGCGCGTGGATTAACGTCGTCTCTCAACCAATGACATGGCTCTGTTCTGCACTTACCGTATGCTTTTTGCTTTCCTCCTGATCCAGTAGGACCCACTTTATTTTCTCTATTATATAAAATCGTGAGGAAATAATTAAAAACGAAAGAGACATTTTTATAAACGTGGGTTCACGCGCTGAGTTTAACGCGTGAGTAATGGTGGAAAGAAGAGAGGCTCAATCCTCGTGGCGGGTCAAACCTCAAAGGTCTATGGAACAGCAATTTGTCTCAAAAGAGTATTTGTCAGAATACTATGCATTAATTGTGATATAATATTGGTTCTTATATTTTGACATTCTTCAGGATTTTTAAAATAAATAAAAATTAGCTTACTTTTCATGATAAGTGTTTAAGTGGGGCATTTTTAGATTTTTATTGTTACCATAAATTATTATTTTAGGGCGTAGCATTTTATTGAATATCATCCCTTTTACTTTCCACGAGCATAGAAAAGGTTTGGACTTGAGTTTTGGAGGTTTGTCCTTATGTACATAACGTTCTTCTTGTTTTTTAGAGTTCCCAGAAAATCAATATATGTATTCCGCATTTATTTTTATTTTTTTTTCTTTTGTGACACTTGTGTTTTCATGGGTAATATAAGTCTTGCTTCTTTCTTTAATTTTCTTCTGCAGACCTTGTGCATGCAAGAAGTTAAAAAGTAAAATCAAAACAATAACATTACAAAACTTCGTCCTTGTTAATGACTGCCACGTGGCATCCACTTCATAGCCCTCGGAAATCCTACGTCCTACTTGTTATTTTGTCTATCTTTTTTAGCAACTCAAATATTCAGATACATAAATAAGCAGTCTGTCCGTAAGTTTTTGTTCTCTAAGTTTTTTTTCTTGATATCCGTAACATATACTACATGATTTACATTTTATTCTGTAACCCGATGAACTACACCGTACTTAGTTTTTCTCGGTCAAAGTATTTCGTCCCACCAAAATGATAGGATTCTAGTAAGATCAAAATTGTTTGAGCCAAAGTTACAATGATTAGACCGTATGGATTTGTTAATTCAAAAATATGCCTTGTAAATGTAACCAATCTATCTAAGTAGACATTTTTCTTTTCTAGACCATGATCCACGACAATGATACAACCTTACCAATCCCCGAACGATGGATTGATCATAGTCCACCTACGCAAAAATTGTCGATTTTGCTAAATCACTAGGGTCGAATTGGCTCGAAGTTTATAATTACTGACCTAAAGTTTAACACCAGGTGGTAAGGTTTCTCATGTTAACAGAGTTTAAAGTTAAAGCCACCTTTAACCCTTTTTTACTTCGATGTTAAAGCCCAATAACTTTTAACAAAAAACCCAACAATGATAAGCCCATATAGTATTGTGTACGAAGGAAGGAACCTTAATACAGTATATGCTTTTTAGTGCTTTTCATTTACGCAGGTTCTCTTTTGAATGTTTCCATATTTTTCTACCAAATTCTCAGTTAACACGTGTATAAAAACATACGAATCTGGATACTAAAATCTTAAATTTTTAAATTTTAAATATACACATAAATTTAAAGAACGTATGAGCACTTTAATGTATCATCAGCATGTTTCATTGAAAAGGAAAAAACTGTTAAATTAGTTGTATATTACTGATTAACAAACAAATAAGATAATGGATTGTGTAAGAAACCGGACAAAATTAGTTATTTTCCGCGTCCGAAATACAAGCCCGTAATATGAAGAAAAAGACAGGGGCAATATGGGGATATAATTGTATTAATTCAACGTCTAGTTATGATGCTGTCATTTTAATTAAAGTAAAATATTTTCTCCAAAACAAATCCGAAAGGTGGGGGAGGTAAGGGGAGAGGGAAGCACGAAACCAAAAAGAAAAATTAATAATCAGAAGAAATTTTCGACATTACAACAACAATCAGAAACAACGCGTATCGATTTTGCTGTTTCCCTTTTTTTTTTTCTTTTTCTGGGCATTGAATCTTGAAGCATTTCCGTATTCGCATTGTCGGTGTATTTGGAGGCTTAGTTTACAAAGAGAGAAGTTCAATGTTGCTCTGATCTCAACTAGATCCAGAGAAAACCAAAGAACATCGAGTTTCTTATTCGTTAAACAATAATGGTAAATGTTTTATTCCATTCCATTCATGGGGTTTTGATGTTTCTTCTTTCTCTGATTGCATTTAAATTCGTTTTGTTTTATGATGAAGAGGGGTTTATGTTTTGATTTTATTTCCTCGTGTGATGTCTCGTTTGATTGAGAATCTGAGTTTTGAGTTTGAGCCATTGATGAATTTTGAGTTTGGCCATTGTGATTTTTTTTTTTATTCTCAATCTTTGAAAATGCTCTTTTTGTGCTGTTTTGAGTCATGGCAGAGATTTGACTTCAATCCAGACATGTCTGTTAGAGTTTGGTGTTTAGTTCTTTTTATCTTGTCTGATTCTCTATTTAGCTACTAGTGGGTATTAGACGTGTAGGCGCATTGATGCTGTTACCTTATAGCAGAAATTCTATATGTTTTTGGACGCTAAATGAAAGTTTCTTGATTGTATTAGCGACACACTGCATTTAATATAGTCGTTTATCGGATTTACTCTGCACATTTTTGGATTGTTTCTTCAAAGCTGAAACAGGAAAGTTGTGAATGTTTCATTAGGAGATGCAATCTTGTAAACGTCTTGGAAGATTGAATTTGTTGCAATGTTATTTGAGAGCTTTTTTTTAAAAGACTTATAAGCAGAGTGCGAATAGTCAAAGTTGAGTGATGTTAAGTTCTGGTTTTCTTGACATCATGTTTACAAGTAAAGGCCTCCTTGCGATAAAATTAAATCGAAGTGAAATAACTTAACCAGTTCTTGTTTACATTTTGGTTATGGAGAAACTTTGCCCTTTTAACACCCTTTGTTTTCTGCAGGTTGCTACCTTCAATCCTGCAGTTGGGTCACATGTGTGGGTGGAGGACCCCGATGAAGCATGGCTAGATGGTGAAGTTGTAGAGATTAACGGTGACCAGATCAAAGTTCTATGCACTTCAGGGAAACAAGTATGTGCTTTATTATCCTGCTGTTTGACTTAGAGGGCTTTCCAGATGTTCATTTATTAATCATACAAGATATTTCTCTGCAATGCGTGTGTGTGTTTGGTTTTGGAAGCATGAGAAGCTTTTACGAAAACCCTTTTTTTTTTTTTTAATTAAACACAGGTCGCTGTTAAAGCCTCCAATATATATCCAAAAGATGTCGAAGCGCCAGCATCTGGGGTGGAGGACATGACAAGGCTGGCTTATTTACACGAACCTGGAGTCCTTCAGAATTTGCAATCAAGATATGATATAAATGAAATTTACGTAAGTAACTTCATTGAGATTTATCTTCTTAAGTGGTTAAAATTACATGTACTTTAGATATGTGTATGATGCACATTTAAAAACCTGTTATTTTACTGTTTGCTGTTAGTCTGAACCTCTGTTTACTTTCAGACATACACGGGGAGCATACTGATTGCTGTTAATCCGTTTAGAAGACTCCCACACCTATATAGTAGCCATATGATGGCTCAATATAAAGGTGCTTCCCTCGGTGAGCTGAGTCCACATCCTTTTGCCGTTGCAGATGCTGCATATAGGTAATTTTGCACATACTCATCCAAAAATGTTTTGCTTTCTAATGTTATTATTGATGTAATTGGTCTGTTTGCTTGGTTTATTCTATTGCAGACAGATGGTTAATGAAGGAGTTAGTCAATCTATCCTGGTTAGCGGTGAAAGTGGTGCTGGTAAAACTGAAAGCACAAAGTTGCTTATGAGATATCTTGCCTACATGGGTGGGAGAGCTGCTGCCGAGGGAAGAAGTGTTGAGCAGAAAGTGTTGGAGGTGAAAAGATAGTTATAGATGCTTTTTTTCTTTTTCTTTTGGTATTATATTTACAGAACAGTCAGATCTTCGCCTTATCAGTTATTACAGACTCAGAGTTTATTTTGCGTTAGAAAATGTAGTAAGTAATTAGAAAAGTGATTCTAGTGGCCTAGATTGGCTTGTTGCGTTCATCTGTTTCTTATTGCCTCTTATATTTACGTTTCATACAGTCGAATCCTGTTTTAGAAGCATTTGGAAATGCAAAGACTGTTAGGAACAATAATTCCAGGTAGGGACGTTTTCTTGTACTTTGCTTCGCATTCTTTCAATTATATTTAAGTCCTTTTTTTTGTGTGAAAGGTTTGAAATATTTTGTTGTGTATTTAATAGTCGATTTGGTAAGTTCGTGGAGATCCAATTTGATCAATCGGGAAGGATATCTGGAGCTGCTATAAGAACTTATTTGTTGGAAAGATCGCGTGTTTGCCAGGTGTCAGATCCCGAAAGAAACTATCATTGTTTCTACATGCTTTGTGCTGCACCAGAAGAAGTAAGTTTTAGATCAAAATTAACTTTATAAATAACCAGTGAAGTAGCTGCTGATTCACGGCATACTAATGTACATCTTATTTCTACTGTCAGGATGTCAAGAGGTTTAAGCTTGGTGATCCCAAGATATACCACTATCTCAATCAGTCTAAGTGTATAGCATTGGATGGTATGAATGATGCGGAGGAATATCATGCAACAAGAAAGGCTATGGATGTCGTTGGAATCAGTTCCGAAGAGCAGGTGACTCCATCTGTGAATTTAGCGAAACCTGATATATTATCTTGATCACCAACTTCATAACATCTCCGGTATGTCTGCAGGATGCAATTTTCCGGGTTGTGGCTTCCATTCTGCATCTGGGGAATATTGAATTTGCTAAAGGAACAGAGATTGATTCATCAATTCCCAGAGATGAAAAATCTTGGTTTCATTTAAGAACCGCTGCCGAGCTTCTCATGTAAATAGCTCGACTTATAGACTGAAGTGGGTTGCTTCTGTTTGTGACTGAAGTGGGCATCCTTACTCACATAATCTTTTGTTGCAGGTGTGATGAAAAATCACTTGAGGATTCTCTATGCAAGCGTATCATGGTAACCCGTGATGAAACAATCACAAAAACTCTCGATCCAGAAGCAGCTCTTCTTAGCAGAGATGCTTTGGCTAAAATCATGTACTCAAGGTTGTTTGACTGGTGAGTTTCTCTATTCTCAACCGACGAAGACATTCTCAGTAGCTAATTCTCGTCATTTGAAAAAATAAGTTTGAATTGTATTTCAACAGAGCTGTTTTATACTAATTATTTTTCTGTCTATGCAGGCTCGTTGAGAAGATTAATACTTCAATTGGTCAAGATCCTGATTCAAAGTACTTGATTGGTGTTCTTGATATTTATGGATTCGAGAGTTTCAAGACAAACAGGTGCTTAACCGGTATGCCTGTTGTTTTCAGATTGCATAGATGGGTTTCTTAACAATAAAAGGTCTACAAAAAATTGGAAATTTGGTTGTTTGACTTAACATATGGAATTTTCAATTTATCTCATGTCTTGCTTTTACATAGTGTTTTATATTGGTCTGATCCGTTTCATCGTCAAGGCAGTGCTGATTCTGACGTGGACAGTTGAGATTTTTCTATTTCCTATTGTTGTTTGAGCTTGTGAGTTTACCCTGCTAAATGTTATTTGAAAGACACTATAGTTGGATAAATATATTATGCAACTGATGAAACTTATTTGTAGGGAAAGTATTCACTGTGTGACTGTCAAAGAATTTATGACCACGTTGGATTCTAGTTTGTCGTTGTTCTTTGTCCCACTGCTTACTGTTTCAAGTATTTTTTCAGTTTTGAGCAATTTTGCATCAATTTGACTAATGAGAAACTTCAGCAGCACTTTAATCAGGTTTTGATCAAATAAGCTCTTTCGTTGTCTCAATCTTGGCCTTCTGCATTTCTGTAGTTTTTCTAACTTGTTAAACATCATACTATGCAGCACGTCTTTAAAATGGAGCAAGAGGAGTATAAAAAGGAGGAGATCAACTGGAGCTATATTGAGTTTGTTGACAATCAAGATATTTTGGACCTAATAGAAAAGGTTTCCTGTGATAATCACTATTTTTTCATTCATGCACAGTGATCCTTGAAATGTGGCAACTAACATGTGTTAGGATGCTCCTAAAGCCTCTAAGACATCCTAAAATTGTTCTCTTAGTTTTTTAGTGATGCTTTTCTCAACAATAGTTGTGATCGCTATCTGTCTTGTTATGTCATAGATAATTTATGTTATGACTCTCTATCATTAGTTGCTCATTCTTGATGTTTGTTTATTTTTACCTTCAGAAACCCGGAGGTATTATAGCTCTTCTAGATGAAGCTTGGTGAGTTTGAAACCCAATCTGCTTAATCCATGCTTTTGTTCTGCTTTCAAATTACTTTTCCAATCTTTTTTTTTGTTTTAAAAGAAATGAATCTGAAGTGATGCTTTCGTTTTGCAGTATGTTTCCTAGATCAACACACGAGACATTTGCTCAGAAGCTATATCAGACATACAAAAACCACAAGCGCTTTACCAAGCCGAAATTGGCTCGCAGCGACTTCACAATTTGTCATTATGCTGGTGATGTGAGCATCTTTTGCTTCTCCGCTGCATTCATTGGTTCAAATGATATGTGAAAAGATATACAAGATAGTCAGTAGTTGGTTTGTAAATATCTGTTTAACAACCATTAGGGGTTTTGTTCCAGGTCACGTATCAGACAGAATTTTTTCTAGACAAGAACAAGGATTATGTTATTGCTGAGCATCAAGCGTTGTTAAATGCCTCTACATGTTCTTTTGTTGCAAATTTGTTCCCACCATTATCTGACGATTCCAAACAATCAAAATTTTCCTCTATCGGTACCCGTTTCAAGGTGAGTCTCCATTTTCACCTTAGCATGTTTTAATATGTTTTTTAAAGGTTACAGATTTAATGTTTGTGCAGCAACAATTGGTATCGTTGCTTGAGATTCTCAATACAACGGAACCACATTATATCAGATGTATAAAGCCTAATAATCTTCTGAAGCCTGGAATCTTTGAGAACCAAAATGTTCTACAGCAATTGCGTTGCGGGGTGCGAATGACATCTCTTTTCGGTTAAATAATCAAGCTTCTCGTGAAAATTATTAATTCCGCAAGAATGATGTTTTTTTGGGTGTTTTTCTGACCTCAGGGAGTGATGGAGGCAATCCGGATTAGTTGTGCTGGCTATCCTACTAGGAAGCAGTTTGATGAGTTCTTGAACAGATTTGGTATCATTGCTCCCCAAGTGTTGGACAAGAAGTAAGATGTCTCTTCCTCCTCGGATATCCTTCAATGCAAGGTTATTTTCAATGACTTGTCTTGCTGACTCCTTTTTTTTTTACTAGTTCTGATGAGCCAGCTGCTTGCAAGAAGCTTCTTGATAAGGCGGGACTTGAAGGATATCAGGTAATTTCTTTAATCAGCAGAATATTATTTGTCAGTTTCTTCAGTCTGCTTCTATGATGAGTTACCTGAGATTGGAAGGGTTTACTTTTGTAGATTGGTAAATCAAAGGTTTTTCTTAGAGCTGGACAAATGGCAGACTTGGATACTCGAAGAACTGAAATCTTGGGAAGATCGGCGAGCATTATTCAAAGAAAAGTGCGATCATATCTTGCGCAGAAAACTTTTATCAAACTGCGTATATCTGCTACACAGATCCAGGCAGTTTGCAGAGGTATTTAACAACCTGCTGAATCAGTTGAATTCTTCCTTCAAGACTGTATAGATAGTCATTTTCTTCTTGTTTGTCTTTGTTTTTTAATTCACTTCTAAAACTAACTCGCAAATTTATGGGTCACTATTTTTTCAGGTTATCTTGCTAGAAGTATATACGAAGGCATGCGCAGGGAAGGTGCTGCTTTGAAAATCCAGAGAGACTTGCGTAAGTTCCTGGCTAGGAAAGCTTACACTGAGCTATTTTCTGCTACTATTTCAATTCAAGCGGGTATGCGTGGTATGGTTTCCCGAAAGGAACTGTGTTTCAAAAGGCAGACTAAAGCTGCAACAATAATCAAGGTATGATGTTTTAAAATTACTGAAGTATGGTGCTATCAAATTTGACTGCTCATGGAACACTATTATACATCATTAGACTGAATACTACCAAGAAAACCATCGAATAACAACGGGAATAATGGTTTTTCTCTGTTTGGCGTTCTAATCGTGACAACACCCATTTTACATTACAGAGCCGGTGTCGCGTATACTTGGCTCGGCTGCATTACAGAAAACTAAAGAAAGCAGCCATCACGACACAATGTGCATGGAGAGGAAAAGTTGCGCGGAAAGAACTCAAAACCCTTAAGATGGTGAGATGTGGTTTCTTTCTTCGTTTAGTTTTGCTTCTTTTGTCTGATCATCCTAGTACTTTATCAAAAGGAAGTATTTTCTGAAATTGACTTCTTAAGATATTGTTTTGCACGAAAATTAACACAATTTCTACAATTAATATAACACACAGGCTGCTCGAGAAACAGGAGCTCTTCAGGAAGCCAAAAACAAGCTAGAGAAGCAAGTTGAGGAACTGACATGGAGATTACAGTTAGAAAAACGAATGAGGGCAAGTTTTTTTCTTTCCTTGTCAAATCGACCTCTGATTTCCTGTGGGTTTCCTGCACTTAATCAAAATTGCTAAACTATCCTCTCTTCATATTCAACGCTGCAGACTGACCTGGAAGAGGCCAAAAAGCAAGAAAATGCAAAATATGAGTCTTCCTTAGAGGAAATACAAAATAAGTTCAAAGAAACTGAGGCATTGCTTGTTAAAGAGCGTGAAGCTGCCAAGAAAGTTTCCGAGGTGCTCCCTATTATTAAGGAGGTTCCTGTAGTTGACCAGGAATTAATGGAGAAGCTCACAAATGAAAATGAAAAGTTGAAGGTCGGTCTCGATTGTGGATCTGTAGCTTACCACCGTTAACTGGGGATCCATAAAAATACGCAATAATACTCTTTACAGAACCTTCCACCAAATGAAAAACTCTGCTGAAAAGTGTTGGTCTCCTCTATATTGTTTGTCTTATGCAGGGGATGGTGAGTTCTCTTGAGATAAAGATAGATGAGACAGCAAAAGAACTTCAGGAGACAACCAGGATTAGTCAAGATAGACTAAAGCAAGCGTTGGCAGCAGAATCTAAAGTAGTGAAGTTGAAGACTGCAATGCAGAGGTACTGTTTGCATTAATCTATCAATTAGCACTGGCAGTAATATATACTTATCTTATTCAAACAATGAGCTGATGGTTCATTTTCAGGCTTGAAGAGAAGATTTCAGACATGGAAGCTGAGAAACAAATTATGCTTCAGCAAACTATCTTAAACACTCCTGTGAAAACTGTATTAGGGCATCCTCCAACTGCAACTATTAAGGTAGTAATGTTTCTCTGATACTAAAATATATGGTCTTTTGGGTTACCTTCTACTTGTGCTTGATGTTAAACTTTTTGTTAATTCCTGTTTGCAGAATCTGGAAAATGGCCACCGTACAAACTTGGAAAACCAGTTTAATGTAGGGTTCTACTCATACCTTTTTCTTTTGCATTTTTCTGTTGGTTCATTAATCTGAGAAGTATACTTTTCCAGGAAGCTGAGTTAGATGGAAATGCTGGGAAATCTGCTGCAGAACGTCAACTTGTACTGGCCAATCACTTTATACTATATATGCAAACAGTTTTAACAAGTAATTCTGTTAACCTGATTTACTCTGCCGCTGCAGGAGAATGTTGATACTCTCATCGACTGTGTTAAGGAAAACATCGGTTTCAGTAATGGGAAACCTATTGCTGCATTTACAATATACAAGTGTCTTCTTCACTGGAAGTGCTTTGAATCAGAGAAGACTAGTGCATTTGATCGTCTTATTGAGATGATTGGTTCCGCGATTGAGGTAAATTGGGGTGCATTTTGTGGTATTCTTGTGTATGTTTTAACAACTTTTTGTAAACTGGCTGTGTCATTTACTAATCCCGGACTAGGGTATGGAAAGATTAATTTGCATAACTTATTATGTCACCTGCTTGAGATAGGATTCAACTAACTGTTGCTTTCTAATTTGACGCTATCTCTATAATATTGTATGTTCTCTTATATCCTTCTTATCGTACACTAACCATCTTGTGGAGAGGAATACAAGCCTGTTTTTAATTTACTAAAAATTGGAAGTTTCAACTGCTCTACTGAATTTTTTTTCTTTTCAGAATGAAGATGACAATGGCCATTTGGCGTACTGGTTGACAAATACATCCGCACTACTGTTTTTGCTTCAAAAAAGTCTTAAAACTGGTGGCACCGGAGCAACGGCAAGCAAGAAGCCACCAATCACAACTTCCTTGTTTGGAAGGATGGCCTTGGTATTTTAACTTCTGTGTTTGTATGGCTTTCTCACGGATCTTTTACTTTCATTTTCCAGACTGTTCACTATCCTTTCCCTTATTATTTAACCAGAGCTTCCGCTCGTCACCAAACCTTGCCGCCGCGGCTGAAGCTGCTGCTCTTGCGGTGATCCGCCCAGTGGAGGCAAAGTACCCGGCTCTGCTTTTCAAGCAGCAGCTTGCAGCATATGTAGAGAAAATATTTGGGATGATTAGGGATAACTTGAAAAAAGAGCTCTCGGCTTTAATTTCTCTGTGCATTCAGGTTTCATTAACTGTCTTTTTTTTCCTGTTTTGCTTTGTATCCTAATGCTGTGACCACTTGCCTGCTGCTTTGTTTTTTGATGATAAATATGTTTTACTATTTTAACAAGTTTTGTTCTGTCCGAACAATGAATTTCAGGCACCGAGAATTTCGAAAGGAGGGATACAAAGATCTGGTAGGTCTCTTGGAAAAGATTCCCCTGCTATTCACTGGCAGAGCATTATTGATGGTCTCAATTCGCTTCTTGCCATATTAAAAGAAAATTATGTAAGGAAATAGTAAAACTTTCATGAAAATTGATCTGTAATCAACTCCTCAAATTCTCATATATTTCATGATGACAGGTTCCTTTGGTACTCATCCAGAAGATACACACTCAAACCTTTTCGTTCATCAATGTGCAACTGTTCAATAGGTAAATTATACTTAAATATTACATCTACCGGTCATCGATACTCGTCACAGTACAAGTTGGGTACTTAACATCTAATTTATCACTTGGATTGTCAGTAAACTAAACAAAGTGACTTTTAATTGCCCAAATTCCTTCTGGAAGCTAAATCATGGTCACTAGTTTTTTTACTCGGTTTTTTCCTTACCATCTTATATAGCCTTCTCCTGCGTAAAGAGTGCTGTACATTCAGCAATGGAGAATTTGTAAAGTCTGGGCTTGCAGAGCTAGAGTTGTGGTGCGGCCAAGTCAATGAAGTAAATCCCTAACTCACGTTTTCCTTATGAAAGAAACTCTCTTTCGGATCATTATATCATTTACTTTCATTCTTTAATTTGGCAGTATGCTGGGCCTTCTTGGGATGAACTGAAACACATCAGACAAGCTGTTGGGTTCCTGGTATGTTTTACTCTCTTGATAAATGATGAATATTAACTTGTAAAACTCTTGTTTCTGGAATCTTTAAAAACGAATACTTCTCCTCGTTACTCTTCAGGTTATCCACCAGAAGTACAGAGTATCATACGATGATATAGTACATGATCTTTGCCCGGTAAAGCTCCTTCTTAGTATCTAGAAACACGTGTCGAGGATACTTTTCTGGCTTAGACTCTTTATTCAATCGTTTCTTGATTCATTTTCTTCCAGATCCTTAGTGTCCAACAACTTTACCGGATATGCACATTGTACTGGGACGACTGCTATAACACCCGAAGTGTGTCGCAAGAGGTACCTAACTGAAAAGATAATATCATCTTAGGGTCAATTTCAACCCCTTTTTAGATGCTGAGCAAAGTGTGAAACCTCTCGCACAGGTAATATCGAGCATGCGTGCGCTCATGACAGAGGAATCTAACGATGCAGACAGCAATTCCTTCTTGTTGGATGATAATTCCAGGTAACTCTCTCGCTCTATATTCAAGCAAATGGAATCATGATTCTTGAGTTGGTATGGATCAAGTTGTTGGTCTTTTCTAAGGATCTCTGCCAAAAGAAAAGAAGAGATTTGATAAGTAAAAGCTATAACCGGTTTCTCGTTATGTTTTCCGCAGCATTCCCTTCTCAATCGACGAAATTTCCAATTCAATGCACGAAAAAGACTTTGCTAGTGTCAAACCGGCCAAAGAGCTTCTGGAAAATCCAGACTTCGTATTCTTGCACTAGTTTCTTGGAGTTGAGAAGCTCAGATTCTAAAAGCTCTTCCTCTTTTTTTTAGTCTGAGGTGGAGGGGTGCCTTCTTGAACCAAAAGGAAAGAAGATTACAAAAGTGTAAATTTTTACTTGTTGTGGGGTTGTTTCTTGCAAAACCTCTGTGATTCTCACCAATTCATTCATTTATTATTTTGACCCCATTTCAAAGTTTTCCCCGATTTAGACCCAAGAGTATACTGCGTTATATTTGTTTTGTTAATTCTTTGCCCGAGCTCTTACTTATGTCCAATTTAGTGTGACTGCATGATGAAAGATCATTTGTTGTACAGAATTAATCTCATTCAATTTTATATAGTCTCTACTTAACTAGTACTTTCGATACTGTTCTTCTTTATAGAAATGTAAAATTATCATTCTATAAGATAGATATTTCATATTTGTAATTTGACTGAAGTTAATACAAAAGGAAGATTAAAGTTTATATGGTAAAAAGTTGTAGATGTAATTCATTTAAAATCAAAATGCTGCTAAAATTAAAAAAAAATATTAAATTATACTTAATTAGTACTTCAATTACTTACTGGGGGTATTATCAGAAATTCGTAGAAATATACGTCAAAAAATAAGATAAAAAATATTTTGTAAGAAATTAATGGTATATTTTAGAAAGAAAAAAAGAAAAGGGTTACGAGAAACCCAACCCTTTTTGGGACTTGGATAAAAAAACCTTGAGCACTATTTTCATCTTCTTCTTCTTCGTCTTCTTCTTCTTCTTCAAGCTGCGCCGCTTTCTCACTCTGCTATCTCCTTCTTCGATTTTCCCCAGTCGTTGATCTTTCGCATCGCTCAGGTTCGTTTCGATCTCGAATTACATCTTCTTAGGAGAAACGAAGTCAAGATTTGATAAACCTAATCGTTCCCAGTTCTATCGTAGAAACTTCACTTAGATTAGTTCGGGATCTACTCATAAAGGTTTTTAGATTGGGAATCGAGATTATTGTGATGTTTAGGTCACAGAACCTGGGTATGGAATCTTTGTGTCCAATTGGTCTGGCTAATGTAGAAACCCTAATTTCGGGGTGATGTAGAAACCCTGAGAAATGGTTTTTGTGTTTATTGAATCGTTCTTTTTCTTAAGCGACTCTGATAAAGTACTGCTAGGGTTCTGATTGATTCCCTGTTTTAAGCAGGAGAAGAACCTTCAATCTTTCATAATGTCTAGGAACAAGGGTTTGGCTGAGCAAGATCTTAAAAAGTTGGATGTAACTGCGCTACATCCTTTGTCTCCTGAGGTCATTTCTCGCCAGGCTACTATAAATATAGGTAATTTTTGCATACACAAGTTTCCTTAACTTTCTCCTTGGTCTTGTATATAAGTTGATAGCTAAGGATGATAGTGTTATATTTCAGGAACCATTGGGCATGTCGCTCATGGAAAGTCCACTGTTGTGAAAGCTATTTCTGGTGTGCAGGTAAAATGACTATGCCTTTTCCCCCTTTTTCACAATTCAATAAACACGAGTAATTTGAATCTATGCTAGTCTCTTCTAGCTTGCAGCATTTGATCGATTGGAGTGGGTGGACTCACATATATCATTTGTATGAATTCCTTCTTTTGTGCAGACTGTCCGGTTTAAGAATGAATTGGAGCGTAACATTACCATTAAGCTTGGATATGCAAATGCCAAAATTTACAAATGTGAGGATGAGAAATGCCCTAGACCAATGTGCTACAAGTAAGTCCTTGCTTGCAAAAGTCTTTCTTTTTTTGTTTTGTTTATAAGTTTTGTGTTGAGGTCTAACAACTTATCTGTTATTTAAGGGCCTACGGAAGTGGAAAGGAAGACAACCCCAACTGTGATGTCCCCGGATTTGAGAACTCCAAGATGAAACTATTGAGGCATGTGTCATTTGTGGATTGCCCGGTATGATGACTTTTACAGTTATCTTTATTCTTCATTTAAGTACTATTTTTCAAATGATAGTATAACCAATTCCTGTGTCAATGAGCTGTGCATTTTATTGTGAATTATCGATGTTGTTATACTCTACCTGCATGCTTCTGGGTCTCTCATTCAGTTGGGTGGAGGGTTTAAAGAGTGAGGGTTGATGGATAAGTATTCTTTGATATTTCCATCCATCGCTTTTCTTTTCTCTACTACATTCTTGTTCTATTCTTCAGGGACACGATATTCTCATGGCAACAATGCTTAACGGAGCAGCCATCATGGATGGTGCACTACTTTTAATCGCTGCAAATGAGACCTGTCCGCAACCACAAACGTCTGAACATCTTGCTGCTGTTGAGATTATGCAACTTAAGCATATCATAATCCTTCAGAACAAAATTGATCTTATTCAAGAGAACGTTGCCATTAATCAGCATGAGGCAATTCAGAAATTTATAATGGTTCGATTTTCTTATCTCTTAAGTATCTGTTGTTGCATTATCATTTCATCAGTTGGTTAAGCTAATGGTAGGGGTTGGGGGACTTGGTTCTCAACTTTCTTCACATCCTGTCGCAGAACACTGTTGCTGATGGAGCTCCTATCGTTCCCGTCTCAGCACAACTGAAATACAACATCGATGTTGTGTGCGAGTACATTGTCAAGAAGATCCCAATCCCTGAGAGGAATTTTGTGTCACCGCCAAATATGATAGTGATTCGATCTTTTGATGTCAACAAACCTGGTTATGAGGTTGATGAGATTAAAGGTGGAGTTGCAGGTGGAAGTATCCTCCGGGTATCTATTCTCTCTCTCTCGCTCTCTTGTTGAGCCTAAGTACATCAAGCTTTATATGGTGTGTATATATATCATCCAGCATGTGACCAGTGTCTCTAACTACATTTATATTGTAGGGTGTTTTGAAAGTCAACCAATTAATCGAAATCCGACCTGGTATTGTTACCAAAGACGAGCGTGGTAATTCAAAATGCACTCCAATTTACTCTCGCATAATTTCACTCTACGCGGAACAGAACGAGCTTCAGTTTGCTGTTCCTGGAGGTCTAATAGGAGTTGGAACAACTATGGACCCAACTCTTACTCGTGCTGATCGATTAGTTGGTCAAGTCCTCGGTGAAATCGGTTCACTTCCTGATGTCTTTGTTGAGCTCGAGGTATAAACAACAACTCACGATCATACACTTCACAGTCTTAAGTCCAAATGGGTCTCTGTGTTTTTTCTTCTTTTGTAGTTAATTTGCGGTTGTGTAAAATCTTTAGGTGAACTTCTTTCTTCTACGGCGTTTGTTGGGAGTGAGGACAAAGGGATCAGAGAAACAAGGGAAAGTGTCAAAGCTAACGAAAGGAGAGATTCTGATGCTCAACATCGGTTCGATGTCCACTGGAGCCAAAGTTGTTGGAGTTAAGAACGATCTGGCTAAACTTCAATTGACCGCTCCTGTTTGTACCAGCAAAGGAGAGAAAGTGGCTCTAAGCCGGCGTGTGGAAAAGCATTGGCGTTTGATTGGTTGGGGTCAGATTCAAGCTGGAACCACCATTGAAGTTCCTCCGTCACCTTTCTAAGCTGTGCTATTTTTGAAATTTAGTTTTTTCTGTTTCTGGTAAAAATTATTTAACCCCTCAAAAGATAATAAAACTCTTTTTTTCGTGTGGGGGGTTTTGGAGAGTACCTCTTTGCGGATTAATCATCTTCAAACAGTACCTGATTTGTTACTAGTTTCTCTTGTTTGTGTTACTTTTTCCTTAGATATTACTAAATTTTGTTGTCTCTCTTATTTCTGAATTCTTTTTTGGCAACAATATGCAAAATACTGTGTTGAACCTGTACCTTTTTTTTCAGAAAACGAACAACTTCCTTAAGGATCAAATGTATAACTACTAAAGCTTGGAATCACGAACTAATAACTAATATTTAGCAATCTTAGTATTTATAAATATGACTCTTGATGTCAAATGCTCATATCTCCTCTTTAAGGAACATTATTTGTTAGCGATATGATTGTCTTACCTTCCATTGGTATGGTACAGGGGGATTTTATGTTGGTACGAAAACTTATGCTACATGACATTTGCACCTAATTTTATGAAAAAATGAAATCAAAAGTTAAACAGAACAATATATGTACATATATCATTTTATTTTAGTTTATACATCTTTTATTTGGGACCGTAAGGACCAAATTACAACTGTAGTTCTCTCACCCATCGAAAAAATTAAAGAAACATCACCAAATCCGATTCTACTTTGTCAAGCTGGCAAATTCAGATCATTGCTTACATATCTTTTGACATCCCAATCTGATACGATAATAATACATTCTCGCAAACACATATATACAATACAACCCATTTCATTTCTATGCTATGTACACTCTAAAATATAACGTGTCCACTGTCCACAGATATTATTAAGATTAATGTAATTTAAGATAATCTGATTTAAATAAAAGGGCTTATTGTAACCAATAGCGGCTAATATGTATCCAAAAAAGTGTCATAATCATCTCAAACATTCGATAAGGTTGTCTTATAGGTTCGGGTCAGCTCTCTCGAGCTTCTTCTATCTTAAATATGACGTTGACTCATTTTTACAACTTGTTCGTTTTCAATACGAGATTTCAAATGGCTTAAATTAGCTTAAGTTTTTGGTACAATCAATATATATATACTATATCTTTTTCATTATTATAGTATTTTTTTTGGCAAGACTTGCATGTTTTAAACGATGAAATTAACATCCTGACCATTGTTTTCATAAAATAGAGATCACTGATTTATAACGTTTTTACATTATTTAATTAGGTTAACAGAATCATTTTGCATTGTGGAAGATTAGTGAGTTCAAATTTACCGATTTTTGACATTTTTTTTACTAAAATTTTGAAAATTCCCTTTCATTTTCATTTTAGAAATGGACACTTGACTTGCTCTAATTGGTCCAATAATACATTTATGGGTACAAAAACAAAAATGGATATTATTTTAATGTCATTTACTCATAAATGGGCCTAAAGATTGACCTGTTTATTTGTGGCCTATATTATTCGACCCATTCTGACTTTTGTGGGCCACCACCGAGCACCAAAATCAAACCCTGACTTACAGTATTTATTTATATAATACTCTGATTTGTATCGTAATTAAATGGTTTTTTACTTACCTGTTGACAAAAATATTGTTGATTGCTTGATTTGACGATCAATATAATGAATGTGCGTATTTTTCTCTGGCGTCTTCTTTAAGTTCTAAGAAGTTCAATATTTCATCTAGAAAGTTTTTGTGACGAATAAATTTAAAGATATAGTATCTTATATAATAAAGTTTTGTTTTGCAAGTTAGTAGAAAAGCTAATTTTCATGAAATAAAAAAGCTAATTTTAAATAAAAACATATTTACAAATAATAATTTACATTTTTATATCTAAAAAACATTAACTATTTTTTTAATTTCTATTTTATTTATTATTTTTTAAAATAACTTCTTTTTCCTTAACAAAAAAGGAAAATTAACAAAATAACAACAAATAAACCATATTTAAATATATCAATTTAAATGTGTCAATCAATTAATTATATTTTGACATGTATCGAATGTTTTTATACGAGAGTTTTACTTGCTAACGGATAAATAAATCTGTTATTTATTTTTTTCATAATCAAATCTCAATCTAATGAGATCATCACATTTTAGAGTGTTTTATTTGTAAGTGGAAAACATACAATACTTGGAAAAGAAATGAACTTAAATGAATTTGCGATTATTTGATGAGAATATTAGTATATTTTATTTATAATTAGTTCAATATATGGTAAAATTATTACGTATGATATTACGACATATGGAGCAAATTATATTTAAATTAATGTTAGTTTTCCAAATATAAAATAATATTAGTTTTCTTTTTCTTCTTTGCTAATTATGTTTTATTAATTTATAATTATTTTAATATTAGTTAAGATATAGATTTGATATAGTGCACAAAAATAAAATTCACTAATAAAAATAGATCGAACAGAAAACATTTATTTACGGTCATAAAAATAACATAACTATGCGTACACGTTGCATTTTTATATCAAGATAGTTATATTAGTACGTATTTTCATATATTTTTTAACAATATGCATTATAGAAATTTGAATTTGGGTGGTGATACAATAATGTCACTAGTTCAAATTACTAAGCTAATATCATGATCAAAGTTACATTTTTTTGTTATGTGTTATGTTTCCATCATAGAAAAGCGAATAACAGAAAATCAAACTTATATACTAAATTACTAATATGGATTTGTCTTATACATCGATTATATGCACTCTATATTAATGTACCAACTACCAAATGAAAATCGACAACTAAATTTGATTGTTAATTTGTATTTGGTTAATCTGATGCAGTAAATATCGACTATTAAATTTGATTACTAATGTGTGATCATTTGGTGAATCTCTGGTTACACCAGGAAACTTATGTAGCTTTATTGTCACGACGCGCGCTAAAACATTAATTTATAGAATTAATTGTTTATGTGAAAACTTAATTAGTCAAAGAGCAATGTGTGCTATTTTTGCATGTTAGAAGTTTACGAACTATCTACTTCGACTGACCATTCAGTTAAATATTCTTAATTTTGACCGGACGGTTACAACACTAACCATACTTAACGGCTCATTATTCGAAATTATTATTATATACTTGTTCTTGTATTTTTTTAAAAATCCGAATTTCATGTGGCCTCATGTGTTTTCTGCTTCTCTTAATCTCCCGTGTGGATAAAGGAAAAGGAAAAAGAACTCCGTTGTAACAAATTCATGTGACTGATATTTTTCTTGGTGAAGTACTTAATTAACTAACAGTTGACAAAAAAAAAATCAATTAACTAATACGAGTACTTAAGACAATCTTATAACAATTAATTAATTAATTAACTAAATCAATTAATTCAAAAAATTAGTCAAACTAAGCACCTTTAATCAAATATTTTGCCACGTTCCCAAAAATTATGATTCACTCGCCAATTATATTATCAATTAAATGATTTAGGTTATAAATATATATATATATATATATGTATATATTCTAACTCCATATATGAATTATACAAAAGGTTTAAATTATTACTCATATTATCTTAGATATATTAAAACTAATTTTGTTATTATGATTAACAATTTTGGTTAAATATCTAAAACATATATATAAACTCAAAAAAAAAAAAAATACAAAGGTCAAAACCAAACCATTTCAGGTAAAATGTTAAGTAGATATATATAAAAGTATATAAGCACAATTCAATAACTAAGATATCATGATAAGAAAAGTAAACTTTATCAACAACAACAAAAATGGTAAGAAAAGTGAATATATCTTCGTAATATGACAATTTATAATTTTCTAACTTGGTAAAAAAAAAAATGCAATTATTTGCTCAAAATCAGACCGTTTGATCATTAGCTCAATCTCTGACACATATATATACGTGTGTATGTATCGATTTGTAGATACATGTATACATGCATTATAAATCCTCTATATTTTATATGTAAGAAACAAGTTTGACTTTCTAGTTGAGGAATCCGAGCAGTGGTTAAGGCAAAATTTATGATAGATCATCACGTCACATGCAATCATGCATTACCCTAAACTTCCTACTTGATTAATTAAATCCTACTAAAACTCTAATTTACATGGAATTTAATTGTTTTAGAAACCAGTTTAGAATAAACCAGTAACCTTTCTTTTTCTTATATATCTCATTTCTTAGAATGAGATTCCTAATTATTAATGCGACCATATATTTTATATATACACTGTGAGTAGCTTTTGGAGTAGGAGCCATGTGAACATATATGTCCTTGTTGCAAATTTGATAAATCCACCATGATTATACTATATTATATATATAGGTTTAATATATAAATGAAAGAATATAAATAAAAAAAGGGATAATTTTCAGAAAGATCAATACGAAAGCCTTTTGGAGTATCTACGAGGGTCCCTTTTTAGAGAGACGATCACTGAACCTAACCGAAAACTTAAGAATAATAATCTATATACAAAGACACTATTATAGTACTCTATTGCTTTTGAAATAATTATGCAACAATATTCACAAGCTCGTATAATTATTGCTGACGCACCACCAACCACAAATACTGATAGATAAATTACACTTATAATTATTAGCAACATTATATATATATATATATATATATATATATAGTATTCTCGATAAGTTCCTTTTAAATCATTTTTTTCTTAAGACGGAATTCATTTTAGCCCATGGCTTTTTTTCTCAACCTATTACATATTTATAGTAATGTGTTTTTTTGGTCATACGTACTACTGTCCAAGGATATATTATATACTAAAATAATTACAATTTCTTCGATTTCTATTCCTTGAAAGTTTTAACAAAGTACAAAATATTTAATGTCTAAAGCTGTGGGAAATCAATGTCGGCATATATATATATATATATATATAGTTAAATTCTTCACTATTTCGAATTTACAATTTACGTCTACTTTTTATTTTATAATCTCATAATTTAGGTATGCTTGATTCCATATTCTCGAACCTCGCTAGCTTCCAAACAAATGGTAATGCAAAATTGCAAATAATCAAACAAATTTATAATAGATGCCAATAATACATGAACTTTACACTAACTAATAATTCGAAGAATTTATATACAAGGAGAAACGGGGCAATAGAACTTGCATTGCGACATAGAGAACAATATGTATATACAATAGCTCCAATAATACAGCCAAATCGTGTAAAGATAGATATTACTTTTCGATATCTCTTTTATTAATAATTTCATGTTTGGATGATATCGCGCGCTTTTATGATGCTTATAATTATGATCATGTTATAAAGATAATCTGGATGTTTTTGGTTTTGGATTCAGTGCTAATCTGAAAATATAAATATGGAAAGTACAAATATGAATAAAACTCTAATAAAATGAATAAAAATGAACTAAAATTAATTTACCTAATGCGAATACCAATTCGTGCACATGTCTATGTCATTTCCCCATGAATATTTTTCCATCTTTGCTAATGTAAAGTTAGTGGATGACATCCATGCATGCATATATACTTGTACTTCCCAAAAAATATTATATGTCACGATTTTTTAGGAATTCTACGAGTTTCTAGACCTAGGTACGTTTATGATACATATAATATTATGAGTAACATATCTTTTTATACGGAACAAAAAAGTCGTAATAAAATTACATTCAAGGAAATGGGTGCCAACTTTTATTTGATTTTGTTCCAATGAAAGCCTTCAACTAATTTTAGTGCATTACATGAAGTGGTATTAAATGTTTTTTAATAACATCCACTAAAGTATAATCAACTGAGAAAAATATGTAACAAACTTCCAACTATTCCCTTTAAAGATAGAAAAAAAAAACTATTATCATGCAAAGGGAATTCAAATTGCTTAAAAGGACAAAAAAACAAAAGAGAAACTATATAAAAAAAAAGAGTTAGATAGTCGCAATAATAATTAAGATTAAGAAAGTTGCAAATCGATTTGATGTGGTTAGGCAGTTGGCGGAGGAGTTTAAAATATAAAAGTGGGCCAAAATTCGGACCCGCTCTTGACTCATCATCATCTTCTCCACGTGGTTTAGTATTTGTCAGCATGACGTGCCACGTGGATTTTTATGACTAACGATTGAATTAACTTAGAGATATTTTAATGATTCTCTATATGTTAGTAAATTAACCAGTGGGCTTATTTTTAAGTGGAGATAGTTGGCAAAAACAAAACAAAAATTAAGCGGAAATAACAAAATATAGAAAACTCTCTTTTTTTTGCGATCGAAAACTATCTTAATATATATATATATATGTATGGTGGGGAAAATAATAGTTTCTCAAATGTATCATCTGATCTTAAGAAACAAAACAAAATAAACGGAGTCATACAACAAATGTCTATCTACACAACTTTTTATTGGTAGTTTAATTTCCACTAGAGCTGAATGAATGGGTTTTCATATGTTTTCGACACTTAAGATTTGTAATATAACGCAATCATCGAAAAAATAATATCTCGAATTCTGATTTCGATCAACATATATAACAAGACATCTAAATTATAAGCACGACTAAAGTTACAGTACGATTACCTCTAAATATATTGTTATGCATATATATTTATATATATAAAAACCTATCAGTACTATCACACGTACGTACTATTAAGACTCGTCAATTTCATTCGCGTGAGTATGATCATACTGGCTCATGTATTGGACCATACGATCAATTTTTGGGTGATGTCTATGTATCTATCATTCACTATCTTTTGGCCCATTCTCCAATTTATTACCCTTTCACATCACTAAATTTCAAGTAAATATTGTAACAATCAAAATTAATAATCAGTAAGCAGACTAGGAAGCGATAAATTCTATTATCACCAACGTATAAAAAAAATACAGCATATGGTTAAGGATTGTTGTGAGATATATATATACTCTAATCAAAGTCGCACAACAAACTTTGCAATAAAAGAATCGAATATTTCTGATTTCTATAAAAAAATAAATACTGTTAAATTATTTCGAATTTTAAGCAAAAGCATATGACAAAAGTTAGGTCCTAACTAAAATATTGCATACAAATTATTCACACTGATAAAAAAAATAAAAGTAACCAAATCCATAGAACGCGCAAATCACATGCAGTCTCGTCATAACTCTTAACTCCTATATAAACACACATCTCTTCTCACTCCAAATCCAAACCAATAGATCTCATTTCTCATACAACAAAACACAAAAAAATAAAATAAAAAATTCAACTTCACTACCTATACTTTCAAATCGATCAAAACCCACCCCTAAAACAGACTTGCTTCCATTCAAACTCACTCCCCAAAATGGAGAATATGTTTAGACTCATGGCAAGTGAAGAATATTTCTCAGACCGGCGGTGTGTTTGGGTCAACGGTCCGGTTATCGTCGGAGCCGGTCCGTCCGGTTTAGCTACAGCGGCTTGTCTTCGTGATCAAGGAGTCCCATTCGTTGTGGTCGAGAGATCAGATTGCATAGCTTCACTGTGGCAAAAACGAACATACGATAGGCTCAAGCTTCACTTGCCTAAGAAATTCTGTCAATTACCGAAAATGCCCTTCCCGGATCACTACCCTGAATACCCAACGAAACGACAGTTCATCGAGTACCTTGAGTCATACGCAAACCAGTTCGAGATTAAACCGGAGTTCAATAAAAGCGTCGAGTCTGCTCGGTTTGATGAAACCAGCGGGCTATGGCGAGTTAGGACAACCTCAGCCGGAGAGGAGATGGAATATATTTGCCGGTGGTTGGTGGTGGCGACGGGAGAAAACGCCGAACGTGTTGTCCCGGAGATTAATGGGCTTAAGACAGAGTTTGACGGTGAAGTGATTCATGCGTGTGAGTATAAGTCCGGCGAGAAATTTAGAGGGAAGAGAGTTCTTGTCGTGGGATGTGGAAATTCCGGCATGGAAGTATCTCTTGATCTTGCTAATCACAATGCTATCACTTCCATGGTCGTCCGAAGCTCGGTATGCAAAAAAAAAAAAAAAAACTGATTATTATTTTTATAGGATTACGAACTTTTTATATAAGGTCTAGCAATTTTTGTATATGGAACGTTAAGCTAATCGTGTTCTTGTGTTTTTAATTCGATCAGGTTCATGTGTTACCTAGGGAGATTATGGGGAAATCAACATTTGGGATCTCAGTGATGATGATGAAGTGGCTACCTCTATGGCTCGTAGACAAGCTTCTGCTCATCTTATCGTGGCTGGTTCTAGGTAGCTTATCAAAGTATGGGCTCAAGAGGCCCAGCATCGGCCCAATGGAGCTCAAAAGCATAACAGGGAAGACGCCGGTTCTTGACATCGGTGCTTTAGAGAAGATAAAATCCGGCGACGTAGAAATTGTACCTGCAATCAAACGGTTCTCGCGTCACCACGTGGAGCTCGTAGATGGTCAGAAGCTAGATATCGACGCCGTGGTTCTGGCCACCGGTTACCGCAGCAACGTCCCTTCGTGGCTTCAAGAAAGTGAATTCTTTTCGAAAAATGGGTTCCCGAAATCGCCGTTTCCAAACGCGTGGAAAGGGAAATCGGGAGTATACGCGGCCGGATTCACGAGAAAAGGATTGGCCGGAGCATCTGCAGACGCCGTTAACATCGCTCAAGACATTGGAAATGTGTGGAGAGAAGAGACCAACCGACAGAAGATGAGAAGAAATGTGGGTCACCGAAGATGCATCTCAGTTGCTTAAGCCTCAAGCTAGGGATTCTATATAAGATAAATTTATTTATTTATGTAAAAATACAATGGAAAATGTAAAATAGAGTGAAGAGAAGAGCCCTCTCCTGAAGTCCCTGACAGTGTTTTTTTTATTACACACCTGTATGGGCGTTTTGTAAAATTAGGATGACGTGGCTCTCTTATTATTTTTTTCTATACTAAATATGTTTCTGTAATACTTTTTTGGAGGTTAATTAATTAATTTGTTTTTGTATGGTCTCAATCTCATTGGGCATTGAAGTTTGTAATCAAAAGACACTTTCTGGAATTGCGACACTTTTTATACCGTAGCATTTTAATCAATACAATTTTGCCCTCAAATAATGGTTAGAAACAAACCAAAGAATGAAAAAAGGATGAGCATCCAATGCATCAAATCATATGCAAATATTATTGCATCAATGTATAAGTATCTTTCATACTTTGTCCATCTCTTGTTGAACTATGATCTTATTGAAGAAAGTTGGTTTCATTATTTCGTTTGTAACCTCTCTCTTTCCCTAAAAAAGTTGGTTTCATTATTCTCATCTTTGTCCATCTCTTGTTGAAATGCATCATAGCATTGCACACTTACTCTAGCCTAAACCCTAAACCTTAACCTCATCATAACCGCTAAACCCTAAACTCTAAACCTTAGACTCTAAACCATACTCATAAATTTAATGTCACAACAATTTTAACAAAATATAGCTAAATCTGAAGATTTTTTAGTAAAAAACATGAATTGGACCTCAAACTTAGAGATGATAAACTAGACCTACCCTTTAAACCACTAAACCCTAAGCGTTGAACTCTAAACCCTAAACTTAATTTCACACAAATTTTGTTAAAGTTGGCCAAATCCGTAGAGTATTTAGTGGCAACCATAGTATAAGTTTAACAGTTGAACCCCATTTTATTATTGCTTACATAAAACTAACTACTAGGTTATCATTTATCAAACTATCCACTTAACTCAGACCATATGGACAAGGTGTCCAAATGGATCACATATCTGCCAAACTCTGATCAAGTGTCTCTTTTCATATTTTACTTATGTTCGGTTCTAAGTGAACACAAACTACTGACCATCCAAGTATATCCATCAAACTCTGACCACATGGATGTATATAAACAAGATGTCCAGCGAAACTTTGATAAAGAACATATGTTTGCAACTAAAATGGTAAATAGATTATTTTGTGTTGTTCTAGTCGTTTTGGTGTTTTAAAGAACTCTTGACCATATACATGACAATTCCAATTGGCATTCATCTACGTTCATCCGTTTTTAAACATATAATCGATTCTAAGTGAAAACAAATTACTGTCCATCCAAATATATCCATCAAACTCTGACCACATGGATGTATATAAACAAGGTGTCCAACCAAACTTTGATAAAGAGTCAAATAAGGGAATCCATCCATTAGCGTTCGAACATACATTCGCAACTAAAATGGTAAAGAGATTGTTTTGTGTTGTTCTAGTCGCTTTTGGTGTTTTAAAGAACTCTTGACCATATATGATAATTTCAATTGGCATTCATCTACGTTCACAACCCTTGTCGCTTACATTTCAATGAATGTATATCACTACCAAATTTTATAGATTTATAAGTAATAACCACCACTTTCGATATCCATATTAATATGTCCATGATGATGTGTTCACTTAAACTTGTCAATATAGAATCTTTTTTAGTGAATGTGACTTTCAAAGTTTATTTGCACATAATTTCAGAAGCAAAAGTATTTACTTAACCATTTGATAGATTTTTCATATCCGAACATCATAAATCTTAGTTTAAATAAGTTTGCTACATACCAAAAAAAAAAAAGGTACATGATAATTTGTAAACAAGTAGTAACTAATAGTTCGTCTCCATGATAGTTTGTCAACTTAGACTTGGCCATGCGAAAACTATAAATTAATCCATATGAAATACATTGACAGTTCATAATCGAGGTGGTTTCAAAGAAAATGTGTTATTCCCAGAACCATTCTTCCCCGTTCTATGAGTTGAGAGAACGAAAGAGAGTGATTGGTACATGCTCGTCTATGAAAAATAACCTCCACTTCGAACTTATTATTGTTGTCCATGAAACCCTGTCCATCCAAACGGTATCATTCCATATGAACAAAAATTTGACCAAAACTAGAAATACCGATTTTACCATTTGATTGGTCTTTCAAATACCAACACCATAAAGCTTTGCCTATGTGTCTAATTATGTTTTTTAAATATCCAAAAGAGCAAAAAGTACATGATAATTTCATAACAAATATGATAGTTTGTGTCCATAATAATTTATCCACTTAGACTTGACCATGGAAGAATATATATGGTGCAACATGACAATATGTTTTTTAATCTCTTACACTAAAAACTACAACACAAACTTCTATTATTTTAGTCCTATGTTTGTTCATATTCATCCATTAGTTCATATCCATTTCATAAAATTGACTTATATTCTTTTAGCCATCAACTTGTTCATATCCACTAGACACTAGATTCATATAACCACCAATACCACGTTACCCCAAAAGGGATTTCAGAACAAACTCAGACATGTACTATGACACTCATTTTATCTAAAAATATATAAATGCCTAATTGATCAAACTATTCGATAATCACCAATATCGCGTACATATTCATATTTTTTGACAATTTGTTCGCTTGTAGATGGACACGCACATTCAAGTTTTATAAAACTCGTCCAAATAAAAAGTTTTTCATGGATGTAACATTTTGTTTCATTGTCTTCCTCTACATCATGCTATGGTTTCTTCCACAACATGAAATTTCTTACACCTAACGACCCAATTGCTTTCCATGAACTCAGAACTACAACAAAAGAATTTAAAACCATAAACTCTAAACCCAAAATCTTAAATGCTAAACCCTGAATCTTAAATACTAAACTCAAAATCATAACCCATAATTTTAAAACATAACCCTAAACACTAGACTCTAAACCTAAATCCTAAACCTCGACCCCTAACATGTATCCACTCAACCCTAAATCCTAAAAGCAAAACCTGTAACATACTCTACATCCTAATCCCTAACCCCTAAATCCTAAAATATAAACCCTAAACCATGCAACATATGCATATATGGTTATGTTGCATCACATTAGGAATTAATATTCATGCAAGAAGAGAAAGGTGACTTCTTTAGAACATAAAGTGACTTCTAGTAAGATTTGGATAAAAAAACTAAACAAATCGCCAAATGACATTGAACATTTTTCTTAGTCCACAGTTGTCAGATATATTCCATAATTTCATATTTTAGTTGAACATTTTGCTTAGTCCACGGTTATCAGTTTCAATATCTGTATATTATAGTGAAAATTGTTGTCTAACTATACCCTCTTTTTTTCTTTTCTTTTCGTAGCAGATTTTAGGTGTCCACATAATTGTGTCTATTACACAATGTCCATTGCAATGTGGCTGCGATGTGGTGGCTGCAATGTTGTGGCTGCAATGTTGTGGCTTCGATGCAATGGCTACGATGTGGTGGATGTGACGCGGTCGATGTGATTTTGTGGCTTCGATGCAGCTTCAATATATGTATACTATAGTGTAAGTTGCTTAAATACTTTAGTTTAAACGAACGAGCGAAAACTAGTTGTACAGTGGCTGTAGTTTACCACTAAAAGACTCCAACCTTCGCAACATTAAAGACCTATGGCTAGAGTTTGCATCTTCGTTATGGATTCTTGTATTTTTTAGAAAGAAATAATGTCCATTACACAATATCCATTAAATAAAGTCCATTACATAATATCCATTAAATAATGTCCATTACATAATCTCCATTATACAATGTCCATTACAAATATTTGTTTGAATGGTGTCCATAATTATATGTCCACAGTAAACCATAACCTCTAACCCTTTTCCACTCAACCTTAAGCTCTAAAAGAAAAACCTTTAATCATAAACTAGATCTTAACTCCTAAACCCTAAACCCAAAATAATGATAATTTGACTTTGACTTAGTCATGAAACACATTCGCTGCAAAGAGATGTATGGTTGACCATTAATAATTGTCTAAGCGGTGTAGTCCATATGGTCATTTTATAACCTATAAATAAAATCAAAGAAGTAGAATTCAATATGAAATTGATAATGTCGACTAAGCAACAAACATATGTTCAAAAACTATTCGACGGTATGCGTGATGATGAAAATAGTAAACCCTTAACCATACACTAGGTCATAACCCCTAAACTCCTAAACCCTAAAGTATAAGCCCTAAATCATAAATATTAATTCAAAATCCTAGAGACGAATATTGTCTCATCATCAACCTATTTTTAGCACTTTACCTGAAATATGAACTAATATTTTGCATTCTTGAACCAAAACCAAAACATAAATGTTTAGTCATTTGGTTATAGAAGCCTACATAACACAACAACTATCTAGAGAACTTGTTTGTGGTTATAAACTGAAATTTAAAAATGGATTAGTAATTAATTGTAATTTAAAAGATTATAGAAGTTGTAAGTGGATAAACTAAAATTAAAAACTCATTAATTTTACGAGCGAGTAATCTATCTTATAAACATTAAAGGATGTGGCCAAACATCTTCGTCATCCCGTATAAGCCGAACATGTGGACACCATATTTTGTACGCGCCTTCAAATATAATTACATAACATATGAAAAAGCATTTGTTGATGATCTTTTGTGGATGTAGTATATATCAAGAAATTGAAAATTTCTATTATGTAATACTTTCATTTTTCAACCCAGAACTGAATTGCTAATCGGAACCCTAAATTCATATCATAAAGAATAAGGAAGAAGTAAGCAAACTACCTCTATGTTTTCCATGTAAACCAAAACATAGTTGTTCAAGTAGTGTAGTGTATGTGTTATATTTTTCCAAACACGTAATTGTCATAGAAGGGTAAATGAAGAAAGGGGGTTAAGATTGGAGAGGAAAGGAAACATTTACTTAAGACGTTTGGTTGGTTTTTTATTTTATTTTATTGAAACCAAACATTTTAGAAAAGACAAACTAGAGAAAGGTTTGGTTAGAGGGTAAATAAGACTTAACACACATAAAAAGTGTGTTAAGAACATAAAGTGTGTGAGAGTGAAAATAAATATTAATAAAGTGTGTTAAGAGTGCAATTATTTCTTGAAAACAAATACTAGAGACAGAACTGTTCGTTGAAACTCGTTAAAAGGCTCAGCTTATTATAAATTAGCCCAGAGCACAAAGGCACAGATTCGTGGATTCGTGTAGTAGGATGCCGAAGATGGCAGCGCGGTCCGACGTAAGACCGACTCGATCTATTTGAACTTGGCTCGGTCGAGAAATTTTATGATTCAAAAGATCAAAGTTGTTTTAGATCATGTTCCTTTTGAATATCTTAGATAGGAGAAACAACAAAAAGGTGGATTTTCTAAGTAGCACACACTCACAAGAACTCTTTTTTCTTTTCAGTCTTGATCAAAAACTGGCTATAATCATACTGCAACATAGCAATTCCCTACGAGCTTTTCGATTTCTCCTTGAAAATGCGAGGGAGAATCTCATGTGCGCCAATATCCAGAGCTTGCGGTTCCCTGAAATCAGAAACCCAAAAGTTTGAATTTTTAATACACCCAAGAAATTACAACAGCTTGTGTGAAGTCATGGGTACTTCATCAAATTCTTAAAGCTCATTGCAAAACCAAGAAGAATACGTGTTAGAGAAAGAACCTGCATAAAGTTTGTCCCTTTTCTTTCGAGCTAGGGATGAACCAAACTTTTCGAATAGAGGGAGATTCAAACTGAACAAAGATTCCGTCGTTTTGTCCGAGTTTCCATTTCCTTGAGCCTTGACCTTTCCACACCTGTGAGACATTGCTTAACAGTTAGTCCATATAAACAAACCAGAAAGATAGACTCTTTAGCAAGCAAAAAAAAAAAGGACCGATGTGATTCACCTGTGGGTAGGATATACTACTCTTTGGTGTTACTAAGCAAGCAGCCTTGGAAAATGACTCTTCTGCATATTGCCTCAGATACGTAAAGCAGTTACTGTGCGTGTCCGGTGACTGAAAAGCCTGAAGTAAGGAAACAAATTGTTTTATCAGACCAAAAAAAAATTTCTCGTAAGATCTCAAGTTGGCTCATGCCCTTAATACCTTATCGATGTTGACAGCTGGTGCGTACTTATCGGTTTGTGTTTTCTCTTTGTCAAGAAGGAAATAGACTCTAGTATCGACTTTAGATGTCTCGTGCCACGACTTCACAGCTGTTTCCATTGTCTCAACAATAAAAGAAAACATCTCTTTCCAAAAATCTTCAGTTCCATAGGCATCAGACTGCAAGTGTTCATTCATATGGAGACAATTAATTTCAGAATTTGGGTTGGAACAATCAAAATATAAATATAAGCAACGAAAAAGGCTTATACTGATTCTCTGGAATTTCACTTGGAGAAAGAAACAGGACTAACCATTTCAGATTTAAAACTTTCAAGATGCTTGGCCATGTCAACATTAGATCTCAAATTCTGGAGTTCTTGAGCTCTCTGTTTCTCCTTCTGCAACTGACCGAGCTTCTTAATCTTTCTAGAAACTTCTGTGCTCTGTGGGTTGTACTGCAGAGCCATTTCAAATGCAGCCAAAGCCTGACACAATCATCACAAATTTAACTACCATGGTGCATCATTGTGATAAAAATTTAGATATGAACCAAAGTATTAGAAATTTACATCTTCGTAATTTTCCATGGCTTCAAGCACACAACCTTTCCTGAAGTACCCCTGAAGAAGATAGATCAGAAAAGCCATTGTGTACATAGAGATACAGATACTTTATATGTTGTTGTGGATAAAACCGAAAAAGAAGAAAAAACAGACATTCTCATGTTTTTTTTTGTTACCTTCTCCCACTGAGGGTTGAGTTTGATGGTATTCTCAGCATCCGCTAAGGCTTTGCTAAGCTTAACTAGACTCAAAAATGCAGCAGCTCGATTACTGCACCGCATAAACAAAAGCTTTATTACACTAAAAAATCTACTCACATTGACTCACACAATGTTCCAATTCACAGAACCTTAACAAAAAAAAAAACCTCAACTTTAGTATCCTAAATCACAATTAAAGGACAAAGCAATTCAGGTTAAAAGCCTATTTTTTTCCCCCACCTAAAGCAATCTCATTTCAGTCCAAACATATCAAAAGAGAACAAAGCCAGATCTGCTCAAATTGAAAGAAACCCAACAATCAGATTCGAAAGATTTGGGGCAATCTCGTAAACTATCATTTTGATCGAAACCCTATAGTAATCGTAAGACTGCAAATTGTAGAAGAAAGTAAAAAAAAAAAAGAAAAAGAAACCTGTAAAGAGTAGCGTTAGAAGGATCAAGCTTGATGGCTTGGGTATAGAGAGCTGCGGCTTTAAGGTAGTTCCCAGCTTTGAAGAACTCGTTGCCTTTGTCCTTGAGAGATTTCTCCGCTTCTCCACCATTCGTTGCTTTGCCTGATTCCACGACTCTCTCCGCCATCATTTTTATCGAGGTTTGTGAGAAAAGCCAAAGAACATGAATCGAAGTTATTGCTTCTGTTTCTGCTTTTCTATTTTAGGGTTTATAGAAGGGAGCAAGAGATGTTCTTCTGTTCTCTTCTTCCTTTTTGATATATTTCGATTTCAATATTTTTTTTGTTTTTAGTTCATCATCTCATGTGATTTATTTAACCGAACAAACATGTTAGATCTCGGACGGGACCATATGGATATGATTCAAAAAAAATTAATTTGTTGAAGAAACAAAAAGCCCAATAAAATAAATGGGCCTGAAATCTGTCAGTAAAAAGGATTCGGCCACATTCCACTCCACCGACAACCGACGGTTCAAAGACGGTAGCTAATAGCTATCATCAATTTTGACTCCGATTTCGTTTGAATTATCCCAAACCCATTTTGATTTAATAAAAAAAAAATTTTGTTTTTTTTAGAAGAGAAAACGTATGTATGAAGCCATAAAGTATTCGTATTAATGAAAATTTGGTGGGACTTATTAATTCGGTAGCACGTAGCCTGTAGTTTTCAAAATTAGGAAAACACATAATTAAACTTCAATTTTAAAATTAGAAATTTTGTATTGTAGCATCAGAACTATTTTTTTCTATTTCAAAAGAAAAAAGAAAAACCTATTTTGTATTAGAAAATCAATTCTGGAAATAAAAATTAAGAAGTAAAAAGTTTTCAACATTTAAAAAAGGAGATTATAAAATAAAATAAGTAAATAAATAAACGCGTGCTCTCTCTCTCTCTCTTGCTCTAAACCCTTCGTATCGAAGCATTTGGTTTTCAGTTTGAATCTTCAATTTCTCTCAGATTTAGATCTAGAGGTGAAAATTCAGAGCAAGATCTTTTGCATTGTTCATCTCTTACTTTGTAATGCTGTTGATCTTACCCGGAACCGACTCGGTGGACGCGATCGATTGACTCGTTCTCTATTTTGGATCCTTGTTGACTCGGCGAGTTTGGCTTAAGGGACATGGGAGGTGTGCCTTCAACGCCGCGAAACACCGGTGGTGATGATGTTTCGGTGGCCGAGTACCTCATTGCGACTTTTGTTGGGGAGAAATCGTTTCCCTTAGCGTCCGATTTCTGGAACAAGCTCCTTGAGCTTCCGTTGAGTTCTCGGTGGCCTAGTGATCGGGTTCAACAAGCCTGTGAACTTTTCGGTTAGTGATTCTCATGCGAAATGTGTTGAAATTATCAAGGATGCGTTGTCGAATTCACTATGTTAATGAAGACCTAGTGAACGTAAGAGGATAGTTTGAGATTTGATGATCTTTTAATTTGAATTTTTGTTTCAGCACAAAGCAATGGATACACTAGGCACCTTGCAAAACTATTGATTCATCTGTCTTGGTGTTTGCAAGAGCTTCTTCAAGATTCTGATGCTCAGTCTTCTATCTATAAGAAAGCTGTTAATGCAACATATATTTCATCCGTCTTTTTGAAGTATCTGATTGAGAATGGAAAAAGTGATAGTCTCGAGGAGTTGCATCTCTCTCTGGACGAAAGTGAGCCAGTTCCTCATGGCTTTGTAATGGGTAATGACTCTCTCTCTACTAGTTCTAAGTTATTTCTAGCGTTAAAGTAATATTAAGCTGGCTTGAGTTGGCTTATTAAGGTGTGTATTAATGGCAGATCAAGACATCCAGAATTTTGTCATGCATAGTGTGCTGAGCTTCATTGGATCAACTGAAGTGAGGTATGCCATGCTTATTCTGTATCTTCATTATCTTTATTAGTTTCAGTATTACATGTTCCATTCTCCTGATTTCATCATTTATTTGGCTAGTCCCAACTCGTATGTTCTACATCAGGAACTTTTGAACTTCATGCTGGTTACAATGTCCACACAGCTTCTCTCCGGACCATCACCTGGACCAAGAGATGCAAATCCTTTTATTGATGCAGCGATGGCTCAGGTAACTAATTTAATTAGTTTTTCTCTGTCTTTTTCATAGTTTTCGCCCTTTATTAATTTCCGCCCTTTCCTATGCTTCAACAAATTTTAGGAAAAGTCTCAAGTTTGTCTGGCGGTCAGAAGATTGCTACTGAATTATATTTCCCGACACCGTACTCCTCCAAATGCAAAATCTTATTTGTATTCTGATGGAGATTCACAAGGCATTTTGGAAAGAGTTGGTTCTGCAGCTGGTAGGTGTTCGTATCTTACTTCATATATGTTGTATTATCGTACTAACTTGTCCATGCTGACCTTTTTGTATTGGCTTTCCTACTTAGCTTTGTCAGACATTCTATGTATTCATGAAATCTTTTCTTTTTAATATGCAGCGACTTTTGTGCTCTTGCCTTTGAACTATCTTGTAAATAACAGTGGCGGATCAAAAAATCCACTAGCAGAGTGCAGCCTTCATGTTTTACTTATCCTCATTAACTACCACAAGTCTATCATGAGTGATGAGTCTATGACGGATAAAAGTGATGACAGTGCTACTTCGGAATCAGTTTCTAAAGTCCATGTATATACCTCTGGCAATACTTTTAGCAAGGCTCTAGCAAACGCTAGAGATGTTGAGTGTGAGAATTTTTTCTTCATCTTTCTGAGTAGGGCGAATCCGATGTGTATGTCTAAACTAATACTCTGATTGCAGTTGACCGCTCAGATGTTGAGGGACATGCCCACCCTGCTGGTCCAAATGTTCGGATACCATTTGCTTCGCTATTTGATACTCTTGGCATGTAAGTTGTATTTTCTTGAGCTTTTTCTCTACAGTAACTTATTTTTGTTTTGATAGAGATTATCCTGTATCAAATTCTTAATTCACTAAGTTCACTGCTACTGCGTAATAAAGCAATCTGGCAATGTAGGTGTTTGGCTGATGAGGGAGCTGTCTTGCTCCTTTACTCATTGTTGCAAGGGAACTCCGACTTTAAGGAGTATGTGTTGGTGCGAACTGATATGGATACTATGGTATGATTCATAAACTACCACTCAATAAGTTCCATGTGTCTGTTTCATTTCTTTTGTTCCATTGTCCTCAAAAGTAGAAATCCCTTCCTCAGTTTTACTAACCGTGGGCTGTTTATTTGTTGACGTGAAGTCCTCATGGTTTCATACCAACGATCTATGGTTTAAAAAATATGTATATTTTGACAGTTGATGCCCATACTGGAAACGCTGTATAACTCTTCGAGGAGAACATCATCCAATCAAATGTACATGATGCTAATTGTACTTCTCATACTTAGTCAGGATTCATCTTTCAATTCAAGTATTCACAAGATGGTACGTGCTGTTTCCAATTGTAGGACTGAAATGATTTTTCTCAACTTCAATATTTTTTCTGATTACGTTTCATTTTAATAGATACTGCCTAGCGTTCCATGGTACAAGGAGCATCTCCTTCATCGGACGTCTCTTGGTTCCTTAATGGTCATTATTCTCATAAGAACAGTGCAGCATAACCTTTCTAAACTTCGGGTATGGCTTTAGATTTTCGCAGTGCAATGTCTATCAGATATATTTGTCTTAGTTTGGCAGTTTGGGTAGGTGCAGCTTTATAAGAATGATGTCAAGTTAAAATCTTAGCCAGATATCAAATTCTTCTGACAACAGAAAAGATATTGGAAACTGCAACTTATTTGGAGATGTGTCAGACATTGGACACTTAAGATATAAATTCCTTTCCGTTTAGGCTTCGTGGTTTTATACCTTTCTTATATATAAAAAGGCCATTTATTTGGAAAAACAGGATTGTGGTCAATATATAGTAGAATGAACTTTTGTGACAAATTCAGTTTCTTGGGCTGTTACAGGATGTGTATCTGCAGACTACTTGCCTTGCTACCTTGGCTAACATGGCACCTCATGCCCATCATTTAAGTGCATATGCCTCACAGAGGCTTGTCAGCCTTTTCTACATGCTTTCTCGAAAGTATGCAATTAATTCCTCATCCTTTTATGACTTTGCATATATTCTATCATGGTCATTACGGTTCCTATGTAACTGAACATGCCTTTTTTAACACAGGTATAACAAGTTATCGGACTTGACAGATGATAAGCTGCAAAGTATTAAAATAAACTTGTCAGGAGAGGATGATGGCGTTTCAGAAGATCTGGTATGAGATAGTTAGTCCAGGCACACGATATATCATATATACTAGAAGATCATTGCTATTCCTTGATTTCTGGTACACTTTTTTACATGTATCTTGCGAACTGCAGGCAGCAGAGTTGCAGATCTTTACTGATTTCCTGAGACTTGTCCTAGATATATTAAATGCAATTTTGACGTACGCATTGCCGAGAAATCCCGAGGTAACACATTGTAATTTTCTCTCGGTAGCATGAATCACATAAATCTTTTTCCAATTTTTTCCTGCTCTGATTCTGATTTCTGCAGATTGTCTATGCGATTATGCACCGGCAAGAAGTGTTCCTACCTTTCAAGAATCATCCACGGTTCCATGAGCTAGTCGAAAATATATACACAGTACGCTCCATATATAGGCTTTACTTGTTTGATCTTTGTAGCTATGATTTCCTCTTATATTCTTAGAAATTCAAAGAAAAAAGAGTTTCTTATTGATCCATTTGTTTCTCTTTTGCTAACTGATTATCATTTTCTATTTAGGTCTTAGACTTCTTCAATAGCCGCATGGACTCTCAAAGATCAGATCGAGAATGGTCAGTGCAGAAAGTTCTTCAATTTATCATCAACAATTGCCGGTCTTGGCGAGGTGAAGGCATGAAGGTAAACAACCTCTACAATTATCTATCATCTGAAACATTTTGATCGTTTTTCTTTAGCTATAATTCTCAAAGCTCCTATCTTTCTTCCATCATGCTCTGTCACCGCAGATGTTTACTCAACTTCACTTCTCATATGAACAAGAGAGCCACCCAGAAGAGTTCTTTATTCCATACGTTTGGCAGCTAGCTATTTCCCGATGGTAACCAACACAATATAAACAAACTTATCTCTCTCCTCCCTAATTGTCATCACGATGTTGTCATCAAGAGTACTGAACGTATTCTTCTCTCACCTTTCTTTTTGTTCGCAGCGGATTCAGTTTTAATCCGGACGCCATCAACTTATTCCCAGTTCCACACCCAGTTGAAGTAAGTACCTAGTTTCATCCAACAATTAGGCTTCGACTGTTTCTCACAGTTTCTGTGTTTTGTGTTTGCATGAGGAAACCTTGAAATTGGAATTTTGCGTAAGATGGTATAAATACACTTAGAAAAACTATACACTAGAATTATACACAAACGCAAACAAACAATTGAGATTTGAAAAAAAGAACATTATATTCCAATGCAACATACTATACATTTTCTCGGATTGAATCGTTCCGTACAAGTTTTTAAATTGGCACTTGAATCGATCAGCAGAAAGAAGTAGAAGAGGGAAGAGGAGAAGAACTGGAAGGGAAAGAGAAGGCGCAAGAGTTGAGTGAACAGAGAATCGCCTTCGATCCATAAGTTTATTTCGATAGGAGAGCATGGATGGGGTGGGCTATGTATATATTTATACGGTTTAGGGTTCAAATAAGATAATACCAAAAAGACGTTAATTATCTTCTCCAATTTATATGGTTTTAGTAACAATGTAGCTTTCAGTCTATAGATTTCAATTTTCAATCCATCAATAGTACTTTCTCCTGTGTAATAACGTATTGAGCTTCTGAAAGTTTTTTCCCTTAATATAACCAAAAATATTTTCTGTATGTATGTAAACATAATTATTAATTTCCATAACTCATGAAACTGGTTGATTAAAGGGTGATTTACATGATAGCACACTTTATTAGAAAGTGTGTACAAATACAAATGACACACTTTTGAAGAATGTTTTAACTTTTTCTACGATTTTGCCATTTTATGGACTATTTTGCCCTGAGAATATTTTATACGGAAGGTAACTAAATGAAGAGTACTTTTATGTTTCGGTTAGACATGAGCTGGTAGTTAGCGTTAGATTTTGTTATCAATTTTTTTTGCAAATGATTTTGGCCGTTCGATTGAAAGTACTGGTTGAGAGTCAATAGTCTATATGTGATATCATGTTTGTTGAAACACGTGGCCGTTCGGTGGGAAAGATATTTAACAAATTTGCTTCTCTCTCTATTTCTCTCTCCTTGTGTCAACGAAGGTTAAGCTATGACGAAATCAAATCATATCTCTCGAAAGAGGATGCGACTCTCATCGTTTTCAGCTGTTAAAATCCTTACTACAAGAACATCATAGAATTCGGGAGATCGTTCTGGCCGAAACGCACCGGCCATATCTCTAATTGGAAATTCGGAGCTTGGAGCCAAATTATGCTCCGAAGATCTGCTGTTCGTGGTCCCTAATTGCAACCCTACAGCTCGTGGATCCTAATTTCAACTAAATTGCTCGTGTGACGGAGAATCTCGTCGCCTTCCATGTCTGTATCGTTCGTGGACATAACTGTTCATTTCACTTTTATACTCGGATTCAATCTATTGTGTACTACGTCAATAAGACGACTCTTAGATTCTGATTTTTTGTTGTGGTGCGAGTGGATGTGGATTTGTGGATGTGGTGCGGTGGTATTCGGTTTGGGATCAGTTTGTGGATGTGAATTTTTTAAGCGCCGCTCTTGATTCAGGTTCCTTCTGCACTTTTCATTTATGTTTCTCTTATGATATATGCTTTCACTCGCTAGAAAAAAAGTTTTGATTCCATGGTCGATGCAATTAGGAACTTGTATGTATGCTAAACGTGGTGATTCAGTGTTGTTTCGAATTATGATGATGATGATGATATGATGGAAATGAGAATGATTAATATGCTGATATAGTTCTTGTAAATCTTTAAATATCTTTAGATGGAGTGAAACACTAATTAATATGTTTGGAGTTGTCTCTACTGGTGCTCTTGCCTGCAAATACTTTAGGAGTCTAAATGGTAACACCGTTTCCCACAGATTCGTCTTTTGGGTCTATAGATGATGTGTTTGGTTCTGGATGCAAATTCTTTTGACCATCCATACATTCACATCCATCATCCACTAGGTTCATTCACCTATCCACACCCTTTTATCAATACATGTATTTGTTCTTCTTCTTCATTTGATTTTCTAAACATAATTATGAGGTAGAAATGGTGTAAACTTCTAAACTTGGGATTATGAGGTAGAAATAGCTAAGGATGAATATTGTGTAATCAGACTAATGAACAAATGGACAACTTTATGTGGACATATTTTCATGGACAGTGTTTTACATGTTGATGAGTATTCATATGATCTCAGTCTTGGTGCTAAGCTACTACTGCACATGAATCTAAAGAAAAATGTGTCCACGAGAGGGTTTTTTCATAAAGCTCTGTGCATTAAACTGCGAGAATAAATTGAAGAATGGAATATGTGAAAAGAAGTTAAAGACGAACGTGTCCACTAAACTTTGTTCACGAAGTAGAAGTAGCATGGTGAAGTCTTCGGTGTATAATATGTCATTTGGATGTAATCAGCGAGAAAAGGCTGAAGAAGAACCTGTCGACGAAAAGTTGTCCACAAAGCTTTGTCCATGAAAATCTGTTCACGAAGCAGAAGTAGCATGGTGGAGTTGTCATTGTCATAGGACAATGTTTCACATCCATCATCCAGTAGGTTCATTCACCTACCCACACACTTTATTCATACATGTATTTGTTCTTCTTCTTCATTTGTGTAATCAGCTAATGAACAAATAGACAACTTTTTGTGGACATATTTTCATGGACAATGTTTTACATGCAGATGAGTTTTAGGAATCGCATGATCTCAGTTTGGTGTCTCGACATTATAGTATTTGGAATATGTTTTATAGGGTTCAAAGTTAAGAGCTTTAGTGCTCGCGTTTATATTTTGGTCACAATTAGATTCTTTAAGTGATTAAGGTACACATGCTGAACTTTGTATGACAGTATATGACCATTTGAAATTGAATATAGTATGACCAAATGTTCAAAGAAGAATGGACGAAGAATGTTCAAACTAATAATAGTTTGTGTCCATGATAACTTGTCCACTTAGACTTGACCATGTGGGGATAATGTTTGACAAACACTTGAACACAAATGATTCATGTGTAGAGTTTTCATCAAATGTTTATCAATGAAGAAGAGAGTCACTAGTCATCAAAGATGATTTCATATAGAGACAAAGCCATATCAACTAAAACCCAAAATCAAAAGACAACCCAATTTCCAAGCCTCCTCATCAGAGAGACGTTTTCTCTTTTGCACAAACCCTTTTAAGATGCCTTGATTGATCGAGGACTCGCGATGATTTCAGATCTAGCACTCGACACAATCTTTAGTAAACATCCCCAAATTCACTGGAATCTCGATGATATCAGTGATAAGACCGACCAGAGAAGCGGTGGGTCATGAGATGCAATTGGATCTTGAAATCAACCACACACAATGTATTTAGAGAAGAAGATTCCGAGATTGAGACCGAATAACTCACCATGATTAGATCTCAACAAAAGATAAAACCATAAATGACTAAAGCTTGAGAATTGTGTATGCTGAGAAGCCTTTGCCATCGAGGTAAGCAGTTCCGGTGAGCAGTGGTGACGAGTTTATCGGTGGAAGCAGCGGTGAGAACAGTGGCATTCGTTGTTTTCATCTCATCGATGATTTGGGCAATGGTGACGAATTTTTAATGGTGTTCAAATAACGACTATATTTAAAAAGGAGATAGAAAAACGAAAGAGTGTGAAGTTGAGAGAGAGACTAAGCTGTGTGTAAATTGAAGTTGATAACGTGATATATATGTAGTTTGATGGTATTATTATTAATAGAGATATAGTTAGAAGGTATGATAGTGAATAGACATAGGAAAAGTGCATCATTTAAAAAAAATGTGTCAACGTGTAATAAAGGGTTGAAAAATGTATCATAGTGTAATTATTCATCCATTAAATTAATTTCTACACATCATTATTTTGTTTTATAACTTAAAAAAGCAGTACAAATTACATATCCACCACAAATATAAAATAAATATACAACCCTTAACATCTAAAACTAAATCAATAATCCCACAAATATACTTGAAAAAGAACCTACATTTTATCGAGTAATCAGTTTCGATAGATTAATTATTTAATTACTTTATCTGATATTTTTTCAAAAAAATTACAGTTACGGAAACTTACTATTCTCAAGAATTTCCTTTTTTTTTTTTAACTCTTGCCTAAAGCGCGTGAACGAACTGTCGGTATTCAATTAATAAAAAACAAAAGTATTTTTACAATTTTCAGATACGTTAGTTTGTATATATCATCACTGTTCAAGAATCTAGGGTTTCTCTCAATCTCTCTCTCCTTCCATGATTTGTAGCGCCTCCTTCTCTCTCCATCTCTCCATGGCTTCTGGGCTCGATTCCTCTTTCCGGGCTTCCCCATTATGTTCAGTTACACTTTAATTCTCGCGCTCACAACCTTACAGATCTTCTCTTTTCTTTGTGAGCTTTTCGCGAGTTTAACCTAATTTTCACTTTCAAAGCTTTGATTTTTCTCCGATTCGATTTCTCCGAGATCCTGTGAAGATCTCTGGTTCGTGCGGTACTTAATCGGAAGCTATTGGGCGCATTGAAATGGAAGCGAAGAACAAAAAGGCTGCTAATTTAATCGAGGATGGGGACCTTGATGGAGGTTCCGAGAGTGATTCTACCGTTATTAGTTTGGAAGATGAGTCGGTGGTTGATGTTTCCGGTCAAAATCTGGAGTTTTCTCTTCTGGATAATGTGGATGATTCGGTGAAAGGTCTCTACTTCTTTAGAAACGTGTTCAATTTGATTCCGAAATCGATTGGAGGGCTTGGGAGATTGAGGAAGCTTAAGTTTTTCAGTAACGAGATTGATCTGTTTCCACCGGAGTTAGGGAATTTAGTGAATTTGGAGTATCTTCAGGTGAAGATTTCGTCTCCAGGATTTGGCGACGGCTTGTCGTGGGATAAGCTTAAGGGTTTGAAGGAGCTTGAGCTTACTAAAGTCCCAAAACGATCTTCGGCCTTGACCCTTTTGAGCGAGATTTCTGGGCTCAAGTGTTTGACAAGGCTCTCTGTTTGTCACTTCTCCATTAGGTAAAGCTTACTCCTTTTATCCTCTATTGCTTCAGTTCCAGCTGCTTAATCCTTTGCTTCAACTCGTGGGCTTCTCAGCTTGCTTTGCTACGTAGCATTGATAACTCAAAACAGGGGGTGGCTTTTGACAGTTTCGGTTATCGATCCGTGTAGACTATCCAGGAAACGTAAGTTAGAAAATTACTGGTTGTGATATGTTGTTGCTGCGTAATGAACACGCTATAGGTGTTTCTTTTGCTTCCTTACTTTTGATGTTCAGTTGGATATCTAGATAATTACAAAGGCTTTCTTTTGATATCTGAAATTGGTTGGACTTTGGAATTGGGTTTAGGGTATTCATTGCTTCAATTACATTGGACTGGTTTTAACTCTGTCTCCTCCCACTTGTTGTAGATATCTTCCCGCAGAGATTGGATGCCTTAAGAGTCTGGAGTTTCTGGATCTCTCCTTTAACAAGATCAAGAGCTTGCCTAACGAGATAGGTTATCTGAGTTCATTAATGTTCTTGAAGGTTGCTCACAACAGGCTGATGGAGCTATCACCGGTTTTAGCTTTATTACAAAACTTAGAAAGCCTGGACGTATCAAACAACCGATTGACAACTCTGGATTCTCTCGATCTAAGCTTGATGCCTAGACTTCAAATTTTAAATCTACAGGTACTTGTCTCTCTGATTTTTCACAACATTGCTATAATATTTGGATATATACCCTCTGCGTGAGGAAAAAACACCACATTCTATAGGAGTTTATGGATTCTTTATTCTGACAGAGCTTCTTGGATTGTTTGTTTGTTTCAAGTACAATAAGCTCCCGATTTATTGCTGTATTCCCCCATGGATACAATGTAATTTGGAAGGAAACTATGAAGAGATGGGGATTGATGCTTGTAGCAGCTCTATAATTGAAATGGATGTATATGAAACCCTGTATAAGAACAACGCCATAAGTGTTCCTCATAAAGGTTAGAGTTTAATGTTTCTTTCCTTTGCATCTGTTCTGTGTATGCATATAAAAGTGAGAGTATGATACTTCTTTCTTTTTAACCTTTTATTTCTCTTATTGAATGGTGTATTCTCTGTTTCCACGTGGATACAGGCTCCCACCGTAACCCAATAAATATCTCAACTGGGGTCTCTTCCATCAGTAGATGCTTTTCGGCTCGAAAATCAAGTAAGAGGTGGAAGCGGAGACAGCATTACTTCCAGCAAAGGGCAAGGCAAGAGCGTTTGAACAATAGCAGGAAATGGAAAGGTGAAGTCCCTTCTGAAGGATTAAGTCTGAAGATGGAAGTCGAAGAAATTGGGAAACAGGGCATGAATGTTCCCCAGAACACTGACAAAATTTCAGTTGATAACATCTGCTTGGATGACAATGATAAACTGTCAGAAGAGGCTTCTGTCATTACTTCTGACGAGGAAAAGAGCAGTCTTAGAGCTAATTTAGTTTCTGACAATTCCCGATGTGTGGAAACCCAATTAACGATTGAAAAGGAGAACAATGAAAGTTTTGAGATCAAGGCATCTTCTACCTCTTCAGGAGATACACCTGGTACTGCAGACTATAATTCTTCTTCAGATAGAAAGAAACCAAATCACAAGACGAAGCGATGTAATGAGAAGTATTTAGATAACCCAAAGGGCTCTAAATGCCATAGACCATCTACCGATATTGCTAATTTATCGCACAAATACAGCAAAAGCTCATTTTGCAGCACAGAAGATTCTCTTCCTGACGGCTTTTTTGATGCTGGACGTGATAGGCCCTTTATGCCTCTTAGTAGATATGAGGAAATTTTGCCTCTTGATTCTCGTGAAGTCATACTCTTGGACAGGTAATTACTATTACTTTTAGTTATATCGACTAGAACGATTGTTTATATCTATCTATGAGCTAAAGCTCACTTCGCCCTTTTTTGTTTATGTTTAAAGGGCAAAGGATGAAGTGTTGGATGCAATCACTCTCTCTGCTCGAGCCTTGGTAGCTAGGTTGAAGAAATTGAACTGTTTAACTGCAGATGTAGATCAAGTTTCCATCGACAACTTGCAAGTTGCATCATTTCTTGCCCTTTTTGTATCGGATCACTTTGGGGGGAGTGACAGAACTGCTATTGTTGAAAGAACCCGAAAGGCAGTGTCTGGTACAAACTACCAGAAACCCTTTATTTGCACCTGTTTGACCGGGAACCAAGACGACTTGGCTGCTCTCAACAAACAGGTCTTAACAACGGCTGAAGATGTCATTTTGTCTGATGTGTGTGAAAAATCCCTGCGGTCTATTAAGTCCAAGCGAAACTCTATAGTGGTTCCTCTAGGGAAATTGCAATTTGGCATCTGTAGGCACAGGGCCTTGCTCATGAAGGTACTCAATTTTGTAATGCTTTTGGATATCTGAACTCTTTGGTTTCTTTTAGTTAATTGCTAATATTTGTTTCTTATATATGTTTCTAGTACCTTTGTGATCGCATGGAGCCTCCTGTGCCGTGTGAGCTTGTTAGAGGTTATCTAGATTTCATGCCTCATGCCTGGAACATTGTCCCTGTAAAGCAAGGTTCCTCATGGGTTCGTATGGTAGTTGATGCTTGCCGTCCTCATGATATCAGGGAAGATACAGATCAAGAATATTTCTGCAGGTATAACACTTTGCGACTTTCTCTTGTTATTAATTTATATTGTCATGTTTAGAGATCGGGCTATGGATTGTGGAGTTGTATACAAACAAACAAATAGCCAACTGTGTTTAATTCTCCTTATAATTGTAAACTTTATCTTTATATGACCAATCTCTTGATAAGTTGCTGTTGATTTGAAGATATAATACAGTTTTGTGTTGAATGACCAGTCTCTTTGTTTTATATTCTGATTGCCACAGGTATATTCCCCTTAATCGGCTAAACGAATCCATCCGCACGAAGGAAAATTTGGAATCAGGATGTTCTGTTTCTTCTTTGTCAACGGGCAAAGAAGTAGAAAGAGCTAATAGTAGTCTTATCCGATGCAAGCTTGGCTCCACTGAAGCAGTGTTGAAGGTTTTGTTTTCACCTTTTGTAGTCTCTATCTGTTTCACGATTGAGTAAATTTACTGAATAGTTTCTTATTTCCTCAGATGCGTACATTAGAGGTTTCTGGAGCTTCCTTAGATGACAGTAGGACTTTTGAGTATACTTGCTTAGGAGAAGTGCGGATTTTAGGAGCTTTGAAACATGACTGCATTGTGGAGTTATATGGACATGAGATATCTTCCAAGTGGATAACCTCAGAAAAGGGAAATGATCATCGACGCATATTGCAATCTTCTATTCTGATGGAACACATAAAAGGAGGATCTCTAAAGGTAACATTCTTTTTTCTCAATCTATATCGAAAGTCTTTGTAACATCAATCAAAACCTTCTAATTGGTTTTATTGTACTCAGGGTCACATTGAGAAGCTCTCGGAAGCTGGTAAGCACCATGTTCCCATGGATCTAGCTTTGTCTATTGCAAGAGATATCTCAGGGGCTTTAATGGAGCTGCACTCAAAGGATATTATTCACCGTGACATAAAAAGCGAAAACGTTTTGATCGATCTGGACAACCAAACTGCAAACGGAGAACCCATTGTGAAGCTTTGCGACTTTGATAGAGCTGTTCCACTTAGGTCTCACTTGCACGGATGCTGTATTGCCCATGTGGGAATACCTCCTCCTAATATCTGTGTCGGTACGCCACGATGGATGTCCCCTGAAGTCTTCAGAGCAATGCACGAGCAAAACTTTTACGGACTTGTACATTCTCCAGACACTGATTCTCCTGTTCATCAACGTTTATCTTAACTCTTGACGGTTAAAAGTTTGCTTTTGTTTTCGCAGGAAGTGGATATCTGGTCATTCGGTTGCTTAATCTTTGAGTTGTTGACACTACAAAATCCATATTTTGATTTATCTGAGCTTCAGATTCACGAATCGCTACAGGTTTGTCTCACTTTCACTTACCTGATGAGATCTTCTTAATATAATGATTTTAATAAATTTGCTCTAATTTGCTCTTAACCAGAAGGGCAAAAGACCAAAGCTACCAGAGAAACTAGAGACACTGAGCTTTGAAACAGAGGAAGAAGAATCAACTAACAAACTCTGTGAAGAGTTTGACCTAACCGAATCTGACTTGGACACAATGAGATTTCTTATCGACGTGTTTCACCAGTGCACGGAGGAGTCTCCTTTAGACCGTCTAAACGCAGGAGACCTCCATGAAATGATTCTTTCACGGACAAAGAGAGAGTAAATCTCCTAAAGGTACTTCCAATTCTTCACAGAGCTCAACCCTTTAAAAAGGCTTTGAAGCTTAAAGGAGAAGATAGAAAAATTTGGTGTCAATCTCTTAAGATTAGATTCATGGCCAACAAATTGGGTCTAAAGCTTCATAAGCTTATGGGAACCACAGAACTATAGGTGGTAATTATATCTTGTAACCTTGTTTGTTTCTATATTTTGTAGCCATCAGTATTCTTAGATTGTATCATTTGATTTGTAGACACCATTGTATCATTCTTCTTCCAAGTTTTTATTTAAACAAAGAGCATATGATCCATACATATTTCACGAACTTTTAATTGCGGTTTTTTTTTTTTTTTTTTTTTGGTAATATAAGATTATGACTCTCTCTCTTCTCCCACGAATAATTTTTCTTGGCAAGTACTGTATTCTATTCTATAGACATGACCTTATAATCACACAATCAAACCTACAAAATTACATACAAAGGACCGAACTAACTTTAGCAACGGTTTGCTAAAAATCATATTTCAACAATAGTATGGTTTCCCGACTTTTCTAAATAAATTAAATGTTGTGAAAAAATATCTAATGAAACTCTACTAATTGGTTGAGATAATAAAAAAAAAAAAAAAAACGAATGAAACTTTTAAACTCGCTTCGAGATCCGTTATCTTTGTACAATAAATCTTTAAGCGAGCGTGCATAAATATATGGTTTGAAGATATTGAAATATTTGAGATGAGAATCATATATTATACATGAAAAAAAAAAATCGAAACAAATCAACTATCGAGATTCCAACGAAGATGTCACAGGAGATATCCTCGGAACCGGCACCGGAAACTCATGAATCTCATCAATCCATGGATTAGTCTTCTCCTTGGACGGATTAATAGTTCTCAAAGCTCTCCAAACCGCACTATTACACTTAAAACCCGATCCAAAAGCAATCTGCCAAGTCCTATCTCCTCTCTTGATCCTCCCTTTAGCTTCACTATACGCAAGCTCATACCAAAGCGAGCTACTCGAAGTATTCCCAAACCGGTTCAAAGTCATCCTCGAAGGCTCCATATGCCACTCAGAAAGATCCAAATTCTTCTCAATCTCATCGAGCACCGCTCTGCCTCCCGCGTGGATGCAGAAGTGCTCGAAAGCTAGCTTGAAATCAGGAATATAAGGTTTGATTTTCTTGACATTAAAGACTTTCCGCGCCACGAGTGTTGCGAAAAAGAGAAGTTGTTCGGACATAGGTAGGACTAGCGGTCCGAGAGTGGTTATGTTCGTTTTGAGAGCTTCTCCGGCGATAGCCATTAGGTTTTTGGAAAGTGAGACACCGATTTGTTTGTTGTCGTTGTTGTCTTCGCGTTGGTAAACGCAGTTAAAGGCGTTGTCGTCAGCTCCTTTATGTGTACGGACGGTGTGGATGAGTTGATATTTGGAGCGGTGGCGGTCGGAGGAGCGGTTAGACAGAAGAACGGCGGCTCCGCCCATTCGGAAGATGCAGTTTGAGAGAAGCATTGATCGGTCGTTGCCTAAGTACCAGTTTAGAGTTATGTTCTCTGTGCTCACTACTAGTGCATATGAGTTTGGTTGGACCTGCATGCATATTACAACTGAGAATTTAGGACTCTAAACTATATACATGCATATATATAAGTATAAAATTATCAAAGACATTAGGTGTACGTTACGTATGTCAATATTTTTGGATTTCGATCTGGTTGGTATATATATGTGTGCGTGTTTTTACGTATTTTTAAAAACTGTTTACAGTTTTGCTATTTTTCAGTGTTATAAATAAAATAATTTAGTTGGAAAAATAAAACATAATGAAACTCGCAGAACGCATCAAACATGCATGGCACTATACTTACGTCAGGCGCGGCCTGTCCATAAGGTAGGTGAAGTCTTGTGCTATAGGCCATAAATAAAATAAAATATAAATAAGGCTACTGTTAATGGTCTAGTGCCAATGCCAACGTAAATATAATTAATTACGTCTTTACAGTTTCGATTTTCAATAGTGTTTTGTTATTTTTCAATATATTTTTAATTTTTTTTTTTCAAAAACTTCTCATTTATTTATTTTGTTCTTTTTTCTTCTCCATTTTTATGGTAATCACTTTTTCTATTTTTTTTTTTTTTTAAAACAAATTAGTAACAAAACCACGAACCAATATTGTTAACAACAAAATAGAAACCGATAGTAAAAATGTAAAATTATTTAAACTAATAATAAATGTACTCGATCTAGTTTAATTTTTTATTACAAAAGAATTTAAAATTTTAAAAATAGTGCAAAATCATAAATATTTTTTTTAGAAATTAGATATAACGTTTTAAAATATAGAACTATATTATTATAAAATATGCTTTAGACCAGATAACTCTTAGGACCGGCCCTGATACGTGAGACCTTACGTGTATTGATTGTTTTATGAAACTTATACTCCTTAAAAACTTGTTGTTTTTGGTGATATTGTTCCAACAACTTTTCCTCGATTAAACATAATTAAGCAAGCAGCCAAGCATGACACGTCACCTATCCATTTGGTATAAATGTTAATAGGTATGAGAATATTTACCTTAATTAATGTTTACAATAGAGTAATTAACAAAAAAAATAGTAGACTAATATTTTTATCTAACTTTAAATTGATCTTTCATATCATTGTCATGTTTCTTTTCTTCTAATTGGATAACGAAGAAATGAATGATTGGTGGGATTTTTTTCCTTAAGAAAGGATTAGCCATATATAAAACTATATCACATCATTTAATTTGTTTAGTCTTATTGATAATTTAATTTGTGTTGTTTTCTTTTGGATAAAAATTAATGCAGTGAATAATACATAACTTTTACTATTAGCAATTAAATTTGTACAATTTTTTGGTCGGATGCCAAGTAACGAAATTATTTATTACTTTTATGTGATCACTGATTTTTGTGTTCAAAAACTATTAAAAACAATAAAAAATATTCTTTATTTTAACAATTGTCCATAGGACGGAGGATTATCTATATCTACCTGCCTAACCTTATTTTCTCGATTTTCGCAGTTTTATCTACCAAAAAAAAAACCTACGGTGATTTTATATATATACTCCGACAGGAACTTACCAACTATGCAAATGCAACCATGACATACCACACTTTGGATTGACCGTAATATATATGTACTCTAATGTTTGTAAGTTTTATATACACACACGTAGATAGATTGTATACTATATATAAACGTACCTGCTATTAAGACAATCCATAGTTTTTCAATTTTCACAACTACCACCTACCTACAAAATAAGCCTCTGCCTGGCACAACTTCATAAAAAGTACACGTGCTCATAAAGAGGTTACAGCTTTTACCATGTTTAATTTCATATAAAATCAGTAACCAAAAATTTATACAGATAATGACATAACGTGAAAAAAGAACTAGAAAAAGTCACAACCTCCCCACCCAGGATTAAATTAATTTTTTCTGTGTGTCATGAGATTAATATTTCTTTATCAGATGGTTCAATTGATAGCAAATCTTAGTATCAAAAAAAGAATAAAAGGGTTGTAAATTTGTAATGAAATGACTTAATTGAATAAATAATTACCTGAAGGAGCTGTTTAGCGAGATCAATGGAGATAAGACCGGCACTACAACCCATTCCACCAAGATTATAGCTCAAAATGTTTCCTCTAAGCTTATATTTATTCACGATCATAGCTGATAAGGAAGGCGTCGGATTAAACAAGCTACAATTCACCACAAGTATCCCAATATCCTTAGGCTTCACACCGGTTTTCTCAAGCACTGCGTCTATAGCTCCAAACATAACCGTCTCGGCTTCTTTCCTCGCCTCGGACATACATGGATTCGGTGGGACACGTAAGAGAGCCTCCGGGAAGTAAGTCTTTTGACCAAGACCGGAACGTTCGAGGATCTTTTGTTGGAAAGCGAGGTTGTCTTCTGTGAAGATACCGACACGCTGAGACCGGTCCATGAATGTTTCTCGTGTGCATATTAGAGAAGAGACGGGTTTGTAACAAGCAAAATCGAGGAGGAAGATTTTGCGAGGACGAGTTGTGAAGTAGAGAGTGGTTAGAAAGATAAGAAGAGCTGCGAATATAGTGGAAGAGAGGAAGTGGAAATTGAGGAGGTGGTTGAATAAGAGAGTGAGATCGGAGAGACTGAAAGAGGAGGTTGCGGCGAGGAGGACGGGGAGGAGGAGGATGTAGACTGCGTTAGAGATTAAGTAATGGTAACCGAGTTTAACGTATTTGAGGCGTACCGATAAGAGGAAGTTTGGGAGTTTTTTGTTTGTTACATGAATGGTGGTGATTGATGGATTATTGTCCATGTGATCACTTTGAATGTGATTCTCATTCATGGTAGGACTTTTGGGTTTAAAATGTGATTAAAAGTAACAAGACTAGCAAACAAAAAAGGAGAGGAGATTTAGTGTTAATGTAAAGAAAGAGGATAACTTATGGCCTAAAAAGTTGGAGTATTATCGAGAATATATAGGCAAAGTTTTAGAAAGAGAACGAGGCGATTTAATAAATGTAGTTATGGTACGTAGTCCCTATGGTTATTGTTGTGGCGGTGAGCTAACTATTCATTGATTCCATTTTGACCGAAACCGGCGATTTAATAATTTTTTTTTTTTTTTAATATATACTCCACCCTCCATTTTTAATAAGATGTCTATTGTTTTTTATTTCCATTTAGTTTATCTTGATGTGTTATATTTTCATACAAGAATTAAATTATTTCCCAATTTTATCACTACAGTTTTATTTTATTTCATTTTAGCATTGATTATAAAATATGAATAATTCAATCATTCTACAATTTTTCTTGACACATGCGCATTCAATCATTATATATAGCAAAAGGAAACGGATGGAAATTATATTTGGCGGTTAAGTTAACCCATTGGACTACATGACTTAACCAGGTCAGATTTGCACCCTGTATAATCAGTTTTGGTCCGATTGATATTTGCTGATGTTTTTCTTATTTGTTATATGAGAAAACTTTGAGATGTAATCCAAATGTCGATGTGAGATTTTCAAATTTCATAAATAATATTATATATTGTTGTAAAACGTATATGTATATTCCTCTTCCATTGCTCCAATTAGATTATTATTTACACAAAAAATCATTTTCTAAAAAAATCCTCCCAACTGTTAAGGAACTACGAGAAATAAATATCGTATATGTTATTTTATCCTCCAAATTATAAGGAAGACGAATAGTCTGAGTGTCTCATATGTATAGAAAATCTAATCGTTTTGCGGATGAATTAGTAAACTATGTTTTAAATTTTATTTCGATGAAAATTATTCTGATTATGAAAAAGAATGTCGTTAGACTCCGCGTCTAAAACAAATTTATATGTAATTGTTTATTTTTTGTTTTAATAATATATTGAAGAATTTTCTCCCGGTCATTCATAAAAAAAAAAAAAAAACAATACAAGTTGAGATTCATTGACGTGTCTAAGACGATTTTAGTGGAACTATATAAAACAAGGGTAAGGATAATTCGTAGTAGAAGGATACAACTAACTCCAACCAAAAACTAACTCCAATCAATTTGTTTAATGGCTCAAGAGTGGGCGATTTAATGAAACTGAATTCGCCAGACCCGGGGTTGGCTGTAGTTTACCTAAACACCCTTTAGTTTACTCATTATTTTCTATTTTGCCACTGATTCCTTCTATTGGGAACAAGGGTTATTCGGGTTCCACTTTTGTTTACGTGGAGCTTGCGGACCGAAATTATAGTTTGTTAACTACGTATAAACACATTTAAAAAAAAATGTAAGATTCACCTTGTCTTAATAACATGCATGCATACAAAATCATTTAAATGTCAATAACATCACAAAGTTTAGGTATTATAGAAGACAGTTATAGAGGTGAGAAATCAAAGACGTGAAAGATAAAAGCTAATGGAACAAAAACTGTGAATCTCCTTTCAATTAAAAATGCATTGAATTCAATCAGTTTTTATGCCACAGATCGTTTTCATCATTAATACCTCACCATTATTGTGTCTTTAATCATTATTATCATCAATTTGATTATGATTTTCATGTTTTGTTGATTATGATCTTCAGTTTGAAGTTTTACTGATTATTATTCGGTACGAATTCTTAGAAATTTATTTCAAAACAGTTCAATGTGACTATGTGAGTTTGTCATTGTGTCCACACATCTTTTTTTTTTTTTTTTGCTGTCGTCGTAATTGCCCACACATCATATAAATTATAGTTTGCGTGCGGAATGAGGTTTGGCATATATATTACTAATGTGTGATATATATACTATAAGATATTGTTGTGAATTGCGTGCGTGTCGAAGATTTGTGGAAAGGTTGTGTGGTAAGTCACCCAAAAATTTAGAATAGTAATTTTAAAAGAACTATAAAATGCCGATAAACTTCTAACCAAACAGAGCTATTTGGGCAAGAAATAATTCGTGGAAGAACCATCTTTAAACCCACTCTTGTTGATTTCCTTTTTCACATTCCTTCCTTAGTTTGCTCTTATGTTTCTTTTTGGTTTTTGTAATGATTTTTAAATATTCATAACATTACCTACGGTCCATTACTTAGAAGTTTTTTTTTTATTATTACAAATCGGAATAGCCAACATACTGACTATGTGAGTTTGTATCTTTATAAAGATTCCGTCAAAAAAAAAAGAGACAATATGGGTGATTTATGAATATAGTTCTATCATTATTTTGTTTGTTTGGTTTCCATCATTATTTCTTTATTAATCTATTGTATATTCTTTTCGCTTATAATATTGTAGCTTACATACAAGAAATTTTAGTATCAATCAGAGCGCAGCATTTAATTACAACGTACGTAAGCTCCTCAACATTCAACTACTTCGTCATTAGTAACATTTACAAGTTTGGCAGACATCTTAATATATGTAGTTAGTAGTTAGGGATAATTTATTAATGATTCGTATTGATACTAAATTTTTGAAAACACAATTTTGCTGGTGCAATTGTAGTAACAAAACACTGATTTTTATAACACTTCTATGTATTGGTTATTTCACACATTTGTGTATATTTATGTACTGTTTTTTGTTTGTTTTATAAAAACTAGTGTCACATTCTACAAACGCAAACGCGGAACACATAACAATTTGGGAACAATTTTACACATTTATAGCAAAAACAAATTCATGACCAACTCTATTTAAAAGTTAAAACTAGCAAATGTGGTTTGAATACTATTGTTCCGCCATTTTGAGCACAAAATCTGAGCACGGCCGAAACGTCCATCATTAATGGGCGTATGTTCTGTATTTTTTCACTAAACACATCTTGTTTAGATGAGTTTAGGTATCTAGCTAGGGCTCCAATAAACGTAGACACATTTTTTGTTGTTGCCATAATAATATTATTTTAAGTATTATTGAATTTATAAAATCTAAGACAAGCAAATTTTTTAAAGAAAATTTAGCATTCAAGTTTTAAAAATGTTAAATAAAATAAAATTTTGAATGCTAATTCTACATAACGAATAGAAAACAAATCGAATTTGTGAAATCTCGGACGATCAAATGACTAGATTAAATGATAGGATCCAAAATTATGTTAGTTTTCAAATTGTTTTGTAAATTTAGTATCAAAGTTCTAAAAAAAAACTTAAAACTGGAAAAAGAATTAAAACAAAAACTTGAATGCAAAATTGTTAAAAAATATATATATGTGAGAAAGAAAAAATTGAAAATGAAAACTTTTTTCAATAAATTAAAAACTTGTATACTAAATTTACATAATAATGTGAAAATAAATCGAATTTGTGAAATCTCTCACGATCATATGAGTATGTCAAATGACAGGATCCAAAATCCGGCTAGTTTTCAAATCATATAGTAAATTTAGTATGTTTAGTTTCGAAAAACTTTAAAATCCTTGAAAAAGAAAAAAATCAAAACTTAACCTTTTAAAAAAAAATTTAAGAACTTGTATGCTAAATTTACGTAACAATGCGAAAACAAATTGAACTTGTGAAATCTCTAAAGATCAAATGACTAAATCAAATGACAAGATCCAAAATCTAGTTAGTTTTCACATCGTATTATAAAATTATTATCCAAAATTCTATTTTTAAAATTTTACAAACTTAAAGCTTGAAAAATTCAACTATAAAACAAAAAAAATCCGTAAGAAATAAAAATTAAAGTTTGAAACCTATTTTTTACTTAACGTTATAAATTTTTAAAAATCTATTGATTTTGTAGATTAAAAAGAAAAGATATTAAGATGGGATAGAAATTGACCTGACCGATAGGAATATGATGCACTTTCTCAATGGGCTGAGAATCCTTTGTTGGGCTTTGTAAGGTCCAAAAAGTTTCTTTGACTTGTGGTGTGGGTGGTAGGAATGTCAAATGGGATGTGCATGTTCAAATAAACATGTTTGTTTTCTGGACATTGATGATCAAAGCCTAAATAGGACTATGTCCAAATAAGACCAAAACCAAATAGGACAATGACTAATTGGACTGTCCGCGGGTCCAGATTATACATGAACATAAATCGTAAATACACAAAAGAACTTCATATTAAACAACTTATAAGTGTTTTACATACTAAAATTCATACTAAACATACTAAAATTCATATTTAAACGGTTTTATAAGGTTTTACAAGTTGTTTTATAAAATTTGATTTTGGCGGGAAAATTTTGATTCTGTAATTTTGGCGAAAAAACGTGATTCCGCTATTTTGACGTGAAACGTGATTCCGTTATTTTGGCGCGAAAACGTGATTTTGTAATTTTGGCGAAAAAACACGATTTTGTAATTTTGGCGAGAAAACGGGACGGTCCATGTTCAAAAAATTTCCCCCAAATAAAAAGTATAATTTTTAAGGATTATTGGACGGTACATGTACATATGAGTTCGCTTCATTTGTTTGCGGGCTAAATTGGTTTTTAGCCTATATTAACTGCTTCGATTTTGGACGTAACCATAATCGGACCATTATAATTTGGACTAGTCTACCTCATGATCTTCAGACCCATTTGACATTCCTAGTAGTGGCTTCTTCGATGACATGGCGGAGCAAGAGAGACTGCGATTGTGTGAGGCATCAATACGTCGATACCACAGACAAGGCGGAGAAGAGATCGTACATAGATTTATGGAGGTCAAATCCAGCTGTTAGACGGGTTCGCATAAAAGAATTTCCATAGCTAAATACGGAGCAAACTGATCTTATAGAACAAATGTGATTGATGCGAATCAAAACGTATAAACCAATGGAACAATTTTTTGTGTGAAACGCAGCGTTTTGTAGCCTCTTATGCAAAACGCAGCGTTTTTGCAATTTTTGTGAAACGCAGCGTTTTTGAAACTTCACTCACTCCTAGTTGAGAGACGGTATTGTATTGGTGCCCGGTGGTAACTTTGCTTGTTTTCAAGGTTTGGTAATCACTTCGGCGATGGCACACGGCGGATATGCCAAGCGGAGGGTTGCGGAGCGTAATACGACGGCGGGAACTAGTCGGAGATCAAAGGGATTACGTGTTGAGAAGAAACTGAAGAATTCGTCTCTCAAAAATCAAATTCGTTCCATCGGCCGCATGATTCGTAAAGTAGTAACCACTCTTCTTCTCTTCCTGCGAAATTAGGGTTTATGGTTGTCTTCTCCGGCCTTTTAGATGGACTGTTTAGCTGGTCAAAGTCGGTTTCAGTACTTGTTAAACCTTTTGAAGCTTTTTTTTTTTTTTCTTTTTATCTCTGGTGTTAGATGAAGAGATAGGATCATGTTCGATTATGAGATCATGATTTGATTTGGAGAGGCAATATGTTTTCACTTAGATTATTAAATTTTGATGTGTTCAATACCAACTGCCTTCAGGATCTTCCTCCTGAAGTAAGAGAGGCTTTAGAAAAGAAGTTGGATGATCTGAAGAAGCAGCAAGATATACATAGCCGTCTTGCTGTTGAACGTAAAATCTTCCTAAGAAACAGAAAGATCAGATTCTTTGGTGAGAGCGTTATCTTGATGCATTGGATTGTTTGAGTTGTTTTGCCCCTGAATGATTTGGCTTAATCTGAAAAATATAATTACATCTTTCTTTGTGTAGAGCGGAGAAAGATTGAAAGGAGTGTAAGACGCCTCGAGAAGCTACATCGGAATACATCTAATGGTCATTTGCAAGATGCAGAGATAAGTGGGCAACTCAGTAAACTCAAAGAAGACCTTGAATATGTTAGGGTGAGCATCTTACACAATCCAAATCCAGTTTCCTGTGTTAGTCGTAAGAGTAGACACGTTGTTCTTTTGCAGAGTGTTATCTTGTTCTCTGCTAAGTTTCCTAATTATCGAGTAGAATGAGTCAGTTTAAATGCTACTGAGATCTTGTTGTGTGCAATGCAGTTCTTCCCCAAGAATGAGAAGTATGTATCACTGTTTAGTGGAGGTGATGATTTACAAGTATCTGAGCGGAGAAGTAAATTGCGGAAGCAAATCAAAGCCAATATAATTCTTGCTGCTGCCAATGGGAAAGAGTTGGAAGGTATTGATGATATGTGGCTATGTTTATATGGTTCCCTATCCCTTAAATTTCTTTATAAAAATGGGGCAGTGTGCTTTTTTCATCGTTGCATGCATTCTGACCTTCTGTTTGCTTTTGAAGTAATGCTGATTATGTTGATCATTTGATTTTTTTTGTTTGTGGAAAAACAGAGACAGGGAGCGAAGATGATGCGCTTTTGGACCTGAGTGATGATGACTTCTTTGTCAACGGAAGTTCAAGTGACGAAGCAGATGCGGATGATGAGTGGACTGATAAAAGCACAAAGTACGCCTTGTAAATGTGGAATAGTTTCTTTTAACCTTAGTACTTCTAAGTGTAGTTTATCAACTATATTAGTGTATAACATGTTAGATGAAGAAAAGCCAACGAGGCTAGTTGTGTATTCACCTCTGAATTCCATTGAGCTATCATTCCTGTGCAAGAAGGCGATTCTTGACTCGTTTCTATTGGCTTAACGTGTACCAGTAAAGATCAATTCTGACTGTTGTCAGCGTTTTTGTTTTCCCAGGGAGCCGGTTTCTAGTGCTTTTGGCAGAGCAACATCGAGCATGTCCAGTGATGAAAAAAATCAGGTACGATGCGAAAGCTACTCACAATCTTGTTGTTTGCATGATAATTGGGACTCTAATACGCCCAGAAAGTCAGAAACGTAACATGTTCAATTCCAGGGTGGTCAAAGGATATGAAACTGAAAGTGTTATATATTACTGAATGCTAGTATTTTGGTAAAATGATCCCTTTTCTTTTATTGTAGAAGCCATACACTACTAGGATTTTAATGCCACCACCACTGTCAAGGTTTGCATCAACATCTCGGATGTATACATCTGTGAAGAGGAATGAAATACTTTCCTCCAGTAACACTTCACATAGAAGAAGCCAGTCTTCACATGCTGCCGCAAGTTCGCATACCAGTCAGAGCAGCAACTTGAGCTCGAATTCTGATGCTCACAAACCAAAGAGGAAGAGAAGGCCTAAGAAGAAGAAGCAACAAGTGAGTTTCTCTTCTTTCCTGTAATTCTGTTTCATGCTTTGTGGAAAAATCTATTTGGTACTTGCATCAATCTTCGAAATGATATATATCGAAGAAATTGCATTCTATTTGTGAAGCTGATTATTCATTCTTCTATTTGCTGTTGCAGGCTTGAATGTGTGATCTCCCGCCATTTTTGTAAAAAGAACGAAGAAGCTCCTACGACCTACCTTATCTTGTATTCTCTAATCGGATTTAATGGGTATATATATGTTTTTATGTATGTGGTCATGAAGGCAGAAAGATAGGTTTCTATTGTTTTTTGGCTAATGAGATGAACCCTAAACCTTGGGAAATCTTTATTTCTCCCTAGATAAGTTTTTGTTTCGTTTTCTATTGTTCTTTGTTCAGATTGGCTTTGATCGAATTGAACAATTGGTGGGACTAATCAACAATCTGATCTCAGATCTTGAAAATCAAAACAGAAAATGGATATTGCTTGAAAATCTCTATCAAATGAGGGCACAAAACAGATTGCTACAACCAGTAAGAAATCAACAATCCTCCTAACACATTTTTTAGTGTTACACAAAACGAAAGACTTAAGGACAACCTTTTTGCCCTGTTTCTGAAACAAAAAGTAATTAGGTTCCAGTTTCAAATGATTAAGACCAATAAGCATGTCTACATTTGAATTTTACCGTTGAGGTAAAAACAAGGCAATGACTTGGATTCAATCCGATGACATAGATCTCCCCCGCGAACCCGACAACCCGAGCACAAACAGAGGTTTCTCTTGCCCAAGAGAAACACTGTTTTCTTCAGGTTCTTGTGTCTCCGTTAGGTTTTCTTGAAGCTTAGTCTCATACACCACAGCCTAAACCTTTGGCTTCTGATCCTTTCATGATCCTTAATCTCTTGCAAGTACACACAAACATCCTGCAACAACAAACAAAACCCATAAGAACACTTACAAAAAAATTGTTGATTTTGTTTTTGTGAAATTGTTTTTTTGACAGAGATATATGAAAGAAGACTCACTCCCATGGAACATCTCCAATGAGCATCCAATCACCATCTTTGTCTTCATAAGTGGGCACAAAGTCTGAACCTTTATATCCTTCTCTCTCAAAGTACTCTCCCATAGAGAATTTGAACATCACTTCTAAAGCTTTGAGCAATTCTGAGTATCCTTTGTAACAACTCGGATCTATTTTCCTCAAGTATGGTGCACCATCCATACTTACTTTCACATAGACTCCTTGACCATCATGATCAGATTCATTCTTCTTTGTCTGAATGTTGTTCTTCCTGTAAGATTTAACCGGTGGCCATCCAACAATCTGAGCCCTGTAAAAAGGAAACAATCACTGTCAATAAACTGAATCTTTTTTTTCATCACCAAATCAGATTCAGAGAATTTGTGTTGAAACTTACTTTTTAGGAGGGGATGTTTCAGTTTTCCTTGTCGATGAATCAATCTCATTCTCATTATCACCTCGTAATGCTCTCTTATTGCTGTTATTACAACAAGAAACTATCTCTTTTTCTTCACATAAATTGTCTGTTCCTGGTAATCCCAGCCTTAGCTCCGTTTCCTTGAGGTTAACAAACTGATCCATTTTCTCAAAAAAAAAAAACTTGTGTTTATCTCTCTTCTGAGTTTTCTTCAAGAGATGCAAGGAGAGGGAAAAAAAGAAAAAGTTTTTGGTTATATTCCTTGGAAGAGAAGAGAGAGATAGAGAAGTTGATGATGAAGATGAAGATGAGGCTTCGTGGAAGCTGAGTGTTTTATACAAGTTAAAAAGCTAGATTGATAGCGAAGGAACTGTTTTTTGAATTAAGGACAAAGGAAAAAAAGCTAAGCTTGTCGGTAGCAGTAACAGCAACTTTGAGGCAAAAGTGTGTCCCATCTTCTTGGGGACATTTGTGGGACACACTTTCTCTTTCTCCCATCTGTCCAAAGCCAATAACAAAAAATCTTTACATTTTTCTTCCCTCGATTTTGCTCTCTTTTAATAGATGGTCCAGATCAAATCTTTCATCCCCACCACATGTGGTATGCCATATGCATATGTCTCCTCTCTCTATCGTGATGTTTTTGAATGACCAATTAGTACAATGACTTCAGATTTACTTATTTTGTCATTTGGTATTGGTTAGTTAACTCTATATGAAAAATCTAGCTTGTGTTCAGTTTTTGGATTGTGGGTAGTGAGTTTCATTGACTTTAGAACAAAAAGTTTTAACCTCTTTGACTTTCTCAGATACTTTGGGTGTTGATTTTGAAGAGCCAAAAGCAGAGCCAACGAGACAAAAGCTCTCATTGTTCTTTACTGGGTTTTGTTAAAGCCCACAACTTTTGTCTTCTGAGTCTAAACTATTAGTGATCATGATCACCACACACGTATATATAAATCTGAAACAAAACTGAGCATCACGACAAGACATCTTCCTTAGGTTCAACTAGCTCAAGGCTTAGTTAATTGTCAGCATCAGTAACATCATTATGGGGTCTTCTAGTTTTGGTTTGGAAACTGAGATCTTCAACAGATTCTCTCTGTCTTGTTCATGTTACAGCGTGTCATTGGTTGTATTCTACTCATATGGAGCTCCTATTGTCGATGTTACGTCTTTGACAGAACCTAATCGAAGTGAACCGGACCTAATTGGTCATTGGTTCGATTTGTTGTTTTTTTCATAGCCGAGGGTTTGCATGCATGGTTTTCGAAATTGAAGTCTTAACCGGTCTTAGAGCACCTTCAATGGTTAATCTCGATATAATTTTATTACTTATTTAAAATTTAGGAGACAAAATAAATTGAACCAATTATATCATAACAACAAATGGCATAGAGGAGTTCTAAACAAAAACTCAAAAGTTCTTAAACAAGAAACTATCTTCATCTTTTTTCCTCCTTTTTGATTATTTTGTATTATTTAAATACTAAGAAACTCATTAAAAACCTCTCATTTGAGGTGCTTTTATGGAGAATGGTTAAGAATCATTTTTTTCGTTTAACGATTGGCTAAGCCCTTATATCTTACCTTAATTAGCTAACGTAGATTCCAGTCCATGAAAAAATTACTATCGTATTATATTTTTACATAGAAAATAAATTATATAATTGAAGTAAGAGTGTAGTTTTACACATGAGTAAACATCCTAACAAATAATTGATTTTTTAAAGGTTGTCTTACTGACTTCCAAATACAAAGGAAAACAGTTTAACCAAAAAAAAATGAAAATCAAAATACAAAAGAAATTCATAAAAATTAATGGTGACTGCAAAATGCAAACTAATAATATACATGATACATCACGCTAATCCTGGGCATATGGATATTCGGTTCGGGTTCGGATCGGGTCCATTCGGTTCTAGTATTTTTTTTTTTTTGATATAAACTCCGTTCGGGTATTTACAATTTTCGGTTCGGGTTCGGTACGGGTTTTTTCGGGTTCGGGTCGGTTCTCGAATTTGTGATGAGAACCGTGGAAAACCCGAAAAAATTCGGTTCCTGTTTGAGTGGGTATATTGTACCCGAAATTTCTTAAAAGTAACCATAAAAACCGAAATACCCGAACTTCTATTAAACAAAAACCTGAATTAGTTAACCTAATAACTCAAACGATTATGAAACATAATCACAAACCTGATAACACAAACGATTATTAAACCAAAAACATAAGACAAATCATAAAACACCACTCTTGCAAAGTTGCAAGTAATTGAAACAAAGTAGAAACTGGAAATATTCATAACATCAAAGAGTACTGGAGATAGAGATAAAAAAAAAATAGATTGGAAAAAAAGATAGAAGGAGCATGAGGCATCTGAAACATTGAAGCAGAGTCAAAAGCATCTCTATGCCCTGTTACAATCGAAACAAAATAAGATGAGAAACAAATAAGATTAAAAGTTCCAAATAATAACCATTGAAACTTACCTGTTGGTGATGATTCCGAGTCTTGCAGATTATGAACTTCAAAGTTCTACACTGGTTTGATCATGAAACTCTGAAACTCATATGAAAAGATTGTTTGTTACTTGCAATACATAGAAGAATTAAAGTAGCATAGAAAAAGATAAATTACCTTTCTGAAGACTGTCTTGCAACTCAAAATCAGCAAGCAATTCAGCATTTGTTATAGCTCCTTTATCCTTTAATTGAATCTCAGCCTTCATCCATTGTTCTGTACACATCAGAACCTCAATAGTGTAGTGGCTTAAACAACTCCTACTCGGTTCTAAGATTCTTCCACTAGTACTAAAGGCAGATTCAGAGGCAACAGAAGACACTTGCATTGCAAGTATATCTCTTGCTATTTCAGATAACACAGGGTACTTCTGGCTATTGCACCTCCACCATGACAAGACATCAAATGAATCTGCAAACAAAGTATGCTTCGGCTTCTCTACTTTCTCTTTTAAGTAGATTTCAAGCTCATCTCTTGCTTCTTCAAGCCCTTTCTCAGCAACCGCATCATTATAACTTAAATCCATGTTTTCATATCCATTCATACACACGAAATCATCCATCACATTCTCTGCAGCATTTTCTTGGCTACTAAAAGTTGCTGTCTCTTGAGACTGAGATTCACCTAGGGAAACTTTAGAGTAAATAGAACTATATTCCTTAAACATAGCAACCAAGACATCATGTGTTGTCTGATACATATGCCTAGAGACAATACTATCCACGCCATAGATGTTGCCAAAACAATGCTGAGCATAATGCATCTTTTTCCTAGGATCAAACACTGTAGCAACAATCAGAAACTTATTGATTTCCCTAAGTCCATCCCAGTACTTATCGAATTTCTCTCTCATATCTTCAGCTTTTGCACTCAATTCCTTATCTAAGCTATTACTCATAGTCATAAGGTTCTTCTCTATAGTCACAATCTCTCCATAACACTTATAAGAGCACACATTAGAAGATGCTGAGACAACTAAAGTAGACTGATAGAAAATGCCTAAAAATTTTACTAACCTTTCAACAGCTTGCCAGTCAGTTCTAGTAGGTGGACCTAACCTTTTTTCCCCTTTTTCTACTTCTTGAAAGTACTCATTGTACAATTTATCTTCAGCTTCCATCCTACTAAATGCTGTCTTGTACTTCAGAGCTTTTGTTAGCATTAGATGAGTTGAATTCCACCTTGTTTCACAATCCAAAGGCAGGCTTCCCCTAGACAGCTTCCTTGTATCAACCTGGAGATCAAATGCATTCAGTCTCTTTGTAGAAGATCTAACATACTGAACCGCATTCCTAATGGCGCTGATGTTGTCATCCACTTCTTTCAATCCATCTTTCACAATCAAGTTGATAATGTGAGCTGCACACCTCATATGCATGAATTCTCCATCTAGAACCAACGCATCATTCCCTACCAATCTGAATTCACGCTGAAAGAGCTTGAGAGCAGATGTGTTAGCAGTGGCATTGTCCACAGTGATGGTGAAGACCTTCTTAATACCCCATTCGGCCAAACACTCTAACAGAACAGATGCTATAGTTGATCCCTTATTATCAGTGATGTACTTAAACCCTATTATAAGCTTCCGTAAGTGCCAACTTGAATCAATGAAATGCAATGTTATCACCATATAACTCGAACCTGTTGCTGGAGCAACCCAAATGTCAGTGGTCAGAGACACCCTCTGTTTAGTTGCAGCTAGCCAAGTCTTCATAGCATTTTTTCGATTCACAAACATCTTGTATATGTCTCTGGTGGCAGTTCTTCTAGAATGAGGTTTGTACAAGTTGACTTTGTTGCAGAAATGTTTCCAAGCATCACTTTCAATAAAGGCAAGTGGCATCTCTCCTAAGACAAGCATCTCGTTACTTGCCTCTCTAAAAACTTCCTCTGTCACTTTGCCAAGCTTCAAATTCTGACCGTCATTCTTAATAACAGTTTGTGAACTCTCCGTCCATGCCATGTACTGCTTGCAACAATCTAGATGTTTTCTCAGATTTGATGTCCAGAGGATGTTGGACAAGCGAAGTCGTTCTTACAGTAGTGACATAGGCATCTCTCACTGTCTTCGCTAAGTCTGGTGAAGTGCATCCAGACATGAGACCTTGTTTTATGTTCAGTTTGCTTCCCCTTAGAACCTTTCCCTTTCTCTGGAGGTTCCTTTCTTTTCTGTCTCCTCCTTCCATAACCCTCTGATGTTTCTTCATTATTGACATCAATGTTTTCTTCTGGTTTTGACGAATCCATCTGAAATATAAGAAGAATAGGCAAATCAATAGAGAGAAAAAACAAACAGAGAAAAAGAGAAAATAAGAAAATAAGACACAAACAAAACAGAGACTTAGAGACAAATAGATAACAAGACACAAACAACGACTCCTCTCAATATCTGTTCATTAACGTTTTTGTGTGTATTTCTCTTCAAATTAAAACACAACATAAAACCACATCCTCAATGCATTTTCTAAAAAATAAAAAGATGTACAAATGTCAAATTTTGATGTCAACGTACAAACACACAATTGATGTTTAAAATATTCGATAACTAAATGTAATGTATGACTTGGCTATACATGATTGTCTAAGTCATAAACCAGACAAATAAACAATGTGGAATAGTGGTTTCTCCTTTTGATCTTCACACATGTCTCCAAAAACCAATTTGGTTTCTCTTTTTCTCAAAGATTCCCAAACCAAATGACAAATCATCTTCCTAACTTAGTACTAAAGCGGAAGTAAGTTGTAGAAAACAGTGTCATTATTTTTCTTTTGACATATAGCTTAATAGAAAAATGATTTGATTCACTAAGTTTAATAACAAGTCAAAAGCATGTAATGGTAATGGTGGTGTGTGTTCCCGATATGCATTTGAATTAAAAATCTGAGAAATCAATGGAAAAAAGAAAATTGCAGAGCAGGAGGCAGTCATGAAAGGGCCTGGAAGCTTTCCACAAATACAAATACAAGAAAGAGGCGAAGAACAAAGCAAAAACAAAAACAAGATAGAGACGAAGAACAACACAAAAACAAACAAAATCAATCAAAATTGAATCACTAGACACAATTAACCATTAAAATCGAACAAGAATGAAAGATTTTAAACTTACCTGTGATCGATTTCTCGAGGTAGATGGAGAGAAAACAGTGAATTCACTCTTCGAATATGATGAAGCCAGTTTGGAATTAGGGTTATAATAAGATCAAAAGCGATTTGGCGTGGCTATGGGAAGTGGAATCGACGGCGTAATAGGATCGAGGCTAAGGTATAGGGTGGCTCGCTATGGGAATTGGAATCGACTTGTCGATGGACTGAAAAAATGAGGTTGGGTGTATAGGGTAAGTCACGGCTAAGTAATGTTCGGGTCGCGAAGAGTACTTTTCGGGTCTCGGGTATTACCCGAACCGACCCGATACCCGAACCAAAATTAAACAAAAACCGATCGGGTATTCACTAAGAACAGAGTAGATCCGAATTACCTATTTTCGGGTCGGGTTCGGTTCGGGTCTTCGGGTCCGGGTATTATGCCCAGGGCTACATCACGCATTGATTTCCGTACGGTGAGAAACATTCTCTTCTTGGTCCACTCATAAAGAAGAGTATAGATAATAAAGATTCGTTTTCTTGACACGAACAGCTCATAAATCTAAATTGAATTAGTTGTATTTCTAAAAATTATGAAAAGAAATTTGTTTTGCATTAATTTTCTGTTGGCCATCTAAACGAAAGCATTTGATGACTAATAGACTATGTATAACATAAAAGTTTTTCTAAAATTTATTTGATAATCCGTTGGAGAAAAGTGAAACAAAAAAACTATTGTGAGTAAAATTAAATTAAATGTTTGTATTTCCATATATATCACAATATCAGCCATAAAGAATTAAAGACTTTTTTTAGGCATGAATATCCGCAAGCTTTTCGCTGTTTAATAATATGGCATTATCAACCTTTCTTTTGCACTCATTATATGCCATAGTGTAGCCTACTTTGCAATTTAATTACTCATTATAACAATGAAGTAAAAGAAAACTAAAAATCCAACTTAACAAAGAATGAATCGCAATTATGAAATCTGATGAATTTTAGTACTATTTATACTGAAACTAAATGACAATGTATATTAGCTACAAAAACTAATCACAATAATATGTTGACAAAGAGAAAATTTTAACTACAAAATACAATGACCGTTGACGTAAATACTATTATTTTAAGTAACATTTAACCGTAATAAAAAGAGCTTCAAAACCTGATAAATTGGTGAAGCCATATTAGACAAAGTCCAAAGAAGTGAAGATAATGATAATACGTTCTTAATTGTATCTGCCGACACGATCATCATGACACATGTCACTCAAATATTTGCTTGCCCTACCGAACAGTAGAAGATCTCAAACCACCATCTCGACCGTACACGTGTAAATAATCATATAAGATGCCACTAATGAAGATACTTTTCAGCCGCTAATCGAATATATCACTGTTTATATAAACTTTTTCATTTTTGTTTTTACAATAAAACAAACTCATTTATTTAAATTAAAAAGGGACGGTTTTTTTTATGAAAAAACCAATTCGATATCGAGGTGCCTACATGAAAAGAAAGATAGAATTTTGTATATATACTTTTTTTTGCAAGACAGATATTATTACAATTTGGGATAAAAGACAAAGAAAATAAAAGAAAATCTAATTTTAAGAGATTAAAATCTTTTAACTCCGACGCAAATGCACGCTACTCCTCTAAAGTGTCTAATCACTGTTTATAAATCTAAACCGCACAAGTTTTTAAGACTGCGGTTTAACTTAACCAACGAAATTAGGTCCAAAGTTTAAAATATTTGGAAGTAATAATACGAAATTCAACTCGTTTTCTTTTGCAATTTGACAAGAGTAACTATATGGGCTGGGCCGCTACAATTTGGACTTTTATTTTTCTTTGACGGCGTCCTGGACCACTTCAATCTAACCACCTCTTTTTTTCATTTTCTTAACTATATAAAGCCAACTTTAATTTCGATTTGATTACAGAAAATTAATAAACAAGCTAAAAGTTATGATAACCGGAAAGAATGAATGCTCTCACTCATATCATCTTGACATTTTCCCACACTTATTTTAATTCTAAACCAAAATATTAGTAAAAAGGTGAATTTTACATTTAACAATATTTGAACTGAATTTTATAAAAAAAACTTTTGGGTCAACTGACTTTGATAACGTTTAAGTAAATTATTGTGTGAACATATGTATAATTTTGATAATTATTATACTTTCAAAGATTATTGGCTAAAATATTTTATGAGTTAAACATATTTTCCTTGTCAAGATATTTTGGAAATATATGGACAAAGAGAATATCTTTACCAGTCAAATGTAATCAATAAAGCGATCCCCCAAATCTCTTATATGCTAATCTCATCCCACTATTTACCTAACTTATGGATTCTGCAAATCGTCTTTGATCTCACCGTTAAAGTCTTGGGGATCAACCAATATCAGATATTTTTAGATCCCAATATATTTGATCACCATTTCACGATGATTACAAAGGAGTATATAATAAGAACAAATTATAATTAATATCTTTGAAACAATATATATAATTTAGTTATTTACACCACGTATATGTATAATCTGTGGACCATCGCCAAAAACGCGGAGATAAGGAATATGAAAATTTTATAAGATTTTCTATTAATTCAATTGGGGGTTTAATTAATCAGTTAATTAACTACTTTTAGAAACATTACATAAAAAGTAGACAGTCCAAGCAATGGTACTGTGGTTAGCCCCCACCACGAGGCTATATTGTTAAGAGTTATGCCAACATATAGAATATATATCATGAGCGTATAGAGGCGATTCTCGCATTTTTACTTTTTATATTATATCGTTCAAGAAAACCATTTATTTAAGCGATCATTACAAGAGATTAGTTAGATGTGTAAGAACATGAGCAAATTGTCTAAATATGTCATTCAACTTTTTCAGAAAAAATTGCAACGTTAATTTACATTATCTTTGATCCAGTCGCTCACAGCGGTTAAAAATTGCAACGTTTACAATATCCACACATACATAAATCAAAATATGCAGAAAGATCATCTCCGGAATGACAAACATATAATAATAAAATATCATGTTTTGTAATGTAACTATGTATATATTAAAATAAATGTAGTAAATGGTATTCAATCAAATATAACTATACATAAATAATTTATAAAAGACGACTACAACAAAATATTAAATATATGTATATCGTCGGTCGAACATGTCAGAACGGAGAAGAAGCAAACTCACCACAGAAATAAATAATGCAACAAAAATGATAGCGGAAATGATTGCTTCAATATATACTAAGTTTTCTTTTTTTTATTATTATTATTTCAACTTGTACAGAATGAACCATTTTGTGGTGTAGAACCAGGTACAATATATCTTATGTGTTTAATTAGCTCTAAGCAAAATAATACATGTCACTTTTATTTAATAAAATATCAAAACCATATATGACTATCTTAACAAAAAAGAAAACCATATATGACTAATAATATATACACTTTAAAAACAAATATGACTCAAACAAAAGTAAAATTATAAAACGGGGAACTGAAATATGCTTTTCTATGAGGTTCTTCAAGTTCTTTTTTTTTTTTGGCTAAGGAGTTTAACTTCTATAAAACTTTTGAACTATAATAAGGTCCTTAACATTATAATATATATATATATATACATCACATACATTTAAATTCCAGCCAATTGATTGTTTTAACCCATACTTGTATAAGACTAAGTTAAATGACTGATAAATAATTGCTTGTTTGTGGACTGTAGAGCAAGTGTTGACGTAAAGTAGTTTGTTTGAGTCTCATAAGAGTTGTGGCTTTCACACACAATCGCAATTTACATTTTAGTCAGTGTAAACTTATTATTTGGTTTTGTCGTTTCAATTGCATGCATGCATGTCATTCGGCTGCATTCCTTAAATGTGAGAAGTATATTCCAACAACTAATTTAAATGAGAAAACTAAATAAAAAATGGAAAATGTACAAAATATAAACCAATATTGATCTTTGTGTGGTAGAATGCTGAGAGTTGTGGCCTTGTATTGTCCATATGAAAGTACACCTGGTCCTCACACGTTCTTATCTTGCAAGTTAATAATTAACACACACACACACATATATATATATATATATACCTTTGAAAGTAACTCATTAATTTCGACATGATGCATATAAAATACATACTTAGACCTATATATAAATTAAGTGAAAGAACATTATTAAAATTACACATCAAATTAAGATGGTCTCTATCGTGATTCGTGACAAAGAACAAGTTGTCTCCATATGTATCTTGTGATTATTGATAAACGGATTTGGTTGTATTGGTTCAATCTCATTAAAGTTTCGCATACAATCCATTTATGTGTGCGGGCGCATTTTTTTGTAATCATGTAGGTTGGACCGAGAATTGATATTATTCACTGGTTTAAAATTATCATGTGAATTCCATAGTGATCAGTAGATATATTGACCAGATAAAGTAGATACACATTGATAAACACGACAAAATGATGTGATATATAAGACAAAGTGACCCAAACTTCGATTGAAAAATTTGGGGTTTGTTGATTTGAAAACTCATGAGAGTTTTTTAATTGGGATAGAAACAAAAGGAGAGAAAGGGGTTAAAGAGGAGGATGTAGACAAGGCAAGGAACAAAAGTAGGGTTTAAGATGTTTTTGCCTCTGAATTTTATTTGATGTAACTTGTCCCTTTATCATCTCCATGTTTTTATTTTTCTCGTTAATTTAAATTGTGGTTTTGGAATTTATGGTGATGTTATTGTACACTCTCCTCTTTTGGATTTTGATGCCACTCATGTCCCCCGCTAAATTACCTTAGGGTAGCAAAATGTCTTTTTCCATGTTTATTTTCAAATTTATTGAGTATACCTTCGTTATGGTTAGTACATTTCTTGTTATTAAAATGCGCCATAATCGAAGTTTTCACCTAATTGATTATCTAGAACTAAAACCAATTGTAAAATTTGTTTCCGTCCAAACAATTCACTTCTACGTATCCGTTTATTATATATGCTTTTGAATATATCCGTTTATTATATATACTACGAGTCATATGATGTCTAAAGTTATATTCTCAATAAAAAGGACACTATACAGTTAAAGTCAAAACTGCATAGTTTATTTTCATTACAATTTACACTCACTCTTAGATTTTAATTCACATCAGGACACGACAATAATACTAATACAAATACATAGATTACAAATTTCAGACACATTGTTTGATAAAAACATATTTTTCAATATTTAATATTATACTTTAATCAAAAACTGACGTAATACGTCAATTATGCATTTTGGAGGAAATTGTTACATAACAGTCAATTTAATCTGTAAGTATCTGGACACAAATTTAACCACCATACGATTGTTTGCTACAAACTACAAAGTGGTGTTAATAATATTGCATTTATAATGGAGTAATGATGCGTTTTTATGTGTCTAGATACACATTTCGTTTGTGTGTGTTTATAGGTGAGTTTTTAATTAATATTGTAGATATAGAAGATGTACCGTATGCTTTATTTTGTAATGGCATGAGAATAATTATATACAAGAGGGCTGCGCTTTTATTGTGGAATGAATAATTGAATCATGTGGATGTGATATGCATAATTGGAAGGTTCCGGCGAAGAATCTTACGGGAAAAGAAATCAAAATGAAAATATACATAGTTAATAATTATATTAAGAAGTCAAAAAAGCATAATATAATTATATTAATAATAATGTATATCTCTACTGATACACTCTCATATGAGATGTCTCCACTCTCCGACCTCGCCACCCAAAAGAATCTCTATATATTTGTAAACTACATTACAATTGGAACTATATGAAAATAAATATGTGATATTGGAAGAGTAGAATGGGTAATTTTCCACATATAACAAACAACAAATTAAATGTGTATATATATATACACTTAAGATACCATAATATTTATTTCTTATAAAATTATAACAAATATATTTATAATTCTAAAACAAAATTAAGACGGTTCATGATGTCAAAAAAAAAATTAAGACGGTTTTATAGTCAAATGCAATGATACATATACAAAATAAATCATAAAAAATATTCAATAACACTAAATAAAGTAATAGCAGTGATTAGTCTAAACTCGAGCAGGATTACTTCATCAAAGGGCTTAGATTCATCCACGTGTCAGAAACCTATTTAACCAAAAGATCTCTTAAATACGACATACACATGCAGCTACCTCCTAGACAGAGATATAATACAGACTCATCTCTCACTTTGTATTATTTGTGTGTTTTTATAAAACCATTTTTCCATCTTCCTCATCACCTTCCCAAGAAGAAGAATAAGAGAGGTTAATAATGATAGGCACTGTCGAGCTGAATCTGAGGGAGACTGAGCTGTGTCTTGGTCTTCCCGGCGGAGATACGGTGGCTCCGGTAACCGGAAACAAGAGAGGGTTCTCAGAGACGGTTGATCTGAAGCTGAATCTGAACAGTGAGCCTGAAAACAAGGAAGGATCTACGACTCATGACGTCGTGACTTTTGATTCCAAGGAGAAGAGTTCTTGTCCCAAAGATCCAGCCAAGCCTCCTGCCAAGTAATTTTACTAATTTGTTCTTTTTGAATTATTTTGCAATTTTCCCTCAATTTCTTTTTTTCTTTTCTTATGTTTAGATAATAACATCTTTATAAGAAATTTAAGCTTGATGGAATGATGTGCAATTTGTTCCTCCAAGCAATATCTGTCAAGTTTTCAGCTGAAAAATCTAACAAAACTTGATAAAGGTGGCTGCAAAAAAAAAACTTAATTTAAATTTCCATTAGAGATATGTTTTCTTCGCCAAAAACATCTAAACCTATAGAGTGTATATTTCTACGGATTTTTTCTCTTCTTAAATCGTCTAAAATCATAAATATTTTTTTATTATATTTAACCCATATAGTGTCATGCAAATAAATTTATGTGAAAATCACGTCAAATTGATCTGCCGATAGCTGACTACAGTTTATACTTTACATAATATATCTATATATAAAATCTTGTATAACATAACCGTTTTCCATAATTTTTAAATATAGGGCACAAGTTGTGGGATGGCCACCGGTGAGATCATACCGAAAGAACGTGATGGTTTCCTGCCAAAAATCAAGCGGTGGCCCGGAGGCAGCAGCGTTCGTGAAGGTGTCGATGGACGGAGCACCGTACTTGAGGAAAGTGGACTTGAGGATGTATAAAAGTTACGACGAGCTCTCTAATGCTTTGTCCAACATGTTCAGCTCTTTTACCATGGGTACGTTTTATATTCGTTTCTTACTAGATATGTACGTAAATGATTCCATGCATCTTTAACCATTAGTTAGTTGTTACTATATAAAGAAATATATATATATATATGATTAGTTATTTCTAATTTTCATGATGGTAGATCAGTCCCAGATAAATTACCAGTATATATCGAGTATACAAATATTTCATATGTTTAGTAAACCGTTAATTATTTTTAGAAACTGCGAAAACTATGAACCGAAAAACTCCAAATTTCTTTAGTCAGTTCGCGGAAAAATGTATATTCCATATCTTGCACCCAAAAAACAAATGCCATTAATTTTTTTCATCTAGGATATAAGGTTCTGACCTAATATATTTTATTAGGAAAATATGGAGGAGAAGAAGGAATGATAGACTTCATGAATGAGAGGAAATTGATGGATTTAGTGAATAGTTGGGACTATGTTCCCTCTTACGAAGACAAAGACGGTGATTGGATGCTCGTCGGCGACGTTCCTTGGCCGTACGTCTTCTCCTTCTCCTTCTTCCTCATTAGTCACGAATTAATCAAAGCTTAACTCATTCGTTTCATTTACGGTGGTTTAATTTCTTATTTATTAGAATGTTCGTTGATACATGCAAGCGTTTACGTCTCATGAAAGGATCTGACGCCATTGGTCTCGGTATGTATTTTCTACCAATGCATATTATATTCACATTGATTAAACGTTGATTAGTTAAAAAATAGCTTACAATTAAGCAACATAGTGTTTGCTTTAGTATAACGTACACCTCAACCGCATAACTAAATGCTCGCCCAAAGTCTAGATCGTTTAAGACGACGTCTACGTAAACGCTTAAACCGTTTATTATTTTCGCATATTATACCGTAAAGAAAAATATTGTCGAGAGAGAACTTGTCTTAGATCTTCTTAAAACATTGATATACAATGATATTTGATTTTTCTTTTGTTAAATGCCAAAAAGAAGTTAAAAAAAACTTTTAACATAAATAAATACCGTGGTAATTTTTCTTTGCTTATTAATTGTAAATTATTTCAGCTCCGAGGGCAATGGAGAAGTGCAAAAGCAGAGCTTGAAGTCAAAAGGCTAAATGGTAATGATTATATATTTGATTAACACAGTGATTGGTGTTAATTTTTGTTTCCTTACGATAAAATACATTGTTCAATTTCTTTTGCTTGTCTGTGTTTTGATCTGGATTTGGTATGTAGATATAGTTTGTATGCTATTATGTATAATGAAGACATTTGTAATGGAAAATGTGTAATAATTTGAACATCTTATGTGTGTTTGTCTTTTCATTTTTTTGCTAACATGTGTATATTCATATAAGAAACTGTGATTTTCATTCCACCAAGGAAACTTTATCCTCACATTACTTCTCTTTAATTACAATCTTTTAATGTTCAGTTATTTTCTGAAGGAAAAACATTATTCTTTGGTTCGTACATGTCTTGAAACTAAAGATCATAGCGATCGAGTATTTGACCATAAAATAAACTTTCCCCAAGCATTATTTCGAAATCGGTACAATTAGAGTGACAATATACATATTAAATCATACCGAGTATAATTATAAAAATGGAAAGGATTCACTTTCTTGGAACTTAAAATTGTGATAATTGGCTTTGGTTGGAGGAAATAAAATAGAGAAATAGGACCCATAGGGAAGAGAGGGAGAGGGAGCAATGCCATGTGCATCTTCATGGGTCTCTTCATTTCATTACCCTTGTTTATCATTTCATATCCCATTAAATTAATTAGGAATATTAACTTTTTATACCAACTAAATTTATTAAGATGTTTATCATAACTATACACAAACAACCTCTCACTTTATAATCCCAGAAAAGGATAGAAATATGGAATTACGTTGTGTCCTTTATCACTTTCAGAAATGAATTACAAGTTATGTACTGAAAAGATGTCACATGTACGATCTATGGTAGGTTTTCGATTTCAAAAACTTATATGTAGATTAAAAAACATATGCAATAAAATATAGACATGTATCGCTGACATAATAGATATATAGTATAAGGCCCATTTTGGATTAATGGTGGTTACTATTATAATGGAGCTAATATCATATGTCTCTCTTAGCACTTGTTAATTAAACTGATGTTCAACTTAAAAAATATTAAGAAAAGAAATAGATAAAATAAAGAAAATTGAGGATGTAAATATTGATAAATGGGGAAGCACATGGAGAAGATGTTGAATCCCAAACGAACAAATCAAAGTTGTATGAACGTATCGCTTCAGCGTACATGCATGCATATATATAGAAAATATGTCTACAAATGTATGTGTAAACACAAACATTGGACAATTAGTTACGTTGAAATGTTTTAAATTTCAATATATTAATATTTATATCCATTTCTTGGATCAGGCAGAAGCATGTTCGATGTTTGATGGGGTCAATAATTAATTTGACAAGTTGATGCTCTAGAGGGTTCTTCACCAAACTAAAATTATCGCATAATACATTATTTAACATAAGAATTAGATAGAGCTTATAAAAATTATAAACAAATAAGAAAATGGCTGATAGTTTTCTATATAGAATAAGCTTATGACATCAATAATTTTTTCGAACAACACTCTTTAATACTAATACAAAAAGGTATCTATAACATTTAGAAAATATAAAAGTTACAGAAAATAATATCACTCACAACAACAACAACAACAACAAAAAAAAAAAAAAAAGAAGATGAGTAAAATAATAATGAACAATTTCTTACACTTATCATTAATTATTAAAACGAATAATCCTTTTTAAGTTTTTGATTAAATAAAAATATAAAACATAGCTATCTATGATCCGAATGTTTACCAAAATTTATTTTAAAACTCCTTAATTACTAAACTAATTTTTTTTTTTTTAATAATACTTGAATAAATTTATTAATTAAAGAAATCATATTTTTAACTAATGGGCCTACAGTATTGGGCCTTTACAGCTGACTATTTGTCATGGACATTATATTTAGGAGCTTGGGCCTGTAATATTATAATCCATTTCCGATTCCTCGCCGGCCGGTGAAATCCATCGTCGGGCCGATTAATTTCTTCGCCAGCTCTTCCGCAGAGATGAGAAGTTCGATTGCGTCGACGACGGCGAAAAGGTTTCTTCATCGGAATCTTCTGGAGAAAGGTAAATGTATAACTGCTCCGTCGATTATAATAATCCTTTCCGGTTTCTGTTTCTCGGGACGAGCTTATTCTAGTGCCAGTGATGATTACCGACAATTATTGAGAAATGGAACGATTCAGTCTATGAAATTAGATGAGTCAATTGATCTGTTCAATCACATGATTGAGTCTCGTCCTCTACCTTCCATTGTTGATTTCAATAAATTGTTGACTGCAATTGCCAAATTGAAGAAGTATGATGTTGTGATCAATCTCTACAAGCAGATGGTTATGCTTAGAACTTGTTCACCTGATCTTTCTACTTTCAGTATTTTGATCAATTGTTTCTGCGGTTGCTTTCGATTCTCTCTTGCCTTGTCGTTTCTTGGGAAAATGATGAAACTTGGTTATGAGCCAGATTCAGTTACGCTTAGCATGCTGTTGTTAACGGATTATGTCGCCGGAATTGAGTTTACGATGCGGTATCAGTGTTTGATCAAATGGTGGAAATAGGATATAAACTGAGTGTTGTGAACTATAACATTGTCATTGATTGTCTTTCCAAAAACATACTGGTGAATGAAGCGTTGGACTTGTTTAATCGAATGGAAACCGATGGGATTGTTCCGGATATTATTACCTACAATATTTTGATATGTGGTCTTTGTAAGTCGGGTAGGAGTGACGCAGTTCAGCTTTTGAGAGATATGATCGAAAGAGAAATTGACCCTAGAGTAGAGAAAAATCAGGGGAGATTTTAGAGGCTATAGGATTGTACGAGGAGATGATACGAATGTCTATAGATTCATATGTTTGTACTTACAATTCGCTAATCAATGGACTTTCCATGTACGGTTTCCTAGATGAGGCTGAGCAGATGCTCGATTTGATGGTAAGCAAAGGTTGTTTTCCCGATGTAGTGACTTACATTACTCTCATAAATGGATTTTGCAAGTGTAACAGAGTAGAAGATGGGATGAAACTTTTCTCCAAGATGTCTCAAAGAGGCGTGATTGGCGATACAATCACCTACTACAACACTTATCCAGGGTTATTGTCGAGCAGGCAAAGTTAACGTTGCTTGAGATATTTTCACCCGGATGGTTTCTTGTGGTGTACCTCCTGATATTAGGACATACAACGTGTTGCTATACGGTCTGTACGGGACATAAAGAATGCATCGGGGCTATTCGAGGAAATGCAAAAGAATGAAATAGAAGCTGATATTGTTACACATAATATCATCATCCGCGGATTGTGCAAGGCTAGAGACGTGGAAGATGCTTGGAATCTGTTTTGCTGCCTCAAGCTCAAAGGATTGATGCCTAATGTTAGGAACATACACATACACTACAATGATCTTAGGATTGTCTAAGAAAGGGTTACGGTGTGAAGCAGATTCACTATTTAGGAAAATGACAGAAGATAAGGTTTTGCAATATAGAATGAGGCTTAATTAGGAGACACCATAGCAATTATGAACACAAAAATATCATGTTAGCTGAAGATCAAATTGGAACTGAAACTAGCATACATTGGTTTAGTACAATTACAGTTTTGGCTGAAGAAATTTCACTGCTATAGGTGTTGTAGAATACCATACCAACGAACCGGGTAACATCGAATCTGTTTTTAAACCGGTATTTTCTACTTTCAACATAATGGACAACAAAGAAACAATGACAATTTACAAACAACAAAACCCTAACTTCCCAATCAATCAGAAGCAAATGTGTTGATCAAATTCCACTGTAATCACCACGAGCACCGTCGTTACCACCGCCGGCGGTAGAGAGCATCGGTCCATACGGTGATTCCAGATCGTCACTCACAAGATCATCCGTTCCTCTTAGCGCAGCGTGTAAGATCAAAACCAGAACGCCGAATCCAACGGTGGTGAGAGCTCTAAGCCAAACTCCGGTAGTGACTAGCGACCCTATCGAAAGACCAATGAGAAGCACCGCCACGATGCCGTCGTCAATAGTGAATCCGAAGATCGTGAGTGGCTCCTCGCGAGCGAAATAGAGGAAGAACCAAGCTAAGCCGACGGCTATGAACGCGAGGACGGCGATGGGACGTGTGATTAGGGTTAGAGCTAGGAGGATAGAGAGAATGAGACTGTAATTGATGCGGAAGTGAGTAAGGTTTTGAGTTAGGCGAGTTGTTGCATCGGCGATGGACGAAGGGAAGCTGAAGGCAGATAGATCGAGGAAATCCCCCCATGGACGAGCCGCCCCGGTGATCGATTGAGCTGTTTCCTTGATTCCGGAGATCACTTGATTGGCCATTGTCGATTCAGAAACCCTAGAAAATCTCAGGAACAAGAAGAAGACCTTTGTTACGAGGTAATACAAGTCAAAACTAATTTAAGAGAGAACTTACAACTAAGAAAGCCCTAGCCCAATTACTGAGAGCCCGTTTAGCTGTAGCCTATATAATTGCGGTGGTTGCGATCTCTGTTGCGTTGTCTGATTATAATCGTTGTTTTGTGTGGTCGTTAAGGGCACATGGGAAAGCACTCTTTTTAATTTTCAAATAGAAATAATCTTCTTGGCTTAATTACTGCGATTGTTTTGATTAAAAAGCTAGCAAGTTCTAAATGTAAAAATATACCAATTTATCAAAACCAAAGTGAAATCAAAACTAAACTCTACGGACAACAAACATAACAAAAACTCCAAAATGATTTTGATTTAAATTCTTGGTCACATAAACGAAAACGCAAGAGCTAGAGTTGAGAAAATATCTAATAGTGTCATTATAAAGCATCAAAAACAACAGGATCCACATACTTAGCGAAACCAAAGTAAAGACCATATAACGAGCAACAAACACATTCCCCCAGTAAAAGCTTTTCACTTAAGAGGAATGAATCTGGAAGAGTGGGTAGCACCAACACCAGGCCTACCGTGCTTGACTGGCTTGTATGAGATAGAGAACTCAGCCAGGTAGTGACCAATCATCTCAGGCTTGATCTCGACTTGGTTGAAAGTCTTACCATTGTACACACCAATGATGCTTCCAATCATCTCAGGGACAATGATCATGTTCCTCAGGTGAGTTCTCACTGGTTCTGGCTTCTCACCTTGTGGTGCCTCCCTTTTCTGTTAATTAATCAAGAAAGCAAGTTTGTAATCAGACACTTAGTCGAAACCAAATAAAAACAAATCTTCTCAAGTTTACATGACCAATAATTTAGCTGATAGTGTCAAGGTAAATTCAGAATGTAACACTCATAGTAGAGAGGTGAGGCTACTGTATATACAAGATAGACAAGATTCAGTAATTGATGTAGAAACTATTCATACTCAAACTCAGCATATAGAAAGAAAACATACATGCATTAGACAAGTTAAACAGATTCTAATACAACAAGAACTAAGTTATGAATTGCACTAAAAAGACATAGACTTTAGCATTGAAATCCAGTATCAATGCATGAAACAATACATCGAATCAAACAATCACATGAACAGACCACATTTCGCTCATTAGAACCCGAACTTAATCAAACTTAGACAGCACAAACCTAAGAGACTTCCAATAAAATGGTTTACAAAACTAGATTCAATTAGCTACCAATTACTCAAACCATGTGAACAGAAACGAATCACTGAAAGCTAACCCTAGCAACATTCAAGCCTATTTGACTAGAGTATAGGATAGGGAGAAATGAATTGCTTACAGCTTTCCTCAGTTTCTTAATCAGAGCCATTGGCTTCCTCGTCAAACCTCTGGAGAACCTATGAACAATTTCAAACAAAAAATGTCAGAACAAACAGATTAAACACCAGTCGCAAAATCTAAAATGAGACTCGTCTTGAGGCTTTTTTTTTAATACCTTCTGCGAATACGAGAAGGGAAGAGCTTAACAAGGTCATCAGTAGACATATCAAGAAGAGCATCGAGATCTACTCCTCTGAAGGCAAACTTCTTAAACGTCCTCTTCTTTGGCACTCCAGCAGCAGCAACCTCTGGTTCAACATCCGCCTACAGATTCCCCCATTGATAGATTAGCAAACCATAATAATCGGAAAGCTTAGTTAGAGAAGAAGATTCAGAGAATGAGACCGAAGAACTCACCATGATTGAATCTGAGCAAAGGATAAAACCCTAAAACGGCTAAAGCTTGAAAACTGCTGGCTGCTGAGGTCTTTGCAAGGGGGAGAAATAGAAGAAAATTGTTCGACTAAGAATATATATAGTGGGATACTGGGGAACCCTAGTGTAAAAGTTCTTATTTTGTTATTAGGGTCTGTATGTTTTCTTTGTTTTCATATCAGCCTGTACCTTTTTAAATATATTTATTCTACCCAAAGTAATACAAACGAACCATTAGAAATCAAAGGACTTTGATTGGAACATCGGATCATATGAGATTTAATACTTTTGATTATGCCTGTCACTCGCAAAGAAAATATTATAATGTCAAACACAAATATTAAGAGATACATTAATTGGGAGTAGCATAGTGTTACATTAGATTGATTATAAAAAAACAAATTTTTATCTTTAACAAAATTGTGTTATTAACTTGTGACAATAAATAAGTATTTATAATATATATATATATATATATATATGATTTGAGTTTGTAGATCCGATTTCTAGACTATTGGGTTGGATCATATTATTTATTAATGTAGCGATATATCAAACTATAATCTTTTTTATGAAATGTTATGTGACTTTAATGGTCGTAGATTCCGCGAAGTGTTACAATGACGTGATTGAGACACAAACGTGTCCATTCATATGATGATGTTTCAAGATCTACTACTCCATATTACATGCATATCATATATGCATTGTAAATGTTTGATTTGTAGAAAAAAGGATTCGAGAATTGAAAACTTTACAATATAGAATATAAGTGTTAATACTTTCGTTTTTCAGAATTTTCAAAAAGTGATGTCGTACATTTGTTTTTGAACATTTTTTAAACTCTTTTTCTTGTGTTTTGGAGATATGGTCATATGTCCGAATAATGAGGCATCTATAACACATACAACTTTCTTGATGAGGCATCTGTGTCTTGGTTTGACTAGCAGCCGTAAAATCACTCACAACAAAAAAGTCAAATTCCCATTTTCATATTTTTATTAACTTATTTATGCTAGTACAGAAAAAACACAACAAAACAAATGACAAATAGCGAATGAAAAGAATTTCGAGGGTCTAGTTCACAATATCATCATTTGTGAAGTTGGGCCTTTTCGATGTTCCTGATTGCATCGCTAAGTTCCTTCTGGACCTTGGGCCTCGATGGGACTAAAACGACGTCATTCCAAACTGAACCGGGCTTGCTTAATTGGCTCGGATCCGGGTAAAGCTCGTAAATGGATTCTGCCTCCGGGTTAAGACCACTGACCCGTTTTAGACACTCTATATCCTCTGGATCCACCAGAAGCTTACTATTTCCGTCTTTCCACGCTATAAGCTAATCCGTCAACCAATTAAACAAACTCACGTGTCAGTAAATGTTCGAAACGACACCGTTAAGTATTGATATAGACTTTGACTTATTTACCCTTGGAGGACCACAAACAGCATTTGTGCAATAAAGCCTAGCGTTATCAACAAGCTCACAATACTTTGGGAATGCATTAGCGAAACTCTTGTGTGAATTCAATTGTGATTTCACTCTCACTGCTCTCTTCACCATTAGAGCTCTCCTGTAAATTTTGGTTACAATTTAGCATGATAACAGCAGCTAACAACGACTAATTAATGTTTTCGAAAATGTGACATTTTGATAAATCTTTACCGTATGCCTCTTGCTACGGCGAGATAAGCGTCACAAACCACACCGACCAGCTCGATTCTATAAGGTTTCAAGATTTGTTGTTTCCCATTTTGTTTGGCCTCTTCTTCTGGACCGATTTGTTTCCAATATTCTTCGGTAATTGTCCCGTCTTCAGACACTTTGTAGCCTGCGCCCATTCGATATCGGTGTTTGTGGACGTTTCTTGCCATTTCGATCATTTGTTCGACAAATGGTACCCATGATAATGTTCCATCCATTATCACATCACGCCCTTCGTTCAATGCTGTTACTAGTAAGGACGACGCAGCATCGGTAGATGATTGATGAACCTAAAATATATAAGGAAAGAGCCACAAACGTAGCATGTTAAAAGAAAAAGATAATGCATTCTTATATCCCATATATATACTTATTGTTTACAGCTTTGGTTGATTTTGAAGGGTTTGCATTTACATGTAAAAAACAATGGATGCTACAATGTTACTTTAAATGAAACCACAATCGAGGACGTCTAGAACTAAGAACAACGTACCAATTCAGCAGTTTGAAGCATATCGTCGTGGTGACCTCTAGAGCTAAGTGCTCTATAAATAACATCCGTCTCTTTAAACGCATCCGCTTCTATCACCACGGCGTCGGCCTCTGCCTCCGACCAAAACGACCTATAAAATATTATATTTGGTTATTTAAATTGTCTTATAATATATTACAGAAAATACAAGCAAATTATTAATTAAAAGTTACGCTTAGTTGTCAAAAGAAGGAAAAAAAGTTTTACTCTTGGAGGATATCTTTGAGGACGGTGCTCTTTCCGGCGCCCATTCCACCACCCATAAGGAGGAGGACGGGACTACGTTTGCTGTGAGCCACCGGAGACATTACTTCCGTACAGTGCGGCTCACCGCTTCCGCCACCAATGGCTTTCATCTCTTCCACTAATGTCGAAATTACCCTTGTCACCTTTAGGTCTTTTGTCACTCTCTCGAACCTCTGTTTTCTACATTATTAACAAAGCAATTTATTTTATTATTAAAATAAAAATCATTTTTGTTGATATGGTCAACTTATTTAGTTCTACAATGTTTATTAGTTGTTTATTGATTATAATATGTTAACAAGTTATAAAGTGGTTGGAATTGTACCTAAAACTATAAAGCAATGACGATTACGGATTTACGCAATTTATATATTAAATATATGCATATATAAATTCGTGGATATTTAAATATATAATGGATAAATGTGATCATATAAAATTATAGAATATATATGGAACGGATCATTCACCTTGTCGCTGCCATCACGAAATCCTTGAGTTTTGGTACTTTCTGATCCGACTCATCGCTTAAAGCCTGTCATTTATTATTCATGCACATTATTGGAGATCGGTAATGGTTATAAAAAATAGCCTACTCCACCTAGCAGACTACCTAATAAAAATACAATCATATAAGAAATTGCGTTGTATTTCATTGAAAAAAATTGAAATTAAGTACCTGAGAGATGAGATTGGAAGATTGAGTCCAATTGAAAGCAAAATAAGTGAGAATGCATCTCTCAAACTCTTCAAGGAGATGAACATAGAGAGAGTCAGCCTCAGCTTCATTCACCAAATACTCATACACATTCTCATCATACCCCTTTGTTTTCAACAAATATGCATTTGCTAATTTGCATAGTTGTGGGTGTTCATTTGGATCCTCAAATCCTAGCTGCCTTGCTGCATTTTAACATATATGTTAATACTAATCAAATACTACATGTTTCTGCTATATTTTTTTCTCTTCCTTTTTTTTGTAATTCATTTTTCATTTCAAAAATGTATACTACCACTAAGAAATATTCTAATAAGCTTTTTTTTTGTTGGAATAAAGTTTAACATCACAAAAACAAAAGAAAAAAAGAGAATAAATGCTTAATAAAGTAATGAAATTTTACAAATGTCTCACTTTTTTGTGGGGGTCTTTCTAGCATTTATAGATGGACAATATGTGTTTATATAACAGTATGTGGTCTATTTAAAAATCTCTTATCACCAAAACAAAAATGCTTACATAAAGAAAAATCGATCATTATCTTCAACCTTCTTTTCTTATTTTTCTTCAATGACTACTTACATGATTTTTCTTTTGCATATTAGCCCTCACAAATTCGTTATTTGCATATACTTTCCATTATTACAATGAAAATGATAATTTGGGGGGAAAGAGCCCAAGAGAAATAGTAAGAAAAAAGTTTTCGTCTGCCCAAGAAATTATAATCTATTTTTTTACTATTAAAATAATCCTTTGGTCGATCGTCTATTTTCTTATTTTAAAAGATTGTTAGGAATTTATTTGTTTGTTAATTAAAGATATTAGCAAAGTTTTAAATCTTGAAATGTATCGAAGATGTAAGTATACTTACCAACATAGTGGGAGAACCTCTCGAGGTTTGATCGTCGACCTGAATCTTTCCTCTCAATCAAAGGGGCGATTTTCTCATCACTATACCCCATGGGATCCCCTTGGTTAAGTTTCCGGCGGCGAAGGAGTGATTCTCCGGCAAAAGCAGCAGCAGCGGCGGCGGCAAGACCACCAAGAGAAGCGAGGAAAAGATGAAATGAGTTACCATTAGAGACATCTCTAGTTCCTTCTATAGCAAACAAATCCACAAACTCAATAAGAGAGAGAGAATTTAAAAAGAACAATATTATTGGTAAACGGATAGAGAGAGGAAGAGCATTACCAGAAGGATTCACCATTCTTTGGTTTGAAAAGTCAAAAAAATGTTTTTTTTTTTGGGGAAGAAGATTGAGACTGTGAGGGGAAGCACTAACTCAACACAACATTGATTTCTCTGCTTTTTGATTTTTCTCTTCTCATCTACTGTGTCTTGACTTTTTCTTGAAGGATTTATCTCTTAAGAATGCATCTAGTGGATTTTTTATAATGTTTTATTATCCAGTACTAGCTACTATTTTACTATTTTATGTAATTTGATATCATGCGTGATGTAGTGATTTAATGATGACTGACTTATTGCGGATGGGGTAGTTTTAATTGCCGAATTGATATGTATATAATATATAGTTTATGTCAATATTCATATTAGTTATAATATTTGCTAAGTGTAACTATATTTTTAAACCATAATAGTTTTAAATTTGTTTTACTTAAAAGAAGTATTGTATAGACAAAAAGTGTTGATATATAGCGATAGACAGTATAAACAGATGAAAAGTAACATAAACTAACAAACAAAATATGAAAAGTTTCGACCTGCCTCATATATCGAACTAATATTCTTTTCATTATTATAACTTTTTTTTATTTTGAACCAAACTCGTGTAGCTCGTGTTAAACCTACCGTAAAAAATTGAGGAATATCCGTTACAATTAATATGGGGAGTTGTATCTTTAATATTCACTGTGTATTAATACAAAACCCACCATAAATTTTAAAAATCATTAATTGAAGATTAACATTTGGTAATTAATTGTAAATAAGATACTTCATAACAGAAAAGAAAAAATGCTAGTGTAGGAGTAATATTTAATTTAAAAAGATGCGTCTTTCTATAAGTCAAAGCTAAAGCTTAAAAACCAAAACGCTGCTAAGACGACAAGACGTGGTTCACTGACTGCATTCATGTAAACATGTGTGTCCTGGGTGACGCAAGGTCAGTTACCGAATTATTGAACTATTACAAACGGTAATAGATTGGTGAAATTGTCCTAACAAGATAACACTAATCAAGACAGAAGAATCTAATAACCAAATTATACGTCCCAAAAGAAACGTTGGAATTTGGAAACATCAAAAACAAGAGAGAAGAGGCAAAAACACATTCAGAAAAGTCATGTAAACGTCTTCAACATCCTTCTGTATTATTTAAAGAAAAAGAGTATAAAAACATAGTAGTTCACTTAGTTTTATTAGCAATAGATCCACTAGACAAAAGTTATAATAAAGACATTTAGGCAAATAGTTGTTATATTTTTGATGTTGTAAAAAGAAAATTGTCAAATGTTGGAACGAGGAGCAAAGTACTTAGTATGGCGACCTTGAGCAATGATCTTACCATTCTTCTTCTTCCTCAGCTCAACACTCACAACTGCAACAGCTTTACCCACACGGAGTGCCTTTGACTCAATCTCTATCTCTTCCTGTAAAATTGTAATCAACACAAAAACAATCAAATTTGGTTTGTCGAAATTGATCTCAGAAGAAAACAAATAAAGACAAACAATAATAATTACATCAAGAAAAGCAGCATCAAGGTATGAAACATTGATCTCCACTGAAACACCCGAATGTGAGACTCCGGCTGTGTAAATCACAGCTGATCCAATCAAATCCACCAGAGTCGCCGTTGCTCCGCCGTGTAAGAATTTGCCTGCGTTCTTTCCACAACAACCAGAAAGACAAAAAAAGGCCCAAATTTTTAGGTCGAAACCTAAAAAAAATGGGGAAAAAAATAAAAATAAGGGAATTGTTTGTTGTTGATTGGGGGGGTACCAGGAGATGAGGAGGGATTTTCATGGAGCAGATGAGTCGGCCAGGCTCGATGAGGTCGACTTTAAGACCATTGGTTACGAATCGTTCGAGGAATCTGTGTGGTAAATTCGCCACCTTTGATTCCTTTGCCTTCTTCTCGTCTTCATCACCTTCAAGATACCTCTTTACCGATTCAAGATCCATTCTTTTTTTGTTTTGTTTTGTTTTTGGTGGATTCTCTAATTCAAGGATAGTGAGGAGTGCTACGTACCAGTCGTTTTAATCCCAGTTGATCAGATTTTCAAGGGCTCACATTTTTTTTTTACTCATTATTGATTAAGAACTAATTAGGTTAGACAAGATAATTCGACTATTATATATTCTTTATCATGTTTTTTTCTTTTTTCTTACTACCATGTCCAGACTTTAATAATTTCATAATGGGACAAAAGTCAGCTATAAGATTTTACTACAGTCGTTCACTAACATTTTTTTAATTAATAAGAAAAAATTACTTTAGTTTCTTTTGAAAAAAAAAAAAAGAGGATTAATTGCGAAAACTATCTTATATATATATATATATATGAAGGAAGGAAAAGAAAAAACAAAAGAGAAATTCATTTGAAACGTAGAAGGAAGAAGACAAGACAAACTCTCTTTACACAAATTGTATTTTTATGATTTCTTTTTCATTTTTTTTTTTTGTTTATAAAAACATTACAAATCCCAGTTCCCTTCTCCGTTTGTTTCATTTCCTCAGGGATGCTGCTGAGGTTTAAGATACCTCGTCTCTCAGTGTCCATTCGATGGCCTGAACTCAGTGTAGCCATTAATCCCAGTCGAAAAACTCGGATTCAAAGACTCCAAACCAAAGTAACTGTGATGGTAATTAGCTGGTGATGTTCCATCTTCCATGGTATTATTGTTCCTCATAGCTAGCAAAGACAAGTCCATGTTCGCCATTTGCCACTGTGTCGGCATCATACCATCTACATATGCTCCTCGTGGCATGTAATGGAATCCTTCTTCTCCAAAACTCCTGGACCTGCCACTAGACAATAACTCACCTGCATCACCATGGTATGATGAGTACTGCCCGCCGTTGAACACTTGGTGTTGCGGATTGAATATGCTTCCGTTAAACACCATGTTGCTGCACTGTTCGTCTTCCAGCAAATCGTTGATGATGTCGAGGTGAGGAAACTCATCCGTCATCAAGCTTTGTGCTTGTTGCTGCGCAATCTGAATATCGACGTGGTTCAGAGATCTGCTGTTGCTATTAGCGGCGGGTGTGTAAGGGTTGTTGTTCATGCCAATGTTTACAGAATTCGAATTCCTTCCTGTCCACAAGAGCCCACCATCTTGACTGAAAGGGAAGCTTGACTGATAAGATGATGTCGGTGTTTGCGAGTAAGATGATGATGGCAATGTGGTTTGGCCAACTCCATGAGAGTTTGGGTGGTGGTTGAAACTAGATGATGAACCAAGAGAGTTACCAACTATGGCGTGTTTATAGGATTGCGGAGTGTAAGTTTGTTGATTGTGTAGGGATGGATCAGGACATAGACGACCAGCTGAGCTAACCGAACGAGGAAGGGATGTTGTCATTTGAATCGAGGAGGAGACAGTGATAGGGGCGGGTTGCATCGCAGGGATTATTGGAGCACTAGAAGGCCTCGATATAGTTGTTGTTGTTGCTGGTTGTTTTGGAGCAGAGATTTTTTGCATATCAGCTCTGAGACCAACAGTTTGCGATTGAATATCCGAAGAAGGCACTACTTGACTTGATGAAGGTGGTCCAGTTGCTGACACTACTTTCCTGTTTGGAACAGCGTCTGCGGTTGAAACACTCTTTTTCTCCGGTTTTGTCTGAGTTAATGGTGAAGAATTCTTGGCAACACTTCTGGGAGAAGAGAGTACAGTAGCGCTTTTCTCTTTAGGTCGATCCATGTCGACCGAGTTCACTATTGTTTGAGCCATGTTGCGTTCCTGCAAAATGAATTTGAAAAACAGACAACTAATTCTGGAATTCTTTACATGAAACCAATAATTCAATCAGCGATCTTCTAATTTCAAACATTCAAAGATGAATGACCAACCTTCCCAACAGGATTACGATTTCTAGAACCCTCTGGCTCCTGGATGTGGGAGACAACAACCCAGTCAGATTCACCAACGTTGCTTGCCTCGGAAGAATAATTCTGACTCTTTGGGTCTGTTCCAAGTGTTGAAGGTTGCTCATCTGTTTCACTCGCTAAACTGTGGGCATCCGATATTGCTTTTACTTGTCGGTTCTTTCCTCTGCAAATCACAAGGTGTATCATCAGGATTCAGAACTGACAAGAAACAAGGGAAGCTGGAAAAAAACTCACTTGTTTGGCGACTTCTGGTTTCGGAAATTCAAGGCATTCCCTTGGTAGGACCCACTGGTAACCCCCGACCGGATAGAATCATTAGAACAAGTTGAAGAACTATCATCCATAGTTGACTGACTCTTTCTTTCTGCAATTCCATTGGGTGTAGATATTGAAATGCCTCTTCCTCTGCTGCTCCCTCCTGATGATGGAGGATGAATTTCCAAGGCGTCAGTATCCCAATGAACGGAACTACTATCCCTATCTTCTAAATCAGGCTGAAGAATGTCAGCTGAACCATCTACAGAATCAGATATGTCGGACACATCTCCAAGAGTATCAGGCTTTTCAGCTGAGGATTGAGCTTTCTCTGTGATAGAATCCTTTTCTTCCTCATCGTTTTGGTTTTCCCCAAGATCCTTTTCATGTGTTGCAAAACTTACCTTTTCTTCCTTCCTTTTGTCCTTCCCTTTATTTTTGTTCCGTTTCTGTTTCGCCTATAAATGTTCAACAACCAAAGAAACTATCATCAACATCCAACAAGTTGTACAGGACAAGCAGAAGGAGCAGAACGTATCACACCTGTTTCTTCTTAGATTTCTTCTCTCTCTCAGCTGACCCTCTTTTGGCCCTCTGTTCGGTTTCTGCCAACCATGCTTCCTCTTCCTCACGAATAAGTTCTTCCTGCCTTTTTAGCGCAATAGCTTCTTGATATGCAACCTCGATTTTACTGCTGCAGTTCTCAGAGATATTGAAGTATGATACATAAGCACATCAAGGAAGAACACAATGGCATGCCGTACAGAATCATATTATGCATTGTTACCTGAAGATATGGGCAAGAACAAATATCTCCACAGTTCGTCTACCCAGCTCAGTTAAACGTCTCTCATCACGCTCATAGGCTTCCTTGTTGACCTCTTCTCCATCATTGCCATCCTAGGTTTGCATCAAAGAACAAAACCAAATTTTTCAGTACAAGTAACTTTCTAGTGGATAATGCAAACAAGTTCTCTGAAATGGAATAATGGATAAGGCAAACGACAAAAATGAAAATAAAAATGACTGCAGATACGATAACAGATAATAGAATTACACCCAAAATTATTTATATAACCCATGAAGCCGACCTTTGTACGGTTTTGGGGACCTTTCTCATCTTTTGGAGGCAATGGCTCTAGAGCAGCTCTCTCTAGGAGTAACAGCACATCATCAACTAATACGAACATATCTTTGTCCACGCTAACAATCGGAGCTGGCAATTCCTTGGCATCTAACAGTCTTGGCCTAGCTTTCGTGTTCATAGTTTGGCCTTCAAGAGCCTTCAACCCACTATACAAGGAATCCATCACCAAAGTGGATGTAACTTCTTTTTCTATGAAAAAGTGTTTTACAACTCCTTTTAGGATTACGGCCATTTTCTCTCTAGACATCCGACGCCTAGAGTTTTGGTCCATCCCTAACCAGAAAACACCAAAGCTGCAACCAAGAATGATAATCCATTCCGTTTTAGGGAATTTTGCTAACTTTCAGAGAGAAAGATATCACAGGAAATATAAAAGTAAGGCAACAGTACTATACTAGATTGGTGTAAATCCTGGCCTTCAACAAGTGTGTTGAACTAAAGAAAAATTCCCACATCCTCTTTTAGGGATTTTCCGTCTCAGCATCTCAACCTTGGCTATCAAGACTTGTAAATCAGAGATAGTGGAGAGCCACAAAAATTTAGACTAGAAATTTATTTTGGACTCCAAACGCATGGTGGAAAACAGTATATTCAAACATAGCATGGTTTCCTCAAAAGAAGAGGTAACCGCAGCTACTTCCTGCTCACTTATCATCACAAATAGCAATGCACTATGATTCCATTTCTGAAATCTGGAGGAGTTAAGGGTACAAGTTGAAATGTGAAATACCTTGTCCATCTTGCCTTGTCCTCTATCAACCTCCCGAGCTTGCTTCTTCTCTCTTCAACATAACGTCGGCAAATTTGCTCTATATTTGGCAAATACACCCTAACAAGTTCTCTCCTATAACCACAATCAAGGCAGCGAAAAGGTCGGTCCACCCTCTCTCTGCAAGGACCAATTATAGGGATATTATCCACATTGCATAAATCAGTGATACTGAAGAAATGAAAGAATATAATATTGTCACATGTGTATAATATAAGAACATATGAACATATGGAGCTGTAAGTGAATGGCAGCACGGAAAAATGGACGGTGTGGTAAATTGTTTTTACTCATAGCTTTACGTAGAGTCAATCTTGCATTACCTGATCACCTGCACTTGAGCTTCAATTGTAAGACAGTCAGAATCATCTATGAACCCGTCCTGTAATTTAGGTAACTCCATAAACTTTTTCCATCCCCAATCATGCTCTTTCTTCCAAAACCGGTGCAGTGTATCTGCAAGAAGTGAGTTCAGTTGTCTGCGTATTTAAATGGGCGCGAGTAAATTAAGACTCAAAAATTCACCAGAATACTTCGATTTCTTTGCATCTTTATTCACCACAGATATAGTAAACTGAGCGAAATGACTCCAGCCTGTCTCCAAGATAGCAAAAGAACCTACATGACCAGATATCCAGAGAGAGAAAAGGGACAATGCAGACCAGTGAACAAAAATACTAACCTGGAAGAAGTTTATCATAGTGTGCAACACAGAGAAACAAGGAAAGGTGATTACAAACATCACATCCTTGTGGATAAATTAAAATATACCTGACACATTGAAGATAAATAGAATAAATCAGAACCTTATTTTACAATCACATCCCAAGTTTTTATTGTGAGACAAGATATAAGGATGAGAAAGATAAACAGATGCCATGTACCATTTGTAGCCGCCAGCTTCAAAAATACTGCTACGGAGCTCCCTTTTGTTGATTTCTGAAAATTTTGAAATCTTCCAAGTATGTTTTCCAAATAATTCAGAGGGTTTAAGGCCTGGGAAAAATAATATATTTCACATTAAACAGCTGAAACACATAGAGAGTATATAATAAAGCACAAAACCAAACAAAGTAGGAGAATACGGCATGGGTTGGATGCTATACAAAACTGAACTCCTCAACACAAACAGACAAAAACCTCTAGTACCCGAACAATTATTTTTAGGTGCATGCATTTTTTTTGTTCAAAGATGAAATAATATTAATTCATAGGAGAGAAAGAAAGAACAAGAGATTCAGCATCAGATACTAACGCAAAAAAGAAAGAACAATCTCTGCCTTGCAACAGTAAGGTGAAACAGAGAATAAAATCAGTATGTTAGTATCTACGGCAAACCATGAACACAGAAGAAGGGAAAAGCACTGCATCCGTAGCCAGTTTTAAAATATGATGCAAACTTAGGGAATAGAACAATTTAAAAATGAGAACCAACTGCATGGACTGAATCATTTCACTTGTACAAAGTATGAAGAAACTCAATTTGAATTTAGGCACATCCAAGTTTTTACCCACTGGGAAACTAAACACCTACCAAAATCATCGTCGTCATCGATATCCCAGTAAGGGGGAGATGTCGATGGAGTCCCGTTCTCCACTTGACCAGAAGAGCGCCAGTCAGAGAGTGCTTCTCCTGCTTGACTGTGTTGTCCATTTGAACTCTCCTCTATTGATCGTCCAACTCCAGAATCTTCATTAACAGTCTCTGCCATTACCCAGGATGAATTTTTTCCGTCAAAGCTCTCCCTCCTTTAACTATAAAATATAATAAAAATGATTGGAGCAAATAAATCAGATTCTATCTACTCTAAAAACAATATGTCAAGTCATGATTTAACGAATTTCCCAGTCTAAAGAATAAAACTAGCTGAAAAAATGAATTGATTTGGTCACTGAAATGGACAAAGAACAAGCAACGATCTTCAAACTATATTTGGATCATATTCAACGATCTCAAACTTATATCAATTGAAGAAAAGGGTTAATTCATTTCTAGATTTTCTCCGTGAGCCAAACGGATTCATATAGCTTCAATCGAAACCCTTAAAACCCAAATCAGATCATCGATGGGCAATAAACCCTAAATTCCAATCTTAAAAATTAGATTGGTTAAACAAACCAATTAGAGGAACAATTTCACTTCTATCAGCTACAATCTCGAGAGAAACCTCTTAATTTCATCAAAGACATCGGCAACCTAACAACGCCCAGATGAAATCAACGATCGGGAGAAATCCAAAACCGTTGTCGTAATTAAAAATAAAAGAAAAGAAAAGACTGTAATCGGAACCTAAGCCTCGCAAACTCCGAACAACATATAGAAGGGGGCTTAAGGGGCAATCGCGTAGATCGAAGAAGCGAACCTGGTATGGTGGAAGAAAGAACAAAGAGAAAGCTAATTCTCGTTGAATGGGTTAATGGCAGCTCTCGTAAGAGATTCTACAAAAGAGAGAACAAACAAAAAAGACGACGGGACGAAAGAAACCAAGATAAATTGAGAGAGAGGTCGCACGAAACAGCTCAATGTTACAAAAAAACACACACACAGGAAAAAGAAAAAAAAACCTTATGTCAACAAAATAAAATAAACTTAATTAATCTAACTCTTAAACTCTTACTTATATAAATTGATTTATGTTCAAAAATATCTAAATATTACGAGTTCATAAAAATGGACATAGCTTTTAACAATATAATTATTTATTCAATTTCTATCTTTAACCTTAATATAAATTATTTATTAACTCTGAAATCAGTGGATTAAGGATTTTAAGACTTCGATATCAATAACATATTGTTAATCTAAAATATCATATTTTACAAAGGAGTTAGGCTTGTAAATCTGAAATCCGTTTACTAAACTAGCTAGTTTTTTTTGCTCCCTTATAACATTGAACGACATCGATGAGACAACAAATATAACAAAAACAACATCCTCCGATACAGTTTTTAACTCATAATTCTGTTAAGCAAGTAACAAGTCTGAACCATACATTTTGCCTACATGATAGGTTAAACCTAGTTAACTTTCAGGTTTATACAACCAAACGACAGCGTTTTAGTTCTCCCTAATTTCTTAAATCTTAACCTCTACCATTTATACAAATTTTCAGATTCCACCCTTTAACTCTCTTTGCACTACATTCCCATCCCCCGTTCCTGACGCCAATGATCAGTAGTGACTAGTAGACGGAGGAGTTGGGGTTTTAAACGTTTCTCCTGAATATCCACCGCCCCGCGACATTACCGATCGCCGGAGTTGGAACCGGAAAACAACCGTGAGGCTTTTCACCAAACCTTGACCGTCCTCGACAACACGAATATTCCCTTGCAAATACTGTCACATAATATGAGTTAAACCAAGTCATTAACACATTTAGCTGCAATAGCAAAAAGACAAACAAAATTCTCCAACCTTTACAATGTTTTCGCAGATGTCGAGACTCGGAATCTCGTCCAGGTTACTGCTACTACTACTACTACTCTCTTCACCTTCTGCAGCTACGTCGAATCCAACTCTAACTTCGATGTATTCTTTGGAATAGCATTGTCGCCAAACCGCTTCTTGGTTATCTTTCCTCTCTAATACTTCCGAGTTTCCGCTTTCTGGTAAAACCCAGAAAGTCACATTCCCTTTGATCTTGCGGTTCATTAAAACCCCAAGCATATGCAAGATCACTTGAAATACCCTTCTATCATCGCCTACCACGTAATCAGGCAATGCTCTATAAACTTCAGTTGAGAAACCAAAACCGTTCCCCACGCATAAACACCTCGCCAAGCAAGCTGTCTCCTTCACGACCGAATGCAAACTAAAATAATGTGCCTCTGGAGCGCGGATTGTCCCGCTGTTTATATCTCCAGCGTTGTTAACAAGCTGTAAAATTAACTCGCTGGTTCTCTTCATCGCATCCACGATAACCGTCTGGTTCTCGGGTAATTTTCCGTCCTGAATTATCAAAGGAAGCAACCTGAGAATGGACCGCACGGGACGCCTCATCGCATCGCTCATCATCTGCTCGAACGCAGCCTTTGCTTGATTAGCTCTCAGCGCGTTCTCCCTCGCAACCTGAAGCGCTCGGTTCTGTTCCGCAAGTTTCTCTCTCATGAGCTGAGATTCTTCAAGAATCACGGCGTGAGAGATCGCAACCGCCACTTGATCAGCCACAACCTTAACAATCTCCAGCTCTTGGTAAGTCCAATTCCGTGCCTGTCCCAACGGAAGCACACACACCAAGATCGCGTAACACATGTGGATCGCCTCCGGTGTCCCGCCTTTAAAGTTACAAACCCGAAGCATCGGGACTCTTATCCCAACCGTAGGACCAGATTTGCCTCGGCTAGTCACAGAGGCAAGCGCAGAGCCAGCGCTCAACATATTCACCTCTTCGCTTCTCTTAATCCTCACAACATCAGACTCAGTAATCGGTATAGAAAACCGATCATAACCACCCACATTCTCATTCTCATCATCAATCCTCGGTCTCAACTCATGCGTAAGATTCATCTCCGTCTTGATCTCATTCGGGATCCAAACCGCACAGTTCTTGAGGCCCAGAGTCTTCGACAACTCCACAAGCGTCGTATAAAGAATCGTGTGTCGATCAAGAGACGTCCTAATCTTCGTAGTTAGCATACGAACGTGCAAACTCGTCTCAGTCTGCTTCATAATGATCCCAACCTCACGATCAAGCTCTCTAGTCTTCTTACTCAGCATAAACTCACGAACCTTAGCCTTAAGAAGCAATGGTAAGAGAGTAACTAACGAGAGTGCCGTGAGGAAGGAGACGATCCCAGTCAGCATCTTGAAGACAGTGACAGCTGTCATGACCCAAGCCGAGTGAGGCCCGTAGGTGAAACCAGCGAGCAAATGAGTCATGCCACAGAGAACAATGAAGGCTATAAACTCGCAGACGACCCAATTGTAAGGTGAAGGCACATTGGTGCGGCTTACGAAGTAGAGAAGCTCGATTGGGATCGAGAAATAAGCGATTGCGATTAGAAAGTCGCCGACTTTTTGCGATTCGAGGATTGCCTCGAAGCTAAAGATACTGTCTTCGTCGTCGCAGTTGCATATCGACAAGCTACCGTCGTCTTCCGCGGCTGTGGCGGTGACGGAGCCGATTAAGAAGATGAAGAACAAAAGCCATTGAACTAACAATGTCTTTAACATCGATTAATGTTTCCTGACAACAAAAATTAATGAAAAAAGTAAGTTTTTGGTTCGTACCCAGAATCGAATTCGAGAGTCTCAATTACATATTCGTCAAAGGTTGGATCTTTTGAGACCCAGGAATTTCAAAGATGGTTCCTTTACCTATGAATGAACGAACATCAGGAAAATTTTCAAAATTCAAAACTTGGTCGAGGAGAGTAAAGTTCATTGAAACGCTGTGTCATTAGATTCTAATCTTTCTTACAAATCTGACCGAATTTAATATATTATTTTTCTTTCGCCAACCCATTTTTTAATCCTCAAATGTATATGAACACGAGCAACAACAACAAAAAAAAATCAAATCCTCTCCAGAAGGGCCAAACATATTGTAACGGAGAAAATATAAAATCAGATGAGAAATAGGGACCAATTAACAATAACACCATCTCACATTTCAGAAATCATTACCTTCAACTAGTATTATACAAAGATCAGCCAAAAATCTCCTTTGTAAGCTGTAAAAGTCTCAACGATTCTTGAACTCTTTGTGGGTTTCTTTGACTCTCTCTCTCTCTCTCCCTCTATCTCATGAAGCTCATCAGAATGTAGAGAGAGAGGGAGAGGTTAGGGAGTAAATTTGTGTGAGGAGAGAGTCTCTCTCTGTGTGTCTGCGAGAGTAAATTTACGTTTTGGTGAGAGAGAGGAATTGAGGGGGGAGACTGAAGAAGGAAAGGGAGGGGTGGGGCCTAGAAACGGTACATGAAGAGAACATAGACGCTTTTCGTTTGGAACACAACACGAGCACGACATCTTCTTTCTTGACCTACGTGGACTCTTACCAAATTCAATTCTCCTTATTCTTTTCTTTCTTTCTTTTTTAGGTAAAAAAAACTAATGACTGTATTATCAAGAATTATGACTGTTATACCTATCTCAAATTTATTGGTTTTTCTGGATAACATTTATTAAAAAAATATACATTTATATTAATATTGTTTTTAATGGATAAATTTATATTTAGTTAAAAATACATATTTTTATATTATGGATGATTACATGGATTTAAATTATGGATGCTTACATGGTTTTAAAAAAAAGTTATGAATTCGATTAGAAAATAATATTCCGTGGGCTCAGAATGTTTTATGTCTTATTATACTAATCATTTTATAATTTTTAATTGTCAATGATTACATGACTATATAAAACTTTACATTGAAACAAAATGCATTAAACAATGATAAGTTGATAACTACTAGACCTTTTTTTTTTTTTGGGCAAAGTGATAACTACTAGACTATGATTGTATAAAGTCTAACTAACTTACTCACTAAATACATTTCATATCAACACTTAAAGTATGAACTTATTAAATTAAACGGCACAATTTGTGACTCACATGATAAACATAAGTTAGTTAGTTTATTTCACTGGTTTAATAGAAAATTCAATTTACATGCTATTTTTCGTTATTTTCGTTTCTAACACGTTATATTGACCTACCTTGCTACTTAGACATGATTTAGTTAAACACTCCATCTTTATTCAATTACATAACGAATCAATTTTTGTGTGGGCCTACCGCAACTTACATCTTATCAGAAAATGAGTCCTTAAGTGCAAGAGCATCTCTTTGGATCCAAAAATCACTAAAATATCGTAGTACTAATTTTTATTGGCAATGTTCTCATTTGGTAATGTTTCCCTTTCAAGCAATCTATATGATCAACCACACTAACTTTTTATTTTAAAACCGAAAATTTAGTTAGAAATCTTTTTTATTCATATATACAATATGCAAAACCGTATACAATTATGATTGCCTTTTTAAAATACAGTATAACTACATAACCTCAAACAACATCAGATTTAAAAGAAAACATAACTAACAGCAATCTTTGCTATCGTTGTGATTTTTTTTTTTTTTTATTATTAAAATGGATTTGATGTGATTTAATATCACTAGGAACATTTCGAGTGATATTATGGTGCATTTATATCTCATTATAAATACCTTAAATGAAGCCTCATTAGCAGAAGCACCAGTGGTCTAGTGGTAGAATAGTACCCTGCCACGGTACAGACCCGGGTTCGATTCCCGGCTGGTGCAATTTTTTTGTTCATAAACAGCTTTTTATATTTGAACTTGTTTTTTAATCCACCAAACTGCCACGTGTCGAGTGATGAACACGTGCTGATTCCTTTGCTTTTCTGTCCACATTATCGTCACTAATACAATGCAAATGTCTTGTCTTTTTTTAGAAATCCCTGGTAAGAATGCATGCATCACAAAACTTTTATCAAAGAAATAAAAATAGTGCATGCACCTTTGCCACTTAAGCCAATACATATGCAAATCAAAACAGATGTACACAGAATCATTTTACTTTTTGCATGAGACCACATATATTATCTGTCTATAAAGGCGATCGATCAGTACAAGACTAGTGTTTGATAGACGTTTCATTTATAAGGCAGGAGCGGGACTGATACGGATCTGAAACTTCCTATATGAGTTGGTTCCCTACAGAGTCGGCCAGAAGATGTCGGTGGCTACAAGCATAAAAAAAAAATTGGGCTTATTTGTCTGGGAAAAAAGTGAAAAAACCACCTCTTATGATGCTTGAACCTGAAACCTTTAGGTTAAGTTAGTAGTACTTATACAACATAACTAATAGCCTTTCCTCAAAGAAGTAAGCCGATTAATTACATATATTAAAAACGGCCGCAAGCACCAGCTTGGTTTGCTTGTACCCATATATATGGTGCATTCTTTCAATCTTTCTTAATTGAAAAAGCACGAACAAACCTAAAACTCTTATACCACTTGTCAATTTCTGCTTTTGTTTATTATTTGACCCTTGACTGTTAACTTATTAGCTTTCTAATGTGTTTTTTTGGAATGTTAAACACTAAACAGCCCAACAACTCTAAGCTATTTGGTTAAAGCTTTAGTAAACCGGATGATGTCGCTATACCAAGATAAACCGAGCTCACACTCGCAATATATGTAGCCCAACTTATCTTCTATAACATTTGATGTGAAAGTTTTGCAAAATTAAGTAAGAGAAAGGTTTCAAAACGAACTATTTTCTTTACAAATCTTTTAATTTAAAAGTAATTTAATTTCTAGTGATAAATTTTAGTTATATTTTATATACACTTGTTTTACTTTAGTTACCCAAAAATATACCTTTTACGTTTTCTTTTGTCACTTAATGGACGCTATATTCAGATTTCGCAACCGATTTTGTATTGTATTCCGTCACCTATACAAAGAAATATTGATATGATTGCAGCAACCAATTAAAAAAAAAACATTTATAAAAGAAATCAATGACTTGCTGAAATTCTTACTAAAATTTATGTTTTGTAGTGCCAAACGAATCTCAAAAAAAAAAAAACTAATTACAATTGCCACATAAACTATACGGCGATCTTAGTGTCTTCAAAATTATACAGTATATGACGAAATAATACACTATAATAACTATATATATATTAGTTAGTTTATAATTCATGGTTACATGAAGGAAATAACAACATCAAACCCAACATACATATTGCATAAAGATAATACATAATATTACGTTAAACAGAAATAACATATGCTTCTATCCATATGATCGGCGTATTAAAAGCATAAAAATATATATGTATTTGTGTGCTAGACCTAATATTAGGAGACCGTTAATTTGGCCATGCAAACGGCTGATTCGATGACGTCGCTGGCTGGTAGTAAAACGGAGCCGCCGGATGCTGCCACTTCTTGAAAACGGGCGGCTTCTCCGCCTCTTTTCCCCACCGTTGCTCCTCCCTCGTCATTACCGTCGGTGGCTTATGCGGCGGCGACTCCGTAGGCGATAGAAGAGGAATAGCCACTTTCCAATTCGCTTCGGAATTGATTATCTTTAGAGGCGGTGGAGCCCGCCGCTGCAGCCTACTCGACTTTCGGTTCCCTCCTCCGGAAATATTTCTCATCGTGGACGACATCGCCGGAGTTTCTTGTCGTAGTTATTTGTTAATATCTATGTATGAGTATGTGCGTATATATAGAGAATGGCGTGTTCAAGAGTGTGTGTGTGTGCGCTTGGCTTGTGTTTTGGTTAAACGGTCGAATCTTTTAATTATTTGCTTTTTTTTTGGTTCAAGTGTTTTTCCTTTTGACTAGTAGACTAAACTACTAAATTATAAGTTTGACTATATTCTCTTTTATGAGGACTATAAGTACTTTTTCCTCTATTTAATTTTTGGTTTAGGAAAATATTTTATTTTAGTGCTTAAACTATTATCAAGAAATGTAAAAGCTCGTCAGTTTTGCTAACCCAAAAACTTATAGGTTTCGATTCATTGTTTCTCTAATTAGTCTTTGACATGAAATTTTGTAAATCTAGGGTGCACATCTTTTCTGCTTATATTTAACAATTGTATTCAACCAGTTAAATTAACTCTGGTAACTGCAGTTCAGATAATAATGAAGAATTCCAATACTACCATTTTAAAAAAAAAAAAATCACCAAAATAGAAAATTTTGAGGTAAAAAAATACACAAAATTTCAAAAATATCCAAACTTTGTATTTTTTTAGTTATTTTTAAACACAAAATTTTACTAACTCTATGTCTTTTATGTATTTGGGCCTAAATGTATATAGTTATTATTCATTAATTCTGTTGGTGACAGTTATTTCCCAAACAAAACATTTTCCCAATTAGTTGTTTGTTTGGCATTGTTCATAACTTTTGTTAATATTTAATAAATTTATTCAAAAAAGCAAAAGATTGATAAAGACCATATGAACTTTAGACCAAGGAGATAATATAACTTTTTTTTCCTATACCAACTTTAGACTAATCAATACCTTGATTACCTATTTATTTTTCTGAGAGATTTTGTGTGCCACATATAATGGAAAGAATCATATTCTAGTTTAAAAACAAAAGGTAATATGTCTTTGAATAAATAATGAATCTCTTATTATAATTATCACAAAGATAATTAGCGGTTTAGGTTCTCTATAAATAACCTTTATTCAAAACACAAGTCAGATATGACAAATTTATTGATGTGATATCGTATTATCTTACGCATATTAAGCTTGTCCGTTAGAATTCAACCGTAATATTAAAAAGGAGTATATATATCAAATAAACATTCTAGTAAATACCACTTTTTAAAGTCTTAAACGGTGGTAAGGGACTAACCTGTTTGCAAGACAATTTTAAATGATAAATTATGTATGAAATTTCTTTTATTAAATGAAATTTACATAAATATTTCTACTTAGCATGATAAATAACACTGCAGATATTCAATAAGCTTATTGGACAGCATAAACCTGAATAATAAATCTATGTTTTGTATAAATAATTATATCTATTATACAAGAAGGAAAAATGAAATTTATCGAATCAAACCCACGGCTCTAACCGACGAATCGATGACTCAAAAAAAAACATATCTTCTCGACCGATTTTAAAATCACTCGAAAGAATTGTATGGTTCAACAAAAGAAAACTCTCAAATCCCAAGGTTAAATAAAAACTAATAGATAAAATACAAAACATGGCTAATTCTAAAGTCCTACCAGTAGAAAAAGAACCAAAAAGTTGCAAGGAAGAAAAATAAAGGTAGTGCTTGGAGACATCAGAAGCTGTTCTAAAGACTGACTTGTCTGTGGAAGAGAATAGAAGAACTCTAAGCAGCTTTAGGCTTGGGAGTCCTCTTTTTCAGAATCCTCTTGGAGGTCGTCGTCGAATTCTTCATTCCGATAAAAAAGAGCAATGCCCCGAGAAGCGCAACGCTCTGTGATAAAACATCAATGCAAAAGAACGAGAGTCATCAAATAAAATTTGGGTTTTCAGAAGAGGCCATGCAGGAACATTTTTCACTCAGAGTAAGTTCAAGAACCCGTCCCATGGCAAAAGCAAGCTAAAACGAGTAAATGTAGAAAGGTGTTTAGACAAACCTGCAAGAATTCAGTCAATAGAAGAGAGAATTGGCGGTCCTCGGGTCCATAGTTGTAGAAATCATATAAAATGGGACTGACAACCACCAAGTAGACAGCCTAAGAAACAAACAATTGAAATCCAAAGTCATTACAACAACTAAGCTTTGGATATATTTTACACAAAAATGAAGAAATCCTAACCAGAAGATAGGCACCAAAGATGTTGCCGATAACAAAGAGTAAGCCTCCAAGTCCTTTCAGAGCAACAATAGTCCATACGACTTGTTTCACCTTTTAAAATTTGATTTTCAAGTCAGACAGAAACATAAAATATAGACAGCATTAAAGACATGAAGACAAGGAACCACTACTCATCAAGATAAGAGCGATGGCCATACCTCTACGTTGGGCAAAGCTACTCCAAATCTGGAAGAGAGATGTGATTTGGTCAGACCAAGCTTTGGAGCTAACTCTTTAGCTGCTGGACCACCGTCAGCTCCAAAGTCATTGAACCTAAATAAGATGTCCAGAGATGCATAGTTCAGATCAGTAGTCATATATTTAAGAAGCTTCTAAACATATGACTACAGAGTCAATGAAGAAACAATATGTTGGGTGTGAAATTTTGAACCAAACAAATATGTTCCCAATATAGAGTTAAACAGTGTTTTTTTTTCGCAATAAAATTGGAATAGCAGAACCGACACACCAAATCACCGTATCACCATATATCAGACAAGAATTGTGAAAAAACTATGTTCATCTAAGTAGATAGAGTCATAGAGATCATATGAATAAAAGGGCTATTAAAAAAAGGCACAAAATCAGAGATATCACAGTCTCTAGGGAGCTAACTCTATGAAAAAGGGATGCCTTAAAGAAAGGGTGAACTTTTTCTTTGGTTTTTAAAGGGTTAATTTTTATACGATGAATCCAACTTGTTTCCTCACAGAGGAAAACTTCTATGTGTCCTTCCAAAGCAGTGAGGTATAAGATCAACAATGAGCAAATCACACATTAATATATAAGATATTCACACAGGCTACACAGCGTATGCTTAAACTGCTGAAACAATCTCACGCGTGGGACTTATATTTTGCAACATCGAGTAAGGCATTCAAAACTTGAATTTTTACGAAAGAGATCTGGATAGTAATAGACAAACGGACAAAGTAGTAAAAATCGAGCAAGGAATTAGACAAGCCCTAGATTTACCCTAGATGTGGGTTAGACCAAATCAAGAAGTTTCGCGAAAGGTTCTCAATCAAATCGGATCTAGCCGGATTAAAGTTTCCTCGAAGAAGATGTCCAACCCTAATCACGAAAACGAATCGGGGAGAAACGAGAAAGAGATGAATTAAAAAAAAAACTCACATTTGCCAAGCGGAGAGGATGAATAGAGAAGCGAAGAGAACTCTTCCAAGAAAAGAGAAGAAACCCATTATCTTTCTCTGTCTCAAGGTGTCGTAGGTGGTCTGGTTTGTCGCCGGAGAGACGGAATCTTTCTCGGTGGAATCTCTAAAGTTCGGTTCTTCTGCTTTGCCTTTTCTTTTTTTTTTTTTAAAGAAAGAAACTTTTCATTCTACTGGGAAAAAAAAAAACCCCAAACCGAAGTTAACCGAACAATTATTATTTTATCGTACTTCTTATTAATTCTTTTTTCTTAGTTAAAATTAGATGTATGTAACCATGATTCAAAAGTTTCATATTATTTTTCATTATTATATAGATATATGTTCGATGATAAATTTTGATTATCGATCGGGTGTATAAGAGACTTTCTTGTGACCCATCTTTTGCGTTAATCTCATCTGAAAAGCTTTCAAAATAAAAGATGCGGAAACAACTAAGTTCTCCATTTTTTAAGATTTTTTATTTATTTTATACCAATTTCATATTTTGTGTTGCATACAACTTATTAATCAACCAACGTGGAGAAGAAAAAACGACAGACAAAAAAGTTAAATAAAAAAAGCACAACTAAAGTAAAAAGCAAAAAGAGAAAGGGAGGAAGAGTTCAGAGAAGGGAATGAGAGCATGCGGACATGAAGTGCACGATCAACTGCTTTGCGGATGGATGGGATTGTACTTGAGTCCATGGAGAAGATGCGTGAGTTGCGTTCCTTCCAAATAGTAAAAATTGATGCTTGAAGGATGAGCTTGGTGATAACAGATTATGGAGGCCGAGCTTCAGAAGCTGGTGTAGGTATTGGCTTGGATCCAACCCGCAGCTGCGTCAAGGGAAGTAGGAGGATTTGAAATGAATTTACTAGCGAAAAAGACAAAATCACCGAAGAGAAGGTGCATTCAAAAAACATATGATCATGAGACTGAAGGACCAAGCTGCATAGAACACACGTCGCCGGAATAGAAAGTCCCCAACGCCTCAGCCTATCCCTTGTTGGAAGCCTTCCCCGCAAATCAAACCATGAAATAAAAGCAAAGCGAGGGATAGCCTCTTTAAACCATACCACGTTACTCCAAGGAACTAAAGGAGAGTGAGTTCGAAGTTGTTCCCATGTGGTTTTAGCGAATAATTTATGCGAAAATATGCCAGCCACATTATGCAGCATGTAATAATCATTACCACGATCACCACTACGAGAAGGGATAGCAGTCAAAGATATAAGGAAATCCTGATTGTCCTCAAATCCTGCATTCGGCATATTTCATTGGCCATTTCTGGTGGCATCAATAACACGAGCATCTTTACGAATCCTTAATTGTCTTGGGCCACCTTCACCTAGGAGGGAAATAAGAGGACCACAATCCATCCAAGAATCGAATCAGAAAGATGCAAGTTGACCATTACCGATATTACATCGCATGAGTGTTACATTGGCTTCCATTGTAGCATACTCCTAATGGATGAAAAGAATCTGTTAGAATCTTCCATTAACCAAAACTTTTCCTATGAAAACTATTTTTTTTATCCAAGTGACCCAAAAAAAAATCCACGTTGGTGAAGAAATTCCAAATTTGTTTAAGTCTAAAAACCAATTCAAAATCCTCGAGCAACCTGATCCCAAGTCCACCTTCAACCTTTGGTTTACAGATATCCTTCTGAGCAACTCGTGCTCCTCTTGCATCTTCTAAGATGTTATCATTATCCTTACTCATCCGGTACACTTGCTCTAATAATGTGTCTTAAAAATGTTAGTCACGTAAGCCTGTAATATAAAACCATGATTGAAATCTCATTCAAAATATTCAATTCCTAATCTTTCATCCCCAAAATGTGTTTACCATGGACCATCGTAAATTCCTATGGGTATTTTGGTTTATTTTTTTGAATTTAACTCGTTGTGAATTTTAAGTATCACATCATTTTGACCAAAGAAAAAACATATGTAATACAAAAAAAGAAAAAAAAAATGCTGACATAAGCTACAGTCACAGTCAGCAAAACCGGACATACGTCATCAACGGTCATTGGCAGACGCACACACCAAACCCAATTTTTCAACCATCCAAATTCTCAAATTGCCCTTTTCATCTTCTCTTCGCTCACCTTATCAGGAAATAATATATTATAATTAAGATATATCTAAGACCCATCACTTACTGGGCAATAGAAAACAGAGGCCATTCTTCTTCTTCTTCTTCTTCTTCTTCTTATATATATGAAGCAACCTCTTGTGAGAAATCTTGAAAAGAGGTTAAAAACAGAAAATGGAGACCAAAGATTTCGACACTTACAATGAGCGCAAAGCTTTCGACGAGACGAAAGCAGGTGTCAAAGGTCTCGTCGATGCTCACATCACTGAGATTCCTCGTATCTTCCGTCTCCCTCAAGATGCCTTATCCGCCAAGAAACCTTCGGTTGCTGCCTCGGATTTTGCGATTCCTATCATTGACTTTGAAGGCCTTCACGTGTCGCGTGAAGGTATCGTTGAGAAGATCAAAGACGCTGCCGCTAATTGGGGATTCTTCCAGGTGATTAATCATGGTGTTCCTTTAAACGTTCTTGATGAGATTCAAGATGGAGTTGTTAGGTTTCACGAGGAAGATCCTGAGGTTAATAAAACTTACTTACTCGTGACGCGGCCAAGAGATTTGTCTACAATAGTAATTTCGATCTCTACAGTTCTTCTTCATGTGTTAACTGGAGAGACTCTTTCGCTTGTTACATGGCTCCTGATCCTCCAAACCCTGAGAACCTCCCAGTGGCTTGCAGGTACGTTACGTGATTTTAGATTTTTCATTTGGGAATATCTTACGAAACGTTCAAGTAACTGTAACATCACATTGGCTCAGGGATGCTATGTTCGAATACTCGAAGCATATGACAAGATTAGGTGATTTGCTCTTTGAGCTTCTATCAGAAGCTCTTAGTTTGAGCTCTGCGAAGCTTAAGAGCATGGATTGCATGAAGGGTTTGCTTTTGCTCTGCCATTATTATCCTCCATGTCCACAACCTGATCTAACTATCGGCACAAATGATCATTCAGACAACTCTTTCCTCACCATTCTTCTTCAGGACCAAATCGGTGGTCTTCAGATTCTTCATCAGGACTGTTGGGTTGATGTCTCTCCTATTCCGGGGTCTCTCGTCATCAACATGGGAGATTTCTTGCAGGCAATAATCGTTCATTGATCCATTCTTTTAAACTTTAAAAGTATAACATACAGTGTTGAGAATCTGAGATTACCTTTGATATGGACAGCTAATAACAAATGACAAGTTCATAAGCGTGGAGCATAGGGTGCTTGCGAACAGGGCAGCTAGACCGAGGATTTCAGTAGCGAGCTTTTTCAGCACAAGTATGCTTCCGAATTCAACTGTTTACGGACCAATCAAAGAGCTTCTCTCTGAAGAAAACCCTCCAAAATACAGAGACATCAATATAAAAGAATACACAGAGGGATACTTTAAGAAAGGCCTCGATGGAACATCGTATCTGTCGAATTTCAAGATATGAAAAATTCTTGAAAGAGTAAACCCTCTCTACAGTTTGTTGTAAGATATTTATGTATTTCATGCATCTATAGGGTCAGTCCTTGTCCAATTTGTACCAAAAACAAAAAGAACTAAGAAGGGTGTGGTGTGTGTGTGTGTATCATCTTAGTGAATGCTTTAAATTGAGTATAAATTGGTTGAAACTGTATCAACATCTTTTACCAACAGGTTCTTCTTCTGTCTCAAAGTAGAATTGTACCTTATCAAATATCAATCACATTTTCTTGACTCAACTTAAAAACTAGCCATACAATAGAAAGATTTATATACAAGTTAAATTAAGACAGAATCAATAACCAAACTAAACCAGTAGCAAATGTCATTGAACCAAACAAAACCGATTGCTTGTTGTAGCCAATCAAGATAAACCTGGAGGCTGTAACCATTAGTTACATAGGTTACAATTATCATCTATTGCAGATGAGACAAATTTGCGGACAACAAATTAGACGAAAAATTTGAAAAAAAACACATTATTCAATCAACCCAACAACAGTGAGTAAAAATCGAGAGAAGAGTTTTAAAATCATTGCGAGCAATTCATACCCAATTAATACATCACTCGCAGAAAATTGATGATCAATATCTTCACGCTGGTTTGATTGCAGAAACCCGATGAAAGGATACGGTTTGGTGAAACACGGATCTTAACGGGCGAGTCGGCGACGGCCAGGATTTATTTGGGCCTTTATGCCTTTTGGGCCTCACAGATTGGTTCGGGTTATATTGAAAGTTTTGAAATTTAAAATTTGAGGAAATTACCTGACATTCTTTGTTTGTTAGTAACACATTTATGAAGAACACTATTCACTATTCAGTAAACTTGTATGATACTTAGCAACTTTTTTTTGTTTCAAATGTTTTTAACTTTTTATGCAAAAATTAAATGTATTTAATTTTTTTGACTAATCATATTTTACATTATGTTTTTGGTTGAATTCAATTTATTTAATGGTGTTTTTATGTAAAAGAGGTTAATTAAATGAAAATTATATGTTTGTGAAAAAAAAAAAGTGAAAAAAAAAAATGAAAATTATATGTTTTCTTAATTTGTGTGTAGAAACCTTAAAGATCACTTGAAATGATATAGAAAAGGAGTAGTATTCAAGTACTCATCATCTCCTTTGACTTCTAAACAGTGAACACACATATATCTATCTCTCCTACTTCACCCTCCAAAACAATTTTAATAAATTCACCTCAGAAAATAACAAAAAAAATACACAAATCAAAAAAAAAATAAAGAAAGAAGAGAAAAGACAATTAGGGTTCCAAATAAACAGGCAATATTGAGGAACTTTTAGAAGCTCTGTTACTCCCAAAAGAGAAGAAACATCTCTTCATTACTCTGTTATATCCACCACCACTACTACTGCTAGTATCTTCCGTACAACCTCCACCGTCATTGGCCACAGGAATCTGCCCCTTTCTCCGGCTAATCGCATCTTGAACCGCCAGATACAGCTGACGATCCGCTGATGAATCCATCGAGATCGATCTTCTTATGGGCTGAATTTCACCGAATTGCTTATCCTTGCCTCGAGTATTGATACATTCGTCTCCCATACTCATCACTTTGTGAAATTTTCTCTCTTTCTTATGCATTGCGCGATGATCAATGTTTCTAGGCGAAGGACTGATCAATTCTGGGGTGTTTCCAGTTAATTCCTCGTCCAAGACAACCCTTTCTTGTTCCGTATGGAAGTCTCTGTCTCTCACGCTTTCTCTATTATTACCATTACTGGCCCCAAGCTCGATCACGACGAAGTCATCGTCGCCTCCTAAAACCACGCCGGGTTCACGATTCCGGTTTCGAGGAGGAGGGCTATTCTCCGGGGAAGAGCTTGGTGCAGAGATTAGGTCAAGAGGGAAACTTGCGTCGCAAGAAACGCTGGTTCTGCACAATGGACAATTTGCGTTGCCCTGAAGCCAAATATCAATGCAATCAATGTGAAACACGTGGCAGCAGTTTGGAATAATCCTTAGCTTCTCGTCTTCTTGAAACTCGTTCAAGCAGACAGAGCATTCTTGAGAGCTCTTATTCTGATCTTCTTCTCCTGCAACAACATCTCTCTTCTTGAACATAAAGATTGGGATCGCTCTAATGGCCGATTCGTCGAGTCCTCTGTTTACTTCATGAGGAGAGTAAATCATTAGAGGGTTTTGGTCACTGCCTCGTCTGCGGCGGCGGAAGATGTCGATTTGGTGCCAATTAAGACAGCATTTGATCACGAAGATGTAGTAACTCACAAGCAAGAACGCAGTGGCTAAGATTCCGATCACTGCGATGGCGAGAATGGGAAAATTCGTGCCGGAAGAGCTTGTTCGTGGGAAAATAGGGCTTGTGAAAGTCGTCGATGGCGGTGGTGGCGGCGGAAAAACCAGATTATTAAAAGGGTTACGACGGTCTGTTAGATCCATTATTAGACTGCAAAAATCTATATGAAAAAGGAACTTTAGATAAAAATTGAAAAGAAAATAAAATTACCCTTTTAGGATTTAGAGTGTAATATTCATTAGAAAAAGGGAAAAAATTGAAGAAATCAAGTAAATGTTTTCTTCTATTGAATCTTTCTCTTTCCCGATCAAGAATCTAATGTGTTTGTGTGTGTGTGTGTGTTATATACGTAAATGCGTGAGTAAGAGAAAGACCAGAACAGTAGAAGAGATAGTGGTAGAGGAGAAAAACAGAGATGAAGTAATGAGATGGAAGAGAGAGAAAGAGTTGGTGAGATTTCAGAGGCTCTTATATGATTCATTTATTTATTTAGGTTATCGTCTTTCTTGTATTGTCAACATTTAAGTTATCATCTTTCTGAATCTTTTGTTAGTTTTATTTTCTCGATCTATGCGACTCGTTTGCTGTAAGAGTTGTTTTATTTAAACATTATTTGTACTTCTTAGTGAGGAAAACAATAAGAACAAATAAACTTACTTACTTATATACAAGTGGACTAATTTAATTGACATTTTGATTATAATTTAGTTGGATTTCTGATAGTGAAAGCTTTGTTTGTCCATGTAGATTACGTTTGTATTTAATTCATATGTAATGATGATAAACTTAGATTCGTAATATAGTAGTCATTTTTTCAATTATCAGAATCTGTGAACTCCAGCTGACCACACTTGTCGGGTTCTAATTTAATTAAGTTGATCTTCTTAAAACAGTCTAAATCCATTTTTTGGCCAAAGCTCCTTTGTAATGTTAATAGTGCCGTCACGTATGAAAAATATATTTGTATTGAAATTTTGTTAAACTAACACAAAAAGTAGACATAAAATTTTTTATATATAATTAAAGTCTATTTTCAAAAATTAAATAGAAATTATAACTTTTTTTGTTATTTTTTGAATCGGTACTGAATATATTAAATTATTTTATTGAGAATATCGTAATTTACTCAAAATATTATATGGTTAAAATTAGATAATATAAGAGATATTGAAGATCTATAAAACCAAAAAAAAAAGATATTGAAGATCTAAGTTATGGTTCGAAACGGTACAAAAAGACACAAGGTTAGTAAGACTTATCCTTTCTCTGTCTAATCCCGTCGAGAAATAAATAAAGAAGGAATGAGAAGAAAGGTCAAATCTACCGTAAGTAAGAATTCAAAGTTTTGGTTTTGGTTTTCATCATTTTTTAGATCTATATATAAGAAATGAAAAGATAAAAACTTTAAAAACGACAATATTGGCTGACAGAATAAAATAAGATAAAGAAAGACAATGTTTCCATACTCTATCGTGTATGCATGTTGACGAGTTTGGCTCACGACAGAACAGAACAGAATAGGTTCGGTGAGAAACACAGTTTCGTGTTATATATGAATTTTTCTTATCAATATATAGTTTCTTATCTTAAGCAAAATGATATTAATAAAATAAATATACCGTCACGGTTATCTATTTCAAATAATTTTAAATTTTAAAAGTAATTGTTGCTTACTTCTTTGAGTCATTTTAGGTACGTATTTGTGTATTTAATTATCATTTAAGTGAGTATGTATAATCGACTTTTGCATGGACATGGATACTTTTGCAAGATATACTATAAATTTATTATTGTGTTCTCAATTTGTTTTGCTAACATTATAAAATGAAAACGTGCCCACGACGGAGACAAACCTTAGTGAAAAGTAATATTTGTTGTTTTATATTTTGGTTATTTATGTAATACTGTATTATTTATCAATGTAAGTATCCAAACAATTAATATTCAAGAAATCAAGACATTTTTGTTAGGTGGCTCCTGATGAAAATCAGTAAATCACAAATGTAAAAACATATAGTGGGAGAAATCACAAATCGACAAAATTAGATTCAGATCCATGGTTACAAACTTACAAATAAACAAATACTACCAGAGCAGAGCAGCAGAAGAATATTTCATACAGAACTTAATTACATTATGTTTACTTTCTTAAAACAATAATAGTATTAAAAACAATGCATTCAGGGAACTTGTGAAAAATCAGTAATTTTCACATGATGACAGCTGTGAAATCGTTTGGTTCAATTTGGGAAGGTGTTACGAGAATCACAATGGTTTTTACTAGTCCTGCGAGTTCGGATAACCGAGCCAGTTAATTCGGTTTTTGGTTTGATTCGGTTCGAATTTGGTCCGAAATTAACCGAACAAAAAATCAGTTCGGTTCGAGTTTTGGTTATTGAAATTATACCGATTATACTGATTTTTTGGTTTTCTGGTTAAAATTGGTAAATTTGGTTCGGATTCAGTTTAATATCGATAAATTTGGTTTAATTTCGGTATATTTTGGTTTAATTTTGGTATAATTTTATTTTTTTAAAAAAAAGGATAACCGATAATCGAACCGAACTGAACCAAAAACTGAACATAAATCTCAATCCCTCCGAATTGAACCGATTGCCAAACCAATTTTGAACCGAAAATCAAAAAAGTTGGTTTGGTTCTGTTCGGTACAATCGGTTCGAGACAAAACCGCAGGGCTAGTTTTTACAATCCAAAACTGATACGGGAAAAGAAAAATTTTGTTTGCGCGACAAACCTTTGAAAATGGGGTCAACATTTTCAAACTGGATTTGTTTGACTGTAACACTAACAATTGACTTTGACTTGAGATTACTCTTATACGAATGAGGTCCTGAGGAGTCATCATCATGCGCCACGTCGACCACTAGGTCAAGACAGCAGCGGTGAGATGGATCAGCAGCACGTGATGCTTGGTCAGTCACGTGAGTGCGTCAGACCATCGATACACGTGGCTCCGAGATGAACTCGACGTCTATAATTTGCTTTGTTTTGTTTTGAATATATGAAAACATATTTAGAAGGATGTTGTAGAGAAACTTTTTTGTTTTATAATATAAGTTATATAAATTATAGATTAATTTAATATTTTATAATTATTTTTATTATGCAATTTTTTTTATGATTGGTTAAATTTTTTTAAAATAAATATTTTTTAATATGCGTGTTTTAAATTAAAATATTTTATATTTTGAAATGGAAAAAATAAAAATTAATTTAAACTGTTCATGTATCTAAATCCGATGTTTTTTATTTTACGAAATAAAAGAGAGTATTAAACTGATTGTTACAAGAAACAGCTTTAGCTCCTATGTATCGATGATCTCAAACTAAAGGTTGACCTTTTGCTTAACCATTTAAAGAAAGTTAAGAAACTAAGAGCAATCTTGGGTCAACGTATTTGAATCGTTGATATGTGTGCGAGTCAAAACATCTTATTCCAATGCTAATTCATTTATTGGCGGATCATTAATGAGATCAAATTTCATAATAAAATACCGGATATTATTTTTGATTACAAACTATAACGTAAATAATTATTATGATTAATCATCCAGTTGTTTCTCCATTCTTCCTTAATTTTTCTAGCCCATTTCGGGTATAGCTGCGTGGTCCACATGTGGGTCACGAGTAAATATTGGGCTGGGCCATTATATTGAGTGTCCAAAAGTTATGCATAAACTACTACTATACAAAATATCTTAAAATGAAAATTTTGTCAATTTATTATTTTGATATTCATTTGAAAAACATAATTTACAGAATTAGAATCAATCATACATAATTTTATATGAATATCTCTAAGTTCAACCGTTTTGTATATTTTAATTTGCAAGTACAAAGGTGATAAAAATTAAAATTTTGTTATCTTTAAATATCATAAAATGTAATTGATTATATCATCTGGTTACGAAATTTTGTTAATAAATTAACTTTTATTTTCTTCAATTATATTCTGATGCTATAGGTTAGTTATTGTTCGCTCCAATCCTGGTGGGCAATATTTATTATTGATTTTGGTAAAAGAAATAAACAACCCCATAAATCCATGCTATTTTACATAATTTGCAATTGATATCTTTAAATTTTAGAAGCTTCATCTATAAATATGTTAGGGTTCTTATTCATTCATTTAACCTTTTATTAGGTTCCTTCAAGGACGTTGCCGATTATATGATAGATTCTCCTTACAATAAACTAGTATAATATATGTTATTCAATTAGTAGGTTCATGCACGAAGACATAAAAAGACTTTATGACTAGCTATTTGTTGTCCCCAACCTCGAGAGAGCCCTTACACTAGTCGTAATGGAGACAACAATAAAGATTCTGATTCTACTTCAATCGAAACCACACAATCATCTTTTTCCCCATGGATTATTATTAGTCTACAATAGAATGAACATTAATTCCAATTTCTTAAATTTTATTCTCTTAATGTTGAATTAACATAGATTCATCATTTAGTAAAGCCTTTCAGTTCAAGAAAGACGTCAGAGACTCAGAGCCGTGGATTAGAAGATTGTTGGAGAAAAAGACTAGTGAACTATTGTGTAATTATCTATTTTATACAGGTTCTAGTATAAAATTCTAGTGAATATTAACACAATATAAAATAATCGTTGTGAAAAAATGTGAACAAGGACGTTTTGCGTTTTAGTTGTATATAACAGATAAAATAATCTTCTTAGAATGCATAGACATTGACCGCTGTACACTCTGGATTTAGCATATTATATATCGATTTGAACTGTTCAATCTGGATGTTGATTTTGGTTTGGATGAAAAGTAATCAAACGCTAATTTAATTAGTTGAAAAAAAGAGAACTAACTACGATATGGATTAGTTTCATATGGTTTCAATTTTAAGAGGTCAGATTTTTCACCTATTTAAAGGGATCTAGCACGCCATTAAACCAAAATTACTTTGTCAATTTTTGGATATTTTAGTTTGTTTATAGATTCAGTTTATCCAAAATAAACATTTTTGGGACAGTTTAACCAATATTTTGAATATACATGTCATAAAATATTTGTCGTGGACCGATTCAGAGTCAAAGCCAAGTCAGACTTAAACGACTTAATAATAAAAAAATCGCAATCATCAATTTTTATGTGATTGAAAGGGAAAGGTATTGAAAGGGAACTCCATAAATCTGTTTTGTAGACTAAAAGAAAAAAAAACAGATTTGGAATATGTACGGACACAGAAGATCGAATCCACGACTAGGAGCAGCCAAAAAGGGCTAACTAATGTTTTTAAAATATATTTCTAAAAAGTAACAAAATTAAAACTTGAAGAAGTATATCTACTTTTGTGACAATGATGATGAATTTAACTAGATACATTGGACATATCGTTTTCCTTTTTCCTTTTTTCAACTGACTTAACGTCAATTGTAGATTTTTTGATCTAATTAATCACAACGCACAAGGCTGCATGAATCGTCAGGAAAAACCCACGTGACAATTAGGTTGATAGGTTTATAAAATTATATTTCGGTATAGTGTCACTTAAATAATTGAGATTTACGGATGAAAGATACTATGGAATGTTCACTTATACGAAGTCTCCCTCCAGTAGAAGTTTCTTGATGACAGTGACACCTAGAGTTAATTTTACGGAACTTTAGGGATTAATTTTATGGACCTATAGAAAATTATATTTGTAGGCTCAAAGATGTCCGTATTTAGTTATAATAAGATTCAGATTCTAGAGCATTGTAAGGTATTAGAGGTTTCGGATTCGTGTTTTTAAAGCTTTGGGTTGAGTTATCGTTATACGTGATCTTGCACAATAGTCTACTCTCAATGATAAATTGTCGAATGTTAGTATCTAATTTAATTGATGACAACAAATTAACGATAAATCTGTTAGAGAATGATAGTTAAAAAAAATAACCTAAAATACCACAAAACCAGTGAAAGTCTTAATTCTCGAAATATCACAAGCTTGAAAAATATATATAAATTACCACAATTTTAAAGTTAAAAGGGTTACCAAGTCATTTAATTTGGAACCACAATATAAACTTTTCAAACTTTTACTAAACCTAATATTTTTTAGTAGTAATTTTAAATAAATTTTTGAATTTTTTTTAAAATGTCATGGTGGTTAGAACGTTAATTTCAATACCTTAACAATTTAAATTGATGTGATTGTAACATGTAATCTAGTGGTTTGTACTAGCGATGTTGTATTATTATTTAGGTTCAAACAAGTATACTGCACATTACATGTTAACAAAAAAAAAAGGCAATTAAAATGATTCCTGAAGCCTTATCAATTAACAACTATACAGTGTTTGTAAGGCGATTACAAATATGTTCATTCTAAGTTTGACTACTTTTTCAGGTTTTGTATTTATATATACAAGACTAAATTGTGTGTTTTATACTTTATATTAAATGAAACTATAATATATTAAAGTTTTTATTTAAAAACAAATAAATCGTAAATGCAAGCGTGAGATGCGAAGCATAAAATCAGATTGCCGATACCTTTTGTATTTGCGTTCAGAACTTACAAATACAAATGATCTCTTATAAAAATATTGAAAACTTTAATTTCCTAAATTTGAACATAGTATTATATAAGATGTAAATGCATACAAAGTTACTGATGCAACAATATCTTTTATTATTATCTTCCATTTAATTATTTAAAATAATTATATGATTATTTTACAGTTTATCTAGGTTTTCAGGTTTTCTTATAAATAACTTTCTTAGACCTCATATTGTATTCAGTTATTGTTAAATTGATTCATCGAAAGATTTAAAGAGGTTTGGATAAACCACTGTGAAGAGTATTCACAAACCCAAAAACTTTTGCTAAAGCCTTAAGAGGAAGACTCTCAAACCCTAGTTTCCGGGTATTCTGAGAATTAACGGATCTAATTCTATCCCTAGAACCTTCCGCTTCATCAGTTGGTATCAGAGCCATCACGTTCCTGGTGGTTTGATTCCCTTGTAACGATGGCTTCGAAAGACATGAGATGGTCGCACATTTATAAGATGGATATTCCAGAGTTACATGGTGGAATTAGTGGTGATTCATTACTAGATTGGCTCGTGGATGTTGAAGAAATCTTGGGAGTTAAAAAGCGTTTCTGATGATCAACTGGTTTCGCTTGTGGCTAAAAAATTTCGAGGACAAGCAGCATCCTGGTGGCACCAAGTGAAGACAATACGCAAGCGAGCTGGCAAGAATCCTGTTAAATCATGGGATAAACTTAAGCAGAAGCTATGCGCGACCTTTTTACCTCGTAATTACGAGTATACCATGTATAATCGTGTGCAGACTTTAAAACAAAGAGCGCGATTTGTGGATGATTACTCGGAGGATTTTACCGTTCAAGTCAAAGAAATCGTAGATAAACCTATCTATGTAAACCACTTTGTTGACGTGGCCGTCGATGATATTTATGGTGATAAATTATCTACCTCAAAACTCCTCTCCTATGGCGATTCAAAATTTGATGTCAAAGATGACTTCGAAGACGAGGACAGTGCGGAAAGTGACGACGGTCTTGTCAACACCAAAGACACGACCAACGATGACAATACCTTCTTGGATCAACTAGTGGAGAGCAAAAGTGAACTTTAGTTTTCGGGTATTCTGAAAATTAACGGATCTAGTTTTATCCCTAGAAGCTTCCGCTCCATCAGTTACAAACACAATCAGATACTTTTGGAAGTTGAAACGATCAGGTTTATATGGAATTGAGGTATGAGTCGTAAGACCAAGCAAACTTAAATTACCTAGTTTAGGGTACCCTTCAAATGCCTGCAGCCTGCATATGTACGTTGACCCAAATGATGAGAGTAGTTCAATAATCAAGTTTAGACAATTATTTTTCTGTTTTTAGCTCAGTTTCCAATACGACATTTTTTTTTTTACTTTTTGGGTGGACAAAGTTTTGTATTTTGAAAGAAAAAAAAAATCTTAACCTTTCCCTTAAAGTGATTAAATAATTTCTTTTGATATTTTTGATAAAATGAATTTCCAGTTTTATTGGCTATTTTTCAAATTTCTTTTTGTCAACGTTAATAACAATACTACAATTATATAAATGGTGGTTTTTCACTAAAGTTATTTTAACGGTATTTTTTGTATTTCCATTTATAAAAATTGCCGATAATTTTTTTGTCTTCTTATTTTTGCGATTAGAATCAAGTGAATAATAAGATATGTAACTACAGAATTTTTGCATAAAGATGCTTATTTCTAAATTCAATTTAATCGAAAAATAAGCTTTTATTAGTGATATAATATGGTATTTTTAGAGTGATATAGTCAGATCTTAGTTAGTTTTGGACTTATAAGTAAATAATCTCAGGACCAATCCAATATATTCGTAAACGTATTTTGCTTGGATAATATATATTCGTAAACTTGATGTTAAGAGTAAATATATTCCAAATTCTTTACATAAAAAAAGTTAATTGATGTGAAAATATAATTCACTAGAAGAAAACATTTCTCCAAAATGTGAAGTCATATCAAGAACTTAGAGCCTAGTAGTCACCCCTACGCGTAGATTCTGCATTAAACAAAAGTATAAAAGTTGAAACTTGAAAGAGTAGTTTTGGTTCAACGAAAACTTCTGAGTCGGTTTTGAGAGTCAACCCACGTGGGCACTAACGAAGTCCGAAGTCATACATATTCCTATGGGCCCTCCCATCAACTCTGGTTCTCTCTTTATTCAGTACACATCATATTTTTGGTAACAAGATTCCATTACTGTTGCCAAAAATACCATATAATAAGTTTAATATAATAAATAAGGGACTTTCTAATTTAATTATCAATTCTCTAACTTTTTGGCAAAGTTCAACTAGAATTAAAACTTCAAACATCACGAAATTTTTCTTTAGCTATACACTAGCAGATTTTTTTTTAACTAAGATGTTGATATTCTAAACCATAAGTCCATCATTTTCTCGAATAATATTTAGTAGTGAAATTTGATTCTCTATAAATAATGACAAAGAATGGTTTCCTATTTAGATATAAGGTAAACAAAATAAATCATGAAATATCGTCATATATAAACATCTAAACGCAAAAAATTATTTTATTTTTGTTGCACTTCTTAGTTCTTACCATATCATTACATTTAGAGATGCTGTACACTTCGGAAACCCCATACATAGTCAGCAGTTGCTTTCGGACTTGTAAATACAATAGTTTTATTTTTCTTCTAAATTTTCCAAATAAATAAAAAAATGGTAGCAGCAGATGCCAAAATATTGAATTCATAATACCAATAGGTCTAAGGAAAATCTATTATATAAGGAACATCTATGTTGAAAGAGAAAACGGTATAAAGAACATCTATATAAGATTTTGATAAGTGGAGGGTTCGAACTTCGAATATTAGGTTGATGGGCCCACTTGTTTCCTTGCCTATAAATTCCCCAAATCAAATCTCATTTAATCCATGCAAAATTAAAACACACACGAAGACAAAAAAAAAAAAAAACAGACGCTAAAACTTGTGTCCGTCGTCTCCAACTCTCAAACATCCGTTTTTTCTTCTTCTTCTTAGTCACTTTGTCTCTGTCTCTCTTCTCATACACAACATTATACACACACACACATATATATGGATCAAGGAGGTCGTAGCGGTGGCGGAGGAGGAGGAGCCGAGCAAGGGAAGTTCCGCGGAGTAAGGAGACGGCCTTGGGGAAAATACGCCGCGGAAATAAGAGATTCGAGGAAGCACGGTGAGCGTGTGTGGTTAGGAACATTTGACACCGCAGAAGACGCAGCTCGAGCCTACGACCGAGCAGCCTATTCAATGAGAGGCCAAGCCGCCATTCTCAACTTCCCTCATGAGTATAACATGGGAACCGGATCCTCCTCCACCGCGGCTAATTCTTCTTCTTCTTCTTCGTCGAGGCAAGTTTTTGAGTTTGAGTACTTGGACGATAGTGTTTTGGATGAACTTCTTGAATATGGAGAGAACTATAATAAGACTCATAACATCAACACGGGTAAGAGGCAATAAAGGGAATATAATCGCTATAGATTGAAGGTTATGTGACAGACCATTTTCATTTATAACAAAAACAAAATCCCAAGAGTAAGAAGCTGTTTTAGTTATTGGCAAATAAATTGTAATTGTTTCTGTAACGAATAAGATCTTTAAGCGGGTCATCTTAATTTCTGGAACTTCAAAGTTCATACGAGTCCTTGTGTAATTAGTTTTGAGAATGTATTAATGAAAATAATGATTATATGAAACATCCTTTTACGTCTAAGCTATATGATTTGATACGTTTGTAACATGTGATTCATCTAAATAAGCTTAATTTCTTTTCTGAATAATTCAAATTACTGAAAGAGAAAGCTAAACAATGATATTTTGATATCAGAATAATCATATACATCATTGTAATATACAGAGCATTTTCAATAACAAAATAAAATACAAAGCATTTTCAAGTACGCCGTGTTTTACGTTTGAAATATGGAATTCATTACCATTTCTTCTTAATCCTATTTCATATACATATATTTTTTTAAAAATGTTATTAGCAATTTAGTTCAGTAACTCGTGGAGAATTATATAAATGTTTGAATATATATATATATAAGTAGCCGCCGTAGTAGTAAACCAAACTCAAGTATATGTATTGTGTATATAGGAGTGTGTACATTTTTCATTTTTGGCTTGGAGAACTGTACATTCAGTCACATGGTTTGGATGTTTTGGGTTATACACTGTTTGGAAAATATGTGAGTGAATATAAGTAAAATAACAAAAAAAAATTGTTTCGGTCTCAAGATAAAAATAACTTAAATAGAGGTAAAAGCGTATTTTAATAAATATCATACTATTAGATTAAGAATGATACAAATATAATTTATTACAGTACAAGTTAAAATACAAACATAAATAAATTTTGGTTCAGGTTGCACTAACTTTAACTTTAATGTGATGTGGGCTCGGCTTATAAGTATGAACACACAAAGAAACCTTTTAGTTCCCACCAATCTCTTGTTTGATTGCTTCAATGGCGTCGTCACTTCCGGTCCCATCGGCGGCTTCTAATCTAGTCACCCGAAACCCTTCTTGCCGCCGCTGGTAAGTCAGATCGATCGGAAAACCGCTCGCCGGCTGTGCGTCGATTCCTTGACGCACGAACCGTTGACGCTTTTGAGTCTCCTCGAGGAATGTAACTGTTTACACGAGTGCGTTCTTGCTTGTTGTGGAGTATATACCGAAACCCTAACCCTGGCTCTTGGAATTTTGGGTACAATTCCAAGATATCCACAAGATTGAAGGGGAATAAAGCCTTAAACAGGTATTACTCTGATGCTCTGACTAGTTACTGTTCTATTAAATTACTCATCTGTTCGTTGATACAGTGAAATACAATTTGAAATAGCTGAATAGGACAAAGTTTGGTCTATATCTTTATTGAAGTTAATCTCCGATCGCCTTGATAGAGTTTGTAAACAAAGTTTGAATCTTTAGATACAATATAAAGCATTGAATATGAAGCACAGATGTTTCAACACATACACACACACACACACCATTCTTTCTTATCTTTTGGTACAATGGTTTTGTTATTGCAGACCAAGAACAGAGAACTAGTTAAACATGGATAAGGATTGGACACCTTAGACATATATCTGAATTATCTGAATATTTTGCATCAAACAGGGTATTTTTACTTATGTCTTTGTTTTTTTTTTTTTTTTTTTCATATTTTGAAATGCGACAGATGCGATGTTCCATCGAGACCTTTCTTGGGTTTGGTTTGGGGTGGGGGGTGGGGGTTGGGAGTGTTTCTTCAGAGAGGAGCTAAACTGTGGAATTTGGATTCATACTCGAGCTGAAAAAGCACGCCACTGAAATCCTCGGTCCAACTCTGTTTGCAAGTATTAAGCTAATTAAGATATATATTTACTCTTGAGTCTCATTTAGCTCAAGTCTACAATGTTGTATATATAGTGACTGTAATACATTTGTGAGATTAATGAGAAATTCACTTTACATCATAAAGTGTTAATATGGTATCCGAGCAATAAATTTTTTTTCTCATTTTTTTCTCAGGGAAGCTTCTAACAAAAAAAATTTCTGAGAAAATTCATCTTTTTTCTTCATCTCTCATCGATTTTGTCATCGGTTTTTGTTGGTTTTGTCGATTTCATCATCGGATTTCTCCGATTTCATCTCTGCTTCTGCGCAATATTACCTCGATGAGTACTACTACTCGATGCATCTTTGATTTCTTGATTGCGAACTTTTTCGTCGCTTTTCTTGAACTTGTTGCTTCTACGGTTTCAATGATCTTCATGTTCCTGCTATCTTAGTTCGATTGATTTAGATTGGTGGTTCTTTCAGCTGATTTTGATTGGATTGGTTTCAGCGATTGTTTTCTTGATTTCGGATATGGCAACAACAGGTGAATCTGTTCGTCAATCGTTAGATCAATATGACAATCCTTACTTCTTGCACAACACTGATCATGCGGGATTGATTTTGGTCTCCGATCGTCTCACGACGGGTGCTGATTTTCATTCATGGCGTAGATCTGTACGAATGGCTCTTAATGTGCGGAACAAATTAGGATTTGTGGATGGTACAATTTCTAAACCTTCTGTGAATCATAGAGATTATGGCTCTTGGTCTCGCTGCAATGATATGGTTGCTACCTGGTTAATGAATTCAGTTTCTAAGAAGATTGGGCAAAGCTTGATTTTCATATCTACTGCCGAAGGTATATGGCAGAATCTTATGTCAAGATTTAAGCAAGATGATGCTCCACGAGTATATGAAATTGAACAGAGGTTGAGTACTATTCAACAGGGTGCTCTTGATGTAAGTGCTTATTACACAGAATTGGTTACATTGTGGGAAGAATATCGAAATTATGTGGAGTTGCCAGTATGTACATGTGGTAAATGTGAGTGCAATGCAGCTATGCTTTGGGAGAAGTTGCAGCAGGAAAGTCGAGTTACTAAATTTTTAATGGGTCTTAATGAGTCTTATGAGACTACTCGTAGACATATTCTGATGCTAAAGCCAATTCCATCTATTGAAGAAATGTTTAATATGGTAACACAAGATGAGAGGCAGCGATCTATTAAACCTTCTTTTAAAGGTGATAATGTTGTATTTTAGACTTCCTATAGTCAGAATGGTGTTTCTAATGTTCAGAATTAGGCTTTATATGCGGGTCCGTTTGATAACAGTGTTTGTGTTGCGGTTCAAAATCATTTCAGACCAAGATCGTCTAGACCTCTATGTACTCATTGTGGGCAGTCTGGTCATATAATTCAGAAGTGTTTCAAGCTTCATGGTTATCCGCCTGGTTATATTCCTGGCTACAAGAGTGGTTATTCAGGTCATCAGTCTTCACCAAGACTACCTCATCAACCATTTCAGCCAAGAGGACAATTATTTACCAATTCTCGACCTCAATCACATGCAGTGGCTAATATCATATATGATTTGTCAAATATGAAAAACATATCATCATGTTATCCACCAGCTGCTCCTGTTGTTAACATGGATATTAGTCAAATGACATCTGATCAAGCACAATCCTTGATTCAACAGCTTACTTCTCGTGTTAAAGTCTCAGAGAATCTGGTTACTGCATCATCATCTTCGTCTAGTACAGAACATGGTACTATGGCTGTTACATCATCAGCTGGTACTGATTCATTTCCTAATTCATTTCCCTCTACTTCTCCTCGCTTTTAGGACAATCAATTTACTTTTCAACATCAATGTTTATCTTCACTTTCCAAAACTATTCCTCATGGTAGTTGGATAATTGATAGTGGTGCCACTAGTCATGTTTGTTCTGACCTAGCTTTTTTTAATGACACTATTACAGTTTCTGATGTTACAGTCTCTCTCCCTCATTAAGCTAGAGTGGATATTACACATTGTGGCACTGTGCCCTCACTCATTTTGCATGATGTTCTACATGTTAGTAGTTTACTAAAGTCTAGTCATTGTTCAGCTCATTTTTCCCTGATTTTTGTTATATTCAGGAGTGTATTCAGGGCTTGATGATTGGTAGAGGGACTCTCTTACATAATCTATACATCTTACAGCCTGTTATGCCTTCTTCTTCATCACACTTTACTAGATCCTTGATGGTTGATGGAAATCTTTGGCATCAACGCCTAGGACATCCGTCTTCTGACAAGTTAAAGCTTCTATCTGGTACATTACCTATGTCTAAATCATCTTTAGGGTCTGAGTTTCATTGTTCTGTTTGTCCTCTTGCTAAACAAAAACGATTAGCTTTTGAATCCCATAGTCACAGATCTGTTTTACCATTTGATCTTGTTCATATGGATATATGAGGTCTTTTCATACAGAGTCTGTTGAAGGTTATAAGTACTTTCTCACTATTGTTGATGATTGTACTAGGGTCACATGGGTTTTCATGTTAAGAAATAAAAATGATGTTCTAAAACAGTTCCCTGCTTTTCTTCAGTATGTTCATATTCAATATGATTCCAAAGTAAAGACCATTAGAACTGATAATGCTCATGAACTTGCTTTTACTGAACTGGTTCTACATCATGGGATGATTCATCACTTTTCTTGTGCATATAACCATCAACAAAACTCTGTAGTCGAATGTAAACATCAGCATCTGTAAAATGTTGCTAGGGCTCTCTTATTTCAGTCAAATATACCTTTGGCATACTGGAGTGACTGTATTCTCACATCCATATTTCTCATCAATCGCATTCCATCTGTCATGCTAAACAATTTGACTCTGTATGAACTTCTTACAAAGAAAAAGCCAGATTATGCTATGCTTCCACTTTGCAAAAAGATAGGCACAAGTTTACTCCAAGAGCTGATCAATGTGTCTTTCTAGGTTATTCATCTGGTTACAAAGGATATAAACTCTTGCATTTAGATACAAATCATGTCTCTGTGTCTTGAAATGTCATTTTTCATGAGATAATTTTTCCTTTTACAATTGATCTTTTGCTGGTTAAACCATATGATATTTTTGACCATATTGTGTTACCTTTGTCTACCCCTGTTGCTATTGATAATACATTTGATACTGTTACCAATCATCATCATGCATCATATTCATCCTCCGCCTCGTCATCACAGTCTAGTGCCACACTTATTTCACCCTCTAGTGACATTGACACTTCATCAGAGACTGTACTAACAGAGACAACCATGGTGTCATTACAACCTGCAAGGTCAAAACGATCTTCTAAGGCTCCAGGTTACTTATCTGACTATCATTGTTCTTTAACTCATCTTTCCAACTCTAACATTTGTTTTTCTCATTATTCAACTTCATCAAAATCGCTTACTACTCCATACCCTATTTCATCTGTTCTTTCTTATTCAAACCTTAAACCATCCTATCAGTCTTTTGTCATGTCTATTTCTGTTGAAACAAAACCTAAAATATTTAAACAAGCCATAATATCACAACCGTGGACTGAAGCGATGAATGCGGAGCTTGATGCTATGGAACTAAATAAAACTTGGAGTGTTGTTTCTCTACCTCCGGGTAAGAATGTTGTGGGTTGTAAATGGGTCTATACTATCAAGTATCATGCTGATGGTACTATTGAAAGATATAAAGCTCGGTTAGTTGCTAAGGGTTTCACAAAACAAGAGGGAGTTGATTATTTTGATACTTTTTCTCCTGTTGCAAAGTTGACTAGTGTGAAACTCATTCTTAGTTTAGCAGCAATCAAAGGTTGGAGTTTACAGCAAATGGATGTTACTAATGCGTTTCTCCACAGTGATTTAGAAGAAGAAATCTATATGAGCTTGCCCCAAGGTTATACACTGGATTCTGGATCTTTACCACATAATCCAGTTTGTCGATTACATAAATCCATCTATGAATTGAAGCAGGCCTCTCGGCAATAGTATAAATGTCTTTCCAAAGAGTTACTTGATGATGAGTTTATCCAGTCTTATGCAGATAACACACTGTTTGTTAAGCTCAAAGGTACATCTTTCATTGCCTTATTGGTTTATGTTGATGATATCCTCATAGTGAGTAATGATGATGCTGCTGTTGTGTCTGTTAAAGTCACTCTTGATAAGCAGTTTAAGACTAAGGATTTAGGACCAACAAGGTTTCTCTTAGGTCTTGAGATTAGTCAAAATTCTGATGGCATATCAGTGTGCCAAAGGAAATATTGCTTGGATTTACTTGCTGACTCGGGATTGTTAGTATCTAAACCTAAAACTGTTCCCATGGATCCTAAAGTCCCTCTTAGCAAAGAAACTAGCACACTTCTATCTGATGCTACACCATATAGAGAGTTGATAGGTCGATTATTGTATCTTTGTATTACACGGCCTGACATTACATTTACAGTTAATCGACTTAGTCAATTTATCTCTTGTCCTACTGATGTTCATATGCATGCTGCCCTTCACATTCTGAAATATCTCAAGAACAATCCTGGCCAAGGTCTGTTTTATTCCTCAACTTCCGAGGTATGTTTGAATGGGTTTGCTGATGCGGATTGGGGTACTTGTCTTGATACAAGACGTTCAGTCACTGGTATGTGTGTCTTTCTTGGTACCTCATTGATAAGTTGGAAGTCAAAGAAATAAGAAACAGTGAGTGCAAGTAGTACTGAAACAGAATACAGAAGCATGGCGCTGGCTACAAAGGAACTACTTTGGTTGAATCAAATGCTACATGAATTTCACATCCAGGTTGATTCTTTCGCTAAACTTTTTGTGATAATAAGTCGGCTATGCACATTGCTATTAATCCAGTCTTCCATGAAAAAACCAAGCATGTTGAACTCGATTGCCATATTACTCGAGATTAGGTCAAGAATGGGTTTCTAAAGGTTCTTCATGTGTCTACTACAAACCAACTTGCTAACATTTTGACAAAACCTCTACATCCAGGGCCATTTCACTCACTTCTTTGTCGACTATCTGTTTCAAGCCTCTTCCTTCCTAAGGATGCTTCGGCTTGAGTGGGGTGTATTAAGCTAATTAAGATATATACTTACTCTTGAGTCTCCTTTAGCTCAAGTCTACAATGTTGTATATATAGTGACTGTAATACATTTGTGAGATTAATGAGAAATTCACTTTACATCATAAAGTGTTAATAGCAAGCACCCTATGTTCAACGCTTATGAACTTGTCGTTTGTCATAAGCTGCACAAACCAATTAAAATTTCCTTGGGTGAGAAAGTAATCCAATGCATCTCTCACTAAAACCTCTGTTCAATGTTTAGTAGTGTCGATCTCTGTAGGGATCAAAGAGCTTACTTGCAAAAAATCTCCAATGTTGATGACAAGAGCCCCGGGGAGAGGCGGGACATCGACCCAACAGTCTTGATGAAGAACTTGAAGACCACCGATGTTGTCCTGAAGAACAATGGTGATAAAAGTGTTGTCGGAATGCTTACTTGTCCCCAAATTTAGGTCAGGTTGTGGGCAAGGAGGGTGATAATGGCAGATCATATGCATACTCTTCATGCAATCCTTGTTCTTAAGGGTCTCCGAGCTCAAACCAAGAGCTTCTGAGAGAACTTCAAAGACCAAACCACCTAAACTCATCACATGCTCCGAGTATCCGATCATAGCATCCCTGAGCCAATGATGTTAGAATCAATATATGTCTTCAATATTTCCTCAGGGTTTGGAAGATCAGGCGCCATATAACAAGCGAAAGAGTCTCTCCAGTTAACACATGAAGAAGTACTGTAGAGATCGAAATTACTATTGTAGACAAATCTCTTGGCAGGGTCACGAGTGAAGTAAGATTTGCTGACCTCAGGATCTAATTCCTCTTGAAACCTAACAACTCCATCTTGTATATCTCTAAGGACGCTTAAAGGAACATGGTCACCTGGAAGAATCCCCAATTCGATGCAGCGTCTTTGATCTTCTCAACAACACTTTCACGTGCGACGTGGACGCCTGCAAAGTCGATGATAGGGATCGCAAAATTCGAGGCAGCAACCGAAGGTTTCTTGTCAGATAAGGAATCTTGAGGGAGACGGAAGATACGAGGAATCTCAGTGATGTGAGCATCAACGAGACCTGCACACCTGCTTTCGTCTCGTCGAAAGCTTTGCGCTCACTGTAAGGGTCGAATTCTTTGGTCTCCATTTCTGTTCTTTAACCTATTTCAAGATTTCTTACAAAAGACTGCTTTATAACACGAAGAAAGTTATCAAGAAAAATGGTTTCTGTTTTTCATTATTGTAGTCGTAAAAGATAATACAGAGATAATAAGTCGATGATACATATTTATTTCACTATAAGGTGAGAGAAGAGAAGTTGTATATAGCAGACACGATAAGAAGAAAAAAGAAGAGGAGATCAGGCAACAGGAGAGAAACGTGGAGAAGATCACGCAAAAATGATATAAAAGAACAAAATTTAGAATTTGATCTCTTTGGGTGTGTGGTGCCGATAATGACCGTTTCGTCAAGCTTAAAATGTCCCCTTTTTTTTTTTTTTCTTTCTTTCAGCTGTTATTACGCTATAAATCTATGTAACCGTTTGCATTGTGTATATAAGAAAGATCAATAGAAACAAAACAAAAAAGCGTTGTTGGGTTTTTCGATGTGTAACAAAGAAAATGAATAAAAAGAACAGGTGAAACAAAATAGAAGAGTGATTGATTGTTCTGTGAATGTCTTAGAGAGACAAATTAAAAAACTCTCCTATTTATACACAAGCATACATACAACAATTACACAAATATCTAACTTGAAGATTAAACCCACAAAATATTTGCATAATCCAAACATAATATAAATACACCATTTATAAAATCTTTTAATTTGCTCCGTAACTTTTCTAAAGCACTCAAAGATGGAATTAACAATTTTGTTTACTTTTTCGTTCTTAATTGAATCCGGGATCAATTCTGATCTAAGGATGGGAACTAAAAACTGGTTGCGGAAGTAAAAACGACCAAAGAGCTTCGAAACCAGAGAGAAACAGAAAAGATCGTAAGAGTCCACCAAGAAGCCCATGCTGTCGATGACGATACCAATGAAATTGTAAAAGAGCGTTTTCGCGACGCCAAGTGCTGCTTTCAGGGCTTTCACCATTTTCCTATTTTGCTTTCTTCTCTTTCTTTCACGTACACTTTGTGTTTCTAAATAAGTTCCAAAAAAAAAAAACATGAATTTTGTTTTTTGAAGTAAAATGGATGTGTTATATTGATATTTGGGACGAAGTGGTTCTCACGATTAATGTAAAATAATTGTCTAGGAACTGACTTTTAAACGAACCAAAAAATCGTGACCCTCTTGATATTATATAAAGCACTATATATGTCAAACAGTTTCATCAACTTCGAACTGTTCCGTTGTATTGCTTAAGCTTAGCCTAGAAATAGTGTTCTTATGTTCATTTGTATTGAAATTATTCTCAGTTCGATACGGAAGAATGAGGACATTCTTAAGTTGAATATAAGAAAAAAAGAAGTAAAAATGCCAAAAAAACTACTACTATTCAGTAGATGAATGAAACTTCTCTTTCTCTAATTAAATTTTTTTTTTAAATGTGCGAGATGAATTGAAAATTATTGTCATTTTTCACGTTTTATCATTCCATGCAAGATTTTGTAAATTGTATGTATCCGGCGGAATTACATTTTGAAAACATGAAAAGTAAAAAGCAAACCATTCAACCCCTAACTAAATAAAGTTTGAATCTCTAGATCCAATATAAAGCATTTATTATAATAATATAGGACTGGTAAGGCAAAATAGAAAGATCCAAGCACAAATGTTTCGACACACCATTTTGGTACAATGGTTTTGTTATTACAGACCCAAAAACAGATAAGCTTAACATGGATAAGGACTGAATCACCATAGTTGCAAGAGACACATATATCTCGTAATATCTTGCATCAAACTGAATATTTTTACTTATCGTTTCATATCTTGTAATGCGACAGATACGATGTTCCATCGAGACCTTTCTCAATGTATCCCTTTGAGTACTCTGGTGCAGCGAATTCTCTGTATTTTGGAGGATTTTCTTCAGACAGAAGCTCTTTTATTGGTCCGTAAACAGTGGAATTTGCATTCATACTCGAGCTGAAAAAGCACGCTACTGAAATCCTCGGTCCAGCTCTGTTTGCAAGCACCCTATGCTCCGCGCTTCTGAACTTGTCATTCGTCATCAGCTGCACAAACCAAATAATTAGAGCACCTTAGGTGAGAAAGTAATTCAATGTTTGTTTTCAGTGTCTCTTATATATACTTTTAGTTGAAGAAGTATGGAACAATGAGCTTACCTGTAAGAAATCTCCGATGTTGATAACAAGTGCCCCGGGAAGAGGCGAGACATCAACCCAACAGTCTTGATGAAGAATTTGAAGACCCCCGATGTTGTCCTGAAGAAGAATGGTGATAAAGGTGTTGTCGGAATGCTTACTTGTGCCCAAAGTTAGGTCAGGTTGTGGACAGGGAGGGTAATAGTGGCATATCATATGCATACCCTTCATGCAACCCATACTCTTAAGGGTCTCAGAGCTCAAACCAAGAGCTTCCGAGAGAAGTTCAAAGAGCAAACCAGCTAAGCTCATCGCATGCACCGAGTATCCCATCATAGCATCTCTGAGCCAATTAATGATGTTCAATTTAATATATCTTCAATATTCTCTAGCTAAGACTTCTCAATGAAAAACAAAAGTAATTACCTGCAAGCCACTGGGAGCTCCTCTGGGTTTGGAGGATCAGGAGCCATGTAACAAGCGAAAGAGTCTCTCCAGTTACCAGAAGACGAACTGTACAGTTCGAAATTATTGTGGTAGATAAATGTTTTTGTGAAGTCAAGCGAGAAGTAAGGTTTCTTAACCTCGGGATCTTCATCATGAAACCTAACAACTCCATCTTTAATCTCTTCAAGAACGCTTGAAGGAACACCATGGTTGATCAACTGGAAGATTCCCCACTTCTCTGCAGCGTCTTTGATCTTCTCCACAACGCCTTCACGTGACACTGCGTCCACGTGGACGCCTGCAAAGTCGATGACAGGTACTGCAAAACCCGAGGCAGAGACAGAAGGTTTCTTGTCGTCTAAGGCAACTGGAGGAAAGCCAAAGATTGGAGGAACCTTGGTCTCTTCGAAAGACTTGCGCTCGCTGTAAGAGTTGCATTCGATCGAGTTTTTCGCCACCATTTTTGTATTTTGTTTATCTCCTTTTCCTTCTCAAAATCTCTCACAATAAAGCTGCTTATGTAGCAAACACAATAAGAAGAAGAAGAAGAAAGAGATGAGGCAACAAAAGAGAAACGTGGAGAAGGTCATGCAAAAAACGAGAAGCGTTACAGACTATTAAAGACAAAATTCAGACTTCAGAGTTTGGTCTTTTGTTACGTGGGACCGATAATATGACCGTGAAGGTTAGAGAATTCGAGCATCTCTACGTGTGTAGATACGGTGTATGAGGCTCTTCAATATATTAATTTAATTATATTATTATAAATCAATTATTTTTTAAAATTTTAACTAATAAAAATAAAAACTAATCAGTCACATAGTGACAAATAGTAAAAACGGTTTATGAAAAGTTCTTAAACAAAAACCAGTATCTAAGTTTTTTTTTTTTTTCAACATCTAAGTTTCTCTCGTGCTTTTCATTTTTTTTATTTTAATCATTAGATATTCAACAAAAATGTACCGATGAGGATGTTCTTAGAGCATCTCCACTCACCAAAATAATATTAATATATTTAGTTGTGAGATTTAAGTGGAGAATCTCACTACTAAATACTACTTTTATTGGGGTGATTAAGTATCTCATTAATATAATATTAATATTTTGATATTGTTTTAATCTGAAATTTTTATTAATATTTTTAAAAATATCAAATTAGATTTTAAATATATTCAATTGTATTAATTATGTATATTTATTTAATTAATAGAATTAAGCTTCGCTGCATATCAGTGTTTCATAGATGAATCTTGGAAAGAGAGTGACAATTTTTTAGGACTAGGATGGTTTTGCTCTCTACCGAATGATGAGACGCAAAGTATGGAACCTGCAAATCTTCGAAGAACTTTAACCTCTGTATATTCAGAGGTGGAAGCACTTGTCTGGGCAATGAGATGTATGATTGGTCAAGACAAGCGAGAAGTAGTTTTTGTTACAAACTGCTCAAACTTGGTGAAAATGGTGTCATCCCCGAAAGAGTGGCCAGCTTTTTCTACTTACCTGGAGGCATTTCATATCGACAAGTATGAGTTTTCTTATGTTTATTTTTTTTTTGGTTTCTCAAAGTACAAATATAAAAGCGGATAATTTGGTACGAAATGTTCGTATCGAACCGCATCTTATCACCTATGTAAACAATATTCTTCAACATTAGTTTATATGAGTCAATCTAATAAGGTTGTTGACAAAAAAAAGGTATATTTGTTTATAGAAGTAACAATAATAAAATCATAAATATTAATAATCTTAATTTTAATAACAATAATTAGTAATGCAATCCATTAACAATAATAACACAATCAAAGAGTTATTTTTTTTAAATAACACAATTAAGCAAAATATCACATACTGTAAACTTATGAGAAATATTACTTAAAATGCTATAATATATACATATAAAACCATGATCAAGGATATAATTACTTTGGCTATAATCCTCACTTGATGATGTGTCAAACTTTTGTCATATATGCTGAAGGGAACCAAACCAGCTTTTAGTTGTTGGTGTATACATCTAAGGGAAGAGAATAGTAATTTAGACATGATTTTGTCAAAATATCAAAATGTTGACAAAAAAATATATTAAAATATAATTTTTTATTTTATTTTTAAAATCTCAAATTTTTAATATTATATTATAGTATTAACTAAAAAATATTAATTTAATATGTTGTGTTTACCTTAAGTAATATCAATTAAAAATAATATTGATATATAATTTAAACTTATGTATAATGGTCAATGGAGCTTGATATATATATAAATAATTATATTTTATGATTTATAAAAAATAAAAAAATGAAAATAACAATATAATAAACTATTTATTAATATTCTAAACTATGTGGTATTTGGTTTTTTACAAAAGTGTGAATCATTTATAATGACAAATATCTATGTTTCAAAAAAGAGAGAGTTTCTCATAGGTATTTCAAATGACCACCGATTCTAGATATAATTAAGTAAAAAATATTTTTTTGTTTTATTTTTGATTTATTTTTAACGGGGTATTTCAACGAAAAATTTCCAAAAAACAAAAAGCTCTTAAAATGTGGTTTTGTGGACTAAGTTAACGTTACAACCGATCGAGTTGATTCCTATAAGAGAAGAGTAGGTCCAAACAAACCAATTAGTTTATTGTCCAAAAAAGGCGTTGTTGAGTTGTTCGATGAGCAACAAATAAAACAATTAAAAGTGAAATGAAAAGATAGAAGTATTTTTGGACAAAAAAAAGATACAAGTATTTTAGGTTTTGTTCTTACAAGGATACAATTTACCCCCCTACCCTATTCATACATAAGCATACATACAAAAATCACACAAACATCTAATTTGAAGATTAAACACATCAAATAATTGCATAATCCATACATAATATAAATACACCATTTATAAAATCTTTTAATTTGCACCGTAGCTTTTCTAAAGCATTCAAAAATGCAATCAACAATTTTGTTTTTGTTTTCTTTTTTCTTCAAACGTGGTATCGGTTTTAACATAATGATGGGAACCAAACGATGGTTGTGGATGTAGAAACGACCAAAGAGCTTCGAAAAGAGGGAGAAGCAGAAGAAGTCGATGAAGAAGCCGAATTCGATGACAAACACAGCAAAAACATGGTGACAGAGCATCTTCACCACACCAAGTGCTGCCTTCGCGAATTTCACCATTTCCTTCTTTGCTTTCTTCTCCTCCTTTCACACTTTGTTGTTCTAATAATTAAGTTCAAAGAAGAATGAATTTGTTTTCTTTCAACTAAAATGGATGTAATATATTGGGAATAAGTGGCTCTCACGATTAACATCATTGGAGATTGGAGAATGTCATTCATCTTTTATATATAGATTTGCTTTTTCATATACTAAGCCTCCAACATCGTCACATATGTTGCGAATTTAAAAACTTGTTTGAAAAAATCGTTCCAACATTTTCCATCAACTTCAGAACATTACCCTTGCATAGCTTACAGAAGCTATTACTTTGTACATTACCTTGTCTAGCTAACAAAAATTTAGTCTTTTTTATCTACTATAGAAACGACTCTTTGACAAAATCCCACAGCAGATTGCTCCCTATCGAAAACCATTATAACACGTACGATCTTCAAAAGTGATTAGTGTCAATAAATTGACTAACTATACCATCCCGGATCCTTTACATACTTGGTCGATGATGCAAGGACATCATACAGAACCAAAGAGCCTCATAGACTCAGTTCCAGATTTCGGAAAAACCGTCAAAGCCCTCTTTAGCTTTTGCTTCTGTTGATTTAACCACGCTGTTGAGAAAACTGGACAGCAGCGGTTCGGATCAAGTTAACCAGCTCGTCGTCTAGCTCATCGAGCTCACCTGAGTCACGAAGCTGATGATAAATAGGAGCTGCATGATTAGCAGCCGCTTCCACCAGTTTCCACATCGAGAAACTTGCAGCTAATTCGATTGTTTTGATAGATAACTCTCTAGCGGATTCCAAGCAAGATAGAATCACATGAGCACAACCGTTTTGAAGATCTTCCATAATCCACCATTCAGAAAGCGAGTATATCTCCACGTAAGCTTGAAGCTCATGCAGTTTTGCCTCGGTGTCCATGTTGTTCCACTTGCAACCCGATGGAGGGTTTGGCAACTCGTCAGAGTAGAACCAACTCACAAGCTTCGTTAACCCCAGCCAACTCACAGGAACGTTTAGTCTATCCAAATGGCTGCAAATTTTTAAAATCCAATTATTAGATGTTGAGTCTTTTATTCCTCAATAAACACTAAACAGCTTCTAAATACATTTATCTCTGCCCACATTACAGTAACACAGACAGCAAAAACACCAAATAACTCCTCAGGTTTGGTCTACAAGAATTAGGGGTGGACACACATACCCAGAGTATAATCTGACTCACAACTAGTTTTGGTCTAGGGAGTCTCGTTACCTGCGGGTATTTTGATTTTCTCCTGGATAACCGTGATCTACCGGATGGGAATTCCACTGAAATTTACTGGATGTACGGCCAGTGTCCGCCCCTAACTAGAAGGTGCTAGCTTTATAGAAAATCCTAGAACTAATACAGCCACCAACATACGTTCCACTATATATTGCAAAGAAAAATTATGTGAACTAAGAGTAACTGTTACATACCTCTCCTGCATCCCTGACCGGAACAAGGCACGTAGGTATTCACAGCCTGATGACAGTATAACTCGGTGAGAGTGGGCATGGGGAGATGTTGAGGAACACATACGGCAGTTGAATCCAGCCACGTTTGTTTCTTTAGGTACTAATATCACATCCCTGAAATTACAAAAATACTATGATTTATACCTGGGTTTATCTGATTGTTAGCATCAAAAAGAATGATGAGACTGGTAAACTTACGAGAAATGGATGAGTTTAGGAGTGAGGGCAAGGGGTATATCAATTCCGGGTATTGAAGATCCCCATTTGGGTCTTCTCCTGCAGAGCATCTGCAGCAGAACCTTTGCCTTACAATGTCTCGCCAAAGTTTTCAGCTTTTTCAGCGTTGTGCTTTCTACTTCCACATACCCAGAGTAAGCAAATTCCAATAACTTAACAAGCGCCAAAGAATCCACATTGGCAGACATGCGGATTTCTTGAACGGTTCTCCGAGATTTCTCAGTTAATATAGTCGAGCCACTGTGAGCTCCTTCCTTGGGAGGCAGTAACATTGGACACCTGACAGCGACAATAACTTTGTTTACACTCGCACTATTCCCACTAGCAAAAAGGAGTCGCATATCACTACATTCCTCATCTTCGTAAGCTCCCATTAGCCTTTTCCCCAACTTATGTTGGAAGCCATAGTATCCAAGATAGCTTAGGATGTGTGCAGCATACCACCTTGGACCAGAGCCATAAGTTCCATCTCGGATTTCCTTAAGTGTGGCGCATAACTGATCTTTCAATTTTTCGCTTTTCATTGAAAGTTCTTCAGCGTGATTCTGTTCAGAGAACAAATGATTTACCAACTCGGCCAAAGCCAAGAGAGCGTATAGAAGAAAAGCATCTTTGTTGTCCCAGTCTTCCGTACATACCCAGCAACATACCCTCTTTTCAGCGATGCTCTGGGGAGAAGGAGCAAAACTTGATGCTCCAATATTTTCCAAATTCCTTTGATACCAGCTACAGAAAGATAGCAGTATCTCCAAACCCTGGTTTCTTAAAATGAAACTCGCATATTGAGGGATCGATGAATAGCATGCCAAGCCCACCAAGCAGACAGTAGTTTGGAGTATATTTGGCAGTATGTAACCTCCAGAAGATGGAATATAACTCAGGAAATTCACAAGGGAATTCAAATTTTGCTCACCATTTTCTTCTAAGATAAATGACAGGGTAACTCTGGCCCTCGATGATATGTATTTGGAGGGAGAATATATCATCATTAGCACTGCTCTTGATGCTGACTCGCTATGGGATGCACTGATAATATCATTTTGACATATTTGATAGCCTTTCTGAACCGACCTTGAAAAGGTCAAGCTTAAAAAAATAGTCGAAAGAAAAATAATCAGAATAGATAAGATTATATCCAAAAAGAAGTGGATGAGGGAAAAAAAAACAACCAGTGTCTTACCATGCACATGTGACAAGAAAGTTGAGGCAGAGTTCATCTCCACGCAAAATGGGATCGAACTCTTCCTCACAGTGAGCTGCCAAGAATCCAATTATATCCCAAACATATGACCTCAGACTAGGTAGAAAATTTACATTCAGTACCTTCTCAGCAACTAAAATTTCCTCTTCCAGAGACACATAACCATCCAAGGATTGACTATGAAAATTCTCCGCAAAAAGACTAAGAAGCGCTTCAGAGATCCGATACTTCCAGAAATAAATATGATGTTTTCCTTCCCAACGAGTGATTAGAGCCAGTTTACAAGCCTCCACAAGCAAAGACATCTGATCATGTTCAAGCTTTCCTGAGCTCAAGTTCCACTTACCCATGGTCCGAACGGTAGCCTTTACTAGGGATTCAGAACATATGTTTATCATCTTCAAGCACTCTTGGTTACCTGTCTGAGCATCGGCCACTGATTAGAAATCCAAAAAGATAATTAAAATAAAGGCCAACAGGGCGAGGCGCTATTACCGCAAGCCTTTGTGCTAGCTTTAACCCTTCAATTCGAGCATTTTGAGAGCTTGATTCCTCCATGCAGCTAATCATCATATCTAACATAGGCTTCCTATTGTTTAGAAGCTCATTGGCACCATGGCCACAAAGAGCTGAAACAGAAAAACAGAGAAACACCAAAGGGACAAGTTAAGGCCAATTAAGTTGGTAGCTCAGTAGAGAACATAATATCTAGTTTTGACAACCATATATACCTAGAGAAGAATACAGCTTCAAAGTTGCAACTCTCAAACCCATATCAGGCTTCTGACTAACACTCTCCAATATACCCATCAAGGCAGGGTTGTGCCAAACAGAATACCTTGACTGAGGCCACTTCAACATTATTGTGCTCAAAAGCAAAGCCATCTCTTGAAACCATTCCACTGACATACTCCCCTCAGAAAAGTTCTGCAGATTACCAACAACGCAAACCACAGTTTTTGCGTCTTGTAAAATCTTCCACACTTCTTTCTCCTTCGTTTCTCTTACATTTACAAGAATAGCGTTCAAAGCAACGGCGCAGGGAAGGCAAACTTCCAGTTGTTGACAACGCAACAGAGGTGATAAAGACTCCACGAGATCCAAAGAATATGAATGCAAGATAGAAGGAGGAACAATACGAATCAACCTAATAACTACATTGGCTGCCAAACCCACCACTGCTCTGTTCTTACACCCTAGAATAAACACCAAGGCCCCGGCTATATCAGAAATAGAATCCTAAGCAGCACAAAAAAAAAAAAAAAAAAAAAAAAACTTGGAATCAAGCAGAAGAATTTCAGCAAAAGTTAAGAAATTTGAATGAGCACAGATTGAAATAGACCTTGATAAGACGATTATTAGCTGTTGCTCGAGAAAAGCAATCAAGAAAAGCTGAAATCGACTTCACGACATGCCTCTGTATCTCGATATCAGTACACTTCCACTTCTTCTCCTTCTCATCACATACCCTAACAATCAATAACCAAAATTTTCTCAGGAAATCTATTCAAAAAGGGAAACATCAAAGCAGCCTCACAGAAACAAGGAGATCGAGAGTAAAAAGAGGAGACCTGAAGCCGAGATTGAGAGCGTGATAGAGACGGTGGTGAAGAGTATTGATGTGGGCGGTGGTGTTTCCTCCCTTTGACGACGCCATATCTGTCGCCGGGGTTACCGTTCTGACTGATATTAACCGGCGGATTAATACAACGGAGAATGATTGATACCACACAGAGACCACCGTCCTTTGATTTTGATAATGGGCCTTTCAATAAGGCTTTTTCTCATTCCAAACTAATTCTTCGCCTAATCATTTTTTTTTCTTTTTCCCAATCCCAAACAATTATATAACATTAATTTAAAAATAAACCCGAAATAATTTCAAATTTCATCAGAAAAAAAAACAAAAGATGAAAAAGAAATCAAAATTTTCCAGTACTGTGATTATCAGCCTATGGTTTATGCACTCATTTCCTTCTGAATAATCATCAAAAGGAATAAAAAGTTAAAAGACATATTTAAATCGTAGACTAGCTTGAAAATAAAAAAGAGACAACGACCCACTTTTATTTCTTAAATTATAACAAGAACCTGGGGACGACACATTTCTTCCTGGCTAACTTCCCTGGGCATATATATTTGCCCAAAACCATATAGTATCACTAACGCAACTAAATGAATGACACTTGAGGAGCAAGGACTGGTGCAATTCAACTTATTCATGCTTGTAAGTAAGACAGAATAATCTCCTTTTAAGAGATCCATATGTGCACATGCATAGATGCAGCCCACAAACCAGTTGAAAGGTAAGGGCTCTATATATATTAAGAAAATCATCCTTTATGGTCCTATAAGCTTCACGTCCTCGACATGGTCTATAAAGGTGTAAACGTTATTACCCCTAAACGCTCCCATTCCTTGGATTTGAACTCTTCGGATAGTTTTCTTCTCGAAATTGTAGTAGAAAACATAGAAAGGGTCGTTTGGATATTTTCTCGACAAGACAATTTCATTTGTACGAGTCACTCCAACAATGTGTATGGTTTTCTCTCCAACTACATGGTTCCACACAGGAGGCAAATAGTAAATATGCTTCGACCACTCATGTTTTTCGGGGTCTTCTAGAACGCACATCTCAAAAGCACCAGTTGTTCCACTAATACAGTAATACCCTGACGTCGTAAGTGAACCCAATTTACCGTTGTAGTTTACCAGAGTTGATGTAGGATGCAGTACACTAATGAAAGTTTCCATGACTTTGATAAAGTTATACTTCTCAGACCTAACATCAAAGCAAACTATCATAGAAATCGATGAAGACATGTTGACTTTAGCTGAATAGTACAAAACACCATTGATGCATATCACCTTACATCCAGGACAATGGGGTATGCAACACTGGATCATTCTCCATGATCCAGTTCCTCCTAATGTCAGAACTTGATGCTCCTCAGAGATCCCATCTGTTCCAGATGGAAAGGTCATAGCCAACACCTTGAATTGTTTTTCGATCGGATCATACCCTAAATAGTTACTCAGCGCCACCCTCCTCCTCGTCTTCATTTTAGGTAAAGTAAAGGATTGTCCCGTGCTAGGGTTACATATCACCGTCACCACCAATCCATTTTTCCTTCCCCGTTTATCTTTAAAACAGACCAAGCCACTTAGAGGACTAAATATTTTAAGGAATCGATCACAGGGGAGCTTCATATGATAATTGGCGGCTACAGGAAACCAGTTCTCACGAGTTTGCGGGGTCGAGAAGAACGACAACTCATTGTCTTTAACACAGGTGAACAAAAGCTGAGGCCGAGCAGATGATTTGGTCAGGAACAACTCATTGAAATCTGTGCGGCCAAGTATGGAACCCCAGAGCTTCGATACGCAACGAAATCTCGCTATAGATTTCGCCGGCAAACTTAAGAGTATTTCGAAAATCAGATCAATTGGAATTAGCTCTGAATATTCACTTCTTCTCCACGTTTTCATGGCGTTAAACCCTAGCTAGCTTCCACTCAGTCAGTAGTTTGGGGTCGACGACATTAAATAAACATAGGGTTCAGGTTCCGATAGGTTAAAATAAAGCACATGTAGCCCAAATTATATAAGTTCAATATAAGCCCATGTCGGAGGTTCCTTTAAAAAAAAAATATATATATATATATATATATATATATATATATACAAAAACCAATCACTTAATTGCGGAAGATGTACAGTAAGCCTATAATGATAATGTATTGTAACAAACGATAACAAATAAAAAATAAAAAATTGCTGAAGATACATATTATACCGTAGAAGGTAGAAAGCTTCCGGCTTTATCACACACATCCCCTATCGAATCATCTAGTGCGTCCTCAGAAGATTACTTTTTTTAAAGAATGTTCTAGTTAGTGTTATTAACTTTCTTCGTTTTTGTTGTAATCGCATATTTTTTACATATGAATGTATGATTTAGTTATGGCAGACTTTTTTTTCTTAGAAAATTGATTTAGTATTAGATTTTGAGAAGTACAGAAAACACAAAGACGAGCGACGTTCCTACACGAAAGAGTTTTCTTTAGCCCAAGTGTGCGACATCCAGAGTTATTACGTGGTTACTATAACTAAATGATGGAAAACTTTTTAGATATGTTTTAGTTTAACTGTGTTTCTATATATACGTACCGTCTTTACAATCATTTCAGTGGTAAAAGTTTTTCTAGAGATATGGCAGATTTAATTTATCGCAATAAAATCTATCATCACGTTAAATAAAGATGTTGTTACAAATAGCAAATTTTGTCATCACAATAGCTTACACTACAAGAAAGAGATGCTTTTTCCGACGGAATTTCCGAGGGAAAAAATTCCGTCGGAAATTTCAGAGGGATTTCCGAGGAAAGAAGAATCCTCGGAAATCCCTCGGAAATGTCGTCGGTTATTTTCGCATTTTCCGATGGATTTCCGAGGGAAAACATATAGTGTAAATTTTAAAAGAAATTCATTATACATAAATTCCAAAACCCTCGGAAATCCGTCTGAAATTTCCGAGGGATTTCCGTCGGAACAATATTTCAGTCGGAATCCGAGGAAATCAAACGATCCTCGCAAATCTTTCGGAAATTTCCGACGGATTTCCGAGGGAAGTCAAAATCCCTCGGAAATCCGTCGGACATTTCCTAGGGATTTCCGACGGCATAGGCTTTCCGTCGGAAATCCGTCAGAAATTTCCGAGGGATTTTCGACGGACATAATGTTATATTTCGAAATTTACGGAATTTATCCATATATAGTGTTGTCTAAAAAGATATTAAACAACATTTTTCAATACTATTAGATTCTACGGTAGGTAATATCCAAAAATACAAAATATAAACAGTCACATTATCACCATACTTAAGTGTTTATGAAATGATATGTATGATATAGTTTACACTTAGAGAGATATATGAGATTTATATAACATTTGTATTTATTGATTTAATCTTAAGTTTTCACTCTTCCAATTGACAAATATGGCTTATAAGAGTGTTAGAAAACACTATATATGCATCGAAACATCAAAATTAGAAAATATAACATGAATCCGTCGGAAATCCCTCGGAAATTTCCGACGGATTTCCGAGGGATTTTGAAATCACAATACGTTGACTGACCAATCCTCGTACATGCAAATAATCCATAGAATATTCGTTGCCATCGGAAATCCGTCGAAAATGTCCGACGGATTTTGGTTTTCGGGAATACATCATTTCCGAACCGCATTTAATAAATTGAGGATTTAAAATATATTTTCCGTCGAAAATCCGTCGAAAATTTCCGACGGATTTCCGACGGATATCCTTGCAAAAATAATTTTATCCGCGTATATTTCGTTTACGCGGTATTGTTAAATCATTTCCGAAGGATTTCCGACGGAAATATCCCTCGGAAATTGTTATTTAATTCCAAATCGCAAAAACTTCTCTTCTTCCCAACTTATTCCGAGGAAAAACGATAGAAATCTCTCTCGCTCGCCGGAATCTCTCTCTCTCTCGCCGGTATCTCTCTCTCTCTCTCGCTGAAATCGCCCCTCTCTCTCTCTCTCTCTCTCTCTCTCGCCGGAATCTCTCTCGCTCCTCTCTCTCGCCGTGACTGCACTCTCTCTCGCCGTGACTGCCTCTCTCTCGCCGGAATCTCTCTCTCTCTCGCCGGATTCTCTCTCGCCGCCGGCCTAAATGTAAGTTTTTTTTTTGTTTTTTAATTTTGTTATAATTATTTACACATATTATTAGTTATTGTTATATTTAGAATTTGTTAGATCTAGGATTTGGATTTAAGATTGTTACATTATTTGATTTAGATTTAGGATTGTTAGATTTAGGATTTTTAGATTGAGGATTTGGAATATATAATTGTTTTTGGAAAATAATGACATTAGTCTCAAAAAATTACATTATTTGATTTAGATTTAGGATTGTTATATTTAAGATTTTTAGACTGAGGATTTTGAATATATAATTGTTTTTTTAAAATAATTACATTAGTTTCAAAAAATTACATTACTAATTAAAATTATAGTAATTAAAATTAGTAATATAAAAGATTTATAGTTATTAAAATTACCTTCAAAAAATTACATTACTAAAACTTTAATTAAAAATATTAATAATATAATGATTAATTTAAACTTGGTTTAATATTAATCATTATAAATCTTTAATTTCAATTACTATAAATCATAATTTTCAAATTGATTAATTTTAAAACTTTAATATTCATTACTATATATCTTCAATATTAATTACTATATATATTTAATATTAATTACTATATATCTTTAATTTGAAGTAGTATAATTGTTATCTAATATAATTATTAATTTAAACTTGGTTTATAACAGATTAATCATTATAAATATTTAATTCTAATTAATATAAATCATAATTTTCATATTGATTAATTTTAAAACTTTAATATTAATTACGATATATATTTATTATTAATTACTATATATCTTTAATTTTAATTAGTATATTTGTTATCTAGTATAATGAATAATTATATATCTTTAATTCTAATTACTATAAATTTTAACTTTTACTTAATACAAATAGTTTAATCTTAATTAATATAAGGTTTTATTAAATCGTAATTACAATATATATTTTATTTTTCCATATTCGTAATTATTTTTTACTAATAACAAATAATGTTAACAATATTAGTAATTGTTGTTTTTAGGTCTTACGCGGAGTTTCAGAGGACCTCATCTCACCGTTCGCGCAGATCGCGTAGTGGTTCGGGTGCACCTGCTTCGTCTCCTTCTACCGTTCCAGAGACGGGACATTCCGGTACTCCGGAAGTGATGACGATGGAGGAGTTCGTCAGTTAACCAGGGCGGCGTCATATCCCGATGCTTCATCCTCATGAAGCTAACGGCGCGACTTGGTAATAAATTTAATTTACATACTTATATATTTGTACTGAAATTTCATTAATACAATATTTTACATGCTTATAGGTTTGGACTCGATAATGGCATCACCAAATCCATACTAAGGATTTTCAAGACTCAACTCAGTCAACCTTGGCCAACTTACGGCGACGTCGATGCAACCACAAAATTGATTTGGTTCAAATCTTTTGCGGTAAATCATTTTATTTTATTTCTTATAATTTTGATTAAATTAAATAATTAACAAATTCTTGAAATATTCGTTTTTTCTATTTTGCAGCAAGATTATAATTGGGCACCAAGTCTTTGTCAAACCGTGCGACATCACTTCGACATTCAGGCTAACACTTCCTACCAAAACCACATGTACGAGTGGAAGCAAAAATGGAAGAGAGGCAAGCCAAAACCGAAGGATCTCGACCAAGATGTTTGGGAGGGATTTATTCGCTATTGGAGTATGGAGAATACTCAAGCGACATCCACACAAAACTCGAAGAATCGTACGAGCGATCGAGGTGGGAAAAGAATAGCAACCCATAATGCGGGTTCTATTACTTTCAAGAAACACGAGCGGAGAATGGTAAGTTTTCTAATTTTTTTTGTTTTTTTCTTAAGTTTTTTTATATTAATAACATTTTTGTTATAGGCGCAGAAGGCCGGCATTGAACCTGATTGGCTAGAAGTGATGGAAGAACCGCACACCAGCAAGCAAACCGACTAAATTCAAGATGCGGTTGTCCAAGAGCGGATCGAGCGAATCAAGATGCGAAAGATGGAGCGGCTCACACAACTCTCCCAAGATGGCTCCTCGTCTTCTACAGATTTACCTCGCGAGGAAATCAACCGTTTATGCATTGAGGTAATTTAAATATTTTCAAATAGATTTTTAATAAATTTTAAAATAATTATATATTAATCTTTTTATTTATAATGTAGGAAATTCCTTTAACCAAGGGTCGCAGACCCGGTTTAGGAAGCTTGGTGTCTCCAGACGGGAGCGTGTCTTCGGTGTTTCCCCGAGACGCGGAACTGGTTCAGCAAGTACAAGATCTTAACCGCGTCGTCCAAGAAAAAGACGCGGTTGTCGAAGAACTTCGGCAACAAAATGCCGAGACCCGAGCCACACTCTCTCAACTACAAGCTTTCCTCGCGGCTCAATATCCGGGACAGTTTCCGCCGCCTCCGCCGCCTCCGTTATGATTTTCATTAATGTTTTCTTTTTTAAAAATACATTTTTTTAATTTTAAAACATTTATTGTAATTTTCAGTTATTTATTTAAATTTCTTTTCAGAATTTTCTATAATTATTTATAAATAATATAAAATTAATAATTATAATTATAATTACATTATTAAATTAAATTAGATATTAAACAAAAAATTTAGTTTCAAATTTAATTTAATCCAAAATCCCTCGGAAATCCGTCGGAAATACCGGTCTCTCGGAAATCCGTCGGAAATCACCATCCCTCGGAAATCCGTTGGAAATCACCATCCCTCGAAAATCCGTTGGAAATAACCATCCCTCGGAAATCCGTCGGAAATTACGTCGTCGGAAATCCGTCGGTAATAGTGGTCCTCGGAAATCCGTCGGATTAAATGTGTCTCTCGGAAAAGCCTCGGATTTTTGTAGTCCCTCTGAAATCCGTCGGAAATATAGGTCCTCGGAAATCCGTTGGAAATTTCCGACGGATTTTGGTTTTCAACCATCTCAAACCGACGACTTTTTTCCCTCGAAAATCCCTCGGAAACAGCCTTTTCTGACCGATTTCCGACGGATAATTCCCTGGGAAACACGTTTTCTTGTAGTGTTAAGTATGTTATTACAATAATAAGTTTGCCATGAATACGTCCAGATGATTCTTACAAATCTTAGGAATCTAAAGTTCTTGGACAAATGTTAACACCTTAAAGTTTTGGATCCAAAATTGATTAAAAACTTAAATATAGAGTGTGATATAAGAGTTAAGTGTGTGAGTAAGATGATTAGGACAAAGTTTGACATGATGTAGCTCAACACTTAAGTAAAAGTTTGGATTTGTGATTGTGTCAACAAATATAGGATTAATATACATATGATTTACACACTTACAATAGAATATAATGGGGGTTGTGAAGTTAGAGAGAAGGAGAAAAAAACTAGTTCTTAAATTAGTTTACCACAATATAATGAAATGTTTACAATTCTTAGCAGCCTGAAATGGTGCCTAAAAACATAGATTTAAAACAAATTAGAGTACAAGAAGAATTGTTTCTGATTCATACAAGCATAATTAGGGAAATTTTCACAAGCTCAATTTGTCTTGTGGGGTTGGTTGGTGCTTGGTGAAGGACAATGTAAAACGTTTATATGATATGCTGATGGAGAACTCTGAGTTCCTTATTACATATTTGAAAACTTGGCGAGCTCTACCTAAAAACACAGTATAGTATAACGTAAGGCCACGTGCATAAAAACGACATCAAACATTTGATATTCATCTAGCGAATTAACCACAACTAAAAAAAATAAAAAATTAACCACAACTTGAAAATAAACAGATAATCCTAGAGAAAGAAGAGCAATATAATCTCTCTACATTAGAAACATTTGAAAAATGCTATTCTAAGACTTGAACTCGTCACACTTAAGGACTGTAAAGGCAAGTCTTACCACAGTACCACCACAACTTTTTCATAATTGATGCCCCCTAAAATGTTTATACTCTTTGGCGTCTAAAGCTCTTGCTTTACAGGCTTTAGTCCAGGGACGGCCCTGATTAGGTTCTTCAGGCACTTTGTAAAGCATTATCATATTTGCCCGGAAAAATTTCAAAGTAAAACTATACGTTCCTGGACATGAGATTAACACTATCTTATTCCAACATATCACTACAAAGAACCAGAGCTTTGTGTCATCTTGAAGAAAAAAACAAAAACTGCATTCATTAATTAGCTTGATTGCAATATACCAGAAGTAAGTACCTTAAATAAAAAAAAATCCATCATGTCAGTTTTCCTCCTAGGAGCACATGTAATGATCTCATCCACTTGCAATATCATCTCAGCTGGTTCTGTTGCAGAAAGCAGAACCAATTGCTTCACGTTTAATGCTTCATAGATTCCTTCCTTGCGCCTCCATGTAAAGAATCAATGATCATCATCACGTACATGCATATATATAGAGGAATAAGATAAAAGATATAAGGGAACTCAAACCACGTAGAAGACTTTTAGGGTTTCTTTATCGATCGATCGTATCAGGCCTCAGGGGGCTCCTCTTCTGGTTTTTTTTTTTTTGGGGGGGGGGGGGGGGGGGGGGGGCGCAAACCAGTGTCAGCGACTTCTGCGATGCGGCTACGAAACACCATGGTGAAGAAGATGAACAGACGGAGAAACGGTGTGGAGATCAACCGTCGCAAGGACAAATGTGGCCAGGTGGAGAAGAAGGAGAAGGAGAAGTCGCGAGCAGATTTAGGGTTTTAGAAGTGCAGCGACGCTAGGGTTTGGTTTTGAAATCGTAGAGAGAGAGAGAAGAGAATGCTCGTCAGAAAGTGAAGAAGTTATTTATTTTGGGTTTTTAGTCTCTTTATATTAATTAATATTTCTTCAATTATTTTGTTTTTAAGTTGTTTCCAAAGTTATTCGAAATGGTATTGTTGTAAATAATATAGGAAAAGAAAAGGTTAAATGTATTTTATCCAAAATGGGAATTCGTTTACTACTGTAGTCTGTAGACGCACAAAACAAAAATATAAAATAATTAGGGGAATTCGTTTTATCATTTTATTTTCTTTCCTAAAAAAGGAAACTAAATCCTATAATAAAAAGGGGTTTGAACCCTATATATTTGAAACCCTATATAATAATCATCTCTCTCTCTCTATCTCTCTCTCTCTTCGTAGCACTAGCTCTCTTCTTTGCTTTCGGTTTCTTTAAAAGAAAAATGGAGCAACCACCGATGTGGCTTGTGGAATTGATGGAAACAAGGAATGGGTCCGAACCAAAGTTGATCGTAAAGAAGACGCTGTCAAAATCTGATCTCGCCACACACCAATCACGTCTCTTGATCCCTCATCGACAAATGGTGAATAAGGATTTTTTGACTGAGGAAGAAGAAAGATTTATCCATGAAAATACGGTTTTGGGAACTCATGATGAAGGTGTCAGCGTGGTTTTGGTTGATACTAATAAAAAGGATCACACGGTTAACTTGAGGAAGTGGAACAAGAAATTTCATTTCTGTAATGGCTGGAACAATGTAATTGCCGAGAACGATTTTAAGGTGAAGCAAGTCCTTCCTCTCTGGTCTTTCCGTTCTGGAGAAGGAAAACTCTGTTTTGCTCTTCGGCCCAAGAAGAAACACGACTCTTTCTTGGAGGATTTCGAAGACGTTGGCTCTACTTCTCACGATAACGTCGACCCTTTCTTGGAAGATAACGGCCACCTCGCTTCTCTTTTCCACGAAGATTCCGGCTACGTCGACCCTCATCCCGGCCCCGTAGACTCCTCTTTGGATGAAACAGAGGCGGTTGTCAAACATTTCGACCCCTGATTCCGGCCATATATGGAAGCTTTTTCCCATGGACTTTACCTTTATTGCCGTGCCATGCAAGTAGTATTTTCCATCTTGGAGGCATTTAAAAGAGTCTTTTCATTGGTGTTTTGACCTTTGTTTTGTTAGCTTCATTAAATTAAATGTAAATTAATTTTGTTGTCTTGGGCAGTTTTATTTCCAACTGCCTTTATTTTCATACAAATCCTCGCGTCAATTCATATCAAGATTTCCTTTCTTTTCTTTATAAAGTAATAAGAGTGGGCCGTTCTCTTTTTCTTCACGCTAATAAGTAATGTATATACAACATTCAAGTCTACAAGCTCATCGTCTTCATAAGGATTAGTGTCAATAAATTGACTAACTAAACCATCCCGGATCCTTTACATACTTGGTCGATGATGCAAAGGACATCAGACAAAACCAAAAGAGCCTCATAGACTCTCAGTTCCAGATTTCTCAAATCTCTCTTTAGCTTTTGCTTCTGTTGATTTAACCACCCTGTTGAGAAAACTGAACAGCAGCGGTTCGGATCAAGTTAACCAGCTCGTCATCTAGCTCATCGAGCTCACCTGAGTCGCGAAGCTGATGATAATTAGGAGCCGCTTCCACCAGTTTCCACATCGAGAAACTTGCAGCTAATTCGATTGTTTTGATAAATAACTCTCTATCTAGCGGATTCCAAGCAAGAGAGTTTCACATGAGCGCAATCGCGCGTTTTGAAGATCTTCCGTAATCCACCATTCAGAAAGCTTGAAGCTCATCCAGTTTTGCCTTGGTGTCCATGTTGTTCCACTTGCAACCCGATGGAGGGTTTGGAAACTCATTAGAGTAGAACTAATTCACAAGCTTAGTCAACCCCAGCCAGCTCACAGGAACGTTTAGTCTAATCCAAATGGCTACAAATTTTTAAGATCCAACTATCAGATGTTGAGTCTTTTATTCCTCAATAAACAGCTTCTAAATACAGATATCTCTGCCCACATTACAGCTACACAGACAGCAAAGATACCAAATAACTCCTCAGGTTTCGTCTACAAGAATTAGAGGTGGACACACATACCCAGAGTATAATCTGACTCACAGCTAGGCTTGGTCCAGGGAATCTTGTTACCTGCGGGTATATGGATTTTTTCCTAGATAACCGTGATCAATCGGATGGAGTTACCATTCGAGTTGGCTGGTTATGTACTAGAAGGTGCTAAATTTACTAGAACTAGTACAGCCACCACCAATATACTTTCCACTATATATGCCAAAGAAAAATTATGTGAACTAAGAGTAACCGTTACATACCTCTCCTGCATCCCGGATCGCAACAAAGTCTAAACAAAGATTTATATGTTTATTCATAGCCAATTGACATAAACCGTAATTATCAGGCATTATATGTTTATGCAATCATTTCCTCTTGAGTATCATCAAAAGGAACAAAGAGTTAAAAGACACATTCACACATCTACATGTTAGGCTTTATAACAACACATAAAGCTTATTTTTCATCACTTGAAACCATTTTTTCCCAAACTTGTAGTAATCTGATCAGAAGAGTCTTGAATACCTTCCAAATTCTTCCCTCCTGATGCCAACGAGCAAGAATGTGAAACGAAGAACACACTCGAAGACGAAGAAGACTCAGCAGTCGAAAACAATTCCCTTTCATCAAATCCTTTAGATCTCTTCATGTTACTCTCTTCTTCTTCCTCAGGTTTCACTCTCTTTGACCCGTTGTAACGAACAGCCGAAGGTACTTGTTGGTCATTAGAAGACATAGACGGGCAAAGACCAGGTTCTTTAATGGTATTAGCCTCTAAGGCCTCGAAGCTATCTGCTACAATCTCATCAGGTGCTGCTCCGATCATGATCTGCGCTTCACGGGTTCTTGATATGGCTTTAGCGAGTAGCTCACGAGCTGTGTCGATGTCTACAATGGGTTTAGCATAGTTTGTTCCGAGTTCCACACCGGAAGCTTTGAGTATGGTTAAAGGAGCGTCCCATGGATGATGGATCCATTCAGTTGGCAATCTCGCAAGCTCGGGAAGCCATTGCCTTATGTACTCACCTTCTGGGTCATATTTCGCGCCTTGTAACTGAAATCAAAACAGAGATTTTCATAGACTTCAGAACTAAAATAACCAAAACCAAATACGTCGAAAAACCAATATAACCGAAAGCTGACCGAAAACTGTCATTTAGCTTTAAACTCAAAACTATAAGACAAGTTTCATAGCTTACCGCAGGATTGTCCAAGCGATCAAGCTCGTGGCCATCGGGTATGCTCCCAGAGATATACTGCCAGCCAAGGATGTCACATTCCAAATCAGCATCCAAAAGTGTATCCCAGAAATACTTCATTCCCCATTTCCATGGAAGGAGAAGAAACTTCACAGCAAAGCTCGAAACAATCACTCTTATTCTATTATGCATCCATCCGGTAGCCCAAAGCTCTCTCATTCCGGCATCCACCAACGGATAACCGGTCCTGCCTTGTCTCCAGGCCTTGAACTTATCAACATCAGCATCCCAAGGGAAAAACCGAAGATGACTCAACAATGATTGCTCGTGAGTAAACGGGAAGTTGAAACATATATACCGAGAATACTCTCTTAGACCGATCCCTCTAAGAAAAAGATCTGCGCTTTCTTCTCCTTCACTGTTCTTATCTTTTGCCCATATAATTTGTTTCATCCGGGCACACTGGAAAACGTGCCTGACACTTATTTCCCCGAAATGGAGATATGGAGAAAGCAGTGAAGTTGAATTCCCAACAACTTTCTTGCTGTTCTTTGCGTAATCTATCAACTGCTTCTCGATGAACTCATTTAGTATCTTATCAGCATTGCTCCATCCTGGAGACCAAGCTCTAGTTAACAACGCATTGCTCGGTTTCTCAGCCTCATTCTCTAGCCCTAGTTCTTCAATCGAACACGCCCAAACCGCTTCAGCCGCTAACAAAGAAAAGACAAAAACTTTTACAACCGCTTATGTCCTGAAGAAATCAAAACGTTTTAGCTTTTACATAATACTCTTTTAAGGTCTTACCTGCAGTTATAGGCATCAACCGCCAAGGAGGAGGAAGCATAACGGATTCAATCGACATATCTAAGCATTTCTTCCAGTAAGAACTGAAACTCGTAAAAGGTTTGCCCTTTTCGCAGTATATCTCCCACGGCTCATACAATAGATCTCCATTGTAGCTTTGCACAGAGATCCCACGTTCCACCAGCTTCTCCTTTACGGTATGGTCCCGAACTAACGAAACAGGATCTACAACAAAGAAAACGCGACTGCATCAACCTCAGTTGCACTTAGCTTCCGACACTAACTTAAAAAAATATATATCCTTTGAATGAGAGATGAGAGGTATAATACCATAGAGGTGGTTGAAGACGACTTTTGTGGCACCGGTTACACGGATACAATCTAAGATCGCTGAAACCGTGTTATGGGTTTTGATTAAAGTGAGCTCAGATCCAAGAGCCTTCAAGGATTGAGATAAGTGAGCAAGTGATTGTTTCATCCACCATCTTGAAGCCCTTCCTGGATAAAACTGTCCTTCTTCTTCAGGACACCAAATGAAGACAGGAAAAACAGATCCTTCGCGAGCAGCTGCTGCTAATGCAGGATTATCCTCAATCCTTAGGTCTCTTCTAAACCAAACTATAGTCTTTTTGTCCGTCGTCATAGTTATAAACTTATTATGATCAGAGGGGAGTCTAGACCAAATCAGCTAAACTTCCACACTCTAACCAAGTTTTTCAATGATTTCACCTCAAGCTCCTGCAGGGATACTTCAGTATCAGTATCAGATAATGGTAAATCAGAAATCTGTCATCTTTAAGTGCAAAGATCCAAATAATCTACAAAGCTTACACAGAAAGGGATTCGATTTAACCCTAACCCTTAAAACAGAGCAAGCAAGAAAATTAAGAGAAAGAAAAATCAAACGATGAAGATCCACGAATTCTTGCTCTAACCCAAGAAAGCATATTCAAGAAAATCAAAATCTGCAAACTTTTTACCAGAACTCAAATCAGAGTGGATATCTCTTGGCGATAAAGATCTTCGAGGAGCTTGGAATCAAAGACTCTGTAGGTTATTTTAATCTTTCTTTTCCTAATTTGGGTATGCAAAGTAAAAGATTTGAGATCTAAGGGAGACTAAAACATACCCATGAGAGTATGAATGTAATAATTGTGCAATATAATAATCACAACGAGACAAAAGTAGACAACTTTATCCACAACTAGTGGCGTATGTTCTTGTAATAGTGTTTTTTTTACCCGACATCTCTCATTTTTCATTTGCTCCTCTACGATTTTATTGGGATCATCTACCAACTTTTTTGTAAGATATTTTTATAAGAGATCGAATTTTAATGTTGAGTGGGCCTAAAGTGCAGTGAAGATACTCTTATCTTATGCTAGAAGAAAAGGGTCTAACGTTGGGGCCAAGGACGGTGGTTCATGAACTCGATTCTGCTCATGCCCACTTTTGTAGAATCCATTAAGTCTATCTATAATAAGGCTCATGTATTTTGTGTACACTTAAAAAAGGTAAGAACTTGATTCTCATTTCTAAGCAAAATCCACTTTTTTTTACTTTACAAAAGGGAAGATAAAATTCTCTCAAACTTTGAATATTCGTGTTCGAGCCTTCATAAAACTCGAATTCTCGTATACAACAGGTATACCCTAATTTGTGATCAGTACCTATGGTTTAAGATTCGATTTCGGATTTATAGGATCGTCAGAAAAGTAGAAACAATCTAACTTGAACTTTAAAAAGATTTAAGTCTGTTGTGTATTTTAAGTCCAAATTCGAATTTCAGTACGACGTAGTCATTGGGGTGTTCTAGAAGACTAGTTGCACAAGCCCATTATCGAAGAACTCGTCAGTTTTGGGATAGGACTAAAACCGAATTTAAATGAGCACAAAAGATAACCATGGAATTGCCTATTTTCCATTTTTATGGGTAAACCCAAATCAGACACAGAATAAACGATATCCTGGTTTAGAAACAGACCAGGGACAATGCTCATCAAAGAGAAACCCACAAAGGGGTTATAAAACAGTGTTTGGAGATCTTTCTATAGACATATCTTATTCCGACAAAGCCTTAATAAAAGCTTTTTAACGATCTCAAATCTTAAATGGCTTCAGAAGAAGTGTGTTGGTTTAAGAGAGGCATGAGTACGCCAAGTCCTTCTCTTCCTTGAGCTCCTCTGCGGTCAAATCCATCTTCTTCCTTGATACTTCATCGATCGGAAGGCCTAACCACACAAATACACATTAGTATGCACAAACTTGGGTTTCAGAATTTAGTATTTGAGTTGTAAAAGCTTGTTTTACCTTGGACTATGCTCCACTCTCCATCGCGACAGGTTACAGGGAAGGAGTAGATAAGTCCTGATGGAACGTTGTAAGAGCCATCGGAGTATACTCCCATGGAAACAAACGTACCCTGACCAATTGAATCAAAGAAAGAACTTATATTAGAACAACAATCATGAACCACACTGCAAATAACGGTGAAGAGTTTAATTATGAACCTCTGGAGTTCCAAGGACCCAGTCACGGATGTGGTCACAAGCAGAGCTAGCAGCAGAAAGTGCACTAGACAACTTCCTCGCCTTGATGATTGCAGCTCCACGTTGTTGAACTGTCGAGATGAATTCTCCGTTCAACCTACACAATGAGCAAAAATTTAAATGAAACTAGATTTTGCTTCGAAGAGAAAAGAGAGGGTCTTAAGTTCTATGGCATGACAAACATACCATTCATCGTCCTTGACGAGCTCACGGACAGGCTTCTCTCCAGACGAGGTCTGCACTTTAGCATGGTTGACATCTGGGTACTGTGTGGATGAGTGGTTTCCCCAGATGATCACGTTCTTAACATCAGACACTGGCACGCTCAACCTCTCAGAGATCTGACCCAACGCCCTGTTGTGGTCAAGCCTTGTCAAACAAGTGATGTTCTTTTCAGGGATGGATGGTGCAAATTCCTTGAGGATCAATGCGTTGGTGTTCGCGGGGTTAGCAACAACAAGAACCTGAAAAAGACAAAATGAGAGAGAATATCTGAGCAAGAGTGTCAGAAACTAGAACCCAATTGATAATACAATGCATCTGTTACACTCCAATGAACAACGAAACTGAATTAAAAGGCAAACAGATCCTATCACCTTGCAGTTTGAAGCGGCATGCTTCTCCAATGCAGCAGCCTGAGACTTGTAAATAGAGACATTCTTGGACATCACATCCTTCCTCTCCATTCCTTCTTTCCTAGGGAAACCACCAACCATAACAGCAACGTTGACTCCAGTGCATCCCTCAACGGCATCAGTTGTAGCAACGACACCTGATAATACACGGCAAACGTCCATCATCTTTCCCACTTGAGCAATGGCGCGGATTGAAAATATTCACAGTATAGAACAAACTTCAAAAACTCTTAACTACCTTTGAGAAGAGGGAAAGCAGCATCGATCAACTCCATCTTGACACCGTTGAGTGCTTCAGCAGCAGGAGGAATATCCAACATGTGGAGGATAACAGGCTGGTCAGCACCAAGCATGATTCCCCTTGCAATCATAGGGACAAGAGCGTATCCGATTTGTCCTGCGTAATCACAATAGTTGGTTACTTTAGTAGCGTGGACAATCTAAAGTACAAACTATGTAAACAACAGTTTCCAAATCAGAGTTCAATCCATGTTATATTGATTCAAAACAAAGCTTTGTGGGTGAAGGAGAAGTTCTAGAAGCATTTTTTGGAACTTCAACACAAACCTATACGACTTTAGCTTTGTTGCATGTCTAGTTATTACACTCAATCATATACAAGGGATTAACCCGTCCAACGAATCATATATGCGAGCAACTCAATCAATCCTTGGTCAACGTTTCATCCAAGCAGAATGAAATGTTTATTAAATCAACCAGTATGAAAAATACTAGATGGTTCTTTGCATGAAGCAAGATGATTCATTCAAACGGAGACTATAAGAATCCTACTACTTTCGAGCCTAGAAAAGTTAAGATCCAACAAACACATACGACCAGATCCAACTAAACAAGATTCGACCTTATATTTCATCGATCTACGGGGTCTAACCAAGGACTATGCATAGATCTGACTAGAGTAAGTAAGAGGTTTGCGAATTACAATCCGGAGATCCTAAATCAGAAGATAGTTATACCTGCAGCTCCAGTGACGAGAACACGGACTGGTTCTTTGGCCATCGGATCTAGATCGGAGATTATCGCCGGGAAACGGATCGTAGTTGGGGATTTTCGACTTTTGAGAGAGCGTGGAGTCAGCTTCTGTGTGTCCGTGAAGCTCACTCTTGTTTTATTTATCCAAGATATCGAAGGAAGGGTGTGTCATGCCACGTCATCTAATATAATCATATATTATCTCGAAGAAATAAATAAAATCTGAGATTTTTACACTTATCATGTTAGGAAAACAAGATATTCCAATAAATATTATTACGATTCTAATGGGCTTTTAAGATTAGGCCCAAATTAATTTAGCCCATAGTTTTCAAACCGTGAAGAAATAACACACAGTAGATATGGTGGCGATAAGGCGAGAACCACGTCCACCACAATCTCCAGTATGGCGTCATCCTACGTCACCTCCTCAACGGTCACTCCGACGGTCAGCGGCAGCAACAGTGCTGACAACATTCGAGGCTTCGCGCGCCGCCGTGTAGCTCCATCACCGACTCCTCGGCGGATAACTTCGCTTGTGGTGAAAGCGTCGACGAAGAATGCTATGGAGTACCGGAAATTAGGAGACTCTGATCTTAACATCAGCGAAGTTACTTTGGGCACCGTATGATGAATCTCTTTATCTCATCAAATTGTAGTTCATTGTTCAATTTATCGCTTCAGTGGATCTGTTTATATACTTGAAGTTTTTGTGAAATTTCGAATTTCAGATGACATTTGGGGAGCAAAATACTGAGAAAGAATCTCATGAGATGCTGAGTTATTCAATTGAAGAGGGTATCAACTGTCTTGACACTGCTGAAGCTGTGAGTTTTTATCTTAATTGTTCGTCTTTCTCTTCTTGTTTGGTGAATATGAATGCAAGTGTTTGAATGTTTTATACTTTATGTATATGTGTTTCGATTATTGATTATATGCATATATGAGCTAAAGACCTATCTTCTCTGCCCTGGCTTATATGACATGTGTACATAACAAGCTCAATACCCTTATGTGTTATATAACAAGCTCACTCTTGTTCATATTTCTCTTCAAGTTTGGTGAATATGAATGAAAGTGTTTGAATCTTTTTTTACTTTATATATATGGGTTTTGATTATTGACTATGCATATATGAGCTAAAGACCGACCTATCTTCTCTGCCTGGCTAATAACACATAAGGGTATTGAGATATTAGGGATTTTTTGGTTTATGGAAGAGGTCATTTTAGCCATGTCTTCGTGGTGGGTGAGCTCTGGTTTATAGTGCAGCTTGATTAATGCTTTTTTGTGAAGGAACTTGTGTACTGTTGTAAGAATTTACAGGATTAGATATGTATTTGTTTCAACTGTTTGGAACTTGGAACGGAGATATGTGTTTGTTCTAAACAGCATTATTTTAGTTGATAAGATTTTAACACTTGTGTTTAGCTTTCTGGCACCTGCTTAGTCGTGTAGATCTGTTGTGGTGATTTTCTAATTCAATTATTTATATATTTTTTCAGTATCCTATACCGATGAAGAAGGAGACTCAAGGAAAAACGGATCTTTATATCAGTAGCTGGTTGAAGTCTCAGCAACGTGACAAGGTGTCAAAATTTATCCTTCGTGTTTCGAAGTCATCACTGTCTTTGTCAATTTGATGGTCAAGTATATTCTAAATCAGCAAAACCTCCTTGAAGCTGTAGAATTTTTATTGATGCTCTTTTTTCTGTGTACAGATTGTTTTGGCAACTAAAGTAAGTGGGTACTCAGAAAGATCAACTTACTTGAGGGACAGTGGTGAGGTTCTGCGTGTAGATGCTGCTAATATCAAAGAAAGTGTTGAGAAAAGTCTTAAGCGCCTTGGAACTGATTACATTGATTTGCTTCAAATACACTGGTAACATCGCCTTATTTTGTGGTCTAAGCCTAACTCATATGCTACATTGTTTGATCAAGTTGTTTGCCATTCCATAGGCATACTATTTCTATATTCATCATCGAATGTCTCAAAATCATGATACTGATTTTTTTTCAGTCCAGGCCAGATCGATATGTACCACTCTTCGGTGATTTTTACTATGACACGTCGAAATGGAGACCGAGTGTGCCATTCGTTGAACAACTAAGAGCCTTTCAGGATCTCATAGATGAAGGAAAGGTAGTGCTACTATTTACAAATCAGATATTATATTGAGTTATAAAAACTCCTTACTGTAAACCTCAAACACAGAATTTTGAAGTGTTCCTCGGATTCTGTAACAGGTTCGCTACATCGGTGTCTCGAATGAAACTTCATATGGAGTGATGGAGTTTGTTAACACAGCAAAACTTGAAGGACTACCAAAGATTGTGAGCATCCAAAATGGTTACAGCTTGCTAGTTAGATGCCGGTTCGAAGGTAAATTATCTTTCTAGAAAACCTAGAGAGCAAGAGTATAGGAGCATGTTCTAAATTCTTTTGTTTTGGGTTAAAATCACAGTTGATCTGGTAGAAGTATGCCACCCAAAAAATTGCAATGTTGGCTTGCTTGCTTACTCCCCTCTTGGAGGCGGCTCGTTGTCTGGGAAATACTTGGTTCCAAACCCAGAAGCTACAAAAAATGCAAGGCTGAATCTTTTCCCAGGATATATGGAACGTTACAAGGGATCCCTAGCCAAGGTTTGTTCTTGATCCAACTATGCTTACATCTTTTTATGTAGTACAAGTGTACAACAATCAAGAAACGTTATAAGCTTGAATATAGTTGTAAAGCCACGCGGTGAAAGTTGCTGAGCTCAATATTATCTTTCTTTCGATTTCAGGAAGCAACTATACAATACGTTGAGGTGGCGAAGAAGCACGGTTTAACTCCGGTTGAGTTAGCACTCGGGTTTGTACGTGATCGGCCCTTTGTGACGAGCACGATCATTGGGGCCACATCGATAGAGCAACTTAAAGAAGACATTGATGCTTTTCTGATGACGGAGCAGCCGTTTTCGCCAGAATTGATGGCGGATATTGAAGTTGTATTCAGAAAGTTCAAAGACCCTTCTTTCGTTTGAAAGAAAAAAGGTTTCTCATGAGTTTGTAACCTCAAACTGAAACTATTTAAACAACTCTCCTATTCATTGGTCCATAGGTTATTTATCTTGAAATTGTTTCTTACAGTTGTCTTGATATGATAGACTCATATACTGTACCACAGTTACAAACTCTTATGATTTATAATGGACCTTAACCAAATCCAATTTATCCATCAAGATTGTTATCATATATTGGACATGTAAAAATTAAAAAAAAAATGGGTTGGGCCGATCTCGACAGCCCAGCAAGAATATGACTTTTAAAAGTAACTTAAGTGTACACGTGTCACGGACAGGGTAAATATGGGTTACCCGTCGAGGATGTCAGAACGGTAACTTATGAGTTATGATTCAGAATTCAGAAACTAGCCGTTAGTGATTTTCCCCAACGGTAAAAAAAACTTGCGTCTATATATACACAGCCTTTGTTTCGCTACAAAATCTAATCCAAAAGATGCAAGTAGAAGAAACTAGTCACGTCTCTTCTTCTCTCTCTCTCTCTCTCTCTCTCTCTCTCTTCATTTCCGGCGGCAAAACTCAGCCAATCATAGGCGAGTAACTTTGATACACGTTTTATTTGATAATTGATTTTTCAGTCTTCATAGTTCATACACCTACAAACTGCCAAAACTCAGCCCTCTTATTATTTTAATTCAGAGTTTTTTAAATTCATGGCTGTATCCATATCGTTACAAAAGTGTTTCCTCTATGTCGTTTAATTTCTAATTTCTTGCCGTGTTGTTTGGGTTTTATTCACTCGGATTACTTCTCCGGGCTCTTAGTACTTTCTTTTGACCCATGTTGAGCCCAATAGACAGGGGATGAGAGGGGGACAGGCATTGATACCATTAATGGAGGACTAAGCAGCCAAGGCCAAGAGCAAGCAGGAGTGGTGTGATTTCTATGCGATTCTTGTTGATATTTCTCGTTTAAAACTTCTGGATTACTATGTTGAATGATTACGGTGCATTTTTTATACTATGAGTCTCATATATTCGCTATTATTTCTTTGATTATATATATAGTCTTGATAATGTTGTTAATCAAAATAATTTTTTTTGCAAGGAATCATTCGGATGAGGAGGACAGAGCTTTCAAGCCAACACCAATTTTCCACTACTTAGAGCAAAAGCTTACACCCAAACAAGACTTGCGATTTCCTCGAGGTAAAAATTTTCAATGCTTTCCAAGAAACCACTAGTATCAACGTCAGCTCTTTTTAGTCGAAACACTTAACACTCAAAACACTTCATTTTGAACATTTAGTAAAACCACAACTCAAAGCACATTTTTAGTGTAACTTTAAAATTCTACTTAAACACACTTCATAAACACTAAATCATAATACATTAAAACAATTTAATCCAAACACACTTTTAAACAAAAAAGCGCACTTTAGTTGAAGCATCTTAATTAAAATTTTGAAACATTTAGTCGAAACACTTAATCATAAAAAAAGGCCAGCTAAATAAAACCACTCGTACGCAGAACTTTAACTCTTTAGTCAAAAATTAGTCGAAGCACTTGGTCAACTCAGGTCTTAAAAAAAACTTCTAAACACTAAATCAATTCAACAAAATCACTTTAGTAAAAAATTAGCCGAACCACTTAGTCATAAACTTGCGTCTAAAAATCACACTTAGTGCTAAATCAATACAACAAAAACACTAAATCATATACATTTTTAGAGGGGTTTTCCATCTAAACGAGTCATACTTAGTGTAAGCACCTTAGTTAAAAAATTTGAATATTTAGTCGTAACAAAGGCCAAAAAACACTTGGAAAAAATTTCACGCTTTAGTCAAATCTCACTACTCTTTGAGAGTTCAAACAAATTAGTCCTAACACTTAAGTCAAAACACGACCAGTCGAAACACTTCAACGAAGGAGCCAACATTTAAAGTCGAAGTGGTTTAGAGAATCACTTTTTTAATCGAAACACTTATAGTCGGAAACACTTTAGTCATTTTAGTCATTTTTTGTAGAAACACTTTAATAGTAAATTTTTAAGTCGAAACACTTTTATTTGAAGTATTAGCCGAGACACTTTTAGACAAAATATTTTTGTTGCTGCTATACAAAAATAATTACCAAAATCTCATAGCACAGAAAAAATCATTTACAAAATACCAAATTTTGAAATATTTTCAGTCGAAACATTTAGTCGAAACATTTTTAGTCGAAACACTTTTAGACGAAATATTTAGTCGCTGCTAAATGAAAAAGAAAAAAAATGCTTCTATGCTTGCTTCTCTAGTGTTAAAAAAATGTTTCGAAATTTGGTCTAAAGCACCTTGTTCGAAAACAGTAGGGCTTATAAGCATCTTGTTCGAAACTCTTTAATCGAAGCAGGCCAGTCAAACTTCAAAGTCGAAATAAAGTGAAGAAAGAAGAATTTTGATCGAAACAAGCCAGTCGAAGTGCAGAAACATTTTGATCGAAACACTTTAAGGTTGAAGCAGTCAAACTTCAAAGTAGAAGTGAAGCATATTGGTCATAGTCGATGCAGCACTAATCTAGCTCATATTTTTAAAAAATGTAGCAACTTTTTACATTGTATTCTGTTATATATTTTTAATGTAGCTTGCATATAAATCTTTTAGTATTTATGATTAAATATTTTTTGTACCTATAGTCTAGAATAATAATAAAAATTAATAGTTGTAATTCATAAATTATACCTATAATTCAAAATTGTACACATATGCTCAAAATCAAATTCTAATTTTTTAAAAAATTTTAAAAACACATCTAATTCACTAAAATAGCTATAGTCTCCAACTAAAATGCTATTTTATCGGGTTTTATTGAAAAAATTCAAAATAGAACTGAATAATACAAAAATGGCATTAACTTTTTTTATATGCTCCATATATAGCAACTCTACGACTTCAACTATATTTATTTTACGAATAAACAAAAAAATAATATAATTAACCAATTAATTTTTTGAAATACCGAAAACATGTTAGTTTGAAGATGTTAACAACATAAAATTTAATTTAATGTAGTGCACACCAAAAAATTTTACATTTAGATTTGATTATTGTATGTTTTTTATTTAAAAATCAACAATAATTTTTTTTAAAGAAGATGAACAATGTATCACGTGGAAATTTACCTAATAATTTATAATATTTAGGAGCTGAGAAACACAATTTAATGGCCAGATCTAGATCTCGTCGGTCATCCACCTCTCAGTTTTCACGAGTGTGTCAAACGAACGATATGAGATTATTGATTAAAACTAATTAATAAAACTGAATAATACAAGTTGCATGATTAATGAATATATAAATCACATATTTGGGGATAATCAGTAATGACCGACACAATGAATAAAAACGCGTTCACGGATTTTTTATTCCGTGTTAATGGGCAATATTGACAGTGACTTCCTCCCAATAGGCAACTCTGTTTTTTTTATCGTCACACATTTTTCATAGAAAATAAAATAAAACTGATTCCATATCAACACCTAAAAAATTTTGCAAGAATTAATTTGATGATAAAAAATACATGAAGAAGATAAACACCATGTAGGTTGTTATTAATGGTAAAATTTAAAACGCATTATGTCGAATCTACTTGTGATAAAATCCTTATAAAAGTCGTTTTTATTTGTTGTAACAATATATATCTTGGTCCAAAGATATATTATTAATACACAAATAAATAAAATAAAAGATGTTACAGCAAGTCGACAGTGTGGACATGGAAAGAGACCTTTTGAAAGCTTTACAACGAAAACACTGTACTTATCTCCCTATTATAGGAAAAAAACATTTAGCCAGTGAAAAAGGTCTCATTCCTTAGAGATCTGAATCTATAAAGTTTTCTTTTTTATTTGTACATTTATATGCAAAAATCGTTACTTTAAAGCCAAAAAAATACAACTTCTTTCACACACTCCCATTCTCGGATCTCTCTCAGTACCAGTGGGTGTGTCGGTGAGTTTTCGATCTTTCCTTCTTCTGGGCTTCGTGTTTCCATTCGATTTTGATAATTTGGGTTTCGTATTTGAGACATTCGTTAATCAATGAGCGTGTTTCACTTTTCCCGGGGAATTGAGAAGTGAGACTTTTCATTAAAAGCTAAACTCTACTCTCAGATCTATTTAATTTTACAAAGATTCAATCTTTGACTGTAACAAAACAAAAAAAAGTTGTCGGTGGCAACACTTATGTTGCTTGGTTTACACTTAACTTGGGTTCTGAATCAAGGTGCTTGTGTATCTGTGGGGTTTCTGACCCAATAAACACGGATCTGAGTTTTTTACAGCTTTGAATTTATGATGTTGTGTTTAAGTGTTAGTGGTTATTTACCAAACTTTATACTAAAAGTATCTCAGACTGTTTAAAGTCGTTTTCTTTATAAGTGTTCTCTTCTTGATTTGTGCAGAAACTCTTTCTGGGAGAGATAGTGGAAGGCCTTTTGTTTAAAAGACTCTGAAGAGCTCTTTTGGTTGTTGGGTTTGGGAGGAACTTACGGTTGGATGATGAGAGGGAGATCTGATGGAGGCCAAAAGAAGCGGCTTATTGCTTCGGTCTGTGTCGTGGCTTTATTCGTCTGTTTCTTGTATATGTACTATGGTTCCTCTAGCCAAGGTGCATCAGCATTGGAATATGGAAGATCTTTGAGAAAACTCGGATCATCTTATTTGGGTGGAGATGATGATAATGGTGATACCAAACAGGATGATTCTGTGACCAATGCAGAAGACAGTCTTGTTGTGGCCAAAAGTTTCCCTGTAAGTTCTTGATCAAATTCACAGGTTTGGTAACTGTGTCGAGCTATGTTAATGTAAAGCTAACATTTTGGTATATATGTTAAGGTCTGTGATGATCGGCACTCGGAAATCATCCCTTGTTTAGATAGGAATTTCATCTACCAAATGAGGTTGAAGCTTGATCTATCTGTAATGGAACATTATGAACGGCATTGTCCTCCTCCTGAAAGACGGTTTAATTGTTTGATTCCTCCACCATCTGGCTACAAGGTGCCAAATTTGTCTTCTTGTTGTGATTTTTGATTTGATTTGTTGCTGGTACCTTGTCTTGATTGTATTGATTTGCGTTTAGGTTCCTATTAAGTGGCCTAAGAGTAGAGATGAAGTGTGGAAAGCGAACATACCTCACACTCACCTTGCAAAAGAGAAGTCTGATCAGAATTGGATGGTTGAGAAAGGCGAGAAAATTTCTTTTCCCGGTGGAGGCACTCATTTCCATTACGGAGCTGATAAATACATTGCATCAATGGCAAACGTAAGCTGTCTTTTGCTCACTTTTTTTGTTTCTAGTCATACCTTGTTTCTAATGATTTTTTGACTCGCAGATGCTTAATTTTTCGAACGATGTATTGAACGACGAAGGGAGATTAAGAACGGTTCTTGATGTCGGATGCGGAGTTGCGAGTTTTGGAGCTTACCTTCTCGCATCTGATATAATCACAATGTCATTAGCGCCTAATGATGTTCACCAAAACCAAATCCAGTTTGCATTGGAGAGAGGAATTCCCGCTTATCTTGGTGTTTTAGGTACCAAAAGGCTTCCTTACCCAAGCAGATCATTCGAGCTAGCTCATTGTTCTCGATGTAGGATCGATTGGCTTCAAAGAGATGGACTCCTTCTTCTTGAGCTCGATCGGGTACTAAGACCGGGCGGTTATTTCGCTTATTCGTCTCCTGAAGCTTACGCACAAGATGAAGAGAATTTGAGGATCTGGAAGGAGATGAGTGCTCTTGTTGAACGAATGTGTTGGAGAATCGCTGTTAAAAGAAACCAAACTGTGATTTGGCAGAAACCGTTGAGTAATGACTGTTACTTGGAGAGAGAGCCCGGGACACAGCCTCCTCTCTGTCGCTCAGACGCTGATCCTGATGCGGTTTCGGGTGTGTTAATGGAAGCTTGCATCACTCCTTACTCCAAGCGTAAGTATGCTCTGCATTTGCTTTTTCGGTTTCCGTTGGTTAATTTGGGTTTTGAGAAATATACACCGAATTAAGACCGGATATTTGGTTGTTTGGCTCAGTTTGTATGCCATAGTCACAGTCATGCTCTGTTTTCTATATGCAGATGACCATAAAACCAAGGGAAGTGGGTTAGCTCCTTGGCCAGCTAGGTTGACTTCTTCTCCTCCCCGTCTTGCAGATTTCGGTTATTCAACCGATATGTTTGAGAAAGACACGGTAACCTTTTCACAACTGTTGATCTTACTTGATCGGTTCTTCCACATATTTATTGAAAAAGCACATTGATTTGTTTATTTTCTTTGTTTGCAGGAACTTTGGAGACAACAAGTGGACAGTTACTGGAATCTTATGTCATCAAAAATCAAATCAAACACTGTGAGGAACATAATGGACATGAAAGCTCACATGGGTTCTTTCGCAGCTGCTCTTAAAGACAAAGATGTCTGGGTTATGAATGTTGTCTCTCCCGACGGTCCCAACACTCTAAAACTGATCTACGACCGTGGTTTAATCGGGACAAATCATAACTGGTACATTACCCAAAACCCGAAATCGCAAAACTTTTCCTCAATTATGAACAATAGTTCACATTTTCACCATTCCTTTTTTTTGGTTTCCGGTTTAATTTAGGTGTGAGGCTTACTCTACATATCCGCGAACATACGATCTGTTGCACGCGTGGACTGTTTTTTCAGACATTAAAAGCAAAGGATGCAGTGCAGAGGATCTATTAATCGAGATGGATCGTATTCTTAGACCTACAGGATTTGTGATCATCAGAGATAAGCAAAGTGTTGTTGAATCAATCAAGAAGTATTTGCAGGCTTTGCATTGGGAGATTGTGGCATCGGAGAAGGCAACTACAGGTTCAGAACTTGACCAAGAGAATGAAGATGGTGAGAACAGTATGGTTTTCATTGTCCAGAAGAAACTGTGGCTCACCAGTGAAAGCCTTAGGGACACTGAGTAAAGACATCAAAAGCAGAAGAAAAAACAAAGAGAAAGAAATTGTTTTATCCCACAAGTTTTTTATATAGTTTTATTTTGATTTTTGTAGTTGATTTGTACGACATAAGCAATTATTATATAAAATACTAAAACTATTCATTGTTTATTTTACTTTCTTGAAATATTCTTTAATCATTCACTCTTTCGATGTTTCTTATGTGTTATGATGATCTTATCCAAGTCTTAACTCTTTAGAATATATATTTTTCAACTCTTAAGGATAGAATGTGTTTTCTAATGTTTGGTTAGAATGTTTTAATTATGATCTTTATTTGCTGTCGGCATTATATGTTTGACAGGTTTATTGAAGAAAATGTAAAACACAAAGAGAAAATTAAAAAGGCATAGACTTTTAGATGATTTGATATTTTAGTAGAAGAAGATAACTACTGACAAATTCAATTTGGGATGTTGCTACATAATTGATTAGTTCAACGAAAATAAATGTAAACAATGTTTTGTTCTCAAAAGGAAAATGAGATAAGAATTATTTCTTATGTCTAAGTTTAAAAATAATAATTTTTTTGAGAACAGCACAGGAAATAGATAATTAGAGTTAAGAATGCCGACACAAAAGTAAGAACAAAAGAAACAAATTAATTCTCTATTTATTACTGTTGAAAAATAGATGGTACAGGAGCACAGGCAAAACCTAAATAATATGTAATTAATATAAGATGAATGATGGACGACCTATCATATGTTGATTTGTGGTTGTATTAGTATATGGTGACTGATCATAGTAAAAAAAAAAGAAAGGAAAATGGAGTTAAGCAAGCTTTATGGTACATTAAGCATGTGGGGGGGGGGGAGAGGGAGATAGAGAGAGTTTTATACAAATAAGTACGCAACTAAAAAGCAGAGAGTTGTTGTTGACCTTTTTGTCTGTCTATTCAAGATAAGGCAAAATAAAATAAAAAAGAAGTCACAGCGTCTCTTCTACTTTGTGAATTGTCCTAGAAAATATAAACTCAAATCTCACAGGTCTATCCTTATCAGTTTTTCGTCAAACGATAACTTTTTCTCGCCGCGTTTTTTCCCCCTTAATCTTGAAGAAGATGATTTTTAATTTTCTCTGATCTGAAAAAGTCTGAAGCTTTGTTCAGTTGTCGCTCGATGATGATGGTTGGTTGTAAATGGGTATTTTTCTTTCAGTTTGGTTGTGGCAGAAGCTAAGTTCGTCAACTACGGTATTTAGGTTATTATTCTTGTAAATCGATTTGGGTTAATTCATCCAAGGATCAAAGCTTCTCTTTTTGTGAATTTGTTTCTTATAGAAGAAATTCTTGGTTTTTTTTTTTTTACTTGAATTTCTAGTTTTTCTCTTTTTGTTTGCTGTGTCGTATCTAGAAGAAATCGATCTAGGTGTGTATATCCATTCGATCGGATTTTAAGAGACGCGATTGTGAGAGTAGTTTCAGAGATCAAGGTTTCTAGAGCACTTAGTTGCATTGAATTGGGGTTAAATACATAGAAGAAGAAGAAAAGAAAAGAAAAGAAAACAAAAGGCTACTTTTTCAATTTGGAGATTGAAAAAAATGGATCGTGTGGTTGGTGGCAAGTTCAAGCTCGGACGAAAGCTTGGGAGTGGATCCTTTGGTGAAATTTTCCTAGGTAGGTAGTGATTTTCTGGTTTTTTTTTTTTTTTCATTTTCTTGTATAAATGTCAGTACTATATATCTAACTGTTTTCTTGAATTTGTTTTGTTTGCAGGAGTCAATGTACAAACTGGAGAAGAAGTGGCTGTTAAATTGGTATGTTGCAATTCTCAACCATTTCCTTGTACAGCTTAATATTATTGTCTTGATGATTTCAGTGGTTCTATTTGATTTTTTCACTTTCCTTTTACATGAGCTTAGTGAAACTAGCCACAGTTGTCTTAGTGTTTAAACTCGATATTTGCTTCTTCACGCAGGAACCTCTCCGGGCTAGGCATCCTCAGCTTCATTACGAGTCAAAGCTTTATATGCTTCTCCAAGGAGGAAGTATGTTTTGCGTTGAGTCTTCACTCTCTAGTTCATATCTTACAATCTTTTATTAATGTTTATGTCTTTATGTTGTTGAAGCTGGTATTCCTCACCTCAAATGGTTTGGGGTTGAGGCTGAATACAACTGTATGGTGATCGACCTTCTCGGTCCTAGTATGGAGGAATTTTTCAACTATTGCAGCCGATCTTTCACTCTGAAGACAGTTCTAATGCTCGCAGATCAGATGGTCAATACTTGTACCTTTCTTCTGCTTATCTGTTTGATTTTACAAAGTACTGACACATTTTGGTTTTGAATTTTATTTCGCCAGATAAATAGAGTCGAGTATATGCATGTACGAGGGTTTCTTCATCGTGATATTAAGCCAGATAACTTTTTGATGGGTCTTGGACGCAAAGCAAACCAGGTGAGTATTCATAAGACTACTCTGTCTGAGAGCTTTGACAAGTATGCATTCGTTTCTCTTCTCGTTTATACATCTTCGTTTCTTCCTTTCGCAGGTGTACATCATTGACTATGGGCTTGCAAAAAAGTATAGAGATCTTCAAACACACAAGCATATTCCATACAGGTACACACTATGTCCCGTCGTGTAGAAAGAATCCAGCTCGTGTTTCAACTCACAACTTCTACCCACATGAATTTGCAACTGCCAAAGTTCATCTGTTTTCTTAAATGAATGTCACTTTCTTAATCGAGAGTTTTACTTCTTAGGGAAAACAAGAATCTTACAGGAACAGCTCGATATGCAAGTGTCAACACCCATCTTGGAATTGGTGAATTTTCTCTTGCTTTTCCATACTTTTTTTGCTTTCTCCATCAGTTTGTATGTACATGAGAGACTTGACACTCCTCAGTATCTTAATTAACATATTAATATAATAACTCTTACACAGAACAAAGTAGAAGGGATGATCTGGAATCTCTTGGGTATATGCTTATGTATTTTCTTCGAGGAAGGTAAACCGATAAATCTGTATTTTGATTTTCTTCCTTTTATAATAGCTGACCCTGATCCTTAATTTCTGTTTCAGCCTTCCTTGGCAAGGCCTTCGTGCAGGTACCAAAAAGCAGAAGTATGACAAAATCAGTGAAAAGAAAAGGCTTACACCAGTGGAGGTATTGTTTCAGCTCCAAGAAAATAAACTTCTATGGTATATTGACTTGCCAGGTTTTGCAGTACTTTTTAATTCAAAGTTCTGAAGTTGAAGTACTTAAGATGATCTTGAGGTGTTGAAGTACTTAAGATGTTCAGTATTAATAGTTACAACGTTAAAATTGCCTTTGACAGGTCCTCTGTAAACACTTTCCACCTGAGTTCACATCGTATTTTCTCTATGTGCGTTCATTACGGTTTGAAGACAAACCAGATTATTCATACCTAAAGAGGCTTTTCAGAGAACTATTTATCCGAGAAGGTCTGAATTGTCGAAAATACTTATCGATTGTGCTTATGTTTGAATAACTTTAACAAAAAAACACTAACAAATTGCTTTGATTCGTATTTCTGCAGGTTATCAGTTTGACTATGTATTCGATTGGACAATATTGAGGTATCCACAGTTCGGATCCAGTTCCAGCTCCAATTCCAAACCAAGAGTAAGTCCATTCGGAAGCTATAGGTGCAAAATTGTTATATATTAAATAGAGTATCAACCTTCTCATGCTTTTCCTCTGTTTCAATAGCCAAGCTTAAGACCAGCTATGAATATTCCAGTACCATCTGCCGACAAAGCGGAAAAGCCTTCAAGTAAGCATCAACTTTTAAAACCTGCTTCTACTTCAAAACTTTCTTAACTTTACAATCCCTGGTACAGTAACTCTTTATTCCTGGGCCAAGTTTCCTTGTAACTGTTCTCATTCCGTGTTTACTCGATTTGGTTTTGTGCTGAGTTAACCTATCTTCTCTCTCTGGTTAAAGATGTATTGTTATGCCATACCCAAAATCAATGATTCAGTTCTAGTTTGGTCAAGTAACTGTTACACAGCTTTAACGGTTGTTGAAGAAACTCAGATATTAACAAGCTTATCTCTGAATTATATACAGTTGGGCAGGATAGTCGCGAGAGGTTCTCAGGTGTTTTCGAGGCATACACCAGAAGAAATGGCTCAGGAACCGGCGTTCAAGCTGATCCGTCTAGTAGACCAAGAACGTCAGAGAATGTTCTTGCATCCAAGGACACGGTTAGTACATCTATATCTTTTTTGGTTAACCGGAAGATCCAAGACTGATTCTGTCGTCAGTCTAGATTCTTTGAATACATTTTGGGATTTTTACACCAAAAGTACCTTTTTTATAATTGAATCAGCAAAACCAGGAGAGACCAATCTCTTTATCTAGGAACCAGAGTTCGTCAAGAAAAGCAATTGCTGGGTCAAGCGTTCGCGCCATTTCCTCAGCTGATTTCACAGAGAATCGATTGAGTAGACTCGTCCCAAACAATGGTCGGTCCTCTACAACTCAGAGGACCCAGTTCGCTCCTTCGTCCTCCTCTTTAGCCACAAAAGCTACTCCAACGAGAACTGCTGCTCGTGACATTACGCTCCAGAGCCTCGAACTCCTCCGTCTTGGGAGCAGCAAGAGGAAGTGACTGTCTGAATTTACCGCCCGCCAGGTTAACATTTGGATCATATTTATCCATCTTTGTTTGAGAAAATATTGTTAAGAACCAAACAAACATGATTTGTTTAAAGATATGTGATAAATATATTATACTTGGCTTTACTTCGTAAGACCATCAGTGTTGTTCATATTGTATTTGTTAAATTTATATTATTCTCTTTACCGCCATTAAATTTATCATATACACAATTCCAATGTATTGTGCGTTAAATGTGAATGTGTACTCATTAGAGTTTGAACCAAGTCATATATTATTCTTGTAATAAGATTTTATTAAATTAATTTCTCCAAACAATTATGGAGTGGTAAAACAGAAAATGTATATACCTTTTATTATTTTGCTAAATTTTTAAAAACTAACTGTAGTTTATTTTTATTTCTTAATATCCAGTTTAAATCCTATAGTATTGAAATAAATTTAGAATTTAAATAAAATAATGTACATTACATGTAACTGGACCAAAAATGTTAACATTTTTTTGTCAACTTTTAACATTTTCTTATAATGTTTATTTAGTAGCAATCATAGAAATAAATCTTTGTCCATGGAATAAAATCTCATGAACAACTAACCATTTTTTTTTTTGTCAACGTACAACTAACCATTATTATATACGAAACCTGCGACAATTAATTATTAAGTAAATTAACGAAGTTTTGTTACAAACTATTTAAAAAATACGACGAGAATATAGTTATTAAGTATACAACATATATGTTTAATACATTGTAATGAATTAAAGATAATTATATTCAAAAGTTGCGATGATTTTGATGATAGTACAATATGCTATATGGTAAAATATTTAAGAAAGTCGATTTTATTACTGTTAATTCAATGGAAAATAAGAAAGTAAATTATAATACTCAAAAAACTCGTATAGAGAAATATTTAAATCATGAAAATTTACTTATTTAGCCGTTTCTCATAAGCAATGCCAGTCCTGAAAATATATATACGAAACAATTGTGCAGGTTCTCACTTCTGTGATGAGGCCTTGTATATCTCATGACCGGTCCTCTCCCCATAAGCAAAGAAATCAATTCAATCTTCCATATAGATATTAATGTTTAGGTACACACAAATTTGGAATAGTAGTGAACATCATAAATGGAATAATCCAGGTGGAAGACCAAAAATAAAGAATTCATTTTTGTTAGTATTTACCAAATTAGATAACTAAAACTAATTAGGATTTTCCCCAAAGAAAATTGTATTACAGTGGAGCAAGAAGTGTATAATGTGTATTCCCTTAAGAGAAACAAAACAAAAGAAAAAATTCAGTTTTAAATTCCTAAAAGTGGTTGATTAATTTCCCACAAATAATCAACCTCCCATTAGTATCCTTCCCAAAATGATAACATTCATTATTCTTAAATTTCAATTTGCATTAAATCATTTTACCTTTTAAGTTTTCCTTACAATGTTTGACTTCTTTATATGATTAGATATACCTATATATATAAATTTGTTTTCTTTTTATAGAAAACATTTACAAGAAAAAATCCTGAACTAAATTCATGCATGATGTTAGACATAATAAATCATTAAATCCATCGTTATCATCATCATCATCAAAGTAAGACAAAATTAACACATATGGAAAAATATATTTCCCCATATATTGTTGGCATCATCTCCTCTCCTTTTCACACATAAAACTTGTATTATAAATAGTTAAATAGATGGGTCTTTGGTTCTCCATCTCTACTGCTCTCTCTCTCTCTCTCTCTCTCTCTCTCTCTCTCTCTCTCTCTCTCTCTCTCTCTCTCTCTCTCTCTCTCTATATCTAGCATCATCACTAATATAAACATAAAAACTAATCATGCCATTTTCAAAACCCCAAGAATGTGTGGTTTGTAAGCGAGTCTTCTTATCACCGCAACACCTAATCTCACACTTGGAAGCTGTTCACTCCAATCGCCATTTTCCCACCTTCTCTTCCCCAGCCGCCACTGCACCAACCACCTTCCGCTACTACCCGAACCTAAACCGGAACCCTAATACTGCTGTTCAGGCGCCGAATCATTGTGACCTGGATTATTACCGTAGGGGTTATTTAGATGATCAAGGGATGTTTCATAAAGGACTTCCACCGGCGCCGGCTATAACTCCGGCCAGAAAGTATAAGTTTTTGCTGCCGAAGATATCGAAGATGCCGAAGCTGATGGATCTTTTTCCGGCGACGTCATCGGAAGGTATCCGTACGCTGCCGCTTCTTTGCCAGCTGGAGCAACGGAGAGCGGAGGATACTGTGACGGAGAATGGTGGAGCCAACTCGAGTTCCATCGACTTGTCATTAAGGCTGTGACTCTTTGGTAGTAGACTTGTCCGGTTAAATTAATAAAAACAAGAAAAATATGATTCTCGATCGGAGAAAACTAGGGTTTATGAAGTATTATCTCTTTGTTTTTGTTGTTGTTGTTGTTGTTGTTTTAACAGTTCTTAGGACTGATTAGTGTATTATATATTTCTTTTGGATATTATTGTGATCGATTTTCATTTTGCATTAAATCTATTCATGATTATTATAAGATTCATAACTAAATTGAGTAAGTGCGTACATATAAACATTATTTGTTTAAAGAAAATCTCAAGCAGAGAAACAACAGGTGTGGCTTATGTGTTTTTTTGATAAAGAACATTCAAACTAAATAGTATATAACGTGAACATGATTAGAGCAAATTTAATTATGTTTTTGGTTGGCTAATATTTTATTTTGTAGTAATGTCTTAGCATATATAAAGATAAAAAGCTATGATGTGTAAATGCATCAAAGATATTCTCATACAAATTAATTATGCATATAACTGAATATTATTTTAAATAATCTGAGGATGAATTAATAACAATTAATTTGAATAAATGATGCCGATTATTATTTTCTTATAATTACTTGGATACTAGCTAGTGTACTGCACTTGCTTTGATATATTACTTTTGGAAGAAAAAAACTTATATAATTAAGTACTTCCACTTCATTACGATTTTTAATGAGTCTATCACATATTATTATATCTAAAATTAATAAATTTTAAATAAAATATAGACGGAAAAAATTACTAGGTTTTTAAAACTATCATATCATTCAAACTTTCATTTTTTTAATCAAATTAAGAACTACATAATATCTCAAAAATAGTTGTAAATATACAAATATCAGATAAGAAATTTTTTACTAACTAACTTTTTAATGTATAGTAACAAATATATATCATATATAAACATTTAAATAAAACTTCTGAATAATGCAGCCAAATTATATAGCGCCACATATGTCAAAATAATAATAATAATTTAATGATAGGACATCAATTAGGGAAAATTGTTTTTCTATTTTTCAAAAAAAAAAATGTTTTCTATATGAACATTTATATCACCTCCTATTCTAAATATAATATTTAAAATGAAATTAGACTATATTTTTGGAAGAATATCTTTTTGGAGAAGTACGTAAAATTATTATGTATGGAATTTTAGTGTTACTATCATATTGAACAAAATATAAAATGTTTTACGAGTTAGCACGGAGATTAAAAAATTTGTACTTTTAATCAAAAATATTTTCTTTATTTAACAAAAACACATAACTAAATCCAGTGAGAAAAAAAGAAACATTTGATTGCTTTTTAACTTTTTAGATTAATAAATTTTTTATTATTTATTTTATATGGGAATGTAAAAACATCTTATATTCTGAAGAAAAAAAAATGTCCCAAAATATCTTATATTTAATTTGAAACGGCGGAGGTAATACTTAAGATTCGCAAATATAACTCAGAAAATAGAAGATGCTCAAAAGGCAACAAAAATAGAAGCTACAAATTGGATTGGGGTAAATTTCTTGGCAAGTCAAAAGTTTTATGCAATTTATCTATAGCCGAGTTCATATACCCGTATCAATGTGTCTTGACAAAAGTAGTGTTGTTGTTAACAACTTTTTGCCAAATGCAATGAATATGTTTTAGTCCTAATACGATACCAAATGCAATGAATATGTTTCAAAATCTTCTCTCATGATCCACCATTTCCAGGGCTTTCAATCTTTCAACACCATACTGGTTGCCCCATCATATTCGCTTATTCGGTACTTTCACTCTTCATCGTACGTCCAATAAATTTATTTCTCTAAAATAATTCTAATCGAAAGTCAGGAGTGGACACAAAACATTGTAGAGTAGGACACATGTCTTACACTGTTTTTATTTTTATTTTGTATTCTTTATATAATTTAAATTAATGTATTTAAATATTTTCAGTCCAATTGAACTAAAAAATTGGTCTTACCCAAATTAAAAAAGAAGTTGTGATTTACCCCAAACCAATCCCACTAAAAACGAAAACAATATTTCAGCCCAAAAAAATTAAACAAAATGATCCACATAACATCTTTACTTCCACAAACAAAAACCTGCGACAATTATTGAGAAAATAAAAAAATGACGATGGAAGAATTAGAACATCATTGACCTAGATATTTTCTTCCGTCAACTCAAACATCTTTTCTATTATTATTATTATTTGGTTTATTTCCAGTTCTAAAAACATCAAACCTGTCTAGAGTAAGTAATTGTTTTGTGATTAATTTATATTAAAATATTTGTTACAGAAAATTCTCTAAATAGATGAATCAATTTTTGTCCAGTTTTATAAAATTATTTTTTATGCTTAAAATTGTATAAGGCATTTTTTGCCATTTAATTGATAATTCGTTTATATACCAATTTTTTTAATCTAAACTTAGTTTCTAATATGCTAATATAATTAACAGTTTCTAACCGAGTGTCTTAATTTATTTTATTAAAAGAAAATTGTTTGATAAAGTGACAAATGAGATAATGATGAAAATGTTTAAAAATATGGAAGAACTTTGAATAATTTTATAGATTTTTTAATTATAGGATTTATTTTTATGTTAGTATTATTTTTTTGATAATTTTTTTTTATATTGTGCTCTATGTTAAAAAGAATTTCTCGATCCGCCACTGTCAGAAGTCAACTTTGTTTTCTGTCGCATTTTTTCTGCATAATTTGAAAATGTTATGGAAAGAAAAACAAACAAATTGTTGTAAAACGTCAATAAAAGCGGCCGTCAACAAAAGAGGTCGCAAAATATTATTTTGTGTGGAGTCTAACGTCACTATGCATGCACAGTAATTTATTTTTGTACTTCTATATAAACGATCGTGTTGAAAGAGAGGATACACAAGAAAACAACTTCAATTATAAAGAAGAAAATATCTCTCTCTTATTTTATTTAGTATCCCGATCTTTCTGCAGGTATAAATTTTTTCTATTATTTATATTCATATCCACTATAAATAAAACAATTATTTATAACACGTTATCAGCACGATCACTCTATGATCGGTTATAAATATATATTTATAATATATACGTTATTATATAGGACGGTAAGTCGCTTCAATAAAATATTATTATTTTTAGTGATTGTTCAAAACACCATTATTTATTTGTTATTATAATGGAAAGTACGTCTTTCCTATAAATACTATTGTAATGGCTGTTTTATGCACCATAACAATGGACAGCTCAGCCGCAAATAATGTGTCATTATTTATTTGTGGAACGACGACCTATATCCCCCTCAGAACTGTGACATCGAACCAAATCCACCCAGAACTTTGCCCTCGTACTAGAACCACCCGAATTGATAGTACTATTGCTATAACTCCCCGAATCGATACTTCTATTGCTATAACTCCCCGAAATTATACTTCTCATCTATTTCCCCATGAATATGGTTTACTGTTGGTTTGTCATTATCTTAACCAATAACGAAACCAACTAACCAAATTAAACCTAATTAGACCAAAACCCGATTACAAGACAAAACCAAAACCCCCAAATCGTTTTTAGAACCCTAGAATCATAAATCCCCAAATCAATTTCTTTTTCTCAACCCTTGAAATCGAAAATCCCCTTTCTTCTTCCCCTTTTTTCGTCTCAATTCTTCTTCCCCTTTCTTCTCTCTTGACGCATGCGATGGCTTTAGCTCTTCCATATCCAAATTACGACGGTGAAGCAGAAGATCGAGATGAATCTTATGTCGAAACTCTTGCCCATGAATTTACAGAGGCTGAACAATCAATTCTTCATGATGCCTACCCAGAAAGTGATGACGAAGCTGAACAACAAAAGCGTCGAGGGAATCGAGAGAGAGTCGTTACAGAGATTAGACGTGGTGATGGGTTAATGTATAAAGGCCAGCAATTCTACAATGGAATCGCTTTCAAGGAGTGTGTCACCGACTACGCTCTGCTAACAGGTTACAATATAAAGCAATATAGGTATGATAAAGATAGAATTGGGTTTAAGTGTGTTGGTGCCAAAGAGAAATGTGAGTGGAAAGTGTATGCTGCATGTCTTCATAATGAGTCGTTGTGAAAGATTACGGTTTACACGAATAAGCATATTTGTGTTCCTAATGGAGAGTGTGAGATGTTTAAGGTCCCAATGATAGCTAGGTTGTTTCTTGATAAGATTAGAGAAAATCCAGAGTATTACATGCCTATGAAGATGGAACAGATTATAATGGAAAAGTGGAAGATATCAGCTAGTAGACATCAATGTCAAGCGGCTAGGAGAAATGCTTTGGCTTGGATAGAGGTGTAGTATGATACTCAATTTGCACGTCTCAGAGATTACGCTGCTGAGATATTGGTAACAAATGCAGGATCTGTTGTGAAGGTTGAAACAGTAAAGAATGATGGCAGGATGTGTTCAGCCGGTTTTATGTCTGCTTTGATGTACTTAGAAGAACCTGGAAACAGAGTTGTAGGCCACTAATAGGAGTTGATGGCTGTTTCTTAAAATCGAAGATCAAAGGACATTTACTGGTTGCTTTAGGCAGAGATGCAGAAAATGATATCTATCCAATAGCATGGAGTGTTGTTCAAGTTGAGAACAAAGAGAATTGGGTATGGTTTGTGAAGAGGTTGAAGATTGACCTTGGGTTAAATGATGGAGATGGTTACATTTTGATGTCTAATCGGCAAAAGGTATGAACACTTAACTAGATTAATTGAAATGCAGTTCCATTCATGCTCTGTTTTTGAACATTTTCGATTTTCAAAACTTAAAACCATGTTTTTGTTCTATTTCAGGGGTTAATAAGAGCTGTTGAGTTGGAGTTACCAATGATAGAGCATTGAAAATGTGTTAGACACATTTATGGTAACTTCAAGAATAATTATCCGTCAAAAAAAGCAATAAAGAAACTTCTCTGGGATCTAGCTTGGAGCTACAATGAAAGACAGTATGAGGAGAGATTGGAGAGGATACACGCATATGACACCAAAGTTTATGAAGATGTCATGAAGTCAAAACCAAAGACTTGGTATAGGGCCTTCCACAAGTTGGGTAACTACTGTGAGGATGTGGAAAATAACTCTACAGAGTCGTTCAACAATACAATCAACAAGACAAGAGAAAAACCCTTTGTGGCTATATTGGAGAGTGTTAAAAGACTTGTCATGGTTCGGGTTGCTAAACGGTCTGCTATTTCTCATGATCACAAAGGTTAGTACCTCTTTTCTCTTTATTTGTTTCATTTCTATGCCTTTGTCTTATGTGTTATAACATGTGTTATTTGTGTGTCAGGCTTATGTACTCCATATGTGGCAAATTTCCTTACTAAGGAGCATACGAAAGCTTCCGCGTGCATGTTTAGTAGCAGCACAAATGGGATGTTTGAAGTAAGGCTGGATTATGACACTCACAGAGTCTGTTTGAAGAATATGACTTATACCTGCATGAAGTTTCAGATATGTGGAATTCCCTGTGAGCATGCATATGGAGTGATACTAAAGAAGAAACTGGAACCTGAAGACTATGTGTGTCATTGGTTCCGCACTTCTACGTGGAAGATAAATTACGTTAATGGCCTTGTTCTACAGCGAGGTCCACGCTTTTGGCCTTCCACTAAAGGTTACAATGTGCATCCACCACCTGAGACAGAGAAGGATAAGACCACCAAGGCTGACAAGAAAAGGAAGAAAGGGGTTCATGAGTCGCCTACCAAGAAGAAACCAAAGCTTAAGAAAAGAATCATGCATTGTGGGATTTGTGGTTCAGATGAGCACAACAGTAGGTTTCACAAGAAGAAGAATCAATCACAGGTTAGGTTTTGTGATATTGTCTGTTTGGTTTTTTGATGATTATGATTCTCATGTTTGTTTGTTTTTTCTGTAGGTTTCATTAGGTGAACCTTGTCAAGGCAGTATCACTCAGGAGTAGGCATGAAGCAGAAGTAGGAATGAAGTAGGTATGTATGAAGCAGAAGTAGGAATGAAGTGAGAATGTAGGAATAAGACTGTTTTTGTTATGTTTGGCCTGTGATTGTGTTTGGTCTGTGTTTGAACCTTACAATCGGCTATTTTTATGTGTCTTTGGTGATCTCAAACGTGTCTTTTGTGAACCTTGCAATCAGATATTCCAATTGGTTTCAGGTTGGACTGGGTCAGGTTTTAAACGAGCAAGGGTTTTAAAATTGGTTTCAAAACCGGTTCTAAATGGTTTTCTATCGGGTTTGGATGCTATACCGTTTAAACCCAGAAAATTGGGGAAATAGATGGGAAGTATCGATTCAGGGAGTTATAGCAATACTACTATCAATTAGGGTGGTTCTAGTACGAGGGCAAAGTTCTGGGTGGATTTGGTTCGATGTCACAGTTCTGAGGGGGAAATAGGTCGTCGTTCTTTTATTTGTTATTATAGTAGGAGGTACGTAACCCCTATAATTACTATTGTAATGGCTGCTTTATGCACCATAACAATGGACGGCTCAACCGCCAATAATGTGGATGACTCTGTCACCATAATTTATCGAATGTTAGGTGGATGACTCTGTCACCATAATAATATTGTTACAATATATCTATATTATTGTTATTATATAAGGAGGCTCAGCCACCTGTATATTAACATATATGTGATATTGCTAAACTTTTAACTGATTGATTATTAAAATTTACAATTTTTTTTCTGTTAAGTTTTTCAACCAACGGTCATGAAGAAAAAAAATTTTAAATTTTTTTAACTTTTCAAACGGCTAGTTAACGGCTTATCAATAGTAAAATTTAATATATATATATATATATATATATATATATACACTCATTCTCACTCATTCTAAGAATATAATTTGTTTTTCTTAAAAAAAAAAAAGGCTCATTCATTCTTAGTTTTTGTAATATGTTTTATAATTGTTGCTATTTACGTTTTACTGTTTGGAGACTTCTCTCCCGAATAAATTTTGATGGTTATTATTTTACTATTTTATATAATTGTGTTTCTTATAATCGCTATTTATATAAGTGCCTCCTATGCTTTAAAATAAATTAAATAAAAATTTTAATAACATTTTTTTTGTGATTTTATTTTAGAAAAAAAAAATGAAATGGCAAATATCGAAAAGCTCCAATTCCCGGTCTTAGACATCACTGAGGCTAATTTCATATCTTGGACTACCAATGTCGAATTACATTTGCAGTATTATGGGTTAACGGAAACCATAAAAGAGACTAATACTTCGACGGCCCAAAAAAATTCAAAATCGGTGATATTCCTTAGAAGACACTTCGATGAAAATGTCATATATGACTATGCACACATGAGGGATCCCAAAGAGTTATGGAAGTCCCTGAAGGATCGATTTGATCATCAAAGGGACATAACTCTCCCACTTGCTCGGGATGAATGGCAAAATCTAAGATTTCAGGATTTTGAATAGATGATGAGTTACAATTCCGCCATGTTGGAGATTATCGCAAAATTAAGATATTGTGGTGAAACCATCACTGAATCTCAAATGCTTGAAAAAACGTACACCACGTTCCACAAGAACCACATTACTCTGCAACAATAGTATATGTTGCGAGGATACACCAAATTCTCAGATTTGATTGTGGCGCTCCTAATAGCCGAAAAGAATAATGAGCTCTTAATCAAGAATCACATGTCTCGACCCACCGGATCAAAAGCATTCTCTGAGGTTAATGCATTGGATGTTAAAAATTCAGTGAGAGAAAATAGATATTTTCAGGGACGTGACCGCCGAAACTATCGCAGATGCGGGAGAAACTATAACATCAAAGCAGGAAGTCATACGAATGGATTCATTCTGAACAGGATCCAAAAAAAAATATAATCCAAACACGTACCTCCCAGAAACGTGAGAGTGCTTGTTTCAGATGCGGCACTAAGTAACATTGGTCTCAGGTATGCCGGATCCCACACATCTTTGTGTTTTGTACAAAGAATCCGCTAAGGGCAAAAGAAAGGAGGTGAACCTCGTGGAACATTCCGAGGGTACAACCAACCTTGATGCTTCTGGTTTTGCAAACGATCTCGATGAGGCAATGCTCACGGAAAACTGAAATGACTATCGTGTGGAACTCGAATTTGCGATAACTATGGCATAAATCGCTGTTTGTTTGAAATTTCCTAAATATGTGTGCTTGTATTAACTATCATGTATAATTACTGAATGTTTAATGGTTCATGAATAAATTTGATTTCTATTTTTATTAATCAATTATGTTTATTTCAGAAATTGATCACAATATAAATGGATCAATATCCAAGACAAATCTTGAAGATATTTGCATACCGGATTATGGAACAACGCACACTATCTTTAAACAGAAAAAATATTTCTCTGATTTGAAGTCAACAAAAGTTATTGTTAACACAATATCAGGTCCCACAGATTTAATTACAGGGACCGGTAAAACAAATTTTACATTACCTAATGGGTCAAGATTCTCAATAAATAATGCATTATTTTCTCCAAATTCGAGAAGGAATTTGTTGAGTTTTAATGACATATACCATCATGGATATGACGCTCCGTCTGCAACTGAGAATGGAAAGAAGTACATGTACATTACTTCTGAAAAAATCAAGAAAAAAAAATGTTTTGGAAAAATTAGCAAGACTCTCATCGGGCTTACATCATACATACATAAATTCAATATAATCACATCTTGTGATCAAAATAAACCGTGATGATTTTACATTGTGGCATGATCGCTTTTGTCATCCAGACACGACGATGATGCGAAGAATTATAGAAAACTCACATGGACATTCAATAAAATCCTAAGAGATTTCTCAGGGAAATAAAATGACATGTGTTGCGTGTTCTCAAGAAAAATTGATTATAAGGCAATCGCCAATCAAAATTGATAAAAATTGATAAAGAATCACCAATGTTCTTTGAACAAATTCAAGGTGACATTTGTGGACCTATACACCCACCATGTGGACTATTCTATTATTTCATGGTAATGATAGACGCGTCTAGTGGATGGTCACATGTTTGTTTGTTATCATCTCGAAATATGGCATTTGCGAGATTTCTGACTCAGATAATCAAAGTAAGAGCTCAGTTTCCTGATTATCCAATAAAAGGAGTAAGATTAGATAACGCTGGTGAATTCACGTCCCAAACATTTAGTGATTATTGCATGTAGCATGAATCAATGTTAAACACCCTGTAGCCCATATCATACACAAAATAGTTGGCTGAATCTTTAATTAAACGTCTGCAGTTAATTGCGAGACCGTTGATCATGAGATCAAAACTTCCAACCTCAGTATAGAGACATGTTATTTTGTATGCAGAATCACTTATACGCATAAGAACAAATGCATATCATAACTATTCTCCGTTACAGTTAACATTTGGTCGAGAACCAAATATTTCTCATCTAAAAATATTTGGTTGTGCAGTATATATGTCCACTGCACCCCACAACGTACTAAAATGGGACCACAAAGAAGGTTGGGAATATGTTGGTTGTGATTCTCCATCAATTATACGATACCTAGAACCTCAAACTGGTGACGTATTTACAACACGTTTTGCTGATTGTCACTTTGATGAAAAAGAATTCCCGGTTCTAGGGAGAAAAAATAAAAAGATAGAAAAGGATATCAAATGGTGTGTATCATCATTGTTACACCTTGATCCTCCGACAAAACAATCAGAATTGGAAGTTCGAGGAATTATGCATTTACAGAGAATAGCAAATCAACTACCAGATGATATCCTCCACCAATATAGAGCATCATGAATCCAAAAAAAATCATGAAATTTCTATTAACTACATCTATAATGGAAAGATATGGAATCGAAATAAAATGGATGACATTTTTTCATATCTCGTTTCAAAAGAAATAAGTGAAGAAAACGAGGACCCAAAACCAAAATAAGTATATGAATGTCAAAACAGGCATAACTTGATAGAATGGAAAGATGCAATACAAGTCGAACTTGATTCGCTTAACAAAAGAAATGTATTCGGACTTATAGTAGTCACACCTAAGGCTATAAAACCTGTGGGTTCTAAAAGGGTCTTCATCCGAAAACGTAATGAGAAAATGAGATAACAAGGTACAAAGCTCGTCTAGTGGCCCAAGGTTTTTCTCAAAGACCCGAGATTGATTACGAGGAAAAATATTCTCCCGTTATGGATGCAATAACGTTTAGATTCCTAATGAGTCTAGCACCTGAAAAAAATCTAGAGGTGTGTCTCATGGATGTCATTACAGCATATTTATATGGATTATTAGATGCAAATATATATATGAGAGTTTCTGATGGGTTTTGAAACGACCCGACCCGCTTTAAATAAGCACAAACATAATCAATACCCCATAATATTGATTATACACACGAGTCAAACAGAAACTTCACACAACACGCTTTAACTCGATATAAAGCATCAATACAAAAATCGCATTTATTAACACAATAAAATACGATCAACAACACACAATACCGAGTCCTAAATCATCCTCCTCCTCATCGTCTTGATTCCATGTTCACACTTTACCTTTACCTGCAACTCACAAAAACACAGAGATGCGTAAGTATTATCACAAATACTTAGTGAGGCGGTCGTCCCATCTACGAGTTATACACACAAGCAAGAGATCACAAACCGCTCACAACGCCAAGCAAAACAAACACAGGCAACAACAAAACACATGGATCGATCGATCCACACCTGGATCGACCGTTCCAACAGCCCTCACCAGATCGATCGATCCACACATGGATCGGTCGATCCAACCACACTGCTCCGGATCGATCGGTCCAACCTCCGATCGATCGATCCAAACTCACAACCAGATCGATCGATCCACCGCCTCACGAGACCCGCAACTTAAAGGACATGGATCGATCGGTCCAACCCCCGGATCGATCGATCCAACACCTCCTACAACTCCGATCTCGACTTTCCCCACGGCCGCACACGACCAACGACCACTCAGGACCTCCACCTTGCTTCCTACAAATCATTAGGCTCACACCCAACCCAAAAACACAAGGAAACAAGCAACAAAACTCATGGATTCCCCAAGAATCCAACTCAAACACCACCATAACACACAAACACCAACTCAAAGCTTAGATTAACTCATGGTCACGCACTCACCTTAGATTCGGATCGATTCAGGTGAAGAACAGCTCCAAAAGCTCAGGGAAGAACTCCCTCTCTCTCTCCTCGCCTCTGCAAACCGATCTCCATCTCTTCCAAGCTCCACCAAGCTTAAACCCTTCCTTAAGCAACCACCAAGCCTCTCAAGCTTCCTCCCTTCTCTCCTCCACTTTCTCGAGCTCTCACCAACTCTCTCAGCCTCCAGAGAACGGCCACAACTTGCAAAATCCGAAAGAAGAAGAAGAACCCGTGATACAAGTGGAGAAAATCCACTTAATACCACTGCACACAGTGCTGGATCGATCGATCCACACCCTGGATCGGTCGATCCACACCTCCTCAGCACATGATCGATCGATCCAGCCCCGGATCGATCGGTCCAAAACCTCCAGCCAACGACAACCTTTCAGATCAATCGATCCACACCCTGGATCGATCGATCCCCGCCTCAAACCACTTGACGGCTGAGCTACGGATCGATCGGTCCAACCATGGATCGATCGATCCTCTCTCTTTCCTGGGCAAACTTGACTTTTGACCCTCGATCAATCCGATTCCCGTTCCCGAGAAAACCTCATTCCCGAAACACTCAAGATTGACTCCAAAGAGAGTGATCACCAACCGTCAACTCAATCGTATCAAAACACCTTGATACGATCCTTCTGTAACTTTTCCGACGAAATTCCTTTTTCCGGAACACGGGCGTTACAGGTTTAATATGCCAGAACCATTAAAATCTAAACCCAAATAGTTATGTGCAATAAAGTTGCAAAGATTGTTATATGGGTTAAAGAAATCTGGAAGAATGTGGTATAATCGTCTCAATGAACATTTAACGAAATAATGATATGTGAATGATCCTATATGCCCATGTGTTTTCATTAAGAAAACAATATCCGGATTTGTAATAATCGCGGTATATGTTGGTGATCTAAATATAATCGAAACTCAAGCGGAAATACAGAAAGCAACAAACTATTTAAAAGGAGAATTTGAGATGAAAGATCTCGGACAGACAAAGTTTTGTCTTGGCCTACAAATTGAACATACTCTAAAAAGTATATTTGTACATCAATCCACATACACTAAAAGAGTGTTAAAACGTTTTAATATGGATAAAACAATTCCTCTCAGTACTCCAATGGTCGTTAGATCACTTAACATTGAAAGTGACCAATTCCGATCACCTAAGAAAAATGGAGATATCTTTGGTCCTGAAGTACCATATCTAAGTACAATTGGAACCTTTATGTATCTTGCAAATTGGACTCGACGTGATATTTTATTTTCTATTAATCTTTTTACCAGATTTACTTCGTTCCCTACACGTAGACATTAGAATGGAATTAAACATGTCTTTCGTTATCTTCAAGAGACTATTGATTTAGGGTTATTATCTTAAGAATTTATATGGCCAAATGATTGGTTTTGCAGATGCAGGATATTTATTAGATCCACACAAAACTCGATCACAAACAGGATATGTATTCACGATTGGAGGCACCATTATATCCTGGCGTTCTCAAAAACTGACGCTTGTAGCTACTTCTTCGAACCATGCTGAAATCGACACATTCAATCAAGTAGTGAAATTCATCTAAATATGGAGCCAACTATTTTATATGAAGACAACGCTGCATGTGTTGCTCAGACAAATGAAGGGTACATCAAAAGTGATAGAACCAAACATATCCCTCCAAAATTCTTTTCATACACCCAAGAACTCGTGAAAAATAAAAAAATTGAAGTAAGATATGTTAGATCATCCAAGAATTATGCAGATCTCTTCAGGAAATCATTACCCACCACTATGTTCAGGAAACATGTTCATAATATTGGAATGTGTCGTCAACAAAACTTATAAGATATGATCCTGATCATTCGAGGGGGAGCTTGCGAGGTTGTACTCTTTTTACCTTACTAAGATTTTTTCTACTGGGTTTACATAAAAAAATTTTAATGAGGCAATAGAAGATATTACGTAAGAGACATAATGACACTGGTTTTCAAGGGAAAATGTTGCAAAACGTCAATAAAAGCGGCCGTCAACAAAAAAGATCGCAAAATACTATTTTGTGTGGAGCCTAATGTTACTATACATGCACAATAATTTACTTTTGTACGTATATATAAACGATCGTGTTGTTAGAGAAGATACACAAAAAAACAACTTCAATTATAAAAAAAAAAAAAATTTCTTATTTTATTCAGTATTTCGATCTTTTTACATATATAAATTTTTATTATTATTTATATTTATATACACTATAAATAAAACAATTATTTATAACACAAATATTTTTTTTGTTAGTAGTCTTGTCTCCTTCCTCTCGACCCGTAAAATCCTCTCGTCGACTAGTTTGTTTTTTCCTTTTTAAACTCTACCACCAACGAAAAATTAAGATAAAATTAGTTCTATTTATAAAAATATATATAAACAATAAAAATAATAACCTTGAAAAAGTTTTTTTTTTTTTGTTGTTGAATAAAATATAGTGCTCTCCCTTTTCGTCTCAACCAAGAATTTGTCTGAAACCTATTCTCTCTCTCTTTCTTTCGAATTCCTTTCACAATTATTTCGAAAATGAAAATCAATACCATCAAGGTTTGAACTTTCTGATCTTGTTCAATTCTTTGTCTATCTGGTTGGAAAATTTTAAATGTTTTTACAGATATCTGCTAATCTGTTAAAATTCATTCAAGTGTTGATTTGTTCTTTTCGTTGCTCTACTAGTTAGGGTTTGGCACATTCACAGAGTTACAACATCTGAAGTTCTAACCGGAAACCGTTCCTCCCGAGATGACGACCGTGAAAGGCCTTCTTAAAGGCCTTCGCTACATTACTCAGATTTTCGGTGAGTCTCATAAATTCACAAGAACATTTAAACTTTTCTTGTTATACAAGTGTCACATCTCTGTATATTAAAAGAAAAAAACATCTAATTGCAGACGAAGATAAAGACAAGGACATGCAGATCGGGTTTCCTACCGATGTGAAGCATGTCGCCCACATTGGATCCGACGGTCCCGCAACCAATATGCCAAGCTGGGTATGGTTGTACATTAATACTTATTTTGCCGACCGTATATGTATAAGTATACTCATCATTGGTAAAAAAAACCTGTAGATGGGTGACTTCAAACCTCAAGAAAATGAGAATGGTCAGGTAGTTTCTCGAGGAGATGCCAACAGCAATCAAATAGGAGAAGGAGTAGGATTGCAAGAGTTGTTGCCTCCTCCCGAGAAGCCAAAGCAGAAGAAGACAAGGCGTAAATCCGAGACGGTCTCACAAAACGGTTCTCCACCTAGACGAAACAGCAGTGTGTCAGCATCAGATATGCAACCAAAACACCCAAGACGTCACCACAGGAGCAGGCACGGATCAATAGATTCATCGAATGATCCATCAGTTAGGAGGAGGCGTGTTGTCTCGGTTACCACCGACATAGATGGTTCTTACCCTCTTTCAGACAGTTCTGCTCCTACTAGAAAGTCTACATCACGTCATAGGAAGCCGAAAGGATCAGGAGGAGGAGAGCTATCGATGAAGAAGACGAAAGGGAAAACCGAGAATCTTATTGTTCAATCAGTAGATAAATGTAATGATAATATCAGTGACAAAGACTAAAAACACAGAATGGTTTTCGTCATCTATGTTGCGTGTAAATTGTTTCGTCTTTCTTAACTGTTCCACAGAGAAAAACTTATTTGTTTCACAAACAAAATGGTTAACCACCTGAGAAGTGATGAAATCACAGGAGATATCCTGGTTTATGATCTCTCTCTTTCAAGGAGGCACCGAGAGAACAAGCTGGTGACGGAGCTACTAAAGTTGGATTTGAAACATTTACCATTCAATGATTCTACTGAGGAAGATTAAAAACTCTGAAAAATATATTCTTTTGAATTATCTAAATAATTTGGGGATGCTAGAGATGGACTAGCCATTAGGGATTGAACAAATCGGACTAACTGGGCAATGACAAGAATGGGACAAAGCTCAACTATTGGTTTAATGATAAGAAAATCCATACAGACAACCAACTTGAGTAGAAAAACAAAAGGGTAATGACTAGTGAGTACCAAAAAGACGAGTACGTACCTCACAGATGAATCTACAATTTCTACTTCTTACGAAGATCTATGCCAGCTTTCTTAGCAACAGCATCGAGGCCGTTCTTCTCAATGGTCTTCAAGGCCTTGGTTGATAAACGAAGTTTGACAAAACGTTTCCCAGCTTCCCACCAAACTTTTTTGTATTGCAAGTTGACGAATTGCAGCTTCTTAGTCTTGTGGTTAGAGAAGGAAACTTTGTTTGCTCTGTTTGCTTTCTTCCCAGTAAAAGGGCAGATTCGTCCTGGGATGAAACATACGAAACAGTTTTAAAATTTGAAATATTTCATGAACTCCTTGTGCAGCTATCACTAATCATCGAAAAGTGTTCACTTTTGTGATGTAACAATCACAATATGAGATAAAAAAAATTTCGTTACAGGACTTGAAGCATTGATGAATTCAAGTCAAATTCTAGAGAAACCGAAGGCAAGCTACTCCAAAAAAAATCCGAACTTTAACACGAACGAACGATAGTGAAACAATAACAGAAATTGCAGAACCCTAATAAAACGAAGGCGGAAGAAGAAATTGAGAGAAGCGTACGAGCGACGATGGGTTGAAGAGAGGGAACGGAAGGTAAGGCTATACGATTGATAACGTCACTGTAACCATGTGAAATTCTTACGCCGCTGAGTTGAGAAGTGAGAAAACCGAGTTCGATTGACTTCGCAACTGATTTCGGCGGAGATACGGAAGCAATCCTGAGCCAAGGCCCCTGCGTCGCCATTGTCGCCATTTTTGTTACTGTGCTTCGTGTTTTCAAGCTAAACAAGGATAATGTTCAAGGGGAGGATATCGCACGGATAATACGACGTCGTTTCAAATCTTTGACTCGGTTATCTCTTAACCGGGTTTAATGTCTTAACCAAAAACATTACGTTTCAATGATTTTCCATTTATCTAATGAACAAACATGCAACTTTTTTAATCTCCAAACTCATATACATACAACAAATCATGTCTTAACGAGATGACTTTTTTTTTACTTGTTGTGTTATCTTCGTTTACCCAATTGGAACGATTTTTTCAAAAATTGATTGGCGACACGATCGTCTCTATGGCAAAGGACTCGCAAAATCGTGTTCGGATCCGACCTATTCCATCGTCCAGTTGTTGGAGGCATGGGAAGTTTTTGTCCGGTCCCGACCAATCCCATTCCGCTTGACTCGCATGTCACAATGCTAAAGTCTTCCATAAGTTGCTCTGTTGGTTGGCCCATAAGTTGAATTACTCCTTCAACTGTCTCTGCCTCTCGATCCACCACTTCCTCTGGGATTAGTCCTTCGCCGCAAGTGCAATAAACCTTCTTTAAACTCTCGAAATCTTCCTCGATCAAATCATGATCCGTTCGATAGAAAACACGGGAATGTCCTCCCGCGAGTAGAACCGTTAAAACTACTTCGAATGAAGCCTTCATGACTTCTCTCATCGCTAGTGCTTGTGCTCGGTCCGCAAGAATTGCTGTCATTAACGTTAAGTTCTGTTTCAAGATTCGCAACGCGGGTTTGATCCTCGCGTTAGCGACATCTCCGGTGTAGAGGCTTTCGTAGAAGACCGAGTGTGAATCGAGGAAGATTAATCGGTAAGCCGCAACCTCGGAGACATGTTGGCATGCGGATTCGATTCCCGCCTGAGTGAATTCGAAATACGAGGATGATTTGGTCCGTTCGCGGCAGCGTTTCCGCGTCGCGGGGAGGACCCTCTGGTTGAGCGAAAGGGCTTTGTTGAGGGAGTGAAGTTGAGAGCTTAGGAAATGTAAAGTGTTGAGACGAATGTATAGGCGTTGGGTTCCGCGGCTGGTGGAAGGACGCGGGTGGTTGCCACCTGAGGCTTCACCGAGGTGGTTAAGTTCTTCTCCAGTGGCAGTACACGGTGTGGCTTTCTTCCATAGCTTCACGAACTTTGAGTCTCGGTTACATCTTGTAAGTGGAGGAAGTGTAGGAATGTAACTCTGTTTTGAACCTGAAAAGACCATCACCAATTAGTCACCAATGGTTGGTTGTATGAAATGACAAGTTTTATTCTTTCACTCACCACAAGATGCTACGAATGTGGTGTATTCTTGGAAGAGTTTTTCTAATCCTTCAGCAAGATCATGAACCAAATCCTCTGTAATCCCAATCGGGATCTCGAAAAATTCATCGATCGCATCATTAGCTAGCTTCATTAACTCTCCAGCAGATTGTGCGTAAGGTTCTGATTTTGATTTCGGGTTCCATGTCTACAGAAAGAAACAAAAAAGAAGATTAAATAGATGAATCTTTTTTTATACTTGAATCGCAAGTAAAGCTTTGATAAACGTACTTCAGCTTCCTTTGCTCTGCTCAAGCATTCTTGAACTGTTTTTAACTTTTCCTCGATCCATTGCCTTAGAAGTCGTAATATAATCGACTCGACTTCATATGGGACCATCTCTCTAACAAGCCCTTTGCCTCCATCTTCACATTCCTCTGAATCTTCTGCCACCATCTGCACAAGAACCTTCTCGAGCTTCCCCGCCGTTTGCAGAACTTCCACAGTCTCTTTAGTGATTGTCGTTCTACCAGCTAAGTATTGCATCAAGATGGAACCATAACATTGATGAAGCGAAACAGAGGCGACTCCTGCTGCGACTAAGTACCATCTTTTAAGTATCGGGCTAAAACACCCGCGCTCGCGCAAAGCAAGCTCCTCTGTCTCCTTAGCTAGCCGAAGCAACATATTTGCCGCTTCTTCTCCTTCCTCTGTTTCTGCCATTTCGGCCTTCATGTTTTCTATAACCTGACACATTTTAGAATAACAATGATATGAGAAACCCAAAAGACAGAGATAAAAAACGATAAAACACACAAGTGATTTTTATAGTCAAAAGTTACCTTTGAGAAGGCGTTTTTGATAGATGATCTTATATAGTAATCGACGCGATCCCCTGAAGAATCCACCAATTTCACATCACCTTTCTCTTGACTATTCCCTTGAGAGATTGTCATGTCCTCCCCCAAAATCTTAGAAGAAGATAAAGCTAATGGCAGAAGATTCTCGATCAATCCCACGTTCCCTCGTTGAAAATAATCATGATAGCTCAACAACCTATAATCCCACATTCACAATCAGATTCAGTTTGGTGTGATCAAGTCCATTATAGGGCAAAAGGAAATACCTTTTCTCAGTCCATCCTTGCATTGAGGCTAATGTCGAAGTCAAGAGCTTTACGTAAAGAGCCTCACGATCAGACTTCTTGGCGTCATTGGCAACTTCAGCCAACATGGCGTGAGAGGCACCAAGCAAGTCTGGCTCCATCTGAGAGGTCACAATGTATTGATGGAACAGAACCCAAGTGAAACACAAGTTATGCATAGGTCGGGTGATCCCCAACATTAACCAAGTCTTCTTCATCAGTTCCAAAAGCTCATCAATCTCATCAAGAACCAACGTCTCATCACGTATGTCAAATATCGACTGCAAAAGCGCCACATAGAGATGAATGCTAAGTGGGTATCCGTCGGCCCAATGGCAAACCTCGGTGGTCGGGTTGGTGTTGCGCCATGATAAGGAGGCGACAACATTACAAAGTGTCGGCATTGTGTCTGAGGTTTTGCTGGTGTCGATGGGTTTTGTCTCGCTCTGTCGGATGATTTCTCGGAGACGCATTGCAAAGTTGTTGGCCTTATCAAGAGGGATTGATGGGTGAATGAGAAGACCAGCTTCAAGGACTTTGAGTTGTCGTCTTTGCCAAATTTGATACTCATGTATATCACCAAACTCCGATGATTTCACGTGACGGAGAAGCTCTAATGGAAGGATTATTGTCTCTGCTCGCCTACCTGTCTGGAGAGTAACAGTTAAAAACATTTCTTTAATTAATCAAGAAACAGAGTTTTTCATTCGTAATGGAGAAAACAGAGGAACTTACTTGGCCAACAAGCGTCCTCATTAGGGTTTTCCGAAGCCTAGTGTCACTCTGTTCCGTCACTTTCATCTGTTGCCTCATGATTTCTGCAGAGGTTAATGGTCGTCGAGGCCGAGAAGGCGGGACCGTCAAAAACCCAGCCCCGGGGCTAATGTGTCCTGAACCACCTCCTATGCTTCCATTATTACCAGGAGATGAAGGAGCTGACACGGCCCCCACGACTGTCCCTACTGTCGACATCCGCCTAGACGGAGAGCGTTTAAGCATCTTTAACCCTAACGCCCGTTTCACTCGGCTTGTTGGTGTTGTCACAACTTCTTTCCTTCCTAAAGACCCGAAGCCAGACCCGTTAGACGATCCGGATCCTCCTCCTCCTCCTCCTCCTACTACGCCTTCCCCTTGGTGGTCACCACCATTGTGTTTCGAGTAGAATGTGAGAGCATTTCTACCTCCGAATCCAGGTGATGACCGACATGCCGCGAAAAATATCTCATATGCGGTTTCACGGATTTCATCCCGATCAAGAACATCAAGCTTCCCGAATGGCCAGAGAAGATCAGTATCAGAACAAACCTCAAAGCCAGCCATGTCGGCAAAGGACTCCCTCCGGGAATGACGAACCATCACGGAGGGGAGGCAAGAAGGAAAAAGAGAGACCAGACGGATTCGGGTTTAAGAAATCAAATGTCCGAGAAAATGAGGAGAGAGAAGAAGTTCTTCGTTTTAATAAGGGGAAAAATGAGAGACAGAAAGAAAGAAAGAAAGAGAGAATTGAGGAGGTGGAGGAGAACGAGACAACTTGGAAAAGGCGAAACGACAGCAAAAAAAATTGTGCTAAGGAAGGAGAGAGGATGTGAGTAAAATGAGGAAGACTCCTGAAATTAACCATTATTAGCAAATCTCCTATTCCAAGCAACTTCTTCAAAGCCAAATCTATTGTTTTCTTAAGTTTTATGTTTATTCTCTCTTCCATATACACAACCTTAAAGAAAAAGAAAAAAAAAACAAAATCCAGCCTCACTTTGTTAACAACAGAATCCAGCGTAAAACATCATTTGAAATTTAGTTTAAAACTTGTTACTCAACATACTGCACCTTCCTGTTGTTGATTTGTCCCAAAAAAGAAGATAACATGTGGATCAATACTAGATATCAATTATGTCTGCAGCGGTTACCAAGATTTGGTCCTTTAATTGTTAAGTTGGACAGCTACATATGGTTTTACGATGAAATTGTTTCTAACTTCCAAGTACGGTCAACTATATTCAACCACGTGTTGTTAGGACATAATCATAGATCAGTTCAATGACATTTTAACTTTGAGGAAATGTAAATCTCATAACCTCATCATCCTCCAGCAAATTCAGATTTTATACTCGACAAAAATGCTAATCATAATTGAGTTCTAAAAAAAACTTAACCTTAAAAAGCAACTATTAAAGCCAGAAAAAAAAAACAGAGCAAAAGCAATGACACAATAACAAAAGATTATGAAGAAATGCAGTTCTTACAACCATGAAACTTAAATAATGGCTTCAGCAAAACGAATTCAAATATCAAAAACAACCCTAAAGCTTACTCTATCGATTCCACATCCCCATCTAGCGAAGTCGTTCACATATGGCTCAGCAAAACCAAGCGAAATAAACAAGAACGGGATCGAATTCACGAAAGGTATGCAATTTGTTCATCTAGTATCAGCTACCTTGGTTCAGATACATACTGCTAAGACCTCGACAAGCTTTGCCTACACTCTAGAATATACCAAATCTATATTTTTAAATAATGGTTTGAATTTTAAGTGGTTATCTACGGTTTTATAACCTGCTACCTATTTTTAATTATTATCAGTAACGGATAAATCTTGTATAATTAACAAATTGTTAAATAGGATGGTTTTTCAAGTTAACCCCATTCCATAAGATCGAGACCTCTTCTTCTAATAAATCAAACAAAGAAGGATTAAACTGAGAGATGTTGGGACCCACAATAAGTGGGTACCCTCCAAAAATAGGCGTATGCCACTTAGCGTGGAGAGCACACGGTATTCTTTAGTAAAAGGCGAAAGAATAGTTCGCTATGTGCTCACCACATGGCTGCGTACTTTGATACTATGGAGAGTGAAGTCTATTTATATTGAAGTTTCAACTCTCAAACTCTCCCAGCTCTCCGATGTGGGACTCTCAAACTAAGCACAAAAGACGCTTCTGAATTCTGATTTAAAACTCCTCGTGGGCTTTCATGGGCCTCTAAATACTTGGGCTTAAAACGCAACTGTCTTCTTCTTCCACCTGAAGTCGAGTGAAACCCTAGAATTAAGCATCACTATAAATTAAGCCGGAAACCCTAAATCCTTTACCCCAGATATCTCTTCAAGCCGTCGAAAATGTCGAAGCGAGGTTCGTGTTTCTCTTCTATCTACTTTATTAGATCTAATGCATTTACAATTGATCAATGTTTTGTATTTATAAGTTTTCGATTTGCGTTAATGGTTGTTTGGGGGTTTTGAACTTTTGATTAGGGCGTGGAGGTACGTCGGGTAACAAATTCAGGATGTCACTGGGTCTTCCCGTGGCGGCGACTGTCAACTGTGCCGACAACACCGGTGCTAAGAATCTTTACATCATTTCCGTGAAAGGTATCAAAGGTCGTCTTAATCGATTACCTTCTGCTTGTGTCGGCGACATGGTGATGGCCACCGTCAAAAAGGGTAAGCCTGATCTCCGGAAAAAGGTTCTTCCTGCTGTGATCGTTAGGCAACGCAAACCATGGCGCCGAAAGGATGGTGTTTTCATGTACTTCGAAGGTATATTAATCTCGTTAACCTCTAATCATAAGTTTGATATTAGGATTTGTAATTTCACACCAGGCTTAAGTCATGTATTCACCGACACTTTTAAGGGGTGTTTGATACAGTTACAAGCATTGGGATAGTTAAGTTGTGTTCATCGTTACAGATACTTTAATGCTTTAACGCTTGAATCTGCTCCATTTGGACTCCACATTGCTTACTTTCTTATCAATAGCTTATGAATAGGTAGAAATACTTTGTTGTGAGTACAGTAGTTATGTTCCATTTAGATTCATGTGGTTTTTAGATTCAGTCATTTTCCAGAATTGTGTCATGTATGCATCGACACTTTCAGAGGGTGCATAAATACAAAACAAAATCTGGTAGACCTAAATGTGTTCTATCGTTACAGATACTCTTGTGCTCAGACGCTTGCATCTGCTCCATTTGAACTCTACATTCTCATTGCTTTAAACAATCGTTTTGAATTTTTGGGTACTACTACTGATTCTATGATTTAGTCATTTAAATTTATATTAAGCTTTTAGTCACTTGTGTAGTTTATGTGATTGACATCTCCAGGCTTAAGTCAAGTATCCACCGACGTATAGAGGGTGTTGATACGGTTACAAGTCTGGGAAACTAAATTGTGTCCTTCGTTACAGATGCTTTATTGCTTGAACGCTTGCATCTGCTCCATATGGACTCTATATTCCTCAAAATGATCATTAATTGTTTCCCATTTGTAATTGTGTATAAAAGCAACTACTGATCCTGTGATTTGTTCCTTTGTTGAACAGATAATGCTGGAGTCATTGTCAACCCCAAGGGAGAAATGAAAGGTTCTGCAATCACTGGTCCCATTGGTAAAGAGTGTGCTGATCTCTGGCCTAGGATTGCTAGTGCTGCCAATGCCATTGTCTGAAGATGAGATCTATCAATTGCTTGCATTTGATGATCTGTCTGAATACAAACTTGAGAATTTTGGTAGCAAGATGATTCTATTTTCTGACAATATGTATTGACATTCAAATGTTTGGTTATTTAGACATTTTTCCTAAGTTTCTTCAGTTCTGGTATTAACATCATATAGAAAATATGAAAAAAAGCTAAACTAATTAAAATAATTAAGGTGATTAACTGATTATAGATTCAGTGGTCGGAGCTTCTGGCAATGTATGAATGCCAAAGCAATTGAAAATAATTGCAAAACAGACAATTTTTCTTCGAATTGAATTAAGTAAAGTCCTCCACGCACATTCACAATCCTTAGTCCAGGCGTCTCATGCTTTGATCCCTGAAAAAATAAAAATAAATGTATCATCAAAATAGTTGAGAGGATCTCTTATCTCAATCGGTGCTTTTAAGGTTCGTAAAAGATTGAGCGTTACCTCCATGAATAGCTCAAATTGGTCTTTTTGTGGTTGGCCTCTAAGAAGGGTTAAGGAACAACCCAAGTCCCATCCTCCACAGTCACAGTTTCCTTGAGATTTCCATCTCTCTCTCAAACTCAAAGGGCCATCCTCAGGGCCTCCGTGGATCCCTGAAGGAATCACCACATTCATACTTAACAAAGATGTTGAAGTTTCAGTCCAGGTAGCGTCATTATTTTGAACCATCGGCGATTTCTTCAAGAACTTCAATCCCCAACCTCCAATATCTTCTTCAACAGTCTCTTCTTTCACAACAACAGCTAATGTTTCAAGATTTGTTGGAAGGTTGCTTTCCAGAAGATTCACCTGCTCAACATCAAAGTTTGGTTCTTCGAATGGCTGATCCCAAGAACACAAATCAGATATAAAGCTTGTTCTGCTCAATCTTGAGATACCTCTAGTGTTCTTGTTTACATGGACTACTTTTTTAGGCAATCCTCTGTTTTTCCTCCTACACTGTATCTGACCATTGCTACTGAACAAAACAAACTCTCTCTCTATGATTCTTCTCTCCGAGAACAAGGCCGATACCTTTATTCTACCAACTAGATGTGGTGACGATGATGATTCTCCTCTTTGCAGATGGATCATATAAACACTTTGATCTTGGACATAGCTTGCCACATAAATATCTTTTTGATCCTCCAACTTGAAAACAAAATGAGGCGTTCCATTGGCTCTGATAGTGAACTGAAGGGTTCCCTGAGAGTAGTTTGACAAGAACGTTTTGCTCGGTAAAGAGACTACCTTTTTATGCATCTTTTCGGATTCAGCCTCGTAGTTTTCTCCTTCATTGCTTAAAAAATGACTTGGAGAAGCAGAGACCTCACATGATACTTTGGGACTGCTTCTAACAATCTGTAACCATTTCCCACTGCATAAAACCGACAAACGCTGTGCATCTTTTTGTCTGAACACGTTCCTTGATGGATTCACATCATTGTTCACATTCTTCATCAATGGATTTTTATGCTTAGGGCCATTGTTTTGAGCATCAAGAGTATCACCGTCCATCTCTATTGTCGAATCGAATCCGAGATACACACGAGAGGAATCCCTAATCAAGAAAAATTCTCTGTTTTTAAGCTGAACATCTGAAAGAAAACCATTATAGACAATCATGTCTTTAAGTGCAGAAATAACAAATATTGGGAGAGTATAGAAAGCCATTCTAGTGTTGTAAGGAGAGATTCTTATCCAAATTAGTAGTTAAGCATTTCCAGATTACATTGTCAAAACCAAATGCATCAAAGATTGGATAAAAAAAAAAAAAAAAAACTTCCAAACACACAAAATACAAAACCATAAACAGAATTTGAAACCCAAAGCTACAGAGCTTAATTTGGTCAAAGAAAAACTGAATATTATGAGTTACTAAGCTTTTTAATTGAAACGAAAAATCCTACAAAAATGACAAATCAAAGATTCTCAGTTTCATGCAATTATCAAATATGATACATCCTCAAGCTCAAATAACAATTAAAATTTGATAATAATCCCCAAAAAATACCGTTTTGAAACAGAGAAAAATATAACCTTTTTCATTGCAATGCTTTTTACCTGGATTACAAACTGGATCAACGAAATAATTTTCGATTCTCCTTGCGGGTTATTGCTCTTTCTTTCGTCTGTCTCACCAAATTTAAAAGCATAAACAATTTTTTCCTCTTATCCTAAGGAATCAATGAGTTAGAAGAAAGTGGGTATAGCTTGGAAGCAACAAATATGAGAATGATCAAAGGAACGTGTATTGTACAAAACCTAACGCGTTGTATCCACTTTTTATATCATTTTTGATTTTTCAGTCTTCCACTTAAGTCTTGTTTTCACAACTTTTGGTTTAATTGGCTTTTAGTGGGAGGTGCGTGTGTGTTCGGTGGATTAAACAACACACTCATGTCACTATCTATTAACTTATTATTTTAATTTTGACCGCAGTTTTTGCATCATGTCAAGGTGCTCGTATGTAGTCGCGGTCAACATTTTAGATTAATAATTATATACATGAATCATGAATGTAATATATATACCATGTTAAACGTTCTAACTACTAAAGAGCATACTACAAAAGTAAATAAATTATTTATCATTCTAATTCATCATTTTTTCTTTTGTGCAACTCTAATTCACCATTCAATAATTAAAATTTAACCGAACCACAAATGACTATTTTGAATTTTGATGTTATTTATATCGTGATAACTCGGCTAACTGCGATGTTTCAGTTCTCGTAGTTGGTTATTTATACTGAAAATGTTAAAGAGTTTTATGAAAGATCTGTAAAGTTGGTGGGTTTAAAAATTTATAAATATGGTTCCTACGTACGATTAAAATGGTAACATTAAATTGGTAAAGTAAGTTATCTAATTTCAACTAATTGTTCTGGTACTTATAGAAGCAAGATGGGTTTTCTACTAAAATTATGTACTTAGCGTAAATGGGTATGGTTAACCCATGTTCATCACCAGCAGAAAGAACACGTAAAACATGTCTATTTGAATTCACGATTAGAGAGGTAGATATATGTAAGATATCTGTCCACTTCTATTTAAAATAATTTCCTTAAATGATGATATCATACGATTAACGCTTTCGAATGGCACCGGTTCACTCTAACCTTTGTTAATGTTCCGAACCCGATCGGGTTACCCATATGCCCAGGCTTAATTTTGTATTATGTTTTTTAACCCGCAAGTACTCATCGCATAAAACTAATAAATAGGTACTGAGTATTAATCGGCGTAATATTAAATCCCCAAGAAAAAGATGTTCTTAACGTGTAAAACTTAAGAGCTACTCGTCGTACATCATCTAAATTGTCTGAATGTATTCATATTTTGTATGCATGCATTTTCTGTTTGTAAACTAGTAATAAATCGTTTCTTATTAAATCCGAAATATAAATTTATCTGTTGTTTATTATTATGAACATCATTTTCTGTTACGAGTTTACTGTCAATACTTTTTGTTGTTAGACAAAAACAATTAAAAACATCAAAATAGGAACATCTAACATGGCATACCTGTAGGGATGGGTCATGGTCAACCACATACATTCTTTTAAATAGAACCTCTCGAAACGATAAATTATATTTTATATAAAATAAAGACTATAAATTATACCCTTCAATTTGTAATTCTTCTAAGAATAATTACAATTATCTAGTTGTGAATTGTTTTCAACTATTCATATATTGATATAACAGTTCAATCCAGAAATTCAAACGTGAATCGTAAACCGTTAATTGTTTTATAAGATTTTCAAAGAAAATCGAAACAAGAAAAGAAACAACTTAAGTTGTCATTAAAATCCAATAATTCTAATAGATTTAAATTCTAAAACGTCTGACGACGAAATTAGGAATCTATAAACCAACCAACAAAAAATGACAAAAGTATTATTGTCGTTGGACCTTGGGCGTGAGATTGGATCGAGGCACTCTCGCTCGACTCTTTTGTTGCTTCTTGATGAGTATTTCTATTTTCTTTGCAATTTAAAATTCAAAATGCCAAGCACGCTAGAAATAAACAATTGTGAAATGTTACTTCAAATCTTTCACTAAAATATAAGTTAAATAATCTATCTAGAAAGTGTATTAGTAAGTTTTTATACAGTATTAAATATTTTGAACTTTAAATCACATGACCAAAAATTAGTGAGAAACTTGAACATAAAAGGTAATGAATTCCTGACAGTTAAGAAAAATGATTAAGAAAAAGCCAACTACTTATAAATAATGTTCAAAGGGTTATTATTATACAACACCCATCAAATACAATAGACATCATAATATCATACCATATTATATAATATATATCTACAAAATTTTGTGATGTTCTATGTAACATAAACAGACCCTCTCCCTCACTACGATTTTATTCATAATTACCTGCCTAAACCCATGATTTATCTCTCTCTTTTTTCTTATGTTCTAATTATTCGACAAACTATGAGTCATGGACAAAAAATGTACTAATAAATATACAAATGGACCTCTATAAAAATACTATTTTATTCTTTATTTTTTTTTGTAAATTATAAGACCGTGTAAGTAATCCAATTCAAATCCAAGACTGGATTGGATAATTGGACTTGAAAGAGTTCACACCACTTATGTGTGAAAATATGTCCGAAGAATCAACTAATTGTTCTTCTTCCTTTACCTGCAAACCAAAACCCGAATTAAAACGGTTTATCATACTAAACAAAAAAAAAATAAAAAAAAATCATAAGGTTTGAATTGTAATTCAACCGGACTAATCGTACATCATCATCGTCTTCTTCATGATGGCTTGAACAAGCTTGTCTATTTGGTTCACCAAATTCATCATTCTTTGCAAATCTTCCTCTAACTCTTGGACGACTATCCGCCAGTGTCTTCCTACATGCATACTACAACAAAATAGAGCTGAAAAGGTTGAATAAATCGGTACATGGATAACCAATGGTTTAATCCCGGTTATGATGGTTAAGCACAAAGACCTTGATTTTCTTGCTGAAATTCCTCTCGTTCCTCTTCTTCATGTACCTATGAATCTTCTCTTTTCTCTGCTCCGCGGAGAGTTTCCCGACTTTGTTGAGACTCGGGTCGTCTAAACCGGTTATCTCCGTCCCTAACTGCGGAAGAACCGGCGGTGTCACCATGTGGTTCTGGTTCTCTCCACCGTCTAGTCCCTATTTCAAAACAAAAACCCCACAACCGGTCAGTATCAGACCGGTTTACTAAACCGGTTTCATTTCCCACTCTGTTTGCCAGTAATAATAATACCTTTTAATTATAGATCAGGAACTTCACAAGATTAAGAAACAAAAACTGGGAATTAGTTATGCCAATTTTTGTAAAAAGTTTTGAAATTTATACCTGGAGAGGATGATCTCCTGGATTGAAGATGGGTTTGATTGGATCTGGACAGAACATTCCACCATTATGTGCCTGGATTTCCATCAATTGATCATGTGATGGTTTGAAATCAGAACCTAGATGGATACTCCCAGAGTAAAAACCAGATACTAAACCAGTGTTCATCATATTCCCGGTTACGGCCATGTAAGCCGGTAAATCGGAATTACCCAAGAAAGAGCAAGAAGGAGAAGTAGGGTTTATGGAGCCAAGATTGTAACTTGGGACAGAAGAAAGACAATCTTCTTCGAAAACCGATAAAGGCGGAGGTAGAAGTTCACCGGAGGAGGAAGAGTAGAGAGTGTTCGGAGGCTGATGAAGTTGAATTCCGGTGAAATCAAACTGCTCTTGGAGTTGATCGGAGACTGGGAACTGGATTGATGAAGAGAAATCGATGGAAGCTGTGATATCAGTATCGAAATCGTCTTGTGAGTCAAATATGATCGACAAATCCGCGTTGTCGTTGTTGTCTTCATGATCTTGATTTGAACCACTGTTGGATTTGTCTGGAAAGTTGTTGTTGTTGTTTTCGACATAGCCGCAACCGTTTGAAGCAGAGGTCACTTCAGAAGTTTGATTAAAGGTTTCTTGAAATAATTGTGGATCGCAAAAATCAAAGATTTGTGCGGTGAGGGGGCTTGTGATCTCATCCTACAAAATAACGACAACAGTATAAGATCGAACTAGCTCAAAATAAAAGAAGAAAATACATACCATTTTTGCTTTTATTTATTTTTATTTTTTACATACGTTGAAGGCTTGCATAAAATGCTACTTGATATGGGATTTCTTGTGGAGGAAGAAACTATAACTCAGATAACCTATAGGTTAGTTTTTAACTTGACACGGTCGTTTAAAGAGGACTATACATTTATACGATCAGATCTTGTTCGTTCTATGTGGTTTTTATCAAGAGGGAATCTAGAGAAGAAATTAACGATAAGGAGGGAGAGTTTCCATAACAGGAAAGTTTTTGGATTCTGGTGTTTCTTTAGAACCAAAACATTGCATGCCTAATTAGAACCAACATCTGTTTTTTTTTAACAACAACAAATAAAGGCCTAGATAAGAGCAAGAATCATTGTTTTTGATACACTGATTAAATATTTATAATAAAAGATCATGTGATCATCTTTTAACATATAAATAAAAACAAATTATGTAATAAATAAATAAATTATTAAAAAGGGTTCATATTTAAATCACTGTAATTACCAAAAAAAGATATGTAGCATCTTTTGAATTCTGATAAACTGTTCTATTCTATCGAGGGATGTCTTGTGACGATTTGTGGTTGGCTAGCGAGAAGGTACGTATGAAAACCGTACCAAAGAGTTAGCACTAAAAAGTTTGCTTTACTAATTATCGTTTCAGACTTTTGGAAGATAAACTGAATTGTAGAGAACCAAAAACAGAAAAGAAAGTAAAAGGAATGAAGCAATCTGACAAAATATAAAATCGAATAACTAGGGAAATTAAGAAAACGATGTCACCTACAAAAAACATTGATTTTAGAAATAATTATTCCCTTCGAATAAATCATTTCATAATTTACATTCGACTTTTGAGATAATAGATTTTAGGAGCGTACGTTTTAATACATATACATGCAAAGTTTTCGGGAACAAAATGCATGCGTTTTAATCATTCAAGCAATGTATGATATAGAGAGAAACCATTCAAGGGCTCAAAACAGATTCGAGGATAAACAACTAACATATTTTAACATTGCACGAAGGAGATAATATTAAGAAAAATCAGAACTATATATACGTACCATTGAGAGCTGCTCATGAGACGAAATTACGTCCTGCGACATGTTTATGTATTCTTTATGGGCTCCAACGTGATGCGAGGATATTTTCCAGGGAAAAAAATCAAGAGAGAAAATTCCCCAGGAAAAGAGAAAATTATTGAACGAGGCTTCTTGAATGTGCGTGGGAGGAGTGATGTCTCTGAACAAGAAAATCCACAGAATGAAAATACTGGAACAAAAGAGATATATAATTATTAATTAAATAGAACACAAAAAATTTGTTAAAGACAGAGAAGAAAAGAAATTTCTTACAGCTTTCTGGAGAAACTAATTGAAGGTTATGGAAGTTATCGTAACCAATTAATATATATACTTTTGGCTAAATGTGTATCTATATGTGTATGTATGCAAATGTAATAAGGAAAAATGCCAGCGTGGCAATTGACGTTAAACGCGCTGGTCCTAGAGTTTCTTATTCTCGTTACGTGGCGTGTAATTATTGGTATAATTGAGTTGACGTGGAGACAATGGTCCCACCTAAGTGATGACTTGGTTGACCGGTAAAAGAGTTTGACCCAATTCTTTTGTCGCGATGATTTTTGACTTTCTGACTTGGAGTACTAAATTAAGCCTTCTATTTATAGATTTAGTTTTTCTATTTTATTTTTAGGAATATATTTTATTTTTCTTCTAATTATTTACTTGGCTCCTTTTTTTTAATGCTGGTAAGAAGTGGAAAAGAACAAAAGAAAAAAAAAGAGACCAGGTCAGTGAAAAATTGGAAAAAAAAGAGATAAAGATTGTACAAAGTCATGAAAATTCCGAGGAAAAAAAATGTTACGTGATGCTTAGCTAAATTCGAAAACTAAAAATTTAACATGGAAATGGTTTCCTCTGGATAAAAATTCCGCGACAGTGATAGTTTTAGCATAACATGCTTCGAGTTGTCGTTTTCTTACATTGTTGTTTTTCTTACAACCATAACCAAATAACCAAATAATGAACTGATCATACCAAATGAAAATATATGTTTATAGATCGGAATATATATCGACTTAGATAACGTAAATAAAAGGTACATTAAGGTGTGACTCATCGATTATATATTCATCAAAGCTATAAATGATACAATTTTTGACAAACATGGTCTTACCTGTAATTTATCGGAGGAGTACTTGAAATAAGAGAACTTTATATATCATGAAAACATTTCTTTCTTATAGCGAATGTCCAAATTATGAAAAAGTGTCAACTAGGTAGATGTCATAATCTAACTTTCATAGACTATTACTCATTTAATAAGTTCAAAGTTCAAAATATCCACTCACTTCAAAACTTCAAAACAAACTTAACTTTCATGGATTATTACTCAGTAATTACTCTTATAATCACGGCGATTTTTTTTATTTATTTTGGTTCTCCTATAGTTGTTTTAGTTTATTTGTTTTGGTCATGATTGTGACATCGCTTGTCAACATTCTATTTGGTCCCCAACTCTGTGAAGCATTTGAAATCATTGGCATGAGTATCTAAGTTTTTTTCCTAATTAATATTTATCCAAAATCCAATTCCACCAAAATTGTTTAACAATAATATACATATACAATACATATGATCACCACTCAGGCATTTGTTTTTGTTTTTAGTTTTGTTTTGTTATATCTGTAATAAAATAAACGTCGTCGTCATACGATTCAAGAATTGGAGATTAATGAGGTTGCAAAAACTCATTTAATGAGAAAAGAATGATCAAGAGAAAGAAAAAATAGCAACTTGTTGGCAAAAGGAAAAAGAAACAGCTTGAGATCAAAGCTGATTTGATGAATTGATACTTTGGAGATATACATGAGCATCTTCCACAAAAGTTGAGTGTAGTGTTGCACACGCATTGTCTAAAAGAGATATAAGAGAAATTAAAAGTTGTACGGAAGCATTACATTTAGGACTATTGTTTTAATTAGTTGTGTTGGATCCGATCGATCGAGTTTGAATAGGGCCAACATTATATTTGAAGAGAGATGATTTAAGTTTTGCAGAGCTGTCACAGATATATTAAAAGTCTATTTTTTTATAAAATATTTAAAATGAATGACAATAATAATTTTTTTTTTGCAAGGTTTATGTGAAGATAATACCAGTGTAGTAAAAAAAGTTATTGATTGTGTTGATTGGCGTCTACTAAATAATTTGAATATGAACAATGATTTGTTCATAAATGTTTTTTTTTTTGTTTTGTTTGTGGCTATGTTCATTTTTGAGGATACAACTTTTATGTAAAGATAAGAACACATCTATCGTACGTGCAAATACAATGGTCCGTACCTCGTCGTCCTACCTTATACTTTAATAGGATTTGTAAACAAAAAAAGAATGACACCAAAAAGAGCTATTTAACTCCAGTATCAATATTCATGCAGATTACTTTAAAAATAAGCCATGTCGATAGTAGAACTGTAAATAAAGAACTGTTGAGTATTAAGCTTTCGATTTCAGTTAATTATATGCAAATAATTTAATATAAATTATTCAGTTTTAAGAGCTTGCAGACTTTTATTTTCTAAAAAACTTACTGATTCCTAATTGACTTATCGGCCATTACGGCGAACTTAAAGTCTAATATTAACTAAAAAGATAGACACACAATTGCTTTAAAAAATGCTCGACGAGGAAGATGTTTGCAAGTGTTTCCTTGAAGATTAGCCTGTAAGGAGTAAAATAACAAATGTGCCATGAACTGAAAGATAAATGATGAGAAAAAGGGTTTCGATTATTAGTAAACACACCTTAACGATAAAACCAAGGGTGTCCAAATCCAGTATCAAGGCACATGTGGTGTGGTCTTCCATCCCTCGTTTGCCTTATATAGAGTTTTGTCTACTCGTCGATCTCAACATCTTTAACTTGAAGGCACATGTGGTGTGGTCCTCCATCCCTCGTTTGCCTTATTATGCATGCCAACTCGACACCTCCACGAGTCTTGAAACTTATGTAGAAGATTTCATTGCTCGACTTCAACTTCAAACTCGACTCTACGTCAACTGCGTTTGTTTTGTACCACAACTCTCTTTATCTCCAATAGGAGATGAGGCACCTGCAAAACAAAGAAAAAAGTTTGGTTGAGAAAAGAGTGCATGACCCCAAACAAATGAGTATATACTCGTTTATCTACGCTCTTTTTACTCACCATGAGAGCGTTCCACTTAGCGTATGCTCCAACTTCAGCATATAGATGATGCCATGCGTTCTCTTGCAAATCCGATATCTTCAGCTACACCAAAAAAACATTTAACATTAGTGGAACAAGGTATTCTTGTCCCTGTGTTAAGCAATGGAAATCAGACAAAAGTCTTAAATTAAACTAACACCGCACCTCATAGTATTGTAGCTTCTCGCTTCCTTCAAGTGCATCATAATCTAGCCACTTAGGCATCAGACCTCTATAGAACACATCTACACCATGAAGGTGGAGAAAAGACCGGATTTTCGAGCTTCCACCGGATCTTAGTCGGATCAAAGACTAGAGAGTAATTCTTCATCTTTCACCAAACTCTTTCTAACTTTCGAGGGAATGAATGGGAAACAGAGACACGCTAGGGGTTTTGTGATGGCAACTTTCACCACTAAAATTAATCTTCTGTTTTTATTATACTTTCGAGTTTCTCACAGAGAGAGAGAGAATGAACTATACTATGTACATCGTTTACTAATGGGCTTCATATAAAGCCCAATTACGCATAAGATCATGTCCTCGTAAAAGGCCCAATTTTTATAGCAAGAAATCTCTACAACTTGTCCCGAGCTTTAACAATTTTTGCTTCTCTCTCTCTATCTCTCTCCGTCTTCAACCTCTCCTCCCAGCTTCTGCGATTTTGTTTAATAGCGCCGGACCGGAGTAGTTAAACCCTAGCCCAGTCTCTAAGGGATTCACCGATTAGTCTTCTAGTGCTCCATATTCTTGTTCTTCTTCTTCGTTTATACTTAGAACATGAATTGTGCTAGTAAGCCACTCTTTCTTCTCTATTTAACCGATTTAGGGTTTTATTTTACTTGGTTTCTGTTGCTAACACTGTGGTCTTTTCTCCTGTACAGTTTCCGGCGAAGTTCCGGAGGAGCCTGTGGTTTCGAAGAAGTCGGGTTTGCTCTACGAGAAGCGGCTAATCGAGAGGCATATATCGGTAAGTAAGCTCTTTGCTTTTCTTCTTCGTTCGACTCCTATCTAGGGTTTTCAGCTGTTTATCCTCTTGTACCTCTGTATTTGTTTCAGATATTTTCTTAATACTAGTGTAAAACTTCAAAATTTTGAGTGATGTATATTTGCTGGAACTAGTCCGATCCTTATGCACAATTTCCAAAATTTTGCCTGGTTATATTTCAGATTTTTCATTGCATCTGGTTTTATACTCTTGTGGGAACTAGTAAAATCCTTTTGATATAATGCATAATGGTTGAAAATTGATAATGTATTTCCGGTTTCAAAGATAAGAACTTTGTTGTGTATGCGCGTCTGTGATAATTTATAGATTGCTTCTGGTACCTTGTAGGATTATGGGAAGTGCCCGGTTACTGGTGAACCACATACCCTTGATGACATTGTTCCCATCAAAACTGGGAAGGTAATGCAACCGCTGGAATTGTTTGTTACAGAGCACTGTTTGTAGAAACTTATTAAAGCCTGATTCGCTCTCCGGGACCATTTTGCAGATCGTAAAGCCGAAACCATTACACACAGCTAGCATCCCGGGATTGCTCGGCACGTTCCAGACTGTAAGCTTTTATCTTGTTTCATCTATACCTTCCATTTCCGTTTTGTGCTTGCTTTTCTTGTTGGAAGGTTCACTCTGAAAATTTCCCTGTGTCTATTAACGATCATATAGTTATATGGATCTATGAACTTGATTTGGGTCTACATGGCTGGCTATTTGAGTTATTTAACATAGCAGAATGCAATCTACTCTTACATTGGATTATATGTTCTTTTGTTACTGATAGCAAGACAAAAGTGTTCACCGGTTATGTTGACTTAGACAAAATAAATGCGTAAAAAGTCTATAATTGTTTTGCTTGTAGGAATGGGACAGTTTGATGCTATCAAATTTTGCACTGGAACAACAACTGCATACTGCGAGGCAAGAGCTAAGTCATGCTTTGTATCAGGTAATTATGGTTAAGTGCATATGCCACCATCTTAAGAGACTACATGACTTACAAATATCTATTATTTACTCTAGTTTTCTTTTCCTTGATGTTTCCATTTATTGCTATTGATAAAGCTGATTTATGGATATTTTGGGGGTACACTTTTCCTTCTGTTGCAGCATGATGCTGCTTGTCGTGTGATTGCTAGGCTTAAAAAAGAAAGAGATGAATCACGACAATTGCTCGCTGAGGCTGAAAGGCAGTTACCTGCAGCCCCCGAAGTTTCCACAGCGAATGCTGCTCTTAGCAATGGCAAAAGAGGTATGCTTGCACATTTACTTCTCAAAGTAAGTTGGCTATGTGGTCATTTCTCTTGTAACAAGTTTGTTTTATTGTTGCAATATAGCTATCGATGATGGTGAACAGGGGCCCGATGCAAAGAAAATGCGTCTTGGAATTTCGGCTGAAGTTATAACAGAACTGACAGATTGTAATGCTGCTCTTTCTCAGCAACGTAAAAAGAGACAGGTAACGCATATAGCTTCACAGCTATCAGTATATTGTTTGGAAAATAGAAGGCAAGAGAGAACTACATGCTAGTTAGATATATATGTCAGTACTATACAATGGATATCGCTACTTTTGGAGTTTAATTGGATTTGTGTGTGGTTCTTCTGTTTTAATAATTTCTCCTCATTGGTTCTCTAGATCCCTAAAACATTGGCTTCAGTTGATGCTCTGGAGAAGTTCACCCAACTCTCAAGCCACCCACTTCACAAGACCAACAAACCTGGTATTTTTTCAATGGACATCCTACATTCTAAGGTTCGACACCTGGAACTTCTCTATTTTCCATTCATCACTTTATGTAGTTTTTCTCCGTTCTGGGAACTCACTGCATTGAATGTCATAGTGACATGCTTACGTGTGCGTTTACATTAATTTGTACACTGCCATGAATCCCCAGTTGGATGCTTATCAATTCAATATTATTCTTAAGAAATATTATTCTTTAGCGTAAAAAGTATACTATGAGCCTCTAGTAATTCATTCTAAACGGTGTTTCTTTTGTATTGATTCATTGCATTTTGTTTATTAATTATTATTCAATACCTTTTGTATGCGCAGGTTCCTGTGTCTGTTCTCTATTAATGTTATTATTCTTAATTTCCTTTTATATGTGGTAATCAGGATGTCATTGCTACGGGAGGAATTGATACAACTGCCGTTCTCTTTGATCGCCCTTCAGGACAAATCTTATCAACGCTGACTGGTCATTCAAAGAAGGTCTGTCTTTTGCCGTAGTGTTTTTTTTTTCTTTTAATTTTTCCTTTAGAGTTTTGTGCTTGACATGCATTGTTCCTTTTGCAGGTTACAAGCATTAAGTTTGTTGGTGACACTGATCTTGTGTTGACTGCTTCATCGGATAAGGTAAGTCAAGATTATGTGTACAAGCTCCTATAGTTTTATATTATTATGTGTAGTACTTGTACATCATCTATGTATGAGTTTCTCTTATACTTTGAGTATTGCATGATTTTATCGAGTAGTAGTGAGGAGATTAACTTGTCATTTAACAGCCGCAAATCAGTTGACTTACATAATGGATTGATTAGTTTGGTGTTTTGACACTCTGCAGACAGTTCGCATCTGGGGAAGTTCTGAGGATGGGAACTATGCCTGTAGACATACATTGAAAGATCACTCTGCAGAGGTAAGGATGTATTGAAGAACTTCTACAAGCTACAGCCTCATACAGTTTTACCTTTTATTCAGATTTGTTCTTTTAACGTAAAAGCAATGATGTGATTTTCAGGTGCGAGCTGTAACTGTCCACGCAACAAATAAATACTTTGTGTCGGCATCTCTTGACAGTACATGGTGCTTCTATGATCTGTCCTCCGGTTTATGCCTTGCTCAGGTCCCAAAATTTTCATCCACAAGCAACAACTGATACCTGTTTTCCAGTTTCAGTTTTCTTCTTTTATGCTAACATAACAATGTTTGTATAAAATGTGCAAAAGATTGGTTAAACATTGCCTTCTTTATTATTGGTACTGTGAAATAAGGCTCGTTAGAATGAATGTTTCTTCCATGTGTCTTTCTCACTATTGTTGTTGTTATTCAGGTGACGGATGATTCCGAAAATGTGGATTACACGGCTGCTGCTTTTCATCCTGATGGTCTCATTCTTGGAACTGGTACCGCTCAATCTATTGTTAAGATTTGGGATGTAAAAAGTCAGGTAAAAAAAACTCTTTGACCTTCCTTGATCATCAACTGTTGTCACTTGTCACTTGTAAGTTTGTTCTCACTTCACTTTCATCTATCTCTGTTTTTTGATAGGCAAATGTGGCAAAGTTTGGTGGACACACTGGAGAAATCACCTCTGTATCATTCTCTGAAAACGGTTATTTCCTTGCGGTGGGTACTTTGACCTAAACTAAGTAGAAAGAAGGATTTCACCAGTTTCCTTTTGACTGACCAATATTTATTAATCTTTTTGAATTTGTACAGACTGCTGCACAGGATGGTGTTAGGTTGTGGGACTTGCGCAAGTTAAAGAACTTCCGAACATTTGACTTTCCAGATGCAAACTCGGGTATTCAACTACCTGAGCACTCTTACGAGTCTATTTTGTTGATTGGGTTTTCAATCAAGACCCGAATGATTTTTTTTTTGCAGTGGAGTTCGACCATAGTGGATCTTATCTTGGCATTGCTGCTTCAGATATAAGGTGAGGTTTACTTGGATACACACAATGTAGGGAATTAATTGAATTAGGGGCTAACTTTGATAACGAGTTATCCAAAGATAGTTGTGCAAACTCAAAGAACCTGCTATCACCAGAAATGCACTTTGGGTATGTGTATATGTTTCTTTTGCAGATCATACTAATCAAAGACTTGTGTGTTTCAATGTTGTAGAGTATTCCAAACAGCTAGTGTAAAAGCAGAATGGAACCCAATCAAGACTCTTCCCGATCTGTCCGGTACAGGTAAATGCTATATGATTAAGCTTTTGAAGTCATTGTTCTTCCTTCTTTTTTGAGTCTATTATGCAGACACTGTGAATCCATGAATTTGCAGGTAAAGCAACATGTGTTAAGTTTGGACTCGACTCCAAATACATAGCAGTCGGTTCAATGGACCGCAATCTCAGAATATTTGGTTTACCTGGCGATGACAATACTGAAGATTCTGCACAAGATTCATGAAGAGATTTCTCAAATCCCATCATCAAGAGTAGCTAAAGCCTCAATTTTCTCGATTTTTGTTGTATTTTTACAGTTCTGTTTGGTATTTTTTAGTGGCCCTTTCACAATCACATACACACCTGAGCTCTCCCTTTCTTTCTCAATCTACAACTTCAAGTCCGAAGATTCCTGTAACATCATCGTACCTTAAAAATCTGCAATTCATCTTTCTCTCTTTGGTCTGAAAGAGTCCATATAATGCTTTTCATGTTTCAGAGAAAGTTAGCTGCTCACTATATAATACAAAAACATATTATATTGTTGCAAACAAAGAGTAGGTAAATCTGTTGCATGTAAGAATTAAACACTTGTGCTAGTTGATAATAAAGAGTAAAAATTCCTAAATTCGGTTAAGGGTCATGAATCTTAAAGACAGAAATGTGATGGTGGTCATAGAAGTTAGACAACCCTGAGACAGACACAGATTTTGACTATACTCTGCTCAGAAAAAACACTTTACAATCTTCCCATTCCCCCATTAATCTCAGATTCCTTTTCACTTCCTCCAACTCTTTCTCTCTCTCTCTCTCTCACTATCTCTGGCCTTTTAAATTTTCCATTTATAGCCCATCTTTTCTAATTCCGTTATTAGTTAAATTTTGTAAACATGTTTTGGTATAAGCTATCAAGTGCAAGAAAGTTTGTATCTTTCTCTACCCAATTTCCAAAGTAACCAACCACTAAACCAGAATGTTACACAAAGTAAGTCACTGAAATGACTTTAAATTAGATTAGAGATAAACTTACTTTGAATAAGATTCAAAGGCCACTAGTAGGTGGTAAAAAGGAGGCTAAGCAATACATAAACTCTTATTAAAGCTTTCAATCAATAAATTATTTATTTATTTTGCTGCAGTAAATCAAACATTGTACAGTTTCAGAACTGAATGGCTCAGAAGCGTTAAAAGGAAAAAGAGACTCTCGCCTAATCTCCTCTCACATGTCTTAGAGAGAGAAAGAGTGGTCATCCAAAGCCAAAGCCAAAGCCAAAAAAACAAAGAACCCAGAAACCTAGAAGACAGAAACAAATATTAAAGCTTTACTGAGCCACCAAGCAACCAATTACCTAAACTCAAAAACCCATAAAACCAAGATATCCCACAAAGATTCGATCTTTCAATATCTCTACAATGAGAAAGCCAATGGTTTGAGTTTTCCAACAATCTTTCTTACAAGAAACCCCTAAGAAAAAGAAAGAGACCACAAACAAACCAAAAGAGTCCACACACAGAAATGGGTCTTTCAATCTCATTCCTCAACATCATCTTGATGATGTGTCTATTGTTTCCAGATCTCAAAGTCGTAGTAGAATCTGCAACAACAGAATACACAACCTTAATCTACAAAGGATGTGCAAGACAGCAATTCTCAGATCCATCTGGTTTATACTCACAAGCACTCTCTGCTATGTTCGGCTCATTGGTCTCTCAGTCAACTAAAACCAGATTCTACAAGACCACAACAGGAACAAGCACAACAACAATCACTGGTATGTTCCAGTGTAGAGGAGATTTAAGCAACCATGACTGTTACAACTGTGTTAGTCGTCTTCCTGTTCTCTCCGACAAGCTCTGTGGCAAAACCATTGCCTCGAGAGTTCAGCTTTCCGGCTGTTATCTTCTCTATGAAGTGGCTGGCTTTTCTCAAATTTCAGGTAACCCTTTCTTCTTCTTCTTCCCTGGCTTCAATCGAACCGGAAAATTGAATTCAGTTTTTGGGATAAAGATTTTTCCGGTTTGGTTAGAATCGAATTTGTTCATTCAACACCCTTGGGCAGAGAGTGAAGTGGGGAGTTATTTAGGTTTTTATCTTTGAACCGATTTAGACCGGTTTGGCTATCTTACACCGAAATTTCCGGTTTAATTATTACAGGGATGGAGATGTTGTTCAAGACTTGTGGGAAGAGCAACATCGCCGGCACAGGGTTCGAAGAGAGAAGGGACACGGCGTTTGGGGTGATGCAAAACGGCGTCGTTTCAGGCCACGGTTTCTACGCTACGACTTACGAATCTGTCTACGTTTTAGGACAATGCGAAGGCGACGTCGGAGATACCGATTGCAGCGGATGTGTTAAGAACGCACTTGAGAAAGCTCAGGTGGAATGTGGAAGCGCAATCTCCGGTCAGATTTATCTCCATAAGTGCTTCATCGCTTATAGTTATTACCCAAACGGTGTCCCCAGAAGATCTTCCTCTTCTTCTTCATCATCTTCTTCTTCCTCCAGCTCTGCTTCTTCAAATTCAGATCCTTCGTCTTCTACAGGTTAGTTTTTGATTTCTGGGTCCATCAGAATCTGGGTTCACCGAAAAAATAGTCAAAAAGCATCAATCTTTCCTCAAATTTAACATTTTCCGATTTTAACTAATCTTCACTTTAATTTGAAGACTTCATTGTTCTTCCGTTTTCAGTCTCAAAGATTTTTCATTAGCAAAAAAAAAAAAAAAAATGTGCACTTTTTTCTTTAAATTGGTAACAGTTGTACCTTGGAATTTTCAATATTCCCTACTATAGGTTGTTCAATTAATAATACTTTATTTATCATGCTTTCATTAAATATTTTTGTACCCATAAGAGGTCTTATTCATTTAAAATGGTTTACCACTAATTATTTTCTTCAAAAGTACTTTTAGTATCCAGGGAAAAATAGATGTATTTTGTATATGATATTTTAATGGGTTCATGAACATTGTATGTACATTTGGTTGATATTATAAAATATATTGATGCCAAAAACAATAATAAAAATTGACAGGAGCAACAGGGAAGACGGTGGCAATAATAGTAGGAGGAGCTGCTGGTGTTGGCTTTCTTGTCATTTGTTTGCTTTTTGCCAAAAACTTGATGAGGAAGAAACATGACGGTACCATTTCTTCACCTATACTTGCACATATGCATAAGCATCATATATACATGGTACATGGATACATACAAAACACATGCACATGTGATGTAGAATATAATAAAGGGAAGATTATTGGAATTGTCATTACAATGATATTTTTTTTGGCAGACTATTGAAAGATGGAGAGGAAGAGAACAAAAGGAGTCTAATCCCTCAAAAGAGAGGCACAAGTTTAATTTTTTTTTTTTTTTGAGGCTAGTAATTCCCAAGTCCAAACTATTTAATTTCATGAAAAACTGTTATTATATTTTATTTTCTTTTTGTTAGTTCAGATTATTGGGAGGTAGGAATTTGTGATGGTCAAGGACTATTTAGTGGGAAAAAAAATTGTGAAAATGGAAATTTGTTTTTTCTCAATCAAATTACACTAACTATTCCAACTGACCAATCATACACTATCATTAATATTGTCCATTTTCACACTATTAATCTTAATTGACTGCTTGGGTAATTTTCCATTAATATAAATGTTGTCAAATAAGAATGCTTCGACTACTCTCTAATAATTACTGTCTACCCGTAAGAAGGAAATTGATTAGTATAGTCTAATTCATAAGAAAATAAGTGCAGATTTCTACTAAACATTGTGAGATAACGTGGGGACCGAGTGTATCAATAAGCATTCGTTTTAAACGAGATTCTGTCATTTCCGAATATACAACAACATAACGGACATGAGTGAAGCGATAAAGCTAATACAACAAAGAGCTTTTTCATGAAGAAGAAAAGCTTATCAACCTTAAATTTTTCCTCAGCTATAGAAATCTTCTTCTTCTTCTTCTTCTTGATGATCATTCTTCTATTTCCCATAGGAACCGAGCGTACTCTCCAAGAATAATGCTGGCCAAACACAGAAGATGGTGATCGCATTTCAATTTTCAAATGTGAAAACAAAAGAAATATTGTTTAAGAGATACCTATCATTTGGAGAGGCTTCAACGGCCTTCTCGAAATAGAACAAGGCCTTCTCATGGTCACCATTAATACTCCAGAACGCTTTCGCGTATCTGCATAGCGTTTCTCCATCTTCTGTCTTGGACAAGCTTGAGCTGCCTTTTTCCGCTGCATCAGGCTTTTTTCGGGGACAAAAACAAAACTCAACATTAGATACTTGACTTGAAAAGCCTATGAACAATAACACCAGACAGAATACAAACTTGAATTCATCATCAAGTAACTGTCTACTTTGAGGTAAGATATCTACAACATTCAATGTGAGATGGAACATAACAGGTGAGAATTTTCGGTTCATTCATCCGCAGAGTGAAAACCAAATAATCTATAAAGTTACAAAACAAAACCCACCTCAAGTTCTTCTTTCCCTTGCCCGGTAAGGTCTCTAAAAGAGTCCTCATCCTCAGCATTTATCTCCCAGAGGAAACTAGCATATGCCCCAAGAACATTGCTGAAAAAGGAAATTACGTAGAGTCAGGTAAATTATTATCACAGAATAACCAATGGTGGTATTACCAAAATATGTTCCAACAGACCTATCCTCAGGAGATGCTTGAACAGCGCGTTCAAAGTAGCTCATGGCTTTAGCTTCATCTTGGTGAAGCTTCATCACTAATCTACCATAGTTTGCTAAAGCTACTCCATCACAAGGCTCAACAACAGTACACTTATGATAATACTCTTGTGCTCCACTAAGATCTCCTTTGCACTGTTTTAATACAACAAAAACTCAAGACATTAATAGAAACTACTTCAAAACAGAGTCATATAATACAACACAATGATTTGAGTCAAATTCAATACCTCCAAGAACTTGGCATAGCTTTTGAGAAGCAAAGGATGCAATGGATACTCCTCGAGCATTCCTTTGTAGTAATCACCACAATTGTCATCATCAAACCCGGGTAAGTCGAATTTGATCTCGTTACCATACAAATCAAACTTATCAACCCCTAGCCCTGCAGCTAAATGCATAGGAGGACTTGGTGGTCGTTCAATCTCAAAACTTTGTTCATCTCTCTCACCAATCCCTAGCTTCTTAATAACTTCTTCATCATCCATATCAAAAACCCCTTTTCCTCTCTCACCTTCAGTACTGACTTCTTCCTTGTGTTTCGCAAAACTGAACTCGCAGCCGTCACTCGAATCACCAATCGTAACCGTTCTCTCCAAATTCTCCTCGATTCCAATCACCGGGTCTTCGGATTTGAACCCATCTCCAGAATCGCAGTAACTCGAGAGAGATGCCTCACTCTTGAGCATCTTTTTGGGTCTTTCTTTCTAAATCCGTTCAAAGTCTTCAACTTTAGGCACGTTTGGTTCAATTGTCGCCGATCACAAGATTCCTCGAATGTTATTTGTGGATTGTGATTCGGAGGACCCAACACAACGACTGAATGTAATAATTTTGAGGTTCTTAAGTGACCCTGTTCGAGAAAACAAAGATAAGTGGGGTTCAATTTAGATTTCCTGGGAAATAGCAAACCTCCGCAAAGGACCCTTGTACTATTTTCATGTTTACTAGTTCTCCCAAAAGTTTATTTTCCTTCTATTTTGACCCATCACTCCATAGCAAGACTATACCGTATTTTATTTAAGAAATCATCAATTAGTCGGTCTTACTCTTGACTCTTAACGCTAGGTATTTGAAGAACATACAATTCTTTTAACGTATCATCAACTTTTCAATTTCAATTAACTATTTGTGTACTTACTTATTCCAAAAATTAGTTTAGGTTTCGATTTAGAAGTTGTGGTCTCGTGATATCCACATGAGTTTGACCTTTCTTTTGGGCGGACAATTAGGTCCACATGAACTGAGTTTTTGAGTCTAGACCCCGCAAGTCAATAACAGAAAAAGAGAACAAATTGTCAAATTCCATTGGTCCATTCAAATAAAAAGAAGCCCATAATTTATAAATGTGAGAATGTGTAACATGTTTTCTTAAGGCCAGCCACACAAAAAAAAGTAATCAGTTTTAGTTTAGGTTCACTTCCTTATGGACTAGAGAACACAAACCACGAAGTTTTGTTTACAAGACTTTATCTTTTTAGGAGTTATATTTCGCGAAGAAATGAAACATATGGTAATTAATAGAGGAGCAAGAACTATTTTAAGAGTGTGTTGAATAAAATGAATTGTGTTTTATTGATAAATGAGAATTTCTATATGTACACATTACAGAGAACTTTTTAGAGAAGTTATACATAGAATGTAATATATGGTAGTTATGGACATAATATTCACACGATCAATTAGAGGAATTGATCAAGGATATACCATATCCTATCACACCCCTCAAGACGGACGGTCGCAGAAGGTGAGTCCGATCTTGACATATAATGTATGAAAACGTGGTCGTGGTAGAGGCTTGGTGAGTGCATCCGCGAGCTGGTCCATGGAGGAGATGTGAGTAACTCGAATTTGACCGCTTTGAACAAATTATCGTACAAAATGATAGTCCAAAGCAATGTGCTTCATTCTTGAATGAAAGACGGGATTGACCGCAAGGTAAGTTGCACCAATATTGTCACAATAGATGGCTGGTTGACTAGTGACTTGTATATCCATTTCAGAGAGGAGGGAGGAGAGCCAACATAGTTCAGCTGTGGTTGAGGCAACTGACCTATATTCAGATTCAGTGGATGATCTTGAGACCCCGGTTTGCTTCTTCGAGGACCAAGCAATAGATTGTGAGCCGAGATAAACATTATAAGTACCTGCAGAGGTGTAATTGTGTTTATTGCCACCCCAATATGCATCACTATAAGCGTGTAGAGCTGGGGAGTTCTTGGCATGAAGATAAATTCCTTTTGTTTTGGTGCCGCATAAGTATCGTAGGATTCGTTTCACCGCCATCCAATGATCATTCGTAGGCTGGTGCATAAACTGGGAGAGTTTGTTGACTGCATAAGAGATGTCTGGGCGGGTGAGAGAGAGGTATTGAAGACTGCCCACCACCATTCTATACTCCGTTGGATCGTCTAGAGGGGATCCGGAGACTACCGTGAGCGTGGTGTTGGGACACATGGGTGTGGCGATGGGATTGGCACTCAACTGTGTGTCTTGTTATGCAAATCTACAATATAACGATGTTGCATTAACTATAGACCTTGAGAAGTTCGAGTAACTTCAATGCCTAAAAAATATGATAAGTCACCCAAGTCTTTAAGAGAAAAACGTTGAGATAAGGAAGAGATAAACCGTGTTATGTGGGGTGAGGCAGGTTCGGGGTCCGTATGAGAAGTGGTGGGAGCTATAGTCGGAGTAGTCGCTGGTGGAGCTGGTGCCGGTAACCTGTGAAGCAAACAAGAGAAAACAGAGACAGGAGAAGAAATAGGTTCATCATCACCAGATTGAGAAGATGTCTCAAGTGGTGCGTTAAGTGAAAAAGGGAACACCGATTCATGAAAAATAACATGACGAGATGTGTAAAAGCAAGTTGTCTTCCGATCTAAACAAAAATATGCACTTTGGGTAATATAATAAGCTAGAAAAACACAAGGAGTGGACCGCGCATCGAGTTTATGAGAGATACCCTGAGTTGAAAGATAGGTCGCTAGACTACTGTATTCACCCCCATTATCGGTATAAAGAGTTCGTAGTTTGAATTGAAATTGATTTTCAACCAAAGCTTTGAACTTTTGAAAAACCTCAAAAACTTCTGAATCTTCTCTTCCCGAGAAGATCTGATGCAGCGCCTCTTCTCTCTCTCTTTTATTTTTATGATCTTTAGTTGTCATACTCTGTTTTCGTGGGCTTTTCTTTATTACGTCAGTTTAGTTTATTACGTGGGCTTTAGGTTTTGTTATTCTTTTCCATTATGCTTTAGAGTTTTCTCTCTTGTAAGCGGCTATTTAAACCTCTCTCAGACTTGAGAAAAAGGGGAGTTTTTTTATTGAATTTTTACAGAGCTTTTACAAGCATATATCTTTCTTGTTTCTCGGTTATTCTTCGAATCAACGAGCTACAAGATTTGTTCTTTGTTCGGCTATTCCGTTGAATCAACGAACCTTGAACTTGTGACGATTAAGCTGCGCCAAGTACCACCCTTAAGTTAGCCTTCCCAGACGAAGAGCCTCCGTGTGAAGGTCTCTCACTTGAAAATAGGTTGGTGGAAAGGTCACCGCAACACCATTAGTCGTACGTAATTGAAATACCGATATAAGGTTCTTGTCAAGAGAAGGAACACATAAAACATCATCAATAAAGAAAGGACGAGTGTAAGATGGAGACGAGAAGGAACCCATATGCGTAATTGACAAGGTGGAGCCATCACCAAGAAGCACATCATCACCACCATTATACGGACTGTGAAGAGACAAGTTGACTAAGTCCGACGTCATATGATGCGAGGCACCCGAGTCGATAAGCCAAGTTGATGAATCTGATAGCATAGCTACGTTTGCACGTGGCTGCCAAGATTGCGGAGCTGAAGATTGATTCCACGGCTGAGAATTCATCGGAGGAGCTGACCACGGCTGAGATGAAGCACCAACATGGACGATGGGAAACTCAGGACAATATTTGGCACTATGCCCTTGAGTGCCACACGCTTGACATCTGTCTAAGTAAGGCTTTGAGAAACGAGTTTGGCCTTCAGTATTGTTGGACACAAAGCGTGTGCTGTTGTTTTTGTTGGATCGATGTTGGTGGTTCCCAAAGCTACGAGGCTATTGGCGTGAACTTGTGTCAGTTGCAATTGCAACAATTGGAGCCACAGAAAAAGGAGCATCGGAACACATAAGCATGGCCTCACGGTTTAATAGTTTTTCATGAAGTTTGGAGTAGGAAATCGGAGTGTCTCCGCCATTTATTGCATCGATCTCGGGTTTGTAGTCATCCGTTAAGCCCACGAGGATATGTTCATTGAGGTCTTCAAGATCCAGAGGTTTGCCTAGAAGGGCAAGATCATCAGCTTTGGACTTGATAAAGCCTACGTATTCACTTATCGTCTTGGTCCCTTTAGAGCACGTCTTGATTTGAAACTTCAATTGTCTAATGTGACCTCGTGAGGGACTCCCGAACGTGTCTGCAAGTGTATCCCACACTTCTTTTGTTGTAGAAGCAGTTGAGACAACCGATTGAATCAGAAGAGTTATCGCCCCAATGATAGAGCTGTAGAGAAGCCTATCTTGACGTCTGCATGGAGCAAACGCTGGATTTGGACTTGAGACACCGTCAACAACAATAGTGGTGGCTGGAATATCGAGTGAACCATCAATAAATTGATGAAGTTCGTGTCCTTCAAGCAACGCACGTACTTGACGACGCCACATCAAGTAATTGGTTTGTGTCAGCTTCGTAACGCTGGACATATTAATAGAAAGAAGAGTGCTTTGTGGATTTTGTGGATTGAATACAGAAGTAGGAGCAGCTGTTGAGTCAGACATTGTTGGAAGGAGATGTAGAAAAAACAATAGAGATAAGAGAAAGAAGAAGAGAAAAAAAAAAGAAAAATAGAGTTTTAATGGTGACGAAGAAGAAGAAAGAAGAAGAGGCGAAGGTGGCGGCCAGGAAAGAAAAAAAAAGGTTAAAACCTATTGAGCTCTGATGCCATGTTGAATAGAATGAATCGTGTGTTTTATTGATAGATGAGAATCTCTATATATACACATTATAGAGAACTTTCAGGAGAAGTTATACATAAAATGTAATATATGGTAGTTATGGACATAATATTCACACGATGAATTAGAAGAATTGATCAATGATATACCATATCCTATCAGAGTGAACTACAAGTTTTACTGATGACAAAAAAAAAAAAAAAGAACTACAAGTTTTACTTGCTTAAACCTTAAACCCAAAACGTCCAACTGTTAATGACTAGAAAAATCAATAATTAGGAGAAAACATGGAAACTATAAAAGTCATGAATTCTTATCCATTACCATTTGATTCCAAAATATAGTTCTAAAAATCTTCTAACTATCCCCGCCCTATTTTGTATTCTTATTTCACCAAAACCAGACAACATTTCAATACAAAAAAACACACACACACATACTTTTGAAACAGAATTGACTTTATCACCAATGCCAACTTGATACCTCATAAATATCTCCTAAAATAGCAAAATTTCAGCTGAAGAACACCACACTACTTCTAATAAACTCGTTGTCTTTCTCATATACGCCAAAACCAAATTTAGCAAATGTTACTATTATTACCTTTCTCCCAAATCTCTCGGAAATTGCTACCATCAATCAAACAACCTACCTCTTCTTCATCCACTTTCAGAATCGTGAATCGAGAGAGATCTCATTCTCCCTCTCGCAATTCTCCACCCACTCGAATCCAACAAAAATATTTTTATGTAAAATCAATCTGTTGATTCACAATGTCGATGATGTTTCCATCGTTTCAGTTGCTAGAGCTGAATATAATCTCAGCTCAGGACTTGGCTCCTGTCGCCCGCAAGACAAAGACATACGCGGTGGCTTGGGTTCACTCCGAGCGTAAACTCACCACGCGCGTCGACTACAATGGTGGAACAAACCCAACTTGGAACGACAAATTCGTATTTCGAGTCAACGAGGAGTTTCTCTACGCCGACACTTCCGCCGTCGTTATCGAAATCTACGCATTACATTGGTTTCGAGATGTTCACGTAGGTACAGTTCGTGTCCTCATAAGCAATCTGATTCCTCCTAATCGTCGTCCTGGATATCGAACCAGCAACAATGAGTACCGTCGTACCCCACCTCCGGGAATGAGATTTGTTGCGCTTCAGGTTCGTCGTACTTCAGGTCGGCCTCAAGGGATTTTGAACATTGGTGTTGGATTGCTTGATGGTTCAATGCGGAGTATGCCGCTTTATACGCATATGGATTCTTCTGCTGTGGGATATAGGGATTTGCTTGGAGAAGCGGATCATCATCTGCAACATTTACATTTAAACAGCAACAAAGGGAGCTCAAAGAATCCACAATCTCCGTCCTCGAGACAGTACCAATCTGTAATCTCAAGGCCTGAACTCCGTCGTACGAAGAGTGATTCAAGTTCTATGGTTGTCTCGGATCTTCTGAGTCGAGCTGAACGGAGCCGCTTGGCTAATAGACAACCGGCGAGCGCACTGGTGAGCAGCGAATCTGAAACTGTACCCACTACGGATTCTGATGATAAAAAATCAAATGAGTATTTGCCTCCTACCAACAAGATTCAAAGGCAGAGATATGATTCGATCGAATCGGACCTCATAGATCCGTTTCCAATGGAGAAACCCCATGTGGTGGCGCCGAGGAGGGAGAGACACGAAGTTCCGCCTTATGGTTCGTACCATCAATCACGTAAGACGCCGAGAAAAAAGACGACAAACGAGAAACAAGGATCAGGGAAGGATTACGATCGTGGCAGAGCTTCCCCGTACTTATCAAGGCATGGAACACCGTTGAGATCGAACATCATCGCATCCACTCCGATGCGATCTAACGGAATTGGATCGACTCCGATGAGATCTAACATCATCGCAATGTCACCGATGCATCCAAACATGGTTGGATCGAATCCAATGCGAACTCCAATGAGGTCTAACATGGTTGGATCAACTCCGATGAGGTCCAACATCGTCGGATCTACACCGATGCGATCAAACTACATGGCTACACCGATGAAAACTCATCACGATTTTGGTACACCAAGGAGAAATTTAGCTGCAAGACAAATCTTAACTGAATCGGAGTTAGGTCCATCGCCATCAGAAGTGGCTGAAAAATTGGCAAAAGATAGATCGCACGAAACGGAGAGTTCAATACTCAGCGAGTGGAGTATCGACGAATCTAGCATTGAAGGATTGCGTTCAAAGCTTGAGAGATGGCGAACGGAGCTTCCACCGTTATACGACATAGGATCAAGCCACATAAGCAGCAGCGATTACGACGGTGCGAGCGTTCCTGCCGCAACTGCCGGTGGAGGAACCAGTTCAAGGCGGAAAACTCCAGCGGCGAAGAAGCATAACCGCCGTCACACAGATGGAGGTAACGGACTTTTCTCGTGCTTTAGTAAGATTTGCGGCGTGGAATGCAGTTTCGTTTGCGGTGGTGGTGGTGGGCCTGTGGGCCCTGATGGATCTACTAAGAAAGGTGGGGCCGGGCGCGTGCATCGCACGTACTCTACCGATGATCTAAGCTTTGTGTGATTTTTAATTTTATTGATTTTATATTAAATTTGTTTTTTTTTCTGGATCGAATCGATATCTTTTTTCCTTTTGGGTGGATGAATATATCAACAGTGGCTATAGTAAACAAGACTTATTATTATTCATGTTGTTGATAAATCATTTTTCTATTGTGTTTTTCTTTTCTTTTCTTTTTTTCTAAAATGGTTTTACTGTGTTATATAAAAAAGAAGCTCATACACAAAAATTAGAAAACAGTGAAAGGGATAAAAAGAAGAAAAACAGTGGATAAATGTATGAGAGTGAGTTGAACCAAAAGAAAAAAAAAGGAAAAAAGAAAAAGGAATGTATCTACAATAATGAAAAAAATGAACATAAACATTAACCTAAAACTAAATAAAAATCCGGATTATGTATGTCTAACTACACTTTAATGTAGACATATTTGGTTCATACATGATACAGCCGGTTGTTTTTATTGTATTTTCATTTAACTCAGTATCGATTTTTAGTTTCTATCAAATCCATCAATTAGAGCATGAAATTAATGTACTCCTTTGATAATGATTTTGATCAAAAGTATAATTTCCAAAACAATTGCGCCTGCAAAAGTTTTCAACGGATCATCAAACATCATGATGAATATCTCATCACCACGATTTTATAATAATGTATCTTTTTCGACCAATTTTTGTTTCTCTCTTTATTTTATCATTTTATTCGACAACATTCGTGGTCTCGGAAAAAGTAAAAAAATAAAAAATAATGATAACTATTGATTAGGTGTATTCTTTTTTGTCAACTAAACTACGTAAATTATATTGTACGTTTAAAATATATTTATCTTAATTATAAGAAAAGAAAGTTAATCAAATGGTCAATAACTCAATATGCAATGGCATGATAATAAATAGTGTAAAGAAGGATGGCCGACCTGTTAAAGAAACACTAAATTAGGTCTAAAATCTAGGAGCAATGTAACTAATACACATAATCCTTTTAAAGTATATGCAATTTAAACTTACGACTGGTTGTTAAGAGACATAAGATAATAAATATATAATATGAGTCAATCCACTATTAACATTTTAGTTTTGAATAACTTCTATATTAACATTTTTGAAGTACATTTGAGTAAAATCCTTGGTTTTCGAAACTTTTTACAAAAATTGTCATTGTTGGCTCGGATTAATTTTGAAATCGGGTCGAAAATCTTTAATGGATATTGACACCAACAATTACCATAACAAATTTGAGCTAATTTCCTAAAATATCTCTATATAATTCAAACATAAATATATGATTCTCCTTTCACTTTTATTTAATCTTATATTTAAATTATTTTGAATTATTATATAATACATTTAGTTAATAAAATCTGAATTTTTTTTTTGCATATAATGTGATTAAATTTTTTTAAAACGGACATATATTACTCAATAAATGAATAAAAAAAAATATGTGTACAATGTCTCACATCGCCTGAAAAATTGGACAATGGTTCAGAGTCATACTATAAAATAGACCAAAATGATTCCGAATACAAATGAGCAGGAACCTTGACTTATCATGCGTCCAAATTTAAAAGTTTCTTTCGGTTTATTCCAGTTCTTTATTTCAAAAAATTTAAACTTTTAAAAAGTTTTAAAATATTATAAATATTTATACTTTATATAAAGTTTAAATATTATAAATATTTTAACTTTATTAAAATTTAAATATTTCAAAAATTTTAAATTTTTAATAAGTTAAACTTTATAAAACGTTTAAAATATTTATAATATTAAAACTTTTATGAAGTTTCAAATATTATAAATACTTTAACTTTATAAGAAATTTAAATATTATAAATATATAAACTTTGTAAAAAGTTTAAACATTATAAATATTTAAACTTTACAAAACGTTTAAAGTATAATATTTAAATTTTTAGAAAATTTAAATATCACGGGACGGACTTATATGACGGGACATGTTTAGATCGATATTAATACGGGATGGTATACCGCGGGTGAAATCTTAGAATTAACAATCAAAATACAATTATACAATCTTAAACACTAAACAAAACAAATACAACTTAAAATTTAAATTTTATAGTTAAAAATAAATCGACCCGCGATGCACCGCGGGGTAAAATCTAGTTAATATATAATATCAGAACCTAAGTTAATTTAAGTGCAAGTGGAAAACATGTTAAAAAGATTTCGTATCGGATATTAGAAAATATCTAACACAAATAAGTTAGCTAATGTACTTTTTGTAGTCTAACGTGACAGAAACAAATGTAATACTTCGAAAAAGATTGTCTTTTACATATACAATTTTTGTGTAAACTTTTTAGACCTGTGGAGGTATTATAGAAACAAGCTACACCATTAATGCCCCCTAACTAAATATTATAATCCATAAGTTTCTCTAGATTCTTGATTAGTCCTTTACCCAAAAAAAAAATGATATTTAAAACAACGACTCTTCATCCGAATACATATAGCCGCTTTACACCAAAACAAATACAAGTGGAAAATAAAACAAAAGAACTATTATACTATGATGAAACAAAAAGCAAAATACTTGCACACACACACAAACACAACTGTAAACAAGTTTCTTGGGACTCTCTTTTCTCTTGCTGCTTGAACCAAACACAACAATAACGCAACGAGAGCACGACAGATTTGATAATGTCGGGAAGAAAAAGTTTGAGAAAAAACAATATTTTATAACAAAGAGAAGACTTTTGGTTAGAAAAAATGGCATTATGGTATGGCCATTACAAGACATATGGGTCCCAATTCTCATCACTCTCTCCACCACCAAATCCTCCGTCTCTTTTACTCTGATTTCATCGTCTCTCTGAAGCCCTAAATACTCTTGTTCTCTTCTTTTGTCCTCCATTCCCTCTGTGTCCTCAAGCTTCTTCTTTCTTGGGTTCTTTGAAAGACTCTCTCTTTTGGTATCTTTTGGATTCTAGGGTTTGTTATTGACATGCGCGGTGGGTCAGTATTGGAGGTGGGGAAGAGTAATCTTCCGGCTGAGAGTGAGCTGGAACTGGGATTAGGGCTCAGTCTCGGCGGTGGCGCGTGGGGAGAGCGTGGGAGGATTCTTACGGCTAAGGATTTTCCTTCTGTTGGGTCTAAACGCGCTGCTGACTCTTCCTCTCACCAAGGAGCATCTCCTCCTCGTTCAAGGTTCCTTCTTTTTATCAAGAAAGCTAAAATATCTCGGAACAGAGTTTGTGTAGAAGTTAAAGTTAGCTTATGGTCTAGTTTACCCTGAACAAGAGTTACAATATCACGGAATGTTGCAATAATTATGTTTTTTTTTTGGTAAGAGCTTGAGAGAAGAAACGCCATTGATGAGCGTTAGCTTGTTCTGTGCTATAGATTTCGTTATGGAGTCATGCACATGCTAAGATTTGTTCATAGTAATGTTTTGTGTAGATGATTACATCTGAATTTCGAGAGTAATTGAGTTAAAATTCTTGGTTTGTTGTGGCAGTCAAGTGGTGGGATGGCCACCAATTGGGTCACACAGGATGAACAGTTTGGTTAATAACCAAGCTATGAAGGCAGCTAGAGCGGAAGAAGAAGAAGACGGGAAGAAGAAAGTCGTGAAGAATGATGAGCTCAAAGATGTGTCAATGAAGGTGAATGGGAAATTTCAGGGTTTAGGGTTTGTTAAGGTGAATATGGATGGAGTTGGTATAGGCAGAAAAGTGGATATGAGAGCTCATTCGTCTTACGAAAACTTGGCTCAGACGCTTGAGGAAATGTTCTTCAGAATGACAGGTCAGTAGTATTGTACTCAAATTCTTTTACTTTGAACCGATGTGTTCGACTATGGAGCTTGACTGACATTTTCTGTTTAAACCATGCATCAGGTACTACTTCTCGAGAAAAGGTTAAACCTCTAAGGCTTTTAGATGGATCTTCAGACTTTGTACTCACTTATGAAGATAAGGAAGGAGATTGGATGCTTGTGGGCGATGTTCCGTGGAGGTAAGAATCGAAAATTGATTTGTTTTTCAACAATTGGAAGCCTGATTAGTCTCTATTGTTGTCTATATCATTTTCTCCCTTTTTGTTTTAGAATGTTTATCAATTCGGTGAAAAGGCTTCGGATCATGGGTACCTCAGAAGCTAATGGACTTGGTAAGTTTTAAAGATCATCTTCTGGATTCTTGATTTCTCGTCTTGATTAATAAAAACAAAAACGATTGAAACATTCTTAATGCAGCTCCAAGACATCAAGAACAGAAGGAGAGACAAAGAAACAGCCCTGTTTAGCTTCCCTTCCAAAGCTGGCATTGTTATGGTTTTTTTTTGAGTTTTGCAAGTTTACTCAATGATTTTTGAAGAAAGTATACCGGAGAATCGATAAAAGCAAGCGCAACCTTAGAGATTTGATTTTAATCCGGTTTTCGGATATGGCTTTTCTTTAGTTCATTCACTTTGTAGTTTTCTCGGTCTTTATTTTTTCCCCAGTTGTTTCTTCTTTGGCTGTGTACCAATTTTCTCTGTTCTCAGAGAGAATGATCTTGTTTATTTTCTTCTCTCATATTGTAAATAGTTGATGCTATCTAATGTGATAAGAGTTCTGTTTCTTTTTGGCTGTTTCTTGATTCCAAAGAATGAATATCACTTCCTTAATATTGTTTACAGTCTTTTGGGGTTTCCATTGACTTGAGTAACGTTTGGCAGAAACAGAGAAAGACTGTTTACAGCAGAAAAAAAAAAAAAAAAAAGAGGTCAAAGAAGAGGCGTCTAAGACCATCAAGTTCAGCAAATTTATGATTCTTTCCATATTTATTTTATTTTTGCTGTACAATTGATTTATGGATTCTATATTGAGTTTCTTTAACAAATACAGCCATTTATTTATTTATTTAAATATATTAATTTTTGCAAAATGTATATTTTTTGTCATTTCTAAAGCTGATAGATTTCATCTAATACTATAATTCATTATAGGGAAAATTCCATATTAATACACGACCTTTTTTTAATTACTTTTTTAATACATTAACTATTTAGTTACCCAGAAAAATACATGTACTAATTTTACTTCCCATTTTAAATCTCCAACTCTAGATCGAGTACCCATAAAACAGCACGTCGATAACAGCCATTAACGGCACTGTTGACGATGTTAAAAATAGTTAATTTTTCTGTTTAGTACTAACCCATAGTTAAAGAACTAACCACACTTGACTAACGTTCGAAAATCCTCAATCCTAAACCTGTCGAAGATCCCCAATTTCAAACCCTAAAGCAATTGAAAAACCAAATTGAGCTTTCACAAATCCATGGAAGTCGAAATAGGGAAGTAGCAATCGGGTAAATCCATTAAATAGGAGAAAAGAGAGTTCACAAATATCAAAGACAACGACAAACGCTTGGGGAAGATGAGGTATTTTGCTGCAATCGTATTCTCAATTTTGCTGGGATTCTCGTTATATTTTGCTGCAATTGACTAACGTTGGCTAGATTAAGGCGATTAATTGCATTTTTCAGTCAATTGGGTTTTACAGTGATATGTTGAAGATGAATATTAGATATGGTGGCCTCGCTTCATTCAGATGCAAGAAGTTGTCTTATTCTGGTGGTGTTTGGGTGCGAGATCTCAGCATTGATCCAGACCTTCTTACTTGGTCTATTTTCGAGGAATTCATCAGTGAGAGGGGACTTAAGAGTAAGGTGGAGCAAGTTTGGTATAAGCTACCAACGGAGCGTGTGTCTATGACAAGATATATCTTCAAAAACAAAGATGCTGAGATTAAGAAGTTGTGTGAAGAGACGAGTGGGGTTGGCGAGGTTGATTTGTTTATTATTTATGGTAAGAGTGACCAGGTTGAGGAATCTGAAGAAGATGAAGAGAGGAATGATACTGTAGAGAAAAATGAGGAAGGAGAGAAGAGTGCTGTAGAGAAAAATGATGATGCTGAGAAAAATGACGAAAGAGACATGATTGATGAAGAGAAACTTGAAGATGACAAGAAGAGTGATGAGGAGAAGAGTGATGAGGAAAAAGGTGATGAGACTGATGACGAGAAAAGAGAAGAGGAGAGTGATGTTGAAGAAAATAATGAGAAAGAAACCATAGATGAACAAGAGAATGCAGATCGAGATGGTCATCAATCTGAGGATGAACAACAAATTCTAGATGAAGGAGCCAATGATCCGCGATTCTCAAAACTCCTTGAGCAGGCCGAAGAAGCTGAGGTAACACAACCAACACTCGTACCTGTAGTAGATGATGTTGATGTTGATAGTGAAAGTGAAGATGAGAGACCTCATGGGGGTGTCGAGTATCCAGATTCTCCGGTTGATACAGATGAGGAATGGTATAATTTGACAAAGAAGACAAAAAAGCTAGAACAAATGAGACAGAGGGAAGTTTTAAAACTCGTGCTGATTATGAAAAACCTCCATATTTGTGGCTGATGCAGACCTTCAATAGCAGTGAGGAGTTCAAGGATCAGTTGTTGAGGTATGTGTTAAAGACACAGTTTGATGTGAAGCTTAAAAGATGGGAGTCCACCAAACAAACAGCCGTGTGTACTCATACGAAATGTAAGTGGAGAATTTTTTGCTCTGTAGACAAATCAAAGCGCAAGTGGATGGTTAAAGTTTATGAAGATGTCCATTGCCATTTGCCGACGGGAAGAGTTAGGATGTTGAAACAAGGTACCATCGCAAAGCTGTTCAAAGAAGAGGCAAGAAGAAGATATGAAATAAGGAGTACATATATCAAGGATGAGCTCATGCATATATACAATGTCTCTGTTTCGATCTACAAGTGCAGAAAAGCAAGAAGGATCGCATTAGACATGGTCTTTGAAACACAAAAACAACAATTTGCGAAGTTATGGGATTATGAGGCTGAGTTGTTGCGGTCTAATAAGGGTTGTACAACCGAAATTATCACGGTTGAAAAGAACGGCAGGCAGGTTTTTGATAAGTTCTATGTGTGCTTTGAACCACTTAGAATATCTTGGAAGAAATATTGTCGTCATTTGATAGGATTAGATGGAGCCTTCTCGAAATGGGAATTGAAAGGAGAGATACTCTCAGCAGTTGGTAGAGATACAGAAAATAGGATTTATCCTATTGCTTGGGCTATTGTCAGAGGAGAGAACAAGGATACATGGGAGTGGTTCATCAGAAAGTTGCAGCAAAACTTGGATTTGGGTTCTGGAGATGGCTATTCATTGATCTCTGACAGACAAAAGGTATGCACTTTGTAGCAATTATTCAATATATTAAGTAGTTTTTGCCTTGCCATACACTAATTCCATCCGAAACATATTTTCAGGGTTTAGAAATTGCAATAGCAACTGTTCTCCCTAACGCAGAACATCGAAATTGTGCAAGACATGTTTATGCTAACTGGAAGAAGAAATATGGCAGTGAAGACTACAGACCTTTTTTCTGGAATGTGGCTTACTCTCGATCTAAAGGAGAGTATGATTTGCATATGGATGAGCTGAAGACATTTGATTTCGAAGCACATGAATCTTTAAAAGAAGCTAATCCAGAAAGTTGGTCTCGTGCTTTCTTCTCCACGGTTGCAAGATCTGAGGACGTTTGCAACAACTTATCCGAGAGCTTCAACAAAACAATTAAAAAAGCAAGGGAGTTACCTCTGATTAATATGTTGGAAGCAATTATGAGGCAAACAATAATGCGCATTTTTCGCAGGTTAAAGAGGTCAAAAAATGTTTTCTGCCATTTCCGAAGAAGATAGGAGACATAATGGAAGAAAATAGAGGCATCCATAACGATTGTTCGGTGATACTGAGTTCTGATAACGTTTTTGAAGTTCAGTTGTATGGCTGCGGCTATGAGGTCTGTCTTCGCCTTAAACATTGTGTTTGTAGACAGTGGGACCTCACAGGCATTCCATGTCCACATGCCATTTATGTTATCAACGACAGCCACCAAGAGCCAGATAAGTAAGTTACTTTTGTATTTTGAATGTTGTTGGTTATGCAAATGGTGTTGGTTATGCATGTTTGAATGGTTTTTTTTTTTTGAAATTTTTGTGTGTTTCAATTGGGTTGCAGTCATGTCGATTACTACTACATGACTTCAGTATGGATAGATACTTACAAGGCGAACATCAAGCCAGTGAATGGAGAAATGTTTTGGACAAAAACAGGTAACGAACCAATTGGAGTTCCTGGTTTCAGGAAGATGCCAGGCCGTCCTAAGAAGAAGAAGATTAAAGCAGCACATGAGTCGCCTTCAAAACCGAATAGAGTCACTCGTCATGGTCTTACAATTACTTGTTCTAACTGTAAACAAGCTGAACATAATCGCCTCACATGTAAGAATGATGCATATGTGGAGCAAGGACCAAAAAGGAAGCGTGGCCGACCACCTAAAACATCTGTAAGTGTAATTCTATACAATTACACATTGTATATGTATTATAATGTTTGCTTCATACACTTTTCAGGTTGATGGTGAAAGTAACCCGAAGCCACCAAAAAAATCCAAGAAAACAAAGTCACAGCCTCCAAAATCAATGTCACAACCTGAAGCTACTTCATCCACTGCAACTGATGCTTCAACCTATCCGATTTCTTTGACCTGTCCAATTTCTTCAACTGCCACTGAAGCCTCAAAAATACCACCTGGAGGACGTGGGCGTGGGCGTGGTCGTGGTCGCCCTCCTGGACGTGGAACAGCTCGCAGGAAAACAGTTCCAAGAGGTCATGGAGTCTACATAAGCTCATTCACTAATAGGGTATTTGAAGTGTATGGAGACAAATCACGCCTTGCTGGATCTTCTAAAAAGTGAATGTCTTTGTTTAAAACTTGTTATTCTGCTTCAAACTTGTTATCTTATTTGGATTGGTTATGTTAAACTCTGAAAACGTTTGTGTTTAAACTCTTGAAATGTTTGTCTTTGTTTCAAACTTGTTACCTTATTTGGTTTGTTATGGCTTTGATTTGGTTATGTAAAACTGTTTGTGTGTTTAAACTCTTGAAATGTTTGGTTTCTTATGGCTTTCTAGTTGAATTGCTTCTTTCCATTCTTTGAATTGTCAATAGATAGAGACAAGAATTCGTCAATAGACAACACCATTATCACATCACTAAACAAGAAGGGAATAAGGCAAACAACGACAGAACTAACGTTCCCAAACCAAAAAACCAAAAGAAAAACACAAATTCATCCTAGACACTCTCAATCCGATTAACCAACAAGCTACTAAAGAACCCAGAATACACCAAAAACACTACTAAAGAACCCAAAATACACCAAGCACACTAGAACCTTACTTTAAAGCATGAACAATTACAGCAACAACAGCAACAAAACCCACCCACGATATGATTACAAATTGTCCAAGCATTTTCTCCTTCTCCTCTCTAGCCACAATTTCTTGCTTCAACATCTTCTCATTCTCTTCTCTAGCCACAATTTATTGCTTCATCTTATTGATCAACCCGATTTGATCAATTACCGTACCTTCAATATCATCTTTTTCATTTGATTCATCTTACTCAGCTCTTCTTTCAGCCCACGAATCACAACCTTTTGCTCTTTCATTACATCGCGAGCTTCCAGCAAAGCAATTATGGGTGGAATGCATTCTCTCCTTCGTTCTCTCTATCTCTCTATCTCTCTATCTCTCTCTTTAACTCTGAAACTGAAAAAATTAGGGTTCGTATTTGGGAATTGAGAATTTTTGTTCTCTTACAGTTAGTTCTTTAACCATAGGTTAGTACTAAACAAAAAAATTAACGATTTTTAACATCGTCAACAGTGCTGTTAATGGCTGTTATCGACGTGCTGTTTTATGGGTGCTCGATCTAAAGTTGAAGATTTAAAATGGGAAGTAAAATTAGTACATGTATTTTTTTGGGTAACTAAATAATTGATATATTAAAAAGCTAATTAAAAAAAAGTTCCTGTATTAATATGGAATTTTCCCTTCGTTATAATTGTTGACCAATTTTTGTTTAATTAGCTTAATTTGTGGCAAAGAAAAATAAGAAATGTTTGGGTTAATGTCACCAAATCAAAATATTTAAATGATATGGGATGCACATGTATGTAATAGTTAAATTGTTACCTAAAAGAAGAGATACTTAGCAAGTTAAAGAGTCCAACCAGATAAGAACTAAAGTCAAAGACCTGTAGCCCTGTTGAAGAAGAAGATTCATGATTCTTCGTCATAAAAGTTCCAAGTTTTGTGAAATCCTAAAGACAACAATTTAGATTTGGGTTTTGGAATTGGAAAATGGATCATCATCATCATCACAGTCAATGGCGTATGAGGTTTTCGTTCAAGAACGCCACAATTGCTCTAACTATCGTCAACGTTCTCATCTTCCTCTTCCTCCTTCAGGGCTTTTTCACTTCCTCCTCTTCATCTTCTTCTTCTTCCTCTCGCCGGATCGTTTCAGGTTTCTTGCAATTCCCCTCTCTCTCTCTCTTGCTCTCTTTGTAAATTTTCGTAAATCATTGTGGGTATATCCTGATTTTGCGTAATTTCTCGGGATTACGATCAAAGTTTGGTGCTTTAAGGATCATCTTGTGATGGGTCTTTCTCCGATCTGTTCATAACAACAAAAGTTTTAGGCTTGTTAAATAGTTCTTCAGACTTCTGGATCCTTTCCTTAGATTTAGTGATTACGCTTCTGTATCACTTCAATTCTCGAATTCAATATCACTTGGATTTGCTCTTTATGGATCCAGGGCTTCTACAATGCTAAGAATCGATTTGGGGAAAGTTTAGATTTTTTGCCTATTAAATTGAATGAGAACACTTGAAGATGCTGTTGACATCAAAGCTGTTAAAAAGTCACATTCTAAGCCTTGTAGAGATGAAGAAGTTTGAGAGATTGTTGATGTTTCTAGATTACTGCAGAGCTTTGTCTTCTTTTTGGCTACTCAAAAAGTTTCTTCTTTCATCATACATATTACATAACATAGCCATACCCTTTGATAATTGCAGCTCAGCTTCGGTATATCAAGGAAGCCGAAGAGCTTAGGCTCAAGATGCAACCTTTAGAGCTCATCAAAAGAGTAAGCAACGACATTATACATCATTCACATGCTTCTTCTCATTGTATTACAAATTTTACAAGTTAGATATGCTGCTTTCGAGAGATTAAAGATTTGGCTCTACGTTGTTTGAATGATAGGTCCGAGAAATCGAACAGGAGGCATCTGCGGGACAAGAAACCGAACGGCAGAAAGATGTGAAGCAGACTACAGCCGTTGTTGATCTCTCTAAACGCCTCAAGGATTTCCGTGCGCTAAACGATGCATCAAGCTTGAAAGGTACAATATAGTAACAAATCTTCTTGTTTATGTTATGGAATTTAGATCAGAAACAAACTATACATGAAGGTTTTGATCTGTAACAAATGTTTTCTAATCCGCACAGCATTGGAAGAATGGCGAAAGCGGAAAATGGAACGAGCAAGACAACGGGATCTTGAGAAAACCGGAGGAGTTTCATCCATCAAAACAGCATCATAACTTATAAGTCATTAATCCTCAGATTATCATGGCTGCAGCTATATAAAATTATTTAACATTATAAGTCTCATGAACAAATTATGCAAGTGTGATACATACACAGACACAAACCTGTCAATCAAACACATTACGAAAAATAAAAAGAAAGTAAAGGATCTATAATGTTAATGTTTCCGACATTGAACTTGTTTACACCAAATTATATAAGATTTTGGTCAATTGATCCGATAACGATTATTAGTCCGGTGCCTATGCAGCTCCAGTTTATATAGTCTCACCATTGTGGCCTGTATCAACCATCTTTACTATGACTTTGATTCTGTCTATTGGCTTGTTCATGTGTGTTATTTTCTTTCATGTAGATAATCGCTTTAATTTTAGAGAAAAAAATGTTAAACAGCCAAGCGGTGACGAACATGTTTGGAGGGAGATGCGGTTACTTTTCTGTTTGTGCCAAACCCAACAGGCCCACGAAGAGCCGTCGGGCGCAAGTGCCGTATGTAGTATGCAATTGAATTATTTGTCTTTCATAAAAACCTATTTCGTTCGTAATATATCTAAAAATCGACATCGACGCCTTCGCGATTAAGATAAAAAGAAAAAACAACACAAAAAAAACAAGTTCCATATAGTCGGTGGTAATTTTTCCTCTTAATTATCTCAACCCTTCTTCAAATAACTTTTCTTTTTGTCGTCCTTGAGATAACTTTTAACATTGTTATGAAACTAGCTATTTAAAGCTACACATGCAAATTAAATTTCAATATGATGACATATTTGATCAATAAAGAAAATATTTCTCCCAATATATGGCTATGTAAATATATACCAATGTTAATTAATTCCAGGTGGATTATTATAAGAAATTAATCGCTGACCCCAATATATGGTAGCTTCGCACATTTAATATGATTAAACATAAGGAGATAATATAAAATTAAAGCAGTTTGGAGATTCGAGCTCAATGACAACACTGGCTATATCCAACACTTTGGAACAACGTCACGACACGTGTCCCACCACCTGTTAGCAGCTAAACACAAAAGTCCTCCTCGCATGACACGTGTTCCTTGCCAAAGAACACCTAAGCTCGGTGTATATTAACTATGTCCTGTATATCTTCCAAAGATCATCATCAACGAGGCCGATAGTTAGCTTTTGTTGGATTAGAGAGAAGAAAAAGGTTTCGGGTGGCAAAATATTATAATAAAGGTTTGAGAGAAAGGTAAAAGAGGAAATTGATGGCGACGACAGTGGGAAGAAACATAGCAGCACCATTGCTGTTCTTGAATCTGGTTATGTACCTGATTGTGCTTGGTTTCGCAAGTTGGTGTATCAATAAATACATCAACGGCCAAACTAACCACCCAAGTAAATTTCTTGTTTTCTCTTGCTCTCTGGATATGTGATCATTTAGCCAATCTAATCTAATCGAGTTACTAATAATTTTAATATTGAAAATGTAATAGGTTTTGGAGGCAACGGAGCAACGCCGTTCTTCTTGACGTTTTCGATATTGGCGGCGGTGATAGGGATAACATCGAAGTTGCCCGGAGCTAATCATATTAGGTTTTGGAGAAATGATAGTCTCGCTGCTGCCGGATCTACTTCCATCGTTGCATGGGCCGTCACAGCTCTTGCCATGGGGTAATTCAAATCTAACATGAATAAAAATAAAAATTGAAAACTATTTTTCTTCATGTTTTATACTCGGGATATATAGCTATTTTTTGGATGCAAGTGTGACAGTGTTTGGTAAAATAGTTTAACGAATTTTATATTGATTAAGGTTGGCATGCAAGCAAATAAACATAGGAGGATGGAGAGGATGGAGATTGAAGATGATTGAAGCCTTCATTATAATTTTGACGTTCACGCAACTGCTCTACCTCATGTTGATCCATGCTGGTTTACTTAGCAGCAAATATGGTCCCGGCTACAGAGACCAAGACTATGCTACAGGCCAAGGTCATGGTCATGTACCACACACTGCGGGCGAGCACAAGGCTGGTGTTGGAACTACCATGGCCGTTTAATTTAAGTTTGTGTGTTTAAATCATGTTTGACGTTTGGATAGTAAGTACGTATGATATGTAGTTGTTTTTCGAAGTTATGTAATAATGTAATTCTATCCATCTGACAAACGAACGAACCTTCTGTGGTCTTTTTGTTAATTTAGCTATGGTTTTGTGTTTCTTGTGTTTGACGCTCCTTGCAATTTTCTCTTGGAATTAGGTTGAACAAGAGCCAAGTATACAAACTTTAGATCAAACTGAACAAGAGTCGAATATACAAATTCTTGAACTATTTCACTTTTAGTTCCACGTCGATTTTGGTCCGGGTTGAGTTCGGTTTGGTTGATTGTCCAATCTAAACAGTAACCGAACTTTGGGGCTAAAATGTAAAACATAATAAATGTCGGGGTTCTTTCTCGTAATTTAAGAACTTCAACTGAAACAGAGTGTTGTGAATTCGTGATCTTAGACTTGAGAGGGTTTTGTCTGTTCATACCGTGTCGCGGCGTAAAGAGAAATTGGTGTGTGTAATGAGATCGTTGATAATCGCGCACGTGAAGAATTGGTCCTTTATCCTCTAGTGAGCCCAGGAAAGGCGTGATGCATCTGCTCCGTTTCGCCAGGTGGTTACAGGGTGTCGACGGCATCATATACTTGCGCTGAGGTTGATTTATGGTAAAAGTATAAATTTTGGTTTCGTTTCCAACAGTTTTATTGCGACTGTGGAAAGTTTTGTGAAGCCCGGCAAGTGTTTGATAGAATGCCTAGGAGAAGAATCGTGGAACATTATGTGGAGTTTTAGGGAATGATTTAGACACATGGAAATTGAAGGATTGAATACCTCAAATGTGATGTGGGAGCCTAGCTTGTGCAAAGTAGTGAAAAATGATTCCTTTACAACTTCGAATAGGATGGTCTCGGGATATGTAATGCACGGAGTCGCCAAAGAAGCTATTTCCAAGTATCAGACAGTGTGCATCCCAAATTCAGATGACATTCATGAACCATGATAATCTTGTTGGATTGACAATCAGTGATATTGGTGATTTGGCATTAGCGAAACAACAACCGCAAGAAACAGAGGAAAAAAAAGAAGAGGAAAATCTCAGTATATAGACAAAATATACATGACCAACACGAGAGTAAGCTTTTTTTTCCCCTTCTTGGCACAATTGGGTTTTCGCTATAAACAACTATTCTAATTTGTGATTCAACTATACTTGCACTATCTTTGTGCTTCTTCTGACTCTCTTTCCCGTCGATAAGCAACATTTTCTTTATCTACTACTCTCCCAACACGTCTGTTTCTCCTGCTTCTTTTACTTATACCTCTTTTGCCTTCTTTCTCAATCACAGGTTCTGACATCGGGACAACGTGTAGGAAGCACAAAGGTAACAAGGCTGCTAGAGACTGTATGAGAATCCCTGAAGACAGGTTTGAATAGTTACTTGATGTTATACCGATCAGATTAGCCAATCCAACGCCTAAGAATGCGCTAACTATTTGTGATAGACACAGAGTTGAAGCAAGAAAAGATGTGACTGATCCTTCACATCCCTGTGGACACATACTGGCTAATCGGACTGCAAATGGAAGGATCTTAAACTGTGCAAGGATTTCTGCTAAGCTGGAAAAGCACAGCACATAAACCTCGTTGGAGATTCCAAATCCGAGATTTATTTGCTTCACCAAGATATAGTCGAGGAGAATCGATAAACCGTACAAGAGTTGGATCACATGGATCAGTGGTCTCATGGGAAGTGTCTTCAAGTATCGATCATAGACAACCGTTAGACCAAGAAGCATCAACTGTCCAATAACTTTCGACATTCCAATAACTGAAGGATCTAGATTTAGAACTTGAGTTTGGTAACAGAAGACTGATCCCGAGAGAAGAGGGACCATTGCAATCGATACTACTGCCCAAATCAGAGGCTGGGAGATTTCGTCCGCCTGAATTGCTTCCGTAAGATTTGATAATTGTTTCTTTACGCTCTCCAAAACCGAGCTTGTCTCTGCTATCTGTGGTAAGCCGAAAGATTCTTCTTTGGAAGATAACGAAACAACGAGCTGCAGAGACAACAAACCAGCGAAAACAAGAAAGGAGATCTTAGGAGGTGTTGTGAGTAAGAGATATCCTCCAAGTAAGTTTCCAAGGACTCCACCAGCTGCTGAAGCCATTAGCGCATAAGACTGGAGACCGTTTATTCGGTATCTCAGACCATATTCCGCAACAAGAGCGTCTTTTGCAACCTCAGTGATGGATGCTCCAAGGTTACTTAGCAGGACAAATGCCATAAGAGAAGGAAGAACTTCTCTAGCTCCTTGAAATATACCCATTGAACCCCATGCCAAGACCTGCAGAAACACTGACACATTCAAGATTTTAGAACATATTGAAAGGGAGCAGAATCGCTACAATCAGCAAATTTCTTCATTGCCTATAATCAGTACTAAAATTTCATGTTCAAGGCTTTGCAACAGACAAAGACAGAGAGACAGATGATTTCAAGACACAAGAGAGACTTTGGAAAAACTAACCTCCAATGGCGATGTAAGGAACTCTACGACCACTTCCGATGTAAAGAACATCTGAGAGAACACCGTAGAGAGGTTTAGCCACCATGGGAAGACTGCAAGAGTATTGCACAAGCTGAAGCGTCGATGGTTGGAGTGCTAGGCTATGAACCATATGGAAGTTAAGTGCAAGCCATGGGAAACATCTTGATCCTTGTACCCAATAACCTAACCCACACAAAACCGAGATTCCTTTGCCACCCACTTGTTGAAACCTCTCCGTTTCTTCAGATTCAGACACCCCATTGTTGTTTCTTCTTCTCCTTATCGAGAGACATGCGAATGTCGTCGCTCTTCTTGGTTTGGTTTCCACCATGAAAAGGGTATTGGTCTTGCTCTGCCTCTCTTGTTGTTGTTGCCTGTTAATGGACGAGAGTGGTGGTTTCAAGAACTTGGTTGGGGAGTTTTGGATTGATAATAGTGGATTTATCATGATTCTTTCCTTTGTTTCAGAGAGATGAAAACAGAGGAGGAGAAAGGAGGAAGCTTTACTCTTAGAGAAACGAATTCTAGTCACAAGCTTTGTAAGTATCGATGAGTTTATATAATTTTTGGGCAAACCCTAAGCATCGTTGAATTGAAGAAGGAGACAAATAAGAGTTTCTATTTCTCAATATCGTAAACAAATCAAAAGAAAAAAAGAAAAATGATATTTTGAAGGAAGGGGTATCTAGAAGCGTGTAGCGGAGAGTAATAAGAGGAAGACAAAACTCAAAAAGTTTTTAAGTACAAAGGTTGTCTTCCACTAATAATCAAGGTTCTAATGAGTTTTTTAATGTAATTAAACGGTTATAAAGGCTTTAGATATTATGTTTTATTTCTTTTTAAGGGACCCATAGGAAAATTCACTGTCCTAGGAGATTGGAAAAGATGAGTCATCGGATTTTGATTATGACTTGTCACTAAAGTTTGTTAGAAATTCTCTATCGCAAAAAAGAATTTGTAATTTTATTTCAGGTCGACCTATAAATTGATCACGTGTATACAATTTTGTTTTCTGGACTTTCTTGTTTCCATAGATTCAACGGTGCGTCGGTAACGAGTAACGACCACACTTTCAAAGACGGACAAGAATTTTACATGAATTAATTATGTGGCTTACAATTTAGTATTAGTTTTTGGCAAATTACATGTAATCGAATATAAATATCTACCATAATTTAAATAATATCGGAGCCGACTTCTTTGCGCAAATTACTCATTCGAGAGATTTATGAGGTGTTCTTATTCGGGAAATTTGGCTAATTGATTCACATTAAATTAATTATTGTTCTAATAAGATTTTATAAGTGGAAATTATCATTGTAAGATTATTTTTAATTCTAACTTTTTTATACCCTTAAACTTAGTCTTTTCCCCTCAATTATAACGATGTGTTGCTAAAAAAAATTAAAAATAATTTTCCTTCTCTTTTTTCAATTTTGTCGAAAACTTTCATCTCTTTTTATCCAAAACCAAAAATTCCTAAAATTCATCAACTCTCTCTTCTGCATCTTGATCTTCAGCGATAATCAGAAGTTTTTTGTTCTTTCGTGTACCTTCACCTCTCGTTGAGATCGTGTTCTAGAAGAAGCACTCTTTTCTCTGGTACTCTCGAACTCAAATTTCAATTTCAGATTTGAAATGTCTTTTTCTTTATCGTTAGTTTTGATGAGTTTTTTTGTTTCAGATCCTCTGTGGTTGATGAACACGTCATGCGAAGCTTTTGGTTTGGTTGAAGGTTTGGCGGAAGATGCTGCTCTCACGAGGCTTGTGAACAAGTTAGCCTAGACGCTGGACTCTCATCTCCCATGAAATCCCAGGTCGCTCTGGGAAATCTTTCCGATTGCGTTGGTGTAATTAGCTCCATCCTTGTCTTCAACAAAAACCTTTCTTTGGTAAAATTACCCTTTCTCTCGATTTTTTTTTGTGATTTTCGTTTACTTCCAGATTCTCTGCTTTAAATTGGGCAAAGAAACCAAAGATTGAGTAACCAAACCTAATCATGTTAGTGCGGTTGTAAAACAAGTACAAGTTAGTTCATACCAATCATCATTGGAACCTGGTGGAGTCGCGTATAGGACATTGTTCGGGTATTTCTCTGCTTTAGTGTTCTCTTCTTGTTACGATCTTATGCCTTTTTATGTTAGAGTTTTCTTAGTAGTGAAATGTTTCAGCAAATTTTGATGTCTTGTTAGATTTGGAAAATCGTAGACGTCTTGCTAGATTTTATATACCTTAGTTTCGTAGGCGTCTTGCTAGAGCTCAAATCTGGAAAATCGTGCTTCTTATATTTTTCTATTGGATTTTGTAATTTCTTGACCTTAGATATATATGTGTCACTGTGATACAATATTTGATAACTAAAACATGACATTTTGGTTTCATGTAATCACTTGTTCAATGTTTAAAACTATTTGTGTTTGAGTTTGTTTGGTTCTTTTTGGCTAATTCGGTTTTCTATTTACTTTTGCTTCAGTTATTTATGTTTTTAATTTTGAATTTTTTTTTTTGCATTTAAGTGATTGTGAATTCTGAGTTGCACCTACGTTATGCCTTATGTCTTCTAAAATTCTATTGTGCTTTGTTACAGAATCAAATTATTTCAACTCTTTGCTTTCCATTCTTTCTAGGTACAGATATGGAGTTTCCAAACCTGTTTTTCAAGCTAGAAAATGAGCCACAAGTAGAGAAGATTAACAACAACTGTAAGCTGACGGTTCTAGACAAACTAAAGAAAAAGCTGCCATTTAAGTACAACAAAATTTTGAAAGATCCGGTCTTCGGTCCAATTGTGGCAATTCATGAAAACGGCCTAGGATATTCGGCGAGATTGATACACAACTTCATGGGTAAACAATTGGATGCTGACAAGCTACATGAGCTCTGGTTTGACACCATGATACTTATGTATAATCAGATTGCCGATTGTTCTCGCTGACGGGGTCTTACCGGATTTTTTTTTCCTTGAAGGAGCACATGTATGTTCAGCCACATACTTGTTGATTTTGAATATTCTAGACCCCTCAATGCATTCTGCACGCAATCTCCAGTTACATACATTGTCTTTGCAGCATATACACCATAAGTTTGTAATAGATTTTATAACTTTGTAGTCAAAGTTAAATTTCATTGCACAAATTTCCAGAGTTGCCTTCAAAACGTTTTTCCTACTGAAATGTTAGTTAGCTTTTACAAAATCCACCAACCAAAATCGATCTTCCTTTTGAATGTTTTCTTCGTTTTGAGACATTGCACCATCATCACCGACAGAAACGTAATCGTCATCAATCTTCTTAGCGACATCCAGAAATTCGTCAGACTTTTCAAGCAACTTAGTATCCTCTTCTCCATTACTTGAAACAGATGTCTCCTTGTTCAAATCACTGTTCACTCTATTCTGTTCATTGTCAACTATACCTTTAAATGTCAGACACAATTGTATAGAAAAATTCTTCCTTGCAAATCCAACAAAATTTTTCAATTGACGATCGTTCGTGATAATAACTGGAGGAGACCCCAAGGTACCGATCAAAACACTTGGTAAAAAACTAAACTCGAAATTGAAACTGCTCCTCTGGATTCCGTAGTCCTCTTAAACCATCGTCTCTAACTCGTCAAGAGTAGTAGTAGATTCCAACATAAGTAATCTGCCTCGTTTCTCTTCATCATAAATAAAACGCCACTCCTTATCATCGACACCTAGTCTCCATACACCACATGTAACATATATATGCAACATGGTAACGACCGAGAAGATGCAAAGAACGTAATAGATGAAGAAGATAATAGAGTAACCGATGAAAAGAGGAAAAAAAAAGAGAAACTGATGAGAAGCGAAGAAGAAGAAACCTAGAAGCAAAAATTTATTTTTGTTTTTTTTCGGATTAATTTTAGAATATTCAATATCTAATTTTAGAATATTCTGTTAAGATATTACGCAGATGGTTAATTCTACGTAACGTAGAATGAAGTGAAACAAGTAGAATTAACATTCAACATAATGTAGAATATAGTAAAAAGAGCAAAATACGAATTCTAACTGCAGGTTGAATATAGTGAAAGGAGCAGAATATAAATTCTAAGTGAAGGTAAAACGTTGAGAATCTTAGAAGATATTTTCTACCTTTGGTGGATCATAGAGAAAATGTTGGAATAGAGGAAATATTAGAACGTAGATTCTAACAAGGGCGGATGATAGAGCAAACGACAGAATACATATTCTACTCAACGTAGAACATAAAATAAGAGTTGTTTATTTTTATAGTATAACCTTTTTATTTTTATTTTTTTCACACAAAATAAATACTTCTATATATATATCCATATTTTATTTTATATTTTCTCATTTTTAAAATTTTATTTTCGATTTTTTATATATAACAAAAAGATGTTTTAGTCAAAAATGACAAAAATAAAAAAAGTCTTATTAGGACAATAGTTATTTTAATGTGGGTCAATTTACCAAATCTTTCTTCTTATTCAATATAGTATGCATAGTTAATGGGATTGATTGTATTTAAGAAATCATGAAAATTTCGTAGTTTTCCAGGGAATGGTAATTGCATTTTTTTTTATTAATGGATTCGGTATTATCGATTTAGTAAAACTGAAATCTAGTGAAACCAGTTGTCAATTCGATGTAATTTTTGGTTATAAACAAATTTTGATTTGGTTATGTTTAGACATTTCGGGTTGGTTTGATTTGATTTAGTTCCATTTGTCTGTTAGTGATTCTTTTGTCCATCTCTAGTGTTTTATCTTTCTCGTTTAGTGTTTATGTAGTTTTGCACAACAAACGGCTACAAGTAGTCCTTTAATCTATGAAGTGTATCGTTAATATAGGTATACCAAAGCAATAAAGTGCATACAATTGCACAACATAGTGGGCTGGACGACTAGGTTATTATTACAATGACGTGGATTGTGACAAATTAATAGATACATTCGTTAATATGAATGAACTCAAATTATCCAAAGTTACATGTCAATGTATTTGATAATAGTACAAGACAAATCGTTGATTAGCCAAAATCTTGTCACAATTTTAAAATTTAATACTTTAGTTTTTTTTTTGAAATGAAATTATTTTGTATAGTTATATCAAAATAGTTTATATAAAATATTACTTTTTAAAATAACCTTCGTATAAATTTATAAATATGATAATTAGTAATAAAAATATATTTTTTATATTAATAAAAAACTTAAGTGTTAAATTAAAACGGTTTACAATAAATCAATATACTTAGTCATAAAGCCGAGATTCAAAACTTAAGTGTTAAAATTTATATTACGTGAAAATGGATTGAACTTAATAACACCGCTAACAAACCAAAACTTAAGTGTTTTCAAAGTTTTGAAATTTAACATTTCAGTTTTTTTATTAAATAAAAATATTTTTGTAAAATTAAAACCTTATTTTAAATCAAAATGGTTTACATAAATCAAAACGGTTTACATAAATCAAAACTTAGTTATAAACCCAAAGAATCAAAACTTAAAAGAAAACAAAAAAAATAAACAAGTTAAAAATTAATAATACTAAATCTACGTAATGATGTGAAAACAAGTTGAATTTGTGGAATCACTAATGATTAATGACTAAGTGAAATGACGGGATCTAGAATCCGGTTAGGTCGCACATCATTTTATAAATATATCATTATTAAAAAGTTTAAAATAAAATCCATGAGAAAAATAAAAATTTAAATCCATGAGAAATAAAACAAAATTTCAAAATCGTGAGAAAAGATCAAAATTTTAAAACTGTTAAAAAAACCAAACAAGTTAAAAATTAATAATACTAAACCTACATAATGATGTGAAACAAGTTGAATTTATGGAATCGATAATGATCAATGATTAAGTCAAATAACGGGATCCAAAGTCCGATTAGTTCTCACATCGTTTTATAAATTTTGACATTATTAAAAAATTTAAAAATAAAATCCGTAAGAATTTTGTTTTTTAAACCGTGAAAAAAATCAAATAAGGACGGGATGCCAAATCCGGTTTGTTTTTACAATATTAAAATTTAACACTTTAGTTTTTTTTTTAAATTAAAATATTTTGTATAAATAAATCTTTAGTTAAATAAAAACTATTTTTGAAAAAAACCTTTAAAATTAAGTTTTAAATCCGAGAATTGAAATTGAAAAACATATTTACTACCAAATCAATTTATTATCTGTAGGCTTAAATTTGTAAAAGAAAAGCAGAGATTAGAAATCGTTACCATGTCTTTCTCTATCATTCCACGAAACCAAACAGCCTTGTGCTGCACCCAGTGGATAACTTGGCGAATCAAGAATAAGGAACCTACCTGGCTCTCGTGACAACGGCGCGTATGATGCCATTCATGGTTTGCGTCACCACCTCGCACTCGGTACTGCAGGTGAGGTGAGATCCCCCATGATTTGCCAGAGAGACTGAATCAGAACGTGGCGAGATCTTTGACGGTCTGGCGATCGGCGAGACCTCTCTGGAAGAGAAATTACCAGAGCTTGCTCAAGAAGAAACAGAGACTAAAAAGAAAAAGAACAAGGTGGTGGATTTTAGTTTTTCTTTTCTGCTTTCCAAGAATTATGATTTCTCAAAGAAGACGAGCCTGAGCATTTATAAAGATACGTTGCCACCAAATAAATAAGGAAAGGTTTGGTTGTTCAAAAAGAAAAGGAAATTGATCACAGCGGTGATAAAAAGTTACCGTTACAACAATCATATTCTCTTTTTTACTGCCTAACAATTTATCTGATGTGACATTGTGAGTTGCTGTAAAATTGGCTCTGTTAATTTGAGAACACCCATATTTATAATAAGAAAACAGATACTATTTTGATTTTTCCATGATCTCTGACTCTGTTATTTTAAGGATATGTTTTCCATTCCAAGTACTTCTCTACGCTTTCAAGGCCACAAAGCTGCTTCACCACCGGCATAATCGCTGGAACCGGCAACTCAAAACAAATATCAGATCCGTCGCTACGATCACCACTAATGCAATTCCATGAAAGGTACTGTTTTCGAGCTTCTCTAATGGCTGATCTTGTTGCACAGTGCACAGAAGCCGCCACAAGCAACGGAGGCTCACCTGAAGCTGCATCAGAAGAAGACAATTTCAACTCAACCAAATAAGAGATGAATCTCATTTGATTCTTAGCTAAACCTTTAGAGGAGAGAATGCGGTTCTTGTGATGACCACTGTTGAGAATCTGAACGTTGAATTGTTTGGGAATTGTGTCTATTGTAGGGATTTTGTAGTCCCATGTGCCTTCTTCAATCACAAGCCCGTTTTCATCTGTCGTGTACTCTTCATACATGAAAAACCCTATCCCTTGAACAAACGCTCCTTCGATCTTCTCAAAGAAAACAAAGAGAAAAGCCAATTAACCAACCAAACAAAGAGAAAAGCCAATTAACCAACCAAACAAAGAGAACATTAAGTGCACATCCAGAATCCAAACCATACTCAAGCTTACCTGTCCTAAATCAACAGCAGGATTAAGGCTTTTCCCACAGTCGTAGATAATATCTGATCTTATAATTTCTGTTCTTCCTGTCACAAGGTCGACCACCACCTGCACATTTTTGCATATGTAATCAAGTTTGACTGGTTAAAAAATATTGGCTATGAGATTCACCTCACTGGCTCCAACTCCGTAGTTAAGATATTCTGCGGAGGAGGACTCTGGCTTATAAAAGGTTCGAGCTGATAGGTCCACAGATTGAGCATACGCCTGCAGTTTCACAAATGGAGATCTTTCCTTGAAAACTCGATTAATATAAGGAGAATTATCGGTAATTAAGTTTTATACCTGTTGAATGAGCACGTCCCATGTCACGGATCTAGCATTCTCCAGAATCTGATTCATGGTAGGTTTCAGCCTCTCCACCAAGATACCGCAGCAAAGCCTCACTGCTTCACAACAGTTCTCGGATGTTGTGCTACCCGCAGTGTAACTGCTTTGAGCCATACTGAGTGTGTCAGTCTGAAGAAGCCGTATTCTTTCAAGCAGATCTTCACTTCCGTCGCATTTTATCATACCAAGACCATAAGCAACCATCTGTTGTACCTTTGTCCATAACCCTTGCCCCACCTCAATACCTGCAACCTCAACCGCAACCGAACCATCACTCAAAATGCTTACTTTTCCTGGAGTTGGCCTATGCATAACTTGATGGATGATGGGCACTCGAGAAATCCCCCTTTTGCGCCATACATTAGAAAGGTTAAACTCTTTCACCGATTCAGCCCTTCGCCTGAAATCTGCAGATATCTCCAATTTGTCCCATAATAAAGGCAAAGTATATTCATCAGGCTCACCAGCAACTTGCTTATAAAACTTGCTGAGGCTTTCGTAAGTATGAAGATTTATCCTTCTCACAACATCCACGTCCATGTTCAGGGAAAATGCTACATTCTCAATAATGGATTCAGCAATGTATGAACCTTGTACCTCACCGGGTGCCCTCAAAGACGTTCTGCTCGGAAGGTTTGTCTTACACACTTTGATGTCAAATGACAATGCACCCCAGTCATATTTCCTCAGAGAATTCATTATATTCTGTGGCATTACTAGACTTACATCCACATCTATCCCTGCATCTACTGACATATTTAGCTCTAGTGCAGTGAGTTTACCATCAGATCTGAAACCTACACTGTAAGTTATTTTCATGGGATGCCTTCCTCCAGCCATTATCATATCAGTTTTACGGTTGAGGTATATCCTAACAGGCCGCTGCAATTTTTGTGCAGCAAGCGCACATGCTGTCGCAACCTGAAATCATCTTCAACAACATTAATATCAAATTACAATGGAAAGGTTTCTTCTTACTCTCCTAATATATTTTATTCTGAGAAGAAAATAGTACTTACAGGCATAGACTTTATAGCTTTTCCACCAAAGCCACCTCCGACTCTTCTGGTGATGACTCGCACGTTATGCTCTGGGATGCCAAGACAGGTAGCAATTACTGATTGTGTGTACTCGGGGGCTTGTGTTGAACTGTAAACGACTAGACAGTTGTCTTCGTCTGGCAAGGCAAGTGTCGTTTGTGTCTCCATATAGAAGAAGTACTGTGACCCGAGTCTCAACTGCATGACCGAATTCAACAGCACACATGAGTGTAAGAATCTCTTAGAAAACATTTTTGTATAGATCGAGATCAAGAGATAGAAAGAGAATTCCAATACTTCTACTGAGCGTATCTTGCGATCAGCTTCAGCCATTCCTTTTGAAATGTCGCCAACGGGTTCAGGGTAATATTCGGGAGGAACCTCAAAAAGGCTGGACCTTTTGACTGCATCCTCCACAGATAGTACTGGTGTTCCTATATTCTTTGAATCGTACTCAACTACTGCAAGATTTGCTGCCATATCTGCACGTTTTTGTGTGTCTGCAACCTGATAGGTCACCAAAAATGGACTAATATTTTGAAGGAAGACGACAAAAATGATAGAGATGCAAGAGTTATTTCGTAGTCCCATGAAGCTTATTAAAGCAAACAGCACAAATTATGAAAATGAAACTATCGATTCAGCCCCCATATCGAAAGGAGAGTTTTGTTTTCAGAATTACCCGCTTAGCCGAACGGCAAGATAATTCTTGTGCAGAATCTATAAATTCCTTTTATCATGCAAATAAAGGCATTCTGTATTTTTTATCCTCTTTGAACCTTTTACTATAATACAAAAGAAGACGGTAGAAATTGGACTTACCACAAGAGCAATTATTTGTCCAGCAGATATAGTAACTTCATCTGCAAATAGAAGCCCTGTGCCAAATATAGATTTGTAACCAATGTTTTGCCCCAGTTGAGGAATATCCTTGAAAGTAATAACTGCCAAAACTCCAATTGGTGCCACATTTCCTTCGAAACCAACGTTCTTTATCCAAGCCAATGGCTTTGTGCTATAAATGAATGCTCCATGTAGACAATGGGGTAAGGATGGAATATCATCAACGTAAACAGCTTCACCTGGAAAGACAGACGCTCATGTAGTATGTTGTTTGTCTAAATAAACATAGTGACTAAAGATCTAAAAGCATTTCTGCTTGAGCCTTTCACACCGTTAAAAATATAAAGTTATTTAAAAACGATCAAAGGAACAACATAGTACTAACCAGAAGCCTGCATTTCAGCTCCAAATTTGATAATGGCTTCACCAACAGGGTGATATTCTTTACTCTCAAACACCTGCTGTGCAGATGACAGCAAAGGTAGACATATTGTTGGATCGACGTGCCCATCAATATGCTTTCTTTCTGAATCCCAACTGCCACTCTCGATCAGAGGATAGAGAAAATCAAAGAGAAACCCAACGGCCAAGCTTTTCTTATACTCAGGATATGAGGTCTCTATGCTGGGCACTATGATCCCTTTAAGTAACCTCACAGCTTCATATAAAACACTGTGGCTGAGTATTTTACCCGTCAAGAAATCTTCAACTTCCCTCGCCCTGATGGAATGATACCCACCATAAGAACCAAATGCCAACCGGCATTTATCCACAATGATGCCTCTGGATGATGCATCGTGAGAGACTACTGCTAAGAAAGCAGCGTTGATATAAGGCAATGCACTTCCAATAGGGCGAAGTGCAGCTCGATAGGTTTCGAAAAGCAAACCAGTAGTGGAAGAAGCAATCCAGCTAGGAATATGAACCTTTAAAAGAACAGTTTTAGTGTCTAATATTGGAGGCGACACAAGATACTCTCCCATCCTAAGCTTCTCGTGTCTCCCTGCATTTATCATATACACAGATGCATCTGCAGCGAGCAAAAGTGTGGTTATGTCAGAAGGAAAGTTTTTGCTCTGTGCCATCACTAGATTACCACCGATACTCCCTGAGTTTCTGATAAAATGGTTGGCCACCTTCTCCATATGGACACCTATTTTCTTGAAAACATAAGCAGATGATTTTTCCTCCATCAAAGCATCAATAACTTTAGATATGGTAACAACTGCTCCAATTTCAATTCCTCTGTCATCTTTCTTGATCATTGACATCTCTAGAATGTGGCTAATATCAATATATCTACCATATTGTTTCTCTTCTTTGTAGTAACCTGTTCCTGTGTTGCCAACAACTAATTTTATCAAATCTCTATCACCGCCAGTGTTGGTTGTTGCCAATATTTCCTGAAGCTCTGTGACGCTAACAGGAGTGCTCCAATGATACCTTGTCTGATCCAAAACATTATGTTGACACTTTATCTTTTCCTTCAAGAAGTCCGGAAAAGTGACGAGATCTTTATCAGGGTTGTAAGGAGGCAATTTCTTTAACATCTCTTCTCTGCTTTCTCCCTTCCTCCAAAAAGAGTTGAAACCCAAATCCTCTATATCGACATCAACAGCAAAACTCTTACAAGCATCAGCAATAGGACGATACCCGGTGCATCGACAAAGATTTCCAGCAATGGACTTCTCTGCTGCAAGAGCCGTCAGGCATTCTGGAGAAGATATTGAGATCTTGGAGTTATGGGCTTTTGAAAGAGCAGAGTAGAGAGAGATGCACATCCCCGGGGTACAGAAACCACATTGAGAGGCATGAAACCCCGCAAATCTCTTGTGAATTGGGTGGAACCCTTTCTCTGTGTTCCCAAGTCCCTCGGATGTGGTTATGGAACACCCATTTATGCTGCAAAGAAGGGTCAGGCAAGAGTTTATAGAATATTCCTCGACTTGGTCTAACACAGGATCATATTTTGATAGAATTACGATGCAAGCACCACAACCCCCTGCATGAAAAATATAATTGAGTCAGTGAGAGAAACACACTGAAAATTCAGGACAGACAACAAAAGAACACAGAAATATTCGGTTCTAAGACACATAAAACAAGTAAAAAAAACATGTTCCAAGCCTCATCTCAGTTTAGTAGACACTTCTCAGACAAGAGGTTTACTAATTCAGGTAAATATGAGCGACATAAAACCAAAACCCAACGAGATTGATTTCCGAAAAGGAAGGAGTAAATAAACATAGATTTTAACGATTTGTATAATCGTTTACAGATTCAAACAATAAATTCATGACTGACTTTTGCTTTTTGTGGAGACAAAAGTGTTAATCATCCAGGTCCTCGAAATTGAAGGATATTCATAATCATTCATAAGCAAAAGACAGTTCTTGATATGAATTTGAAATTCAAACAGAGAATGCATATAAACCAAATAAAACCACGAAAGGCGATGTTCACTGGAAAATAACAGTGTGTGTGTACCTTCACCACAGCTGAGCTTGACACTCTTAAAGCAAGTGTTGGAACGCAAGAACTCCAGTAAAGTCGTAGAAGGATTAACCGACAAGACTTCAAATTTCTCCCCATTAACAGCAAACAGCAAATCTTCACCCGCCATTTTCTGCGGAAACTAACCAAAAAAGTAGTGAATCAGTGGACAACAATTAGCTGCATGAGGAGCTCAAATTTTAGAAAACTCTGAAAGAGAAAAATTATCAGAATTTATAAGAGAATCCAGTTGCTGAATTGTTTTCAGGAACATATAAAGAACAGGAAGTGATTGGCAAAGAGGTTCTTGTAGTCAAACATATCCAATTACATTATCAGTTTCGATACGAAACGAAAGCAGAAAGTAGAAAATTGGAGGCTAAGCTATCTATCTAAACGAGTCCACTCTAAACGTCAGTACTAATAAAGGAGTGATAAAGCAATGCTGATTTTAAGAAGTGATGGGTTTGAAGTCTAGTCGTAAAGGTGAGAGAGATGTAAAACTGGGAAATTGTATCTAAAAAGAGAAGAAAATTCTTAAAATGTAATCATAGTGTTGCTGAGGACTACGTCACTGTGCATTTCTATCAGGTTTACCAAATTATAATAACTCCTTCGTGTTTGTGAAAAAACGACTACTTTCTCTCTAATTTCAATGTTTTACCTAAATCGGAAGGTGAAACTTTGGCGATTGACAGAGCCGGGTTGAGGCCAAGCAAATAAAGCATGTTCTTGCGACCTTGTAAGGTATATTTTAACATTTTTTTGCTATTTCATTAATTTGTAGGCCTAAAATTTTTTTAAGCTTGTGGCCCATTAATACTTTGGGCCGGCTCTGTCGATTGATTTCTCCAAAACTTTTCATCTTCAGTCTTTCCCATTGGAAATCCATTTCGTTTGGAATCAACCCATCCCGAAAGATTCCTTTCACACTTGACTAACACTGTCGAGAATCGATTGGCAATTGGAGACCATACACAGATATGGAATCGAAGCATCTCTGTATTTCGAATGCTCATACATTCGCGAGCACTCACCTCCGGCGACAACAGATCAACGCGCCATCAAGCGACGATCTCCCGCGAATCCCAAACTGCGAACTGTTGTTCGTTTTTGTGTAAAAATGAGCATTATACAAATTTAGGCAAAATTTTCAAATTTATTTGGATGATCCTAATTGGACCAATCAAAAATAACAAATAACAAATATACCATAATTATACTAATGATTCATTTGTCTACAAAATTCTAAATAATACTTTTACAATTATCTTGTAAAAAACCATATTTTGTCTGTCAAAACCGCAAAAATATGTTTCCCACCAAAATTGAAAATCATGTTTTTCCGCCAAAACCGTAAAATCATATTTTTCTACCAAAACTCTAAAATCATATTTTTCATCAAATCATATTTTTCTGCCTAAACCGCAAAATCATATTTTCTCGTCAAGACCGCAAAATCATATTTTTCCACCAAAACCACAAAATCATATTTTCCCGCCAAAACCGCAAAATCATATTTTTCCGTCAAAACCGCAAAATTATATTTTTCCGCCAAAACCGCAAAATCATATGTTCCCGTCAAACCACAAAATCATATTTTCTCGCACAAACCGCAAAATCATATTTTCCCGCCAAAACCGCAAAATTGAATTTTCCCGTCAAATTATATTTTCCGCCAAATCTGCAAAATCGTAGTTTCCCTCCAAAACCGTAAAATTATATTTTTCGTCAAAACAAAAAAAATCACATTTTTCTGCCAAAATCGCTAAGTTCCGTTTTTTTGTCAAAATTGAATATATTTTTTCATTATAACTGATGAATTATGTTTTTCCGTCAAACTGTAAAATCTCGTTTTCACGCCAAAAACCACAAAATTATATTTTTTCGCCAAAATCGTAAAATTATATTTGAATATCAATTTATGAATTTATGCGACAAAAATCAATTTGTAATTGTCATACATAATAATTTAAACATTATTTGTTGTAAATATAATTTAGATTAAAGATTAGTACAGTTAAAATTAAAAAAATATGATTAAATTTAAACATGAGTATTTTAGTTATTTTTTATTAAAATTATCTAGATGGAGATGTAGAGTAACCAAACAAATAAATGTTCATTCGAATGTATCATTCACATTGAACAATCAAAAATTGAAATGAACAATGGTGCAGACCATTTAGATGGAAACGTATATGAAAGAATAGAGCCTAAATCTTTTTTTTTTTTTCAAATTTTTTAAAGTCCAATGTAAGCGGAGATTCTATTTTCGGTATTGGGGTCCAAATCTGATCTAACCGATTCAAACCGTACCGAATCACTATCACACATATTGTTTTTAATTGGGTGTTATTTATTATTCGATCAGTTTAGATACAGATCGTAGGATCTCAAAGACTGGTGGTAATCACTAATCAGTCTAAGAATGTAGAGAACGAAGACAAAAACTGATTTTAAAGCCAGCTAAATCTGAAATTGTTTTTCGTCTTAAGCTTCAAATGTAGGGAACTTAATGTTTTGATTAAGTATCTGATTGGTAGTTATGTTTAGTTACTCTACTTATGTGACTTATATTCTTGATCCAATTTCGAATAGTAAATCAAATATGATCGGGTTCGGTTAGTGTAGAATGACTATGCTTACGTCCTTGATAAGCAAACCTAAAATCCTATTTCTCTCACTTCTCAGTTATAATAGTGCCGCACTCAAACTCTAATTGTAAAATATTCTTTCCATCGCGAAAAATCTTAAGGGGCCTGAGTTTTGTCTCGATCTCTTGCAATCGACAATCTATCGATTGAATACTACAACTTACGCTTCTTCCTCTTCAGATCCTTTCTCAGTGGCAGCTTCTGATTCTTGGGGATTATTAAGATTTTCTTTTAGCTCTTCTTGTAACTCAGCTTTTTGCTGCATCTACTGCGTCTTCTGTAGTTGCTTCAGGATTCTTCAGTCCTGAAATCACAAGTTAATTAGTTAAAACTCATGCGGCTTTGCAGAAGAATCTAAAGGTTTTTAGCACATGATTTCAATATCAATGGCTTTTAAGATGGTTGAGGCCATCCATGAGTAATATCATCACCTACCTGGTTTCTTCTTCCTCCTTGAATATCTTCTTGATTTATCATCAGATACTGTACCGAGAAAAAGATTACTATACTTTGTCTCTATCCTTTCTTTTTCATCAAGCATTCCTAAAAGCTCATAAGCATCCGCCACTGTCTGCACAATGTGTTTGTCCGGAGGCTTACGGTCATAACTCTCCAGATCCTTAAACAGCTTCATAACCCACATACAAACAAACATGAGTTTGATGTCAGCACAGAATAAACTTCGGACATACCTTACTAAGTATCAATGAGCAATATTTTCCATTTAGTGTTCAGTCAGTGAAGAGACGAAGGGAAACAAAATGAACCTTAACGAGTTCCTGTAACATGTTGTTCCGGAAATATATGCGCATCATTTGTAAGCATAATTGCCAAGGCACAGAATGCAGATCGTTCCCAATTTTCTTTTGCCAGATAACATGCGCCTCTTCTGCTCTGCGATCCATATCTAACGCCCGTATCAACTGTCCATACGTCCCCATCGTATTCCCTTGTCCCTTACTTAGGATCCACTTTATCACCTACAACGATTAAACAGGGGAAAGGAAATAAAAACCTCTCCAAGATTCTGTTCTACTTTTTCAGTTACTATAAAAATAATCGATATGTTCTTGGGTATTAGATTATTCATGGTTTGCGAGTCCCAGATAAGAGAAAAAAAAAAGAGAGAGAACATTCGGGTGATAGATACCTGGACCATTCGATGCCATTGATGTTCCTTTTCAAGAATAGCTATTACTCTTTTCAGGGAAGCAATGGGGAAATTGCGTTCCCAAGCAACCCAAGCATCCAGAGCTCCATAAACAGCCTCTTTATTATCTTCCATATCAAGAAGCTGCATTCATATCGTATTAAGGGTTTGCACAGATGAGCCAACGAATAAGCAATAATAATAAGAGCCAAAAGACTACGGTTAAACAAGAATATGGAAAGTCTCATAATCGACAAACCATTAGAAAGGCAAAAAGTAATAGCTAAGAGTATTAAAAATTTCTGCTTACATTGTTCATAAGAAACTTTATTTTATCCTTCTTGGGTATGTTCTCCCCAATTTGATGTTTCCTAGGGGTTTCAGTGTTTTCCTTCTTTGATGAATCAGAAAAATCTTGCTCATCCTACAGCAAGATAAAAAATATGCATCCTAAGGATCTCTCGTTGGTTAAAAATAACGCAAGAAATATAAATAATGAAAGGCACAATTCTCAGGAATTTACTAACCACAAATTCATGGAAAACAGAAAGTAATCTGATCATCAAATATATTAGTGATTTGCTTGACTATAAGAAACTACTGAGAGTTACAGGCCAGTGAATGAGAATACACACTTTTCATGGGTAATAATTAGGTATGTGCTATAACTTATATATCTAGGTCACGATGTATAAGATCTGTCTGCAAAAGAAACATAAATTGAGCTCACACTAAGACTTGGCAAGCAAAACACAAAGCCGATCTTCAATGTATTCTATTGTACCTCAGTCTTGACAATACGTTTAGGAGAAGCATGAGAATCAACCACAAACTGATAGCTCATCGATTGGACCCTTAAAAAGGCGGGCTTGTTAGTCTGGTTGACCTGAGAAACAACATGTCTCACAAAATGAGATGCATACAAAAGGAATCTAAAATATACTGTGTTTCAATTTCTATTTTAAGCACCTTCTATTTATTAAGTTTCTGAAGTTTAAGATGAAAAACATTTTCACAAGTGAAAACTTACCCAAAGAAGATGATGAAATGGACCAGTTAGTGCGCCAGTAGTAGCAATGGTGTTGTAATATCTGGAGAAGAAGGGTGGTAAAGTATCAGATTCAATACAGCAACACTCAAGATGCAGCTTCGTTTTTGGTAATAGAAAAACCGAAACTTGGAGAGAATTAGCAGAAAGAAATGAAATGAAATCTGAGCTTTTACCTTATTCCATTGGAATGAGAAAACATTCGTGGCTCACCTACAATAAGTTTCAAATCAAAAGGATTCAAGAAATCCCTAAGAGCAGACTTTGAAATCATTACAGAGATACCGAACATGTGAAGACCTTAACCAGGTAACACAATATAGCATTTCACATTTGTACGCAATTCAATCAAGTTATCAGAAGAAAAAGGGACCATTTCGACAGAAATAAGCTCCCAAGTTCGAACCCAGAGATTCCAAAGTCATTGACCAAAAACATTAAAGTGCTATATTCTTCCGCATTGAACTGATTATACAAACGAATTTATCATCAGCAATACCAACCATAAATTTCGTCACATCCCCCTCCAGTGAAGAGATTTCGTGCTGCCGAAATAGAAGCTAGCGGCGCCGTTAGGTTTCCGGTTGAGCTACTAACGGCGCGTTTCAGAGACGTTATAGAAATTAGAGAACTGAAACCCGCCATAGGAGACGGAGCAAGGAGAACGAAGACGGAGGCGTAAAGTGGGGGTTTCAGAAAATGATAATACTTTCACAATTTTCCGATAATTTTTGAATTAAAGGATAAAAATCATAAAGTTGGCCCATTAAGAAAAGAATTGGCCCATTAACGAGAAAGACGCTTCGCCTCTTTTCTATAAGAAGATCCGTCGATGATAAACCGGATCGGGTTTAACGAAGAGGGGTAATTTCGGAATTACAAAGTTTCATGATACTTCTTCAACGTCCGTTGGGAGAGAAAAAATCCGAGAAAATTTGTCATGTTTGAGCGAGAAAAAACTGTAGCTGAAACAACGTCTATGTTGTGGGCATTTCCTTCAAACTCAAGGGTTTAAGGTCCCTGTAGCCCTTTTGACGTCGATCGATCAGAAAGTTTGGTTATAGATTTCGTAATGGACCCATGTTGATTGGGATTTCAAAATTCTGTTGTTGATGTTTCTCCTGTTTGTTGGGTATTGTTGAGAGCCGATATCGTTTTTAAGAATATTCTGACCAGATTCCATCATTATAATGGTACGAGTTTTCTCTTCTTCAATCGCATTGCGGTCTCTTCAACAAACAAAAAAGTTAATACATTTTGGTTTCTCTCTGTTGTGTGATGTCGATTTTGATTTGTCCTGTGAACAAAAACGATTTGGTTAATTTATGAAATTCTATGTAATCGTGTTTGAGTGTCTAAATGTGTAACAATGGTGCTTTATGTCGTTGATTTAAAACTTTTCTTTTTCTCTCTTTGATTTTCATTTCTCGGAGTATCTGTTTCGCTTGTGTAGTTATGATGTGATTTATGCGCAGGCTGCTTCAGCCAAAGTAACTGTAGGGTCTCATGTCTGGGTGGAGGATCCAGATGATGCCTGGATCGATGGGGAAGTAGAAGAAGCTAACAGTCAAGAACTCACTGTTAACTGTTCCGGAAAGACGGTAAGAAAGGAGTAAATGATTTCTTGATGTGGACACATTTGTTGTTAAGGATAAGGTTTAGCTTTTCATCTTTGTACCATTCTCTCTCCTCAAGGAGTTCATTTTGATCTTCTGATCATGGAACCGATTCCTAAATGATCATTCTTTATCTAAGATTAGAACTGAGATTTGTTTATGAGATGATCAGTGAGACTAAAGCTCACATTTCTGATGCATTTCTTTCTTAGGTTCTGGCAAAGGTTAATGCTGTCTACCCCAAGGACCCCGAGTTCCCTGAACTTGGGGTGGACGACATGACAAAGCTTGCATATTTGCATGAACCAGGGGTACTGCTCAATCTAAAGTGCCGTTATAATGCTAATGAGATATATGTAAGCTTCAGCTATTATACCACTTTTGAATCCAACTACTAGTTGTCAAATATTTCTTGCTTTCAAGGAATTTTGTTGTTTACATTTACAATCATGTCATTTTAAGATGTCTGCACAGTTTCTGCAAGCTAATTTTTTTCATGTTGAACCCAGACGTACACAGGGAATATATTGATAGCTGTGAATCCCTTTAAGAGATTGCCCCACCTTTATGGAACTGAGACAATGAAACAGTATAAGGGCACAGCATTTGGTGAGTTGAGTCCACATCCTTTTGCCGTTGCTGATTCTGCGTACAGGTAACTCTTTTGTTGCGTTAATTAGCTTGTATTATTGTTCCACTATCAGTTATTTTTCGGCGTTACAATCACCAAGAATATAATATTTAGGAAGATGATCAACGAGGGAGTGAGCCAGGCGATCTTGGTGAGTGGGGAAAGCGGTGCTGGGAAGACAGAGAGCACAAAGATGCTCATGCGATATCTTGCCTACATGGGAGGAAGAGCTGAGAGTGAAGGACGATCTGTGGAGCAGCAAGTTTTGGAGGTAATCAATTTCCTAAAATACAAAAGGCTACATGCTTGCTAAAGGTAGACTTTCCAGTAATATCTTGTAATACTTTTCTCTGATTGACTTTCCTGTTTTGCAGTCCAATCCAGTTTTAGAAGCCTTTGGGAATGCCAAAACCGTTAGAAACAATAATTCAAGGTGGAGGAGAGGAGTCTCACGTTTGTTGATTTGTCCATTTTGTGTATTTTCTTGAACCCAATCTTAAGATACTTAGGCAAATTCCATTTTGCAGTCGTTTTGGTAAATTTGTGGAGATTCAGTTCGATCATAGGGGAAGAATCTCGGGAGCTGCTATCAGGACATATTTGCTAGAGAGGTCGCGGGTTTGTCAAGTTTCTGACCCTGAAAGAAACTATCATTGCTTTTACATGCTTTGCTCTGCACCGGAACAGGTAATCCCTGATCTCTTCTTTGGTGGTGTTAGCTCGAACTCTTGGAGATCATGTATGTCTCATACTTGACCTTACATGCGATTCGCATTCACTAAACAGTGTTTCTCATAATGTTTCAGGAAATTGAGAGGTACAAATTAGGAAAGCCAAGCACATTTCGCTATCTAAATCAGTCTAATTGTCATGCGTTGGATGGGCTTGATGATTCCAAGGAATACCTAGCTACAAGGAAAGCTATGGATGTTGTTGGGATCGATTCTGAAGAGCAGGTACTTTCTTTTACTTGTTTATCTAGATGCCGAGTCATGGAAACAACTCTTCTTACAGTCTACTATTGTAGGATGCAATCTTCCGAGTAGTGGCTGCAATCCTTCATCTAGGGAACATCGAGTTTGAAAAGGGTGAAGAATCAGAAGCTTCAGAACCTAAGGACGAAAAATCACGGTTCCATCTAAAAGTGGCAGCAGAACTTTTCATGTAAATGATTCTCTATTCTGTGTTTTCCAGATAAACTGTTTTATGATCAGCCAGAATTAGAGCCTTGACTTGCTCTTTGTTGCAGGTGTGATGAGAAAGCTTTAGAAGATTCCTTGTGCAAAAGGGTCATGGTGACTCGTGATGAAAGCATTACAAAGTCGCTTGATCCTGATAGTGCAGCTCTAGGCAGAGATGCACTAGCCAAGATTGTATATTCTAAATTGTTTGATTGGTAGGTTAACGACAACTAAATTTTTCTTAAGGATTTATTATGGTTTTTATGTAAAAAAATTTCATTTTTCTTGCTTACAGGCTCGTGGCCAAGATCAATAATTCCATCGGCCAAGACCCAAATTCAAAACACATTATAGGAGTTCTGGATATTTATGGATTCGAGAGTTTCAAGACAAACAGGTGCTTAACCGGTATGCTTTTGTTTTCACTGACATGTTAAATCTCTGGAACTGATAATTGAATTCTTACATTGCTTCCTACATTTATGCTCTCTGATTTAGCTACTTTTAACATTGAGCTGATGGTTTGTTATCGAGTTTCTTATATTTCAGTTGCTTAGCTAAGAGCTTTCTTGTGATTTGGAACAATATAGTTATTCTGGTTATTGACTGTTCCTTGCAGTTCTGTGGTTTGCCTGTTTAATTATAATTCTTTTGTTAATTCCAACATAGTCTTCTCATTTTTACGGACAATTTGCAGTTTTGAACAATTTTGTATAAATTTGACAAACGAGAAGCTGCAACAACATTTCAACGAGGTTGGACACTGACACTAAATTGTTCTGTTTCTCGGCTGACCCAATATTCATACATACCTTCCTCTTCTCTACAGCATGTGTTCAAGATGGAGCAAGAAGAATATACTAAAGAAGAGATTGACTGGAGTTACATAGAGTTCATTGATAATCAGGATGTCCTTGATCTTATTGAAAAGGTTAGTAGCACACAATGTGCAATGTTGGAACTTATGTTCATCACACCTAGTGTTAGTATATCGGGTTTGAGTATCTGATGTGTAGTTTTGTCATGTCAGAAACCTGGTGGTATCATTGCCCTTCTAGACGAGGCTTGGTAATGTTAAAAGGTCATCTTTGTTTCTTGCTTCTCTCTTTTGTCTTCAATGAGTGGGATTCTGTTTGCTTCTACAGCATGTTTCCAAGATCAACACATGATACATTCGCTCAAAAGCTGTACCAGACTTTTAAAGACCACAAACGTTTTGGCAAGCCAAAATTGGCTCAAACAGACTTTACAATTTGCCACTATGCTGGTGATGTTAGTGATCCTCACAACCCGAACTGCTTGCTTAAATGCTTGTCTTGGTGTACATTACCTTGGTCCAATGACTGTATTCTTGTTTAATTCAGGTCACTTATCAGACAGAATTGTTTTTGGACAAGAACAAAGATTATGTTGTTGGAGACCATCAAGCTCTCCTGAGCTCTTCAGACTGTTCTTTTGTCTCATCGTTGTTTCCACCATTGCCAGAGGAATCTTCCAAAACATCAAAGTTCTCGTCAATAGGTTCTCAGTTTAAGGTCTGAACTAATGTTAACACCTGATTCTGCTTATAATCTCTACTTTGGTTCTCACCACCTACTAAAATACAGCAACAACTGCAATCTTTGCTCGAGAGTTTGAGCACCACGGAGCCACACTACATACGATGTGTTAAACCAAATAATCTTCTTAAACCAGAAATATTTGAGAACATTAATATTTTGCATCAACTTAGGTGTGGGGTAAGCTTTTAATGGTTCAGAGAATCTTATGCTTTGAATTTTGCAACTGAATTAAATTATTAAGCTTTCTTATGATGTTGAGGAACTTCCTGTATCTGATCTCAGGGAGTCATGGAAGCCATTAGGATTAGTTGCGCTGGATATCCTACTAGAAAGCCTTTCAATGAATTTTTGACCCGGTTCAGAATTTTAGCCCCAGAGACTACAAAGAGCAGGTAGCTTAACCAACACTTAATTCCTGTAATTAGTCTTACATTTTATCATATTCTCTTAGTCTAGTCTTGTAGGACTTAAGGTATTAGCATCACTCAAAAACTTTTTTGGTTCTGGATTTATGTTAATAGCTATGACGAAGTTGACGCTTGCAAAAAGCTACTAGCAAAAGTGGACCTCAAAGGTTTTCAGGTGCAATTTCATAATCTTACCTCGCGCTTTCCATTGTGTTGTTTGTTTTGCGATTACTAAAACACAAATAAAGGGCACTGGATCTTCATCTTTGAATATGTTAATTGGTCAACACTGCGCAAGATTTATTCTAGCTTTCTTTTTTATACTAATATATCATTCGATATATGACAATCCTTACTAACAATTTTCTTGCATAATAGATTGGGAGGACAAAGGTGTTTCTTAGGGCAGGTCAAATGGCAGAACTGGATGCTCACCGAGCTGAAGTTCTTGGTCATTCAGCACGGATTATACAGAGAAAAGTCCTTACTTATCAATCTCGCAAGAAGTTTCTGTTGTTGCAGGCCGCTTCAACAGAAATTCAAGCCTTGTGTAGAGGTAATATATGTTGTATGCGTGTTTGTTGGCTTAGAAAAATGTTATCAGGCTGTCTTATTCCCTTTCCAAACTGAATTTAGGACAAGTCGCACGTGTTTGGTATGAGACCATGCGAAGAGAAGCTGCTTCTCTGAAGATTCAGAACCAAACACGGAGTTATATATGTCAGAAAGCCTACAAAAGCCTGTGCTCGTCTGCTTGTTCAGTTCAGACAGGGATGCGAGCAAAAGCTGCTCGAGTTGAACTTCAGTTTAGGAAAAAGAGAAGAGCAGCAATCATTATTCAAGCAAGTTTTACGCATATTGTTGAAACTTTTTCTCCTTTTGCCTATCTTATTCCTATTGCGTACATCTTCTTGTTTGAGTATTGATGACATGTAACTTACTGGTTACACAGAGTCAAATCAGAAGATGTTTGTGTCATCAGCATTATGTGAGAATGAAGAAAGCAGCGATTACTACTCAATGTGGCTGGAGAGTGAAAGTTGCACGCCGAAAATTGCGAAATCTTAAAATGGTAACACTCGTTTACTAACATATGAAGTTATTTACAAAAACTGACCTACCGTGAGAAATAGAGATTAGCACCCAAAAATATATCAAGAAGTTGAAAACACGTCTCAATATCTTTATACTTAACTTTTCAATCAGTATCTTCGTTTCTTATACATTCTGTAGAGAACTTAAAAAATATAATATCTTTAGTGTCAACTGTCAAGTGATGTGTAGATAATATGTAAGTAGAGGTTTTCTTATATTTCTTCATTTCTTCAGGCTGCTAAAGAAACTGGAGCACTTCAAGATGCTAAGACCAAGCTGGAAAATCAAGTGGAAGAACTCACTTCAAACTTAGAGCTTGAGACACAGATGAGGGTACACATCATTTCATCAATGATATCATGCTGGACAACACAGTAGCTGTTACTCAAAATATTATACTGTAAATTGGATCAGTTTGTTGGTTCTGTATGAGGCATCTGATAAGTGTACTGGTGCAGATGGAGATCGAGGAAGCCAAATCTCAAGAAATCAAAGCATTACAGTCCGCTTTAACAGATATAAAACTTCAGCTCAGGGAAACTCAAGAAACCAAAAGTAAGGAGATCTCAGACTTACAGTCCGCTTTACAAGACATGCAACTTGAGATTGAAGAACTTTCTAAGGGACTTGAGATGAGTAACGATCTTGCTGCTGAGAATGAACAGCTTAAGGTTAGTCATAAAAGTTCAATGTCTGAACCTTTCACTCCTCGGTATTCAGTGTCTGTGTTGAAGATTGTGTTTATGATTTTATATGTATCATCGTCGTTGTTTGTCGCATCCTCTTTCCATAAAAGGAGTCGGTGAGTTCGTTGCAAAATAAAATTGATGAATCTGAGAGAAAATATGAAGAAATAAGTAAGCTAAGTGGAGAGCGGATAGAAGAAGAAGTTCCTGTAATTGATCAGTCCGCAATCATCAAACTTGAAGCTGAAAATCAACAGCTGAAGGTAGGATTTTTAGATACTGATTTTGATACAATTTGAGTTTCATACAAATTTCGATTTTTGCTATTGATAATATAAATCTGATCGAGCATAACATATTCTTAGGCGTTGGTAAGTTCCTTGGAGGAGAAAATTGATGCATTAGACAGAAAACATGACGAAACAAGCTCAACTATCGCAGAGCAGTTGAAGGAGAACGTTTCATCTGATTACGAGGTCGTGAGCAATCTTGCAGCTGAGAATGAGCGGCTCAAGGTAATCTTTCTACAGATGTAGCACGACCAAAGAAACCCAAATGAATCAAACATTCTCAACTAAGTGTTTTCAGTTTATTAGTCCCATTGATCTGATGAATGGAACTACTTCTTAGGCACTTATAGGTTCGTTAGAGAAGAAAATCAATGAAAGCGGGAACAATTCTACAGATGAACCAAAGGAGGGAAAACGCATTTTGAAAGAAGAGAGTTTGACAGAGGATGCTTCAATTGATAATGAGAGGGTCAAAAAGCTTGCAGCTGAAAACAAAGACCTGAATGTAAGTTTTCCATAATTCTGTTAATAGTGGATTTTGTCTCCATCTCTAACTTGATTCTGATAATTTTTCAACAGGATCTGATAAGTTCCTTGGATAAGAAAATAGATGAAACAGAAAAGAAGTACGAGGAAGCAAGTAGACTTTGCGAAGAGAGGCTGAAACAAGTTTTAGACGCAGAGACCAAGCTAATTGAGTTGAAGACATCAATGCAAAGGTTTGACGATTTGCGCTCTTTCTTCTCCAAAGTGTTTTTTATCTTTTCTCTGAAATATATTTCAACTCACATTAGTTAGTACATATGAATTACTTGATTATTTTTTCTCTTTAGGCTTGAGGAAAAGGTTTCTGACATGGAAACAGAAGAACAAATTCGCCGGCAGAAAGCGCTGGTTAATTCTGCTTCCCGGAAAATGTCTCCCCAGGTGTCATTTACAGGACCACGGGTAAATTTACACTATCTCTTACTTCCGTGTAAAATTTTTTGAAGAAAAGATTTGACTTCTTCCCTTTACCTCTTGCAGCCTGTGGAGAATGGACATCATGTAAGTGATGAACTAGATAAACTGTTCTGTGATAGACTTACATCTTGCACATTCAAGTCTTTATAGATAGAATTTCTTTGACGGATATTTTTGCATTCTTACAGGAACCACTTGCACCTATACCGTCTAGAAGGTTTGGGACAGAATCTTTTAGACGATCTCGAATTGAACGACAACCCCATGTATGTGCCTAACGAAAACATTAGCCAAAATTTATAGTTTCATACTTCTTTTCACTGGTTAGTTGGTTGTCATTTTTCTATGCTGTAGGAATTTATTGATGTTCTTCTCAAATGTGTATCCAAAAACGTCGGTTTCAGTCATGGAAAGCCTGTTGCAGCTCTTACAATATATAAATGTCTTCTACATTGGAAAATATTCGAAGCAGAAAAAACAAGTATCTTTGATCGAATTGTTCCTGTTTTTGGTTCTGCAATAGAGGTAACCTGAGAAGTTACGAATTACTTGTTTTGTATTACTTATGGTCATTAGTCAGAGGCCAATGGATATGCGTCTTGACAAGCATATCCATGGTTCAGATAAAAAGACCAAAAGAAAAGTTGCATGCCTCAAATAATTCATAATTTTCCTGTGATTGCTCCGACTTGAGTTAGATAGAACTTAACAAAATTTTCTGCTTATTTATGCAGAATCAGGAGGACGGCAATCATTTGGCTTATTGGCTAACAAACACATCAACACTCTTATTCTTGCTTCAAAGAAGCCTGAGACAGAGCTCAACTGGCTCAAGTCCAACAAAACCTCCTCAGCCAACTTCATTTTTTGGAAGGATGACACAGGTAACAAGGAAATGGAAACAAATTCTTCTCTTGATGGCCATGCAGCTTGATTTTTCTAGCTCTAAACTCTTACCGTTATTCCTGAATCTTCCATATCAGTCAAAACTTATGTATCGAGGGTTACTACAAATGTGATTGTTTTAGGGTTTTCGTTCAACCTCTTCCCCGAATCTTTCAACTGATGTGGTACAGCAAGTAGATGCTAGGTATCCTGCTTTACTTTTCAAACAGCAGCTTACGGCCTATGTTGAAACAATGTATGGAATAATCCGAGAGAATGTTAAGAGAGAAGTATCGTCACTGCTTTCTTCCTGCATTCAGGTATACCTTTGGTCACCCGGCCAATAAAATAATCGTTGAGAATCTATCAGCTTCGAAGATAGAATTGTTTCACTTAAATGATTATCTTCTAATGATTCAGAGTCTGAAGGATTCATCATATGAATCCTCTGTTGTGAATTCACCATCAAAGTCATCTGAAGAGAACTCACCGACTAAGCTATCTGAAGAGAATCTCCCGGCTAAGTCATTTGAAGAGAACTCACCGAAGAAGTCATCGGGAGATAAGTCACCAAAAAAGTTATCTGATGAGATATCACCATCTAAAGAGGGGCAAGCAGTGAAGTCGTCTGAAGAGAATTCACCAGCAAGCTCTTGGCAAAGCATTATTGGGTTTTTGAATCACAATCTCATCACATGGAAGAAAAACTACGTAAGAATATTTCTATATGTAAGCTTCACATTACTGCTTAATTTGCCTACTAAAAACGTTCTCTTTCAGGTTCCTCTGTTTCTCGTTCAGAAGATCTTCAGCCAAACTTTCCAATACATCAATGTTCAACTCTTCAACAGGTAATTGTTTCTGTTCCTTCATCAACTTTCACTTGGATAAATCACTTTCCATGCAGTCAACGCATTTTAGAGCTGTTATTTGAACCATGCAGTCTTCTCCTCGAACGAGAATACTGCACATTCAACATGAGCAAAGAAGTGAAGGCAGGATTAGATGAACTAGAGTCTTGGTGCAACCAAGCGACTGAAGAGGTACAAAGTTGCCTGAAAAAGTTGTAGTAACCAAACATTTTTAGAGCATGATCTCACTTGCTACTCTTGAATGCAGTTCGTAGGATCTTCTTGGTATGAACTGAAACACACAAGACAAGTCGTAGTGCTCCTGGTTTGTCTTCTTTTCTTGACAGTATACCACTCTCCCTTTTGTTTCTCGTTCCTGAATGTTTATGGGCTCTTTCTTTCAGGTTACAGAACCGAAGTCCACAATTACATACGATGATCTTACAACTAACCTTTGCTCGGTAAGTCTCTGCTTCTCTGATGTCACAATTCCACTAAAGAGTAGAAGAACAGTTAGACACTACAAATGACAGGTTTCAGAATCAAACATGTGCAAAGATATCTATCTATTCAGAGTGAGGAATGCATGGAGGACTTTAGTTTAGAACTTAAATCCTTCTGTTATCTCTAGAAGGAGTAATTAACCTTCTGCCAATCTTTCTCCGTCTGTCAGGTTCTTAGTACTGAGCAATTGTATAGAATATGTACTCTCTACAAGGACAAAGACGATGGCGATCATAACGTATCACCAGAGGTACATTGCTCTGAGCTCTGACAAACCAAAAGAAAGACACTCTATTAAATTTTCTATTTCGGTCTTCATAATGCAGGTGATTTCCAACTTAAGACTTCTAATGACAGATGGGGATGAAGATAGCCGTTCCTTCTTGCTAGACGACGATTCCAGGTACTGACTAAAACCATTTACAAAACAGTTCAGACATCTTGAGCATACGCTCCTAAAGAATTTGCCATTTGTGTGAACACAACAGCATCCCTTTTGAAACCGATGAAATCTCGAGCTGCATGCAAGAAAAGGACTTTGCGAATGTAAAATCAGCTTCCGAGCTCGCTGATAACCCCAACTTCCACTTTCTTAAGGATTGAGAAACTGTTTATTCAGCCTTCTTCCCCAGTCTTGGTATAAACCTCTGTATATTTTCTCCTCTTCGGTTTTGTAGAAATCTCCATAGCTTTCTATTTGTACACCACCTCGCTCTCTTCTTTTGATCTCTGTTCAGGCTCATTTACTTGTGGGACAATTAAGAACCCTAAAGCAGTATTTTAACTGTGTAATACAAATTTTGATATAATAATATTATGAGACCGCCAAAAAGCCCAAGATCGGGGGATTCGGATTGGTCAACAAAAATCAGAGTGGTTAAGATAAATGAGTGCTTACGAACAAATCCGGTTACAAACCGGTTTGTCTTTGGTCAAATTTACGCATATAACATGAGATTGATACATGAACATAGATTTTCTTTGTCGTTTTGTCAACTTCTTGGGTAAAACTTAAAAAGTATGATACTGGGAAAAATTTAAATAAAGAAACAGTGAAAACGGACAACCACGCATAAGCCCTTTTTAAAAACTGGTAGTGATAGACAACTGCTGAAGCAAAACAACAATAATAATAATAGTAATAATTGAGCCATATTATTATTATTATTATTGAAATAGGTTTGAAAACTTTATTAAAATAATTAGGGGTGAAAAGAAAGATGATAAATTTTGAGGCAAAATGCAATGTACATCTGCAAGAATCTTGGGAGACGGCTTAAGTTTTACCCGTTTTTCTAAGCATTTAATTCCATGACAATTAAAGTTTTAATAACACCTTCTCTTTGCTATAATTAGCTACTAACATCCATGTTGTATATAAATAGTATTATAATTCTGCTCATAGTCATGATACCACAAACACACACTATTAAAAATTAAAACTCACTCTCATATGCTTCAATTTCTAAGCCTCTGGTGGTACGTGGATTATTAAAATCAGTAAGCCTACTAGTCAATTACTTTGAAAATATACTGTAAAAAATGGGGGAAATTATATTATTTTCCATGATGAGCATATAGATCCTTTTTCGTTAAGAAAACCATTCACTCCATAATTAATCGGCGCTACAGCTTATTTAGTGCAAAATAAGAATGAAAATAACATTCTCCGACTAATTTATAGCAGATCTCTTATAGAGGAAAAGATTCATAAAAGAAGTATATATTCGTAATTCATATTTTGGAATTTAAAAAGAAACTCGTGACAACATAAAATAACCCAAAAGCCATTACTAAGAAAAGTACTATTTATCATATATTGTGATTTATTTTGGTAACGATTATTAAACAAATTAATTTGTTAGCTACCACATGCCGCTTATTATGTGTGACACGATACATGACGCTTAAAAATCAAACCAAACTATTCCCCTTGATACATACATTAGTAGTCCTTTTTTTTTATATATCAGAACATTAATACTCTAAAATACAGATCATGTTAGAAATTGAATCTGGATGAATTGATTCGGACTAAAAACTGTTCTGGAAAAAAACCAATGTAAAAAATGGTTTGATTTTTAACTAGCACATGTAGTTTAATGATTTTTGATAGCTTCATTATTATGTCACCATCTGAATTCAAATTTCACATAATACATATTCACAAAAAAATATTAAAAGTTTTTCACCTTAAATTATGCTAAATAAATTGAAAACTAAAAAAATGAGGTTTTATTTCACATACCAATTTTTTAGTATTCCAACCAAAAAAAACGAATTAGTATCCTCAAAATATGAATAAGATCATCAGAAAATGTCGACAAAAAATCATCAGAAATACAGATCATATTAAAGGGGTTGACCAGTAAAATATAGTTCACCAAAGGTCAAGAAGACACCTGAGGCTGATGGTATAAATTAAATCAGAAAAACATGTGATCACATGGACTTCCCATCTTTCACTATCACAATCTTTTTCTTTAGGGAACCATTTGACTCCAATCATTTATTATATTTCCATACCCTTTCAGTTATTACAGTTATGGAGTTGGTTGCATCTCTATCTTCTTCTCTTCTTCTCTTCTTCTCTTTTTTATTTTTCCCTTCTCTTTCTTCTATTTATAATTAGTAATCCATGTTGTGCCACATTTTTTTCCAAAGCAAACCATTATATATCTTTCTTAAGATTATTTTTACATGAAATCCATTGCTTATGAGATTTCTATCATGTGTAAATCATTGATGAAGTTATCATGTGCTTTCGAAAATCTTCTCGTCGGAATAGTGTGATACATGACTAAGGATGTAAAAATAAATGTACTTGGCCTAGACTGATCCGTTAATGGTTGGGTTAAAGTTGGTGAGTTTTTGATATGTAAGTATTTTAGAATTCAAACTCGAAATCAATTGATAATGAAAATTGATCTCGTTTCCGAGAATTCCTAAAGTGCTGAGTGAAAATAAATATAATTTGGTTTTTAAATGAGTTTATGTGATAATTATTATGAGTAATACCGAGTCACCGACCCCTAATCTCAACGATCAATTTCATATGTTTTTTCTTTTGTGATCTCAATAACATAACTGACGATTTAATTTTATCAAAAATAAAAATAAAAAATAACATAACTATATGTTGGTCAAATACGCAGTAATCCACATAAAACAGTTGAGAGAAAATAAATGTTGGAATATTTTCATGTTACCAACATACTATATAAATTTTACAGGAAAAAAAGATAAAAATAAATATAGCGGCATAAAATTAGGTAGGCTTTTATGCTAAATTTAATATTGTAACATGGGATTTTGGGTCTCTAATCAGTTATATCTTTTTTAAAATTAAGTCACATGATTAACTAGCTGACTCTGTCGATTGAATCTAGTTAATAAAAAGAGAAAGAATGTGTTTATATATAAATAAGCAAAAAAAATATTTCGGCAATTCCACTTTAGCAATAATTTGTCCTCTTCTCTCGTAATAAATAGTTTTATGTTAAATGCTTTTTTTTTTTTGCTTTGCGAGATTCTCTGGCAATAATTACACTTATTGGACGAAAAGAGTTGTTATTTAGTAAACTAATATATAAATATTATTCTTTTTGTCATACCAAATAAGTTTCAGATGTTGGAAATGATTGCCATTGCATATATACCCACCAAAAGATTTGACCAAAATTTGGCTGATAGTGTCGCATTTGATGATTATGTTATGTCAGTTTATTTTATATGGTCCACTTATGGTCTTCATCTATGGGAAGCAGATATGGGTTGGTTTTGCTGATGGTCAAATGAGAGATCACAAAGTCAAATGAAAATATTTAAAAGACAATTTTCTGATTAGCATAAAGGAGTTTATTATTCCATTTTCCATGTTTCCATGTGATGATATACACAAACTCTGCTTCCCAATTGTATTCGCCATAGATATTTCTCTTCATTATTTAATTTTATTCCGAGAAACACACAAGCAAAATCCAATATTCTCACCCTCGAGAAGATTTTATTGTCCACTAATAAACTATTTGTAATTAAAAAGTTTATTTAACGAATTACAATTTTTTATAATCGATATATTTCCCATTATATATGATAACAACTGCTTTGTTTGGTTAAGTATTTAATATATACTGTACTAGACAATTGAACAAGAAAGAACAAATAATTACCGGTGAATAGTTAGAAAAGAAAAATAGTAGAGTAGTTTGTTTGAGTTATATAAAAATTATAATCAAGACTAAAACCTAAAAATAATTAACTACGGAAATAGAAATAAATAAAGATTATAAGTGGACACCAAAATAAAAGAAATATAGACACTAGAATAATTTTTTAAACGATCATTAGAACTAATGTGGCATTTTAATATGTCATTCTAATATAAAAATTGTAGAAGATATATACGAAAAAGGAAGAGTTGTGCGTAAGATGTTGGTATGCATGTATATATAAACATACGTATATGGGCGAATAGCACGAAAGATGTAGGCACGTAAATCAAAACAGTACATCGAACATTATAATTAATTTAAACCAACATACCGTAACAATACTAAAATATGTGTAATCGGTGCATTAATGTTAACTCTCGAGGTTTCTAGGAAATGAGACCACACCACTACCCAAGTCTTGGAATATGGTAAATGTGATCAATTCCCTAAGTCTTTTTGTTTTCACTTCTCTCTTTATGATCTCTCAATCAAAGAGAATGGAACACGCCTTCAAGTTCTCGATTCTTTATATCTATGCATCAAATAACCAAAAAATGGTGTATATTCCAAGAAATGTTCAGCAACTACGTACCATTATCCAAATGCGAACTAATTTTCACTTAATGAAAGTTACTAATACATACTTTTTCTGTTCCATTTTAATTGATTTTTTAGATTTTGGCACATAAATTAATAAAATTGATAAAATACCTTTTATAACCTCTGTATCATAATTGACAAAAAATTTTGACCAAAATTGAATTGAATAACAAAATGATACAATAGTAAACTTGTGGCATTTTTTGCATAGAATTCTGAAAAAATCACTTAATTTAAAACAAAAAAAATTCTCTTAAAAAATCAATTAAAGTGAAACAGAGGGAGTATAATGTTAGTAGATTTATTTTTATCCTTTTCTCTAAAATATATACTCCTATATATGTATGACACTAGTATACCAACATAAACTTTTGTATGGAAGTCCAATATTTTATCATACAAAATATGGTTCAATTTTTAATAATTGCTAAGAAAAAAGTTTGACCTTTATTAATCAGTAATACTGCAAACCTAAAAACTGTAAAATAAATGAGAAAATCTTTAAACGAAAAGTTTGATTAATGGGAACATACTTATAAATATTTGGCAATAAACAAATCACGAGAATCACTAATATACGTTGGTATATTCATTAATAGTAAGCATGCTTTGTTGTTGAACTTGGTTAGGTTCGATCGTATTTCTTTAATTGATATGACAAACTAAGAAGAAGAAAAAACTGTAACTAGATAATGACTTGACTAGATATTATGAGTAGTAAGAAATTTTAAGCTCATGAAAATTACTCTACTATTCATTCTAGGGACTACAAATCATAAAACATGATATTCTCAGGATCCCGTACGTTAGATTTCATGAATCAGTCTAACATGTAAATTATATACAATTACATGTTACGAGATGTAGTTACAAGGATATGTGATTTTTTTGTGTTAAATAATAAAATGTGCTTTTTCAATATGTCAAGTAACGATTTTGTTTTCTTTTACGGTGTTGAGTTCCGATATTATTTTTTGGTAAACGAGTTATGATATATTTTACAGAAATGGTCGGTGAAAGTAAAAGGCAAGAACTTCCGAATATTCTCGAGAACTTCTATTCAATTTAGTTTCTTAGTTTCTTATCCGATTATGTATGGGAATTAAAGTTCAATACACTAAATTCTCTGCCAAAGCAAGCGCATGTTGGTTCTCCTCTAGATTGGTGCATTTTATTCTACATTGTTCTCCGATCATACTTAAGTGCCTATTTCTTTTTTAGAAAACATTCTTGGTACAGTTTAGAATAATGGTAACGTAGAAACTTTTTTTTTCTTCAATATGCATATAAGGTATGAATTTGTTTTCTTTTTGGAACGTTCTGTACAATAAATATTTACTAGTTATATAAATTTATAGTTTGAAAAATTGCATATTTATCACTACTGGTAGTTTTACTGATATAAAATATTTTAGCTTCTCATTAGAATTCGAAGTTTGAGCAAATGGGAGTTTTGAGCAATCACATCGTGTTCTCAATTCGAGAAAGTATGGAGCATCTTTCAATATAAAAAAGTTGTTAATTATCTATCCCTTTGTAATTATCTATTCGAACGTTCATGTTTGTTGCTTATTCCCATAAGTTTGTACATTCAATTTGGAAATATGCAACATCCCAATGAATGTCTTAACAACCAAAATATATACTATAAATATAGATAGATTCATTGGATCTTGATACCAATTTTTCTTCACCACCAAGAAGAAAAATACAAATGTTTATAAGTATAAATCTATTAAAAATTTTAAGATTCTATTCGCATGTATGTTGCTATTAAGGTCTAATAAACGGGTCTAGCTGCTTGTATTATTCCTATTATAATATGATTAATATTATAATTTTCAAATTATATCCATATATTTATAAAGTACATTATTTTCCTCTTATAACATCTGTATCCAAATACAAATTCTTTGGCATTTTGGATTAAACCGTTCAATCATCTCACTCGGTCATATTCAAGTCCTAAGTCCTCCTAAAATGCATATATATTATCTTCAGGTTGTTACTATTCTTATTAGTATCACTTAAAAACAACATTTCTATTTTTCATGAACACAAGGTATGTTGATGTGGCGATATCTGTTGACCCATACGTCAAGAAAAGCCCACAAATCATTAATACTTATTTTTATTTTGTATACGTACGTATGTACAGGTGTATGTATATGTTCAGGGTGGGAATACATTTCAATTTTCTTATTTATGAAAATAGTTAATTCGTCTGTGGATTGGGGAAGTCTGTGGGATGTGTAGCCACACCTGATGGAGGTTTAACCACGTTGCCTCAAATTCGACAATCATATATACATTCCAATTAAAATTATTTAATCGTCTAAGAATAATAGTAATTATTATTAGCTTATTACTTAATTAAATATTATATCTACCTACAAAAATAATATTAAAAACGATTTCAAAATAAAAAATTCATCTTTGTAATTATTTTTTTCATCTTAACTATTTTGTTATAATAGTCAAAAAATGTGAATAAAACTATATTATATTTTTCAATTGAAATTTGTATAACCGTTTAATTATTATGCCTACACATGACGTGGGTTAAAAATTTGGTATTTCTCCAAAATAAGACCAAAGAGGAGCAAAATAGAAACTCCCAAGTCCCAATGGACCTTTCATGTTTATGTATATACATGATCGCGGTCTCTTCAGTGTAATCGATCATATAAGCAACATATATGTAACACTTTTTTTACCCTTAATGATTCCCACGTTGGTAGCAACCTGACATCAAATTTAATCATCGTGCTTTCTTTCTCTTCTTAAGTGTATATCCAAAGTCATGTCACTTCTCTCAATACGTTTTGAATTCTCATTTTAAACTAATAGCGATTTAAATGGGGTTGTAATAACGGTGAGTGCTGAATAAAAATGTTTAACTGGTAAAACTTTTAGACAAACTCTAGAATTCGTGGTTCGAATGGCTCTTAAGACGGGAGTATATGACATGGTTTGATCCTGGACCTGAGAGAATGTACAAGCATAGGTCCAAAATTTCTTAGTTATTAAAAAAAAAAAGATTATATTTCTAACTTCGGTACTAATGTCAAGACTAACAAAAAAATGCAGTTGTTTCAACAAGTTAGATAGAAAAACTATATTGGTTTTACCGGAAATTTACCTGCATGTAGATCTATTGTATACACTAGCCACCTGAACATATTGATATATGAAAACTAAGATTAGGGAATGTAAAAAGAGATAGAAACTAGTCGGTCTAAACCGACCACAATTTTTGTTTTGGGTTTAACCGACCACAATACTGCTCCTTGTATCAGGAGACATTAATTTACTTATAGCCAAAAACTATTATCCTCTCGTTAAAGAGAAAAAAATATACATCAAATTTAATGAGTTAATTAGAAGCCATTTCTTACTTCCGGAACATTTTGGTAGTTCTTTTACTAATTAAAATAGTTAATCTATATCTTGTATACGTAATTGATATTTGTCATGCAAAGAGAAGGAGATGCAAAATATTGAACCACTTTTCTTGTGACTAATTATTGTATTTGTTGGACGAAGATTAATTTAATACCAATAAGTAGGATATAAGAATAAATAAAAATAAACAAATAATGGTGGGCTGCAAGCTTATCATTTGAGATACAAATAACATTCAGAAGTTAAAATAGAATAATAATAATAATCATAATATATTTACTAATTTTAATTTACAAATACCAATTTGCTTTACGTCTTCTTCTCTATTTATAGATCTTCTTCTTCAATCCAACAAAACACACACACACACACACTTACATATCCATCCTCTAGTCCTAAAAAAGCTTCCAAAAATCTGATTTTTTTTCTACATTCTCAAAAATTTCTGCTGTTTTTTCCTCAGAACCAGACAAGCAAACTCTAAACTCTGTGGAGATGTATGGAAATAATAACAAGAAGTCTATCAACATCTCGAGTATGTTCCAAAACTTCATTCCCGACGGCGACATTTTCTCCCGGCGTTGCATCTGGGTCAACGGTCCGGTCATCGTCGGAGCTGGTCCATCAGGGCTAGCCGTCGCTGCGGGCTTGAAACGTGAAGGAGTACCATTCATAATCCTCGAGCGAGCTAACTGCATTGCTTCTTTATGGCAAAACAGAACCTACGATCGTCTCAAACTCCATCTCCCTAAACAGTTTTGCCAATTACCAAATTATCCTTTCCCGGATGAGTTCCCGGAGTACCCTACCAAGTTTCAGTTTATTCAGTACCTTGAGGCCTACGCAACCAACTTCGATATCAACCCTAAGTTTAACGAAACGGTCCAGTCCGCTAAATACGACGAGACGTTCGGGCTGTGGCGGGTTAAAACCATTTCGAAGATGGGGCAGCTCGGTTCTTGCGAGTTTGAGTATATCTGCAGGTGGATTGTGGTGGCTACGGGAGAGAATGCTGAGAAAGTTGTGCCAGATTTTGAAGGTCTAGAGGATTTTGGCGGCGATGTTCTCCATGCTGGTGACTATAAATCCGGTGGAAGGTACCAAGGGAAAAAGGTTTTGGTCGTCGGATGTGGAAACTCCGGTATGGAAGTCTCTCTCGATCTCTACAATCACGGAGCGAACCCATCAATGGTCGTTCGTAGCTCTGTAAGTACCAAAAGTTCGAGTCTTATCATTCGAAAACAGAGCATCCTCTGTTTTATAAAACAGAGCAGCCTCTGATACTCTGTTTTTTCCTTCCTTTCTTGATTTATCAGGTTCATGTTTTACCAAGAGAGATTTTTGGGAAATCAACGTTTGAACTAGGAGTTACGATGATGAAGTATATGCCGGTTTGGCTCGCGGACAAGACTTTACTCCTCCTGGCGAGGATGATTTTGGGGAACACCGATAAATACGGTCTAAAAAGGCCGAAAATTGGACCGTTGGAGCTAAAGAACAAGGAAGGAAAAACTCCGGTTCTTGACATCGGAGCATTACCTAAAATCAGATCGGGAAAGATCAAAATCGTTCCCGGAATCATAAAGTTCGGTAAAGGAAAAGTTGAGCTAATCGATGGCCGTGTTCTTGAGATTGATTCCGTTATTCTAGCTACCGGATACAGAAGCAACGTCCCTTCATGGCTTAAGGTAATAAATAATTCAAGAATACATCTTTCATTGTTTCTTCTAAAGATTTAGCTTAAAATTTTAGACATTTAATGATGTCGCAAGAAAAAAACACAAATACCCACCCGACCCGGTCCGAGTTTGGTGAAAACCCGACTCAAATTGTATTTCGAATGTGAGCAATAAATGCAAAATAACCCAAAAATGTTTAAAATAAACATTTATATTTTTCATCGAAAAGGAAACAAAATCGTGGTACGAGTTTTCGGTTAGATTTGGAGATCCGGTAATGACAGTTAGGACTAAGATGTTGGTTAATGAATGTGTGTACTAATTTGGTGTTGGATTCAATTAAAATTTACAGGACAATGACTTCTTCTCCGATGATGGGATACCAAAAAACCCGTTTCCAAACGGATGGAAAGGAGAGGCCGGATTGTATGCGGTAGGGTTCACGAGAAAAGGATTGTTTGGTGCATCGTTGGATGCGATGAGTGTGGCTCATGACATTGCTAATAGGTGGAAAGAAGAATCTAAGCAACAGAAGAAAACTGCTGCAGCTCGTCATCGTCGATGTATCTCACATTTCTAATTATTAAAACTATATTAGGGAATATAATCATATATACTACAAATGGAGGTGACAAAAAAAAAATGATAAAAGTTTATTAAGCCCTCTCCTCGGAAGAAAAATACCAAAAAAACAAAGAGAATTGTGAAAAAAAAATATTTTAGGGGGATTTTTCTTTGTTTTTAGGAAGATGTGGCTACTTTTTTATATGTTTTTATTTTAAGAGTGCTTTATTTTGCTGTTTGTATTTTTATCTTCATTTTAGATTTTGAACTCTGTAAGAAGTTTTGCTTAATCTAATATGACAAATATTTTATGGGTTTCATAAATACTTTTGATGCATGTTATGTTATCTTATCTCTATCATTTTTGTTGTTGTTGTTGTTGTTGTTGTTGTTGTTGATTAGGAAAATAAAGAAGAAAAAAGAAACAACTAATTTCATGCTGTTTCATTATTGGAAGAATACTCTCACAAGTTAGAGCTGTTATCTTAGTCATTTGGGAATTATTAGCCATTTTGTAATCATTTACTTTGGCAAATGATTGATTACACATTATTATCTTGGACCATCCATAGAAAAGATTTTCTCATGAATACTCAAATCCCAGGGAACAAAAATCGAATACCAAAAACTTGCATTTCTGTAGGATATGCAAAATCCATCAGGGATGAACAATTGATCCAATTTGTACACAAATGGATAATTTACACATTTAGAACATTCTCAGAAAAACTTGAGTAATTCATTAGTAAAAGCATAGTTTAAAATATACGTTTAATTTTTACACAGCATGAATTGTTTTGATACAAAAATATTTAAGTTGTGATCATTCATCATTACTAAGAAACTATAAATGAAAAAAGGAAATCATATATTATATATGATATAGATCGAATTATAAACAATTATAACTATATATTTTGAAACGGATACAGATCCAAAATATGCAATATGTAAATGTATTCTCTAACATTTTTATATGTCAAATTGCAATTCAAATATAATTTAAGGTATTAGGGTAGCTTTATTTCACTAAATATATTAAAACAAAAAAATTTTACATACTCTGCATATGGACAAGGCCTCTGCTGAAAAAAATTCAACTATAGTGCCAAAGATCAGACATTTATGAGTTTCACTTGAGGTTCTGAGTCTCTGCAGCAAAGTCATTGAACCAGCAGAACAGAGAATTGACAAACAAAAGGACAAAATTGAGTAAAATTTGAAGTTTCCAATTTGTGGAATATAGCGATGAGTGAGTGAAGCTAAACCATGATTCCTTCTTCTCAGTCCAAACAAAAAAACATTAAAAGCTAACTCCCCCCAACTGTGTAAATGTCTGGTTCCCATCCTCTTAAAACAGTTATTCATGTTCTCATGCAAAACCCTGCAACCTTTTACTCGGACATCACCTTAACCTAAAGATATGGAGGAAGGAAACCACATGGGGTGATTTGGATTCAGCCGCTGATTTAGACTGTTTCTTATTCTCTGTTCTCTGTCAGAAAACACCAAACCGACCCATCTTTTCTTGCCGGTGTCTTACCAAATTCACGAGGGAAATAGTTTTGGATATTACTAACATACTACAAGTTGGGAAACAGTAGGACCAATGTACATTTACTCACTGTAGGATGAAATATACACTTGCAAACTTACACGAGAAGCCCTAAAATGTTCATTTCTTGGAGAGCATTTGATCTATTTGCCCCTTTTTGTTGTACATTTCCACTATCTTTTTGGCATATGATGGCATGTGGCTGTTGGCTCTGCAGATGATAATGCCGCTTTGGTTATTAGAAGGCGATCCGATATTATAGAAATACACAGTTAATATAAACCTTTTTTAATAGGAGTCTGCTTCAGATTTTTTACCTTTGTTTTCCCCATTTGCGGTTTACATGCAAATAGTTTCTGATGGTATGGTAATCCAACGAGTACCGAGCAAATTCTAAACCCTTAGGACCAACCTGAAGCAAAAAATACATTTGCAAGTTAAGAGTGTCTTGACTTTTTATGCAATGAGCTTGCTTCCCTGTTTGGTTCATAAGGAAAGACTCTTACCAAACTTAGGATGAACGCAATAATGTTTCCAACAAATAGTGGCGCTGGCTGAGCAGGACCTCGACCTGAGAAATTATAGAAAAGTTGAAAAATTAGAGACTACAGCACAATGTTAGTTACAACATTTCATGAGAAATTTCTTTTTGGCATCTAGCATAGCTCGAACCGGAATATGCCAAGAAACAAAAGAGTTTCAAATAAGTTTGAAAACATACCAAACTTAGCATCATCGTCTGCCTTAACGGTTTCTGTCACAAAAGGTCGCCGATCACCCTGAAACAACAGCAAAAAGATGTATTTGTTCGAATTTTCTGTAAAACAGACTCTAGTTTTAAATATAACAACAAACAAAAATGTTAGAAACTTTACACTGCTGATTGTTGGAGTGATCTCCAAAAGGTTTTCCACCAAGCTGAGCATTTCTTTCCCGCGTTCATTTCTGTGGTTTACGGCATAGACAAAACTAATTTAATCCAACCTCGCAAACTTATATGGTCCATGTTAAAATAAGTAGAAATATTGACCTCACTGTAATATACTGTGGATGGTCAGTCATGTTCAGACCTGAATACTTCGGAACACCCATGTAACCGATGACCAAATCCTAGATTAACAAGCGCATACATATAAGGAAATGTTTGAAATTGGCAGACTGAAAATTACGTGGAAAGACATATTAATTGCTAGAAAAACACTCACCGCTAATGCATTTGTGTAATCAAAACAGCTGCAAAAAGAAAAGGGTTTGTGATTGTAGACAAGTTTTACAAATTTCCTACAGCTAGTCTATTTCAAGGTATAGCACCAATGAAGAGACTTGTTTACCTATAACACGATGGAGCTATGACGTCTACTAAATCGTTTGCTGGTAGACAGAAATAGGGAACCTGTTTTAGCCAAAAAGTTTCAAAACGGCTTTAAGCTGCAACATTGCAGAGCAACACAGTATTTTAAGCGATTATACCTCTTCAATGTGTCCGTCCAAGTGTTTGAGTTGGACCTATAAGAGAAGATGAACAAGATTAGCATCGCCAAAGAAAATGCTCAGAAAAGTAATGGTTTCGTATTAATGCTAACCTTGTAATCTTGCATAAATTCATAATGGAGGACAGTCTCTGGCTCCTTACTAGCCGCTTTCAGAAACTTGTCTAGTCCATCTCGTGTTCCATTGTCCACTATTGATCAAAAATGTTATAATTACTTGTTGAAAATATGTAATAAGCAATTCTAGACCTACGCATACGAGACCCCAAAGTAGCATATACAACGCGGAATGTTCAAAAGTACAACACAAGAACTAGTTGTGAAGTTTCTGGAGAAATAACAAATGTAGATAGGATGAGAAAATTACCACAATTGGTTCCTAGAACATACAACTTTTCCAGATTCAGATGCTGCTCCACTGATCTCAATGCTGCAGTATAAGAAATCACTCTGCATTACAATACTACAAGAGTCACCGTATGGAGAAGCTTGAAATATACGTCCACAAAAAAGTATGTTGCAACCATACCTTGCACTTGGCAACCCACACCGCAAAAAAGAAGACGTTTCACTCCGGAAGTCTGTTTCAAGGCAAACTTCAATTTCATTTGAAATGGACTCAGCGATAGAAAACACAAACGAGAAAGAAGGGTTTGCACTTTGCAAATAACCTCGATTAATTCAAGAGTATTCAAATTAGGAGACAGAGTTGGCTTGACACCTCTTGCAGCCAAAACTTCTTCAGGTGTCCTTAGAATGAAAAGAAATGAAACATCAAGAGGCTTCTAAATTCAGAGTAACACCAGAATATGGATCCACAACCAAAATGGCGACTTGGAGAATGGACTCAAAATAACCACATAAGGAAGGTGGAAAACCTGGCTAATACTGGTCTTGGAGATAATCTGTCTTCAGGGTCACTGCAATTTTTCAATAAAACAGTTACATGATTAGGTGGAAAAATCTACAGCATGGTTGATAAATGTCAGCCTAGTCCATATCTGAAATTCGACAGTAGTTTTACCTCTGCACACAAACAACAGCCTCAACCATGTTAGATTTCAGCATCTCAATGGCTATGGTTGTGACAATTCCAGTCCACTGTGCTCCTGCAACCGAAGATAGAATGAAAAGTAAACAACAAAGCTAAGCAAATTCTCAGGCTTAGATGGACATTCATCCCTATTTACAACCACATGAAACGCGAATGTTACGTAGCTTTCAAGATGAGTTTTAAGATCCAAACAAAATGTGTTTAAACTTCTTCCACAGAAAATGTATAAAAAAAGATGCAACAGAGATGACGTTGATGTGTACCTTCAACAGGCTTCAACTTACGAGCATAGAGCTGCTCTTGATGAACCCCAAAATATGTATCTTCTAAGGAATCTGCATTCCTTCCTCTACCATGCACAAGAGGTTCCAAGCTCTGCGCAAAAACAACATAGGAATCTTAACACATCAATAAAAAAGTCACAAATCTTATCCATTTCAAGACCCTAATATGGACATTACCTCAATCCGTGACATTCCATCTCCAAGAAATGCACATGCATCCTTCACATGGGCAATGTAATAAGTGTCGCATAACCCGCATCGACTGCAAACCCCATTACAGCGCCAAGAATTTTGATAAGAACCGGATAAAAATTGGGAGATGAAAAAAAAGAAGAGAGAACCTGCAATGATCTTTGGCTGGATAGGTGCCTCCGGGTGGTATAGGTTTGGACTTTTCTCTCCAATCTTCTCTTAATTTCACCTTCTTTTTTGGCTCTGTATTCATATCTGCAATTAAAGCCAAAAAAGAAGGCTTCATCCAGGCCTCAGAGAGAAGATAAAAACACACAAGGCAAAGATCGATGCTATTTGAAACGAAATCTGTTCCTAAATTCTTATGCTTTCAAGCATAAAATGCCACGGTGCAGAAAAACGAACTAATCTAACACAAAATTCTATCTTCAAACTCGACAGAGACAGCCATGGAAGACCAGTTCAAGCATTAGACAAACATAACCAATATGGTCCAACAAAAATTCAGACTCTTACAAACAGTTTCATCCCTTTCAGCGATCGTTTCCACTGAAGGATTACCGAAATTTTGTAAAGACGGGTCTTTTAAGAAACTGAAGAATCAACGATGTGTGTGAACAGAGTGCAACAAAAGAGAAGATGTGGCAGAAAGAAATTGAGCACCTTTCGAACGCGAGGATGAAGAGTTAACGACAGAGAAGCATGGAGGAAGGAGAGAGAGCTTGGAGGTGACAGTAATCATGGTTGCTCAGCCAGAGAGAAGAGAGAGAGAGAGAGAGAGAGAGAGAGAGAGAGAGAAGATATTTTTGCTTTTGAATTCGATATCTTTTTGGGTTGATATAGGCAACTTAGTTACAGACAGACACCTGTTAGAAAGGAACCAATCTTGATAACCATTATAAACCGGGTTTTGGTTCGTATTATACATCCAGTTAAATCTAGTTGTTTAATTAAAAATATTGTAATTTGTGAAAATTTCAGCTGGAGCTCTATGTAAATAAGCCAAGTTTTGTATTATCGTCTTTATTTAACCGAATTCTAATTCGCAAACCGAAAACTATACCACTCTTGGAAGCTTGCTGATGAAACTGTTTTTGACTCATTTTACAATTGAAAAACTTGCTGAAAAACACAAAGATTGATGTTCCAGCAAAACCGATACAAGAAGAATATCGTGTGTTGAATCATTCTCTTATTACCCGGTAAAAAAAAGATACAACAAGAACATGTCAAATCCTTGGTGAAACATTCATTCATTCATCATCATCATCATCATATGCATTTGAGAGAAACTACGAAATCACCAGACATCAGGACGGAGTTCTCCAGTAGCCGGTGGCATCCAACGGCCAGAATTGTACACATTCTCACCAACTTTCCATCCCGGAACATCCTTCATCACATCAGCTTCGTATTCCAAATACTTTTTCCACTCAGACACAAACCTATTAATAATACAAAGAATGCAAACCGCGTATTGAACCAAGATTACTGTCTGAAGGTTGCTATAGGAACAAAGACTTAATTTGAGAATATTACCTCTCATCTTCTTCTGCTTGAAGAATGGGAAGTATTGTTCTACGAGCAGCATATTTCTCTTCCTTCAACGCCCTAAACATCACATCAATGTTGACTAGAACTTTAGATATGAATACTTACTGATAGAAATCACATTTGTACTTGATACTTTATAGCATCACAATGTAATTCGAAGTTTCCGATGTCCATGAAAAGAAATATGAGGCTAGTTAAAGCTAGATAACAGAAGTATATAATACTAAAGGCTAACAATCTAACTACTGAGAACCAGTAACCCAAATACTACTATAATAACTTACAACTAGATGCTTGCTTTCTTCATAGCAGATTCACATCTGAACAATTGTGGCTTAAGGGATTTACAGATTGTTGACGAACTTTATAGAAAGACACAATTCTGAAGAATAAATTCATACTGATCAAGCTTCAACCAAAATACCATGGAACACTAAAAGAACACAAAAGAGTGATTCAACAAGCCATCGAAATCGGTACGCCGAATGGTTAATATCAGAAAGAAAAAAAACATTAAACCCCTTAACAAGGCTATGTTTCCATAGGTTAACATTAGCCAATGCCTGAGCCAGTTAACAGAACAATCTGAAATACCTAAATCGAAGACCACACACAAAACAAAATATGCACCAGCATCTCTGAATACGATATACTTCCTCAAGTTTCAATAATTAATAACCAAAATTTCTCCTTTTTTCTTTACTACATTATTCACTCCACAACACAAATTTTTACCAAAGGCGATCGAGCTATTGCGTCTCGTTCTTACCTGCGGATTTTGTTTCCTTGGCCGACCTGGTACATTCCCCAAGCAAAGGCACCGGAAACGGCAAGGAAAATGGCCATAGCACTAGGACCCGTATTGGATATCCGGCGAGCATATCGTACCGGTGCGAACCCACCCGGTGGTGGACCATCCTGAAGCAGCGGCATATCCTTCACACTCGCCATTCCTGGCTTATTCCTTATCATCGCCTCCGTCATCTTCAACGCTCAATCTGCTCGATCGAATTGACTTTGATCACTGAACCCGATTTGATTTTTGCTAAATCCGAGAGTGTTCTAGGGATTCCGATGAAGAAAATGCAACAACAAAGGGGACAACTGGGCTTTTTTTATTAAGCCCATCTAAGATAAGTTCAAAGACCCAAGTCCATTAATTAGCAAGTCACGTGGAGTCACGTGATTGTCTTCTTCTTCTTCTTACATATAAATGCCCTAAGTCTTCATAAATTTTTTTCGCCGCCGCTTAGACTGAACCACTGGCTATCAAATCGAGAAGATTCGAAGAAGCATGGTGGGATTTAAGAACAGGTATATGTTGATGGAGGTTTTTCTGGATCCAGACAAGGATCTTTTCGGAGAAGGAACACCGATTATTCTTACACAGTTCAATCTCTCCAAAGCAATCAAAGACAGTATCCTCATCAATTTCGGCGAGTGTGGTCTAGGTTCGTCTCTCGGATCCTTCCAGGTTAAATATGTAAATCCAATCACAAAGCTATGCATTGTAAGATCATCAAGAGAAGAACACAGACAAGTTTGGTCGGCGATCACGTTGGTCAAAAGCATAGGAAACTGTCCGGTGGTCTTAAACTTGCTCGATATCAGCGGTTGCATCAGAGCGTGTAGAGAGACAGCCTTGAAGTGCGACAAGGAGAAGTTTGAGCAGTCTAGTAAAAGCTTGTCTGAAGAGGAGATTCGGCAGATGAACAATTGTCTTGAGAAGATCAAACTATTGGAAAACTGAACTTTTTTCTTACCTGTTGTTATAACACTTTTCCTTCGAATTTGACCCCTAAGTTTTGAAAGTGTTACAATCTTTCCCTTTTCTGTGTATTGTTGAGATATGTTCTCTAGATTACGGCGTATTTTTGTGAAATTTGAAAAACTTAAGGGTACAAGTGCAAAAGTCGTTGAATTTTGAGGCTTTACAAATCTGAAATATATATCTGGTGGAGAAGCTATCTCTGAATCTGAGAGATCAAAGCTCTTCGGTGGTGGACAAGAATTGAAACGGTATCGGTAATCTAGCTTTTCAAAGTCTCTCCCTTTAGCGATTACTTACTCTTGTACGATGTATTCGATCATTTTTATGGGTTTTTATCGGTTCGTAATCTGATTTTGTATTGCGTCTTTTTGTCTATGCACGTTCACTGTTCGATGAAATGCCTCACAGACCTGGTACCAAAAACTATTCATGTTTAGTGTTTGTATCCTAGCTCCTCAGATTTGATTCTTAACTTTATCTTTGGTTCTTTTTTTGCTGTTTTAGTCATGCGTTTAGATCCCATCAGTAATGTTAAGTTTGTGTTGGGAAAAAGAACAAGAATTTTTGTGTTTTTTGGCTCTAGTAATCTCCCTAGTTAACCTAAGTATTTAGAGCTGAAGTGATTAATTATGGATTCTGTGATAATGCGCAGGAAATGAGATCCCCTAGAACCTTGGAGGTTTGGAGGCTAGGCACTGTCAACTATTTGAAATCCCTTAAAATTCAAGACAAGTTAGTTTCCGAGAGAAAAGCTCATCAAATTCCAGATACCCTCCTCTCCCTTCAGCATCCACCAACTTACACACTCGGAAAACGTAGAACCGATCACAATCTACTGATCCCTCAATCTGAACTCACAAAAATTGGAGCTGAACTTCATTATACTCAAAGAGGAGGAGATATCACATTCCATGGCCCTCATCAAGCCATCTTATATCCCATCATTTCTTTACGCAGCATCGGTTTTGGTGCTAGGAACTATGTGGAGACATTGGAGCGGTCAATGATCGAATTTGCTTCGATTTATGGCGTGAAGGCTCGTGCAGGAAACAAATGTGAGACTGGGGTTTGGGTTGGGGATAGAAAGATCGGTGCTATTGGGGTTCGGATATCTTCTGGAATCACTTGTCATGGTTTGGCCTTTAACATAGATCCTGATTTGAAGTACTTTCAGCACATTGTGCCTTGTGGGATTGCTGATAAGGAAGTTACATCTTTGAGAAGAGAGACGGATGCTCTGCTTCCTTCGGAAGAAGTGATTCATAAGCAGTTGATTACTTGTTTGGCCAAAGCGTTTTCTTATGATGATGTTGTGTGGAAGGAAGATCCCTCGGTCATTTTGAACACCAAAGATAACGAATAATCCGGTTTTGATCTCTTCTTGTCTCCCAAAAGTGATTTCGTTTTACTGTAAGCAACCCTAAAAATTCTAATCTAGTTTTGATCTTCTTATGTCATCCAAAAACGTTTGTTTCTTACTCCACGCAATCCGTTTAGTTCGGTTTATCTAGGTTTAATCATATCTATGTTTCCTCAAATATATTTGAAGAGGCATATATACATACGCTAAACAAAACAAACCAAAAAAATAATAATAATAAATATCGCAAGAGGTGTTTTTTCTTTCTCAATCAATACAAACTTGTTTAAATCTAATATAAAAATTAATCACATTTATATCCAGATAAAATTCTCTTTCACTGTATCTGAGATTTGTCACCACTAAACAATCTAATATGTAAGAAACATGGATCAATCGACAAAAGGAAAAGAAGAAAAAACAAGATTGAGAACCCCTTGATTAATTAGTGGATCAACTATCTGAATCTTGTAGTGGAATAAGAGAAGGTTGCAACTTGAAGACTATCAACGCTCAAGATAATGTCGTATATCACGTATTTAGTTTGCCTGCATCCACCCACCAAACATGTGTTCTTTCTTTATTACAAACTAGATTTTAGTCCGCGGTACACCGCATGTCGATTTTTTTTTAACTAAAAAATTTAAATTTTAAATTGTATTTGTTTTGTTAAATTTTAAATTGTATTTGTTTTGTTAATATTGTTTGTTTTGTTTAGTGTTTAAGATTGTATAATTATATTTTGATTGTTAATTCTAAGATTTCACTCGCGGTATACTATCCCGTATTAATATCGATCCAAACATGTCCCATCAGATAACCCCGTCCCGTGATACTTTAAGTTTTTTTAAAAGTTCAAATATTATACTTTAAACGTTTTATAAAGTTTAAATATTTATAATATTTAAACTTATTACAAAGTTTATATATTTATAATATTTAAAATTCTTATAAAGTTAAAGTATTTATAATATTTAAAACTTCATAAAAGTTTTAATATTAAAAAATATTTTAAACGTTTTATAAAGTTTAACTTATTAAAAATTTATAATTTTTGAAATATTTCAATTTTAATAAATTTTAAATATTTATAATATTTTAAAACTTTTTAAAAGTTTAAATTCTTTGAAATAAAAAACCGGAATAAACCGAATAAAACTTTTAAATTTGGACGCATGATAAGTCAAGCTTCCTGCTCATTTGTATTCGGAATCATTTTGGTCTATTTTATAGTATGACTCTGAACCATTGTCCATTTTTTCAGGCGATGTGGGACATTTTACATATATTTTTTTTATTTATTTATTGAGTAATATATGTCCGTTTTAAAAATTTTTAATCACATCATATGCAAAAAAAATTCAGATTTTATTAAAGAAATGTATTATATAATAATTCAAAATAATTTAAATATAAGATTAAATAAAGTGAAAGGAGAATCATATATTTATGTTTGAATTATGTAGAGATATTTTAGGAAATTAGCTCAAATTTGTTATGGTAATTATTGGTGTCAATATCCATTAAAGATTTTCGAATATTTTGTGACCCGATGTCAAAATTGATCCGACCCAACAATGGCAATTTTGTAAATAGTTTCAAAAACCAATGATTTTTCCCAAATGTATTTCAAAAATGTTAATATAGATTTAGTAAATTTTACAAATTATGTATTCTGTTGACATCTACATTTTAGACTTATCTTAAGAAAACAAAAAAAAATGCGAGAAAAAACAATTCTACAAAAAAAAAAATTTAATTACTGATTTTCTATTTAAGATATGATATATAATAATATATGAATAAATTTTCCATTTATTGATTTTATTGAATTTGGTCACCTATATATCATCTTTCATCAGATCATATAAAATTACTACTTCCAAGGAAAACATTTAGGCCCTTTTTTATCGAGCCTGCATGGACCATCAGGTTTTATATCCCAGTTACATTGATCACATACACCTTGATCTCTCTGAGCATCAAATATATCAAACCGTTTGAATTGATTGCCCCACTGAAAACTGCAAAAGAACAATGTTGATTTCCAAATATTTGTTTGAAACTTAAATTGGTAATTTTGGTGGAAAGGCACCACGTGCGGTCCTAGATCGTCTTGCTTGGATTTGCAATGTATGGTAAGAGATGAACCGCCAATCAAGTTTGTCATCTTGACGAACGTATCGCGCCAGAACGGTGGGATCCCATGACCCGAACCAAACAAAAGAAACACGAACAAGAAAACAATATAAACTTTTTGCTGATCTCCCATTTGATATTACAGATTGCTTTTTCAGACTGCTCTTGGAGTTGATTTTATAGTATTTCCAGTGGCTCGACATTTTCCTTATATAGTTTGTAGTAATAACGCCATTGACTATTGACCAAGAAAAACTAAATGCCAAAGATTCTATAGTATCAGTAAATACCGTTTGACCAGCAAATCAGTAAAATGAGCATTTACTGTGGTTTGACCCCAAAAACGCTTGTTTCTTACTCTAAGCAATCCCATTATTTCGGTTTATCTAGGTTTAATCCGATTTATGTTTCCTCAAATATATTTGAAGAGGCAAATACACCAAACAAAAAAGAAAAAAAAAATTAACAAGATATCACAAGTAGTGATTTTTTCTTTCTAAATCTATACAAATAAACTTATTGAATCTCTATACTATTAAAATAGAAGTAAAAAATAGTTATTGTCCAAAAATTTTAAAGTATTTATTAAAAATGTCATTGAGATTTGGTTAATAATAAAGGATTTATTAAGGGTATTCTAGTATTAAAAGTTTCAAAATTACAATGGGTCGGGTCAAAATTAAAAAAACAACCCGCAATAAATAATACAGTTAATATAGAGATTGTTAGCAGATTATCTAGAATCAAATTATTAAGTATATTCCTTAATCCTTCTAATTACTATTAATACAAAATGATTTATTAAGAGTATATTCTATAATTTAGATTAAGTAAATCATTAATTCGATTGTTATAATTAGGAAAAAATTAAAGTTATTTTAAGAAATCAAATTAGTTTAAAAAATCTCTAAACACAAAATCTAATGATTTAAAATCATATCTTACTAACTATATTTACCAAAACCACTTACCAAAATTTTTATCAATTGCATGATCTTACCAGATCTCATTACTTATATATATTTTGTATTCAATTAATTATTTTTTTTTGAAAATTTGGAACCAAGATCAATTCGTAATCTTGGTAATCAAGTAAGATTTTAAAATTTTCAAAAAGATATGGATATATCTAAAGCTACAAATTCTCTAAATTAATTATAATAAATCAAAACAATTATTAAATTTTTCAAAATAAACTTTTCGTTTATGTTCAGTCGGATTCATTAAGAGCATATTCTTAGAAGCAACCATATATACATTAAACATGATTTTCTAAACTAATTATATTTATTTCATCATTAATTTATCCAAAAAAGGAGTATAACTACAAAGATTTAAAAAGATTTATTTTGCCTAACTCTAAAAACTCTCACTAGCCACTCTTCTTAAATCTTTTTTTTCAAACATTTCTGTTTCATTCTCTTATTTATGTGTAATGAAATTTTAATCAATTATAACATGAAAATAATAATTTATAAAACAAGAAACGTCTTTACATTCTCTTTTGGTTGTGGTGTAAGTCTAGCGCATAAAGATGGAGCTAATTCTTCGTTTCTATAATCAATTGTAATGCAGAGAATAGAAAAAGAAATGTGTATATATATTTACGTATCTTTTTTTTGTTAAGGTTAATAAATAACAGAGTTGGTATATTTTGTAAGAAGATTTCGATATATACATATTTTTTAGATATATTTACATAACGTTTCTAGATTTTGTTAAATAATTTTTTAGCTAAGAAGATTTTGAATTTTTTTTAGTAATCTTACCGTTAATATATAATTGTTAATATATTACAAATAATATTCTTACAATATAATTAATATAAACAAAAAATCTTAACAACATCTCCAACGTTTATGTTCATCCAATTGTACTTTGAAAAGTAAATAAAATTATAAAACGTATGCCTACAATATATAAAATACATCAAAATCGATCAAAAAGAAAAAAAAATCTTAAGAGTTTGTGGATCATATGTGGAGCGGGTTAGAGATGATGTTAGTACAAATATATTACAAATATAAAACTATTCCAAACTAGAAAGACCACATTTTCATCCAAACTTAAAATTGTATGAAGTTATATGAATATAACAAATTTTGATTATGTTACATACAAATTCTTATTTCACAAATTAACTCATAAATTTTATTCCTTAATTATATTATATATTTTCCTATATATGTTAATAACACTACATGTCAACAAGTATTCACGTTCATATCCCGCGGGTTATATAATTAAAAAAAATAGTTAAGTTATAAAGTTTTGAAATGTCATATATGTCTGAAATTAATAAATTAAAAAAATCATATAAAAAATATAAGAACCATATAATCTATACATAATGCAATTACTTAATGATTACAATACAACATATAATTCTATATGCTCAAATTACGTACACAATTAAATTGTAAATACATCAAACAACTCACATTTCTATAAATGTCACAACAATCAATATATCTTTCTATAAACCAAGTAAGAACAAAATCTCTATATTATATTTATACAACAAAGACATAGTGCGGATTTCATCATAGTATCTAATATAAAGAAAGAATCATATTTATATCAAGATAAAATGTTCTTCCAATGGATTTGAGTTTTTTCACACTAAATAAGAGATCTAATAGATAAGAAACACGGATCAATCGACCAAAAAAAAATCCAACTTAAGCAAGGTATTCTTGTACAATTAGGATGTAGAGAGTAAAACGCATAGGTTACAAAGCATATCAAAGAAGGTATACCGAAAGAGAGAGCAAAAACGGGAGAGACAGAACAGATGAAGAGGGTGAGTAAAGCCATGGCAAAGACATGACTAAGACTCATGATGCCGCCTTCGAAGTGACGATCGGGCTTGGCCTTGAAGATGTAGATCCATGAAGCGACACCAAAGATGAATGTTATACAGTATATAATTGAGAACCCATTGATTAAGTGGAATCCATGTGGATCAAATATGTGAATCTTGTAGTGTATTATATAAGACAAGGTTGCAATATTGAAGGCTATCAAGACTACGCTCATGACAATTTCGTATATCACATACTTGTTTTGCCTGCATCCACCCACCAAATGTATCATATGTATGTCTAAAATGTTAGTAAAACTGACAGCCAAAAAGAAAAAGGAACTATACCACCATGGAGGCGGCCGACTCCGAGGACATTCATCGACCATTGCAGGATTCATCAGGTTTATCGGTTAACATAGTGATAATTATTAGGCTTTGGTTACTCCTTAATGTTACATATATACATATATATATATATATATATATATATATATATTGAATCATGGAGGCACCTAAGAGTGTGATTAGGTCATACGTTGAAAATAATATACTCTTTCTCAACTGTTGTTATCATCTTTAATCAAAAAAAAAATTATATTAAAAGTTTTTGTTTTTTAGTTACATAATATAAATGTTATACAGCAAAAACCTTGTTGCACGATTCATATTCCATTAAAATTTCTCTATTGATTTTATTTAATTGATTATTATTTTTACTATTGAACGATTCTTTAGGAAAAAGATTAAGGTTCTAATAACACATACACACACAAAATGAAAAACTAATAATTGTCTCGCGCTGCGTCTTTAAATTAGTAGAATTTTCACTGTTATAAAAATCTACAAGAAAGTCACGTGACATCATCAGGGAACGCGGACTGGGAACTGACCGGCGTCAAGTTTTTCTCCGGTCGCCGATGTTGAGGTTGGCACACTGAGAATATATATCAGACCGGAATGTGAAACTCCGCCGTCGCAAAGGAAATTGGAAAATCAAAACCCCTAATCCGGAAAGGTCGCGACTTTTATGAATAAAACTTTTCTAAGAAATCAAATTATAAGAGTGAAATAAAACTGTCGTCTTTGTCATAGATTAGCAAAATACTTTCAACCACATTACGTCTGATTTGGTTGAAATAACAAAGTTGAGAAACAAAAACAGTAGGAAGAAACGAACCAACATAAACCCAAAACGAATCCAAAGCAAATAAACCCAAAATGACACTACAAGAAAAACGTACATTGTTAGCACGAAAAATATGCTATCATATATAATACATAGCGAATTCATAAATGCTATGATCTCGGCAGCTATGATAGATGCCCCACCTACGATAGCATTATTTTTGGCTGCTATAGTAGGTTCATCTACGATAGCACTATCTGAATATTTTTATTTAGTTTTTCATAACAATAATTGAATGCCTTTATTTAGTTGTTCATAACAATTTATGAATTTTTCCAATTTTTTCTGACAATTCAAATTGGGTGCTATGATATATCACTATACAATAGCAAATATTTGTTGCCGTAATTTATGTTTTCATAACTCTTTCTTGTGATGTATTACCGAATTGCATAACTAAGTTTCATCGCTATGATATTATATTATAACGTCTGTTTTTTTTGCTATTATAGTAGCATATAACGTTTTCTCTTTGCTATTATATACAAGACTTGGTGCTATCTTTAAAAATATAACCTGCTATCATATGTAATATATAACCTGTAAATTTAAAATGAAACCATTTATATAACATCTCAAAATCATTCCAACATACCAAACACAATTCCGAATCCAACATACCAAACACAATTCTGAATCCAAGATACCAAACATTAAACATTCCGAATCCAAAATACATAAGACTAGTCTTAACCTAAATTAAACTCGTTGGACCAAAGTTGCTTCATCCCCTGCAATAATGGACATTGTCTTATATCAGTTCTGCACATGAAAAACTAAAAGCACAAGCATCACAGTAAACAATACTTGCCTCAGTTGGACGACAGTCAATAGATGACCAACTGATCAATTGGCCATGCGATAGATGAACCAAGTGCATCTCTCATGTACTCAATCTCATTTGATGGCCTCCAAACCGTTGCGTCATCTACCTTGACTATATCTATCCAAACTCGCGCAGCATTATGACCCAAGCGAGTACAGTGTACATTTTGCTCTGGATTAGTTGAATGCATCTGTCCTTCAGCAACAACCCGCTTCCTTCCGCTAATATCCATTAACTTACACTTCTGATTTTCCTTGATAGCTCCTTTTTTTTGCTGACAAGTTGACCATATTAACCAATTACTACAGTAATGAGACATAACCATAATCACCTTCAGAATATATAAAAATAAGTTACTGGAGATCTTCGCAGAGGGGATTGTGCAGCTGTTTGAGTTTCCATTGCATTAGATTTTGGAACTGTTGTTGGAGACTTCTCACATGATGCTGAAGTTGGTTGCATATGCGACTTAGAACCTGTTGCTATGGATTTTTGACTTGCGGATGCTGATTTTCCATGAGCTGTTTGAATAGATGCTGAATTCTGAGTAGGAGATAACCGACCTGTTGCATCTAGGTTGTTTTCAAAGACAACTTTGGTGACATGCCAAGATACAAAGGACATTAAACAGTCCTCTATGTATGTAACATCCGTTGTAGGTCTCCATATCCATGTCTTGGGTTCATGTACCACATCAACAAAAACTTTTACAGCCTTTGGTCCGAGTGGAAGTCCATTAACCAAAGCGTTAATCACTTACCCTTGCAGCGGAGTTTTCACCAACTTCAACTTCTTGTCTCTGTGACATGCAAGAAAAAATATGAACTTCTAATTTATGTTACAATCCAGCAGCTTAATGTACAAATAGAAAAGTGCATTACCTGGTTCTTCAGTTTCAAAATTTCATTTTCTAGCTCAGTAACCTTGTGCTTGAGATGAATTTGCTTCTCTTCCATTTCAGCCATACACTTGTGCTTAACTTGGAAACAAGCTAATTTGGTCTTACTCATATTTCTCCCCATTGCCCTCATTCGACCGGGATTATCAGGTCCTAACAGTTGGCTAAGTGTAGCTTGTCCTTCATTTGTTGCAACTGATGGATGATCAGAATTAACAAGTTCAGTTGCTTTTTTCTGCAAATTTAGACAGTCACATATTAAAAAAAATTGTATAATCTAAATGTATACTGAAAACCAAATTCACGAGGTACAAAAATTATAACTTACAATTTTTTCAGCTGCCGTAGTATTCACTGGTGTCATATCCTTTCTAGTATGCGATTTCACCCACACCTTGAGTCTTGATACTTCAGAATGATCTGAACTTTCTTGTTTCTAAACAAATAAAAAAATATATCATTCAAAATATTTTTTAACTGATGAGAATTAACAACGTAATTGCATTAGGCGTACCAATTCTTCAGCTAGTCTAACTATTCCTTTGCGACTACAAGTGTGTGGAATCTGTTTGCGCCTCCTTTCCTTATAGCGCTCACAACCTAACACATGATAATAGTTATGTCATATTATATCCCATAAACAAACATAAAACTTACTTATTTCAAAAATAATACCTTAAACTCAGCACTAGTTTTGCTCTTGACAAATTTACGCCAAGCAGTTGGATTAACATTCTTAGGTCGCAGATTCATCCTCTCTTGGTTAGTCTTAGCTTCATTAATGTCCTTAACCAATCGTGACTTGTATGACCTCCACAAACCTTCCATCTGTTTAAGCAAGGCAATCTTTTGGTACTCTTCGTCTAATTCAAATCTTACCTACAATCATTCACATTTTAAGAAAAAACATTTAAACCTGGACAGATTAAGTAAGTAGATTTCAAAGTAGAGAAAAGTTTACCTGGACAGATTTCCAGAGCACTATCTTAACATCCGCAGGGATTTTTGGCCAACTCTCAATTGTTAAAGGAACGTGTTCTCGTACCAATGCACCAAGATACGATGACAACTTAACAAACTCAGGACCATAATGTTCTCCCATGAAAGTGAAGTCTACATGTAATCTGCTATTTGGATCCTTGGCGATGTCTTTCATCCTTGTTGGTCCTCGCTTTCTCTTACGTGTAGATTTAGCTACATGATCATGCTCGTCAGTCTCATCAACACCACAATCAGCCTCTTCTCTATTGACTCCTTCAACATGATCTGAATGTTGCTGCTCTCCTAAAAGCTGCTCTTCTAAAGGCTGTTCTTCTAAATGTTGCTCTTCTAAAGGCTGATCTTCTTCTAAATGCTGGCTGTGTTGTAAGTTATGCTCAGGTTGTGAGTACACTGTACCCACGAATTCTGGCTCATCATCAGGATTATTTTTCTCTTTTCTCACTCCACCTTTTTTTGGTGCTTTCTTTGGTCCCATGTCAACTCACCTGAAATAAATGAAATAAGACAGAGTTAATAAAATCATTACCAAGCAGTCATCAGACATAGCAAATAAACACAACTAAAAATCAAACAATTACCAAGCAGTCATCAGACATAGCAAATAAAACAAGAATGTGAATGACAAATAAACACAACTAAAAATCAAACAATTACCAAGCAGTCATCAGACATAGCAAATAAAACAAGAATGTGAATGACAAACAAACTCCATTTCAGACATATATGCCTTCACAATCAGTTCGGGCATTTTCAGATTCATCCATGTGAACATCCATGTCCACATTTGATGGTAATGGCCCACTGCCTCCAATTCCATCATCCAAATATTTCTTATATCTTCTTGAAGGACCTCGCATAACAACATGCCAACTTGATTCCGCGTCTTCCCTTAAGTAAAACACCTGCTTTGCTTGCGATGCTAATATATATGGATCTCTTAAAAAGGAGACTTGACTATGATTCATGTTAACTAGTGTGAAACCATCTTCTATCTTAGCTCCATTACCCATTACTGCTCATTGACACCGGAAAAGAGGAACAAAAAAAACATTATAATCTAACAGTATGATATCTATCACTCTGCCGTAGTAAGATATCAAATCAACCACTTGTGAAGTGTCTTTCGCACTAGCCCTACAGATTGTCGTCGCCTCATAAAAAATCCCACTATTCTGATTTTTCATATCAACTGATCTTGTATGAAACCGTTGACCATTCACTATGTAACATGTATATGACCGTGCAATGCAACGTGGACCATAAGCCAACCATTTTAGAATTTCTCCATGTCTGTCTGAATCAAGTGGTATCTACGAGAAATAAAATAAAACAAATCAGACACCTACAAACATAAACATGAAATAAGAACATAATATAGTAGATTTGATGTAACTTTTCTGCAGTTTTAGCCATGATGCAAAATTCAGTATGCATAGTCCATAAAACTGATGCATCACGTCGGCATCTTCCATTGGTGTCTTGTAGATGCTGAAGGTGCTCACTTATACAATATTAATTCAAAATAAGCTTCATCAGATACTTTATCATAAAACTGTAAATGATAAGAGAACAAGAAATATATGGAACTTACTCGATATAAGGTTTTACGACAGCCATATTTTGGATGACAGCAAGATGAGCTATTTTCTTATCTATTTCTGAAAGAGTTATGGAAGTGCATGCGGATATAGGACGACCCTCTAGTATAAAACTATTACCATAGTCAGTGTTTCTATCTAGCTTTTCATGTACGTTTGTAGACTTCTTTAAGAATTCACTACAAAACTGTATGCATTCTTCAGCTAGATAAAACTCAGCAATACACCCCTCTGGTCTTGCAGGATTTCTCACAAAATCTTTCAGAACTTGCGTATACCTGTGAAATGTTTTAAGACTTATAGGTTAGAAATGAACAAAAAAAGAAAAAGTAAAAAAATAAAAATATAAACAGTAACCAAAAAGAGATAATTTATACCTCTCAAAAGGGTACATCCATCTAAAATGGATTGGTCCACCTAACCGAGCTTCCCTTCCTAGATGAACCGTCAATTGAATCATGATATCAAAGAAACTTGGCAGAAAAAATCTTTCAAACATGCATATCGTTTCAACAACCTCAGCTTCCATTACCAAAATCTGCTCCCTATCAATTACTCGCTGACACAAGTGGTTGTAGAATGCACATAAGCGTACAATTGCTAGCCTAGGACCTTTTGGTAACAAACCTTTAAGTGCAATCGGAATGAGTTATTGCATTAACACGTGATAGTCGTGTGATTTCAGACCTGTTACTTTACAGTCGTCTAAAGATACGCCTCTCGCTATGTTTGAACAGTAGCCATCTGGTCCTTTGAAATCAACAAGACGACTACATAATATTTTTTTATCTTTCTTCGATAAAGACCAAGGAGCTGCAGGTAGATATGTTCTTTTCCCTTGAGTCCTAGGATGCAAATCCTTCCTAATACCAAGATACTCCAAATCTTTACGGCCATTTAGACCATCTTTTGAATTTCCACAATGTAAAAAAGTAGAGAGAATACTTGCAGCGACATTCCTTTCTACATGCATAACATCCAAGTTATGCCTCACAGGAAGATCCTAAAAAATGCACAGAACAAATACAATAAATAACTTTAACGTTAAACAAAGTTTAATGGATAAATTTTGAAAATAAAATAATATGGACGTGACAATATACCTCCCAATACGGTAACTTGAAAAATATAGACCTTTTCTTCCATCTTGATAACTCTTCCTCATCTACATTTACTTCATCTTCTTCATCCTCTTCTGACTCACTTGATGAATCTTCTTTACACCAGTACACTTAGTCTTTTTTCTCTTGCGTGCAGATCGTTTCATGTTTCCAAAGTCATTTTTGAAAATTTTCAGGTTTTGAAAAATTTCTTGTCCAGACAATATCCTTCCCTTTTTTCCCTGTTCAGTTTTTCCATCAAACCACGACTTCTTTAATCTGAAACTATGTGTTGGTGGCAGTCTCTTCCGATGGCACATATAGACATGTTTTCGGCTGAACTTCAACCACAAACTGTCTGTATTTTTTCCACATAATGGACAGGCCATCTGACCCTTTACTTTGCAGCCTGCAAGATTCCCATAAGCCGGAAAGTCACTAATCGTCCAAAGCAGCATTGCCTTAAGATTAAAAGTTGATTTACTAAATGCGTCATATGTTGTCTCTCCATTGTTCCACAGATGATTTAAATCCTCTATGAGCGGGTCTAAGTATACATCAATGCTATTACCAGGCTGTTGTGGTCCAGGTATCAACAATGTAAGCATGATGTTCTCTTTCTCCATGCATAAGTCAGGTGGCAAATTATAGTTTACTAGCAAAACAGGCCAGCAACTATAGTTGTTGTTCTTCATGTTGAATGGATTAAATCCATTTGTGGAAAGACCAAGCCGCACATTTCTTTCTTCAGCTGCAAAGGAAGGATATTTGGCATTCATCTGATCCCATGTTACTGAATCCACAGGGTGGCGGAGTTTTCCATCGTTGCTTTTGTTACTATGATGCCACCTTCAGTCCTTAGCCATCTCCTCGGACCTAAACATTCTCTTCAACCGTGGGATTATCGGAAAGTAGCGTAACACTTTCTGTGGAACACCTTTCTTTACTTCACCATTAACCATGTTCGTCTTCCATCTAGAAGCTTTGCATTTAGGACAATTCTCGAGCTTCTTGTACTTCTTTCAGAATAAGCAGCAATCATTAACACAGGCATGAATCTTCTCGTACCCCATATCAAATGACTTAAGAAATTTCTTCACCTCATATAGTGATGTGTGTAGCACATTGTCCTCCGGTAACATCTCTGGTAATGTCTCCAAAAGATCATTGAAACTCTTGTCAGACCAGCCATTATGTGTCTTAAGTTTGAATAGGGACACAATTGCCGAGAGTTTACTGTGATTCACACAACTTGGATATAAGGGTGTTTCAGCATCTGCAAGTTTTGCAAGGAACTCATCTTCTTTCTTGTCCTCACACTCTGCAATCTCACCGAGTTCAGCATTTCTAACAAAGTCGTTATCCATGAACTCAGCAGCTTGATATAACCCATATATCTCATCATTCATTTGACTGAACTTACTGTCACCTTCAACCCCAGACTTTAACTCTCCATGATGATACCAATCAGACCGCCACTTATAAGCCTCATCCATACCCCTTCTAACGAGATGGTCAACTACAACACTTCCTGAGTGACGATCTATGTTACGACAGTCGATGCAAGGACATATAATCATATCACCATCTCCCAAAGCCTCAGCCACAACTCGTACAAAATTTGAAGCCCCTCTTTCATAAGCTAGATCAGCTCTTCATTGCATAATTAAAAAGAAAAAAAAAGTAAACTCTCTAAACCCCTACTTAGGCTAGCCTAACCTATAGAATTTATATCATTACCTGCGAAGATGCACCCAATCCTTGTCCACCATTATATGATCTAACCTTAGTCCATAAACAACATAGCAGATTTATTGACAGAATCTTAGACATCACAGAATCATAGACTTCACAAACAACTATATCGCAAATATTAAATCAATATAAACAATCTCAAACACGAAACAGTATGTTTGAAACAACCAAACAGCATCAACAGCAAACCAAAAATGAAAAAATAACAAGATATACGTTCATAAACTAGATAAAAAAAACATCATAAGAGACAAAAAGAAAGAAGCTACTAACCTGTCCTGTGAATGGAGATAAATAAAAGCTTTAAAGTTCCATCAATGTACTCAGCAACACTTGCAAAACATAAATAGAGAAAGAGTATAAGTTTTAAAAGTCATATTACAATTTGATCTCATATTAAAAACGAATTATATATTCAAAGTAATGAAACTGCAGCTTATAAACCAAAATCAAATCCAAATGTCTTCTTAACTAATATACATAACCAAACTCATAAAATTTTGTAAGTATAAAAACCGCAATGCAACATCCAATATAAAAAACCAAACTATAATCATCAGAACATGTTCTTAGCTCAGATAAACAACCTATATGTAAAAATGCTTAGATAATTTAATAGTTTTACTCAGATACACAACCTAAATCTCATATCTTTAACTAATGTTCTTAAATATGATACAAAACCTAAATTGTTGTTCTTACATTTGAAATGTACAAATAATAAGCCTAAATCAAATTGGAGAGACCTTATAATGAACAAATCTAAACATATTAGAACTAGAAAAACTCTTGCATGTCGAATAATTACTGGGAATTAGATTAAGAGTGTAGACTAGTATAAAGAATCACCAAAAGAGACAAAAAGAAAGAAAGTATTAACCTGTCCTGTGATTGGAGATAAAGAAAAGCTTGAAAATTCCTTTATTGCACTCATCAACACTTGCAAAACATAATTAGAGAAAGAGTATAAGATTTAATAGTCATATTACTGTTTGATCTCATATAAAAACGAATTATATATTCAAATTTACCTAATTCATATACATAACCAAAGTAATGAAACCTCCAAGATACACAACCAAACTATAATCATTAAAACATGTTCTTAACTTAGATACACAACCTATATTTAAAAATGGTGGAGAAACTTTACTCGGATACACAATCTAAAACTCAGATCTTAAACTAATGTTCTTAAATCAGATACATAACCTAAAGTTTTGTTCTTTGATTTGAAATGTTCAAATACTACCCTTAAACAAAATCGCAGAGACCTTATAACGAACAAATCAAAACACATAAACAGATTTGATCAAATCTTTTGCATGTCGAAAAATAACTGTGAATTGTTCCAATTTCATCAGGGAATCGAAACACATAAACAGATTTGAGCTCCAATTAAACTTATATAAAACAATCAAACATAAATCATATGAGGAAGAAAACCACCTTCGATTGGAGCTCAAATCCGGCCGAAATTAACTCCGGCGGTGCTTCAGAGGGCGGCGACGGCGATTTAATAAGCTGGATTGGCGAACCAATTAGTGTGGGTAAGAGATTTAAGGGTTTCGACAACTGGGTAAAGTGAAGGAGAGAGAGTCGAATAAAATCACCTTTACGGTTAGAGAGATTTAAGTCCGGTGGTGCTTCAGAGGGCGGCAACGGCGAGAGAGTCCGACGGAATTGGCTCACGTCTTAGGGTTTCAGCTAAGTGAAGGAGAGAGAATCGCGACTAAATGTGAGAAAAGGAGAAAATAATTTGGCTAAGTGTTAAGTGTTAAGTCTTTTTTTTTATAGCAAATTTGGCTAAGTGTTTGGCGGAATAAATGATTTTAGGTTCCCGCTTCTTGAAACTCTATTATAGCGTTTATCAAATGCTATCATATGGTAACCAAATTACAAACTCAACTTCGATAGCAATTTTGAAAATCGTGCTATTACAAGGTGCTATGAATGTATAATTTTTTTGTAGTGCGAATCCAAAGCAAATAAACCCAAACTGTCATACAAAGATCGGACGGATCGGAGCGTTTCAACAGCAGAAACAAGGAAGTTTTTCTTCTGCGGCGGGAGCTGGGGCTGCCTCGATGACAGTCCTTGCGGCTTCAACCAGAGCTTTGGTAACGTGATCATCAGGTTTTGTAAAAAGAGCAAAGAGAGCCATTGTCGTCAGAGCGTTTGCCGCGGCAGGATTGTTACTCGTAGACAGTGCAGCGATGAAATCTCTGGTCTGTTTGTCTTTGATCATCTCACCAGAATTCGGATCGTTTGGGTTTACGCCATAATATAGGGTCAAGACAAAGCCAACAACAAAAGTGAAACCAGTAACCCCAGCAAGAGTCCAAAAAGCAATATTCTCAAATATCAACCCCAGCAGAGCCCAAAGACACGCATAAGCAGCGACAACACTGAGTTCATCGAAGATTCTTACTTGTGAGAGTTTTGGACGAACGAAAGCATCAATCGCACTAAGCACGGCGTACACCAGTCCGCTAATGCCGGCTACGTGGAGGAGAGGTTTGTCGTCTGTCATGTACGGTACTCGCCGTGAAGAAGAGCATCAAAATCGTAAGCAAGCTCATCGTTAGCGTGCTGTGTTTCAGCGACCACTTCTCATACTGCTCGTCGGTGTAGACATACCAGGTCACGGCTGCAACCGCCATTGTTTCGCTCTGTATTTTCTGCTTTTGTGCACTGATCAGCAAACGAAAGAGAGTGAAAGCAGGCGAAGAGCAAAAGCATAAATGAAGAAGAAAACAAATTTTGACTACACCACCCCACGCATTCTTGCGTGTACTATTTCTATCTCCAATCAAAAACAGCCACGCCTTCCCCTTAGCACATGACGACAAACACAATTTGGAGCTGCAAATCCAAATTCCGTTTTGCAGAGGTTCCCACGCGCCTGAGAGTGTGCACTAGCGTGTGGAGATGACACTTGTTTTACTATGGCCTTCAATTTGGGCCTTTTAATAAAAGTTTCTTGTTTTTCATTATAATAATATAAAAGTTATACAGCAAAAACCGATTTATATTTCATTTAAAAAATATTCTATGAATATTGTTATCAGAATCATATATTTATATGCAATAAATTTTTTATTTATTGATTTTATAGAATTTGATCATCTATATATCTTCATCACGAGCATCTAAATTACTTCCAAGGAAAACATTTATGCTCTTTACCAAGCCTGCATGCACCATCAGCTTTTATAGTCCAATTACATAGATAACATACATCTTGATCTCTCAGAGCATCAAATATATCAAACCGTTTGAATTGTTTGTCCCATTGAAAACTGCAAAAGAACAATGTTGATTTCCAAATATTTGTTTGAAACTTAAAGTGGTAATCTTGCTTGAAAGGCACCGTGTGAGGTCCTAGATCGTCTTGCTTGGACTTGCAATGGACGGTAAGAGGTGGACCGCTTTTTCGTTGATTGCCAAGACAGTTTGTCATCGTGATGACCGTTTCGCGCCAGAACGGTTGGATCCCATGACCCGAACCAAATGTAAGAAAGACGAACAAATAAACAATATAAAGTTTTGGTGGATTTCTCATTTGATATTTTATACCTTGCTTGGTATATATGCGTGCGGTTTTTCCAGATTGCTCTTGCCTCTTGGAGTTGATTTTATAGTATTTCCAATGGCTCGACATTTTCCTTATATAGTTTATAGTAATAACGCCAAGTACCCAAACAAATAAGCAAATCAGTAAATGAGCATTTAGTGGAGGTCAGATTCGGATTCTTAAGGATTGTGTTAAATTTGTCGTCCAAAGACATGCACACAATAATTACATTGCATTTGTTGACAGCTCTTTGTTCATACTTTTAGATGGTAATCCGTATCTTTTACTTTTTTTAATAAGAGGTAATCTACTATTTCAACTTTTTATCTTGTTAAAAGTAATTTTGAAGAAAAAAAAGCAGATGTATGAGAAAAGTTTGTCAAGTTCCTCTTGTGAAAGCGTGTGATTGAGAGAAGTGCTTGTTCTTTCTCGGAGAACATCTTTAATCCCAAGATCTGTTAGCATACAGTCTTCTAACAGTGTGGGATAGCCACTGAAGATACCTTAGTCCGAAGCCGCGGTGAGGCTTAACAAATGAGAGACCAAATCTTCAAGACACGAAAACTGATTCAATACACTCTTTTGAAACTCTTCACTCTTATTTTCATCTGATCTCAACTCACTTAAACCCTCGTTTATCCTCTTCACTCCATTCTGCAGCAACTCCATTCCTCTGCAAATTCCTTCTGGAAGCTTCCTTTTCTTGCTCGGTCGTTTCTCTGCTTCCATTGATCTCTGGCGTCTTCCTTCTAAAAGCTTCTGCATTGTTGCCTTAACCTCTGTGCCTTCTTTCGCAAGTAACTCGAGTTCCTCTGGTGATGGTGTGATTGAGAGAAGCGCTCGCTCTTTCTCCAAGAACATCTTTAATTCCGACATGAACCGCTCCGTTTTCGCCACTTTTCCAGAAGCTATGTCAAAGGCTAGAGCCGCGTCTTCAGGTACGAATCTCCATAGCTGATTACAGCTCGTACGTGCACAGAAGTATCCAAACGCAGTAACCGCGTGGTGTACCAAAGCCCAGTGGCGTTTTCTGAGAAGCAAATGGTAGAGCTCCCAAACTGCGCGGTTCTTTGGACATGTTTCCATTTCAGACATCTCGTATTTGCTAAGTCCTGACAAGAAGAGAGCGAGGTTTGGCTTGGACTTACGGAGATGATTATGATGATGATCAGTTTCTGAGATGAACAGCTTTTGAAGCTCTGTTATGACATTATCCATCTCTTGGCAAGTGTATAGCTTATCGCTTCTTGAGATGATTGATAGTGTTTCGCTGAGAATCGCACTGCAACGATCCTTCGTCGTTTCATCTTTGGAGTTTCTGTACTTTTGAATGAGAGCGACGACAAAGTTCAGAGTTTTGGCATCAATCTCTGATATGTTCATCTTTCTACACAGAAGAAAAACAACAACATTTAATATCCACAACACAAAATCTAATACTTACCCTTTACCTCACACTATGTTCAATTACTAATATCTGATTTTGCTTTCTCGAGCAATAAAATCCCCAGAGAAGTGTCAAGAATATATATCATAATTACTTACAGTATCCGAAGGCAAGCAGAGAGTGTGAAAACTGGAGCTCCAAGCACAGTGTATCTGGAGGAATTTGATGGTTTCTCATTGAATTTCTCGATGAAGTTGAAGAAATCTGCAAATATCTGTCTTTTCGCGTCGTTTTTTATTCTGTCTGGAAGAAAATTCAGCGGAAACCCGTCTAACAGCAAGGCTAGATATACATCTGGTGCAGGGTCAGATCTGCTCTCAGTGGAAATGTTTTTGTAAACTCGAACTGTTAAAGATTTGGGGCTGTGTGTAAGAAGAAAGCAGACGGACTTTGTAGTTCTTCTAAGAACGGAATCTGGACAAAGCGTCATTTCTGATGGTGACATTGACATCATGAATACACAAAGTTTATCGATCATAGCGGCCACCAAATCATCAGTGGCATGACGAACCCAGAAGCACCAGAGTTCCATAACTATCTGCCAACACAAGAAGTGAGGATGCAAGAGATTCTGCAGTAAGAATGATTCAAGCTCTTTCCAGGCAGGAGTTGAAGACAGTATAATCATAAGGGTTTTGAGAGACAGAAGCAGAGCTGAAAACATTGATTCCCAGATTATTGTCTTCCCAGAACCATCTGCCATTGGAAGCTGAGAGGAAAGGACTAAAGAGTAAACCTCTTTGTCTGTTAATATGTCGAGAAGCCATTGCAGCTTTGTGGTGATTGCAAGCTTTGCATCTTTTTCAAGCTCAGATGAATACCTCATGACAGACTGGAACAATGCAACTCGAGCCAGGAGTAAAACTCTGGCACTTGTCGCAGATTCAACAGATAAAGACAAGATATTCACCAATGATGTTTTTGTCTGAGAATCATCGCTCGGTTTCTTACAAATTTGGTTTGGGAAACCTTGTTCATCTACGAACAACGAATCAAGAAGTGTGAGCCTGTATTCTTGTGTTATTTCAGCTGCGTTCAACAGTGCACTTAGAAGATCCACAGTTGTTTTCTCTATAAGATCAGTCATTACTTCACTTGCGGATTTTCCATGGGTTTGTTGGCTCAGTGAAACTTTGAAAGCAGAGATCATCAAGATGCAGAGTGCTATTTCCTTGAACACCACAGACGCCTCGCTTGGAAACAGCGCCACAACTTTAACTGCATTAATAAGATAAAATTTCACAGGAAGAAAGACCCTTCTGGCTTCTGTTGCAGATACGTTTTCCTTCACCGAGCAAGACCAAGCCTCAGCAGCAAATCTCAGAGACTCCTTGATCAGTGATATTAGCTTTAAAATGATTTCTCCTACATCTACCTTAGATGCCAATGTCTGCTTGTCTATCTGAAGCAAAGTAATCACACCCTTCCATGATGTATTAAGAATGGTCACAAGTTTACCACCATCTTTTGCAGCAAGCATACCCAATTCACTAAGAGATTTAACTCCTAGCGTAATTATGCTTATCAAATTACACACAGTGTTGCCTTCTTCCATCCTTGCCTTTCGCACATTTCCATTAGTCTTGATTTCATTTACGCCCTGATCCACTGTTGGAGAGTACTCTTTGCACAGACGAACAATAGTGTCAATTACCACTTGCGCAGCCTTAAGGATCTCCGAGGAAAAGGATTCAACTTTCTGTCTCAAAAGAAAGGTGAAAGCTATTAACCGATGATAACAATGCATAACACTAATCTCAGTCTACAGTAGTAATATGTAATTTCAATAAAACAAATGTTAAATAACCAGTTTCATGATAGAGTACAAGTAGCTACTGGTGAAAGATTAAGATGATTTTCGAAGATACCTTGGCATTCAATATCACATCCTTTGTCAAATTCAGCTGCTCTGAAACAAACTTATGGACTGTAACAGCTGAGGCTTCATCACTCATGAAAGATGTTTTGCCAATAGCAGTAAAGCTTGAGGCAGAAAAGTGAAGAAAATCCAAAAGAAGCTGCATAACATTGATTAGAAAACTCAAAACTCAGTGACCCAGAAACCATAAGCTGTGACGGACTTGTATTTACAGAAACATCAAGCACCACTAACCTGAAAGAAAATGTTGGAATGCTCTTCCTCTTGAGACTCCTCCATCGACATTACAGACATGTTTAAATGTTTTGCACACCATTGGCTTACCTACAGGAAGTGGAGTGAGAAAAGATAATACAACAACACTCTAAAGTTGAGGTTCAGCAATAAGCAGCAAAAATGAAAAACATTGTACCTTAATACCAAAAGCAAGAAAGTAGTGTGAGCAATCAGGCCGATCCAAAGCAAGGTATTTTGAAGCCACAGGCAGAATTGCCTTGTTCAACAAACATTGGCTAACGTCAAGACAAGTGAAGTCTTCCCAGAGTGTCTATACAGCTGTCAAGGAATACTTGAAACATGCCATAACAGACCACTTAACGAATGTCTAATCATCAGAATCCTAGTGAAACATGCCATAACAGACCACTTAATGAATGTCTAATCATCAGAATCCTAGTGAAACATGAAAATTAACATCTAAAACATGAAGCAGGTATAACTTCATCTCTAAAGTGCTCATTTCATTATCCTGAAACCAACAATCACACGCACAGAGATTGGATATCCACATCTCAATTATAAACATAGTTTAACAGATATTGCAAATCGGCAAAACTTAGAAAAAGGAAGAGAAACATCAAAAAAGTATGTGTGGATACTGTTAGGCTCTCCACAAAAGAAGGCAAATCAGAATTCTCTTCTATATCAAACTGACTGAGCCGTGTGAGTAGTTGAACCCGATTCTCGATAAGCTGTTGTGCAAGCAATGAAGAAAAAAGTGAAGCTCGTTAGCTACAAAAAAAACAATTGAATCCGAATCAATCTATAACATATAGCAAGTCTCAGCTTGAATCAATTCCTAATGTTCTACTCCTTCATACACCCAAACGAATATACATTAAGCTGCAGAAACTCTGTCCAGACCAATCAATTGAAGAGAGAACTCGGTACAAAGAACCTTCATCGGACGGAAAATTAATGAGAAACATCATGAAACCCAAAGCAATCAGAAGAAAATTTATCGATTGAACAGAGAGGATTCGTAGAAATCACTACAGGAACCGATAAAATTCTCCAGAAACAATCATCAGAAGATTTTGGTTGGGAAAAAAATATACAGAAACCTAGAAAATCAAATCAAATCTGCTGGAAACAAAGAGAAGCTTACATCAGAAGATTTGATCTCTTCGAGTATCTTCATCGCATTGTTCTCCATCACTCTCTCTCTCTCTCTCTTTACTGGGAATTTTGTTTTGGCAGTGTGAGAATCGTCCGCTCTTAGCTTCCCGCTCTTTACATTTTTCGGCTACATTGAAATTTTCTCCGGCAAGCTTTACTTGCTTTCGCTATCCGAGTTTTAATTATTTAAACAAAAAATATTTTAAAAAATGGAATATAAAAGATATTTCTAGGCCCGTTCGATCTAATCGGGCTTTCATAAGCAGCTCAATTCGGGCCCGTTGAATATAAAATTTTTCAATTCGGTCCACGATTTAAACCCTTTAAATTATAACCCAAATCAAATCTTCAAGAATAGTACAACTTTTGATAATAAAAAAATACCACACAAATACTGATCATTTACATGTTTCAGAAGATAAATTAAAAAAATCGTTTTCTTTTTAACATCAAGACGAAAATATAATGGTTTGTTAATCAATTTTTTATTGAACACTTTACACCGTAAACACAAACGCCAATAGAACTTTTTTTCTATGTTTTGGGTTTTCATTATGTGATTACAATTTTTTTAGTGATTTAAACATATTATAAACTCTGATTTTAGCAGCTAAAATAAATATATAGCATATAATACTAATGTAAAAGAAGAAAGAAAACAATCATACTTGAGGCTATATACACTCGTAATAAATTGCATGAGAAGTAAATTTAAGTTTGGGACAGCGAAATAGACGATAGAGAGGACGATGCATGAAATGGGACAACAAGTGTTTGACATGCAAATCGTATCATCTTTAATTTTTGTCCCTCTCATCCCAAACGCAATTATTACGTCATTTATTAGTGCTTACATTGTGTGGATTCTTGCTGACTTCCCCCACATTTCATGTCTTCTCAAAAAACTATTTTGAAAAAAAAAATCATTTGCAAAAAGAGTTTCCAACCATGAACCATGCTTGCTTAATAAGATCGTTATAATACAATCTCAAAGTTCTGAAAATGTTGATTTTTACGTTCATATTCACTTGAGACATTTCGCACGAATCATATGCACGTAGATCATCGTAAAATGCATTATTGTGATCATTAGCGTAAAAATATCCGTATATACCATTATCCAAGGTCTCGTTTTGGTTAGTTTTAAAATGTATTAATCTATATAGTTTTGGTTCATATATTAAATTTTACTCAATTTTAGCTGGGGACTGAAATTCATATGTTTCTCAGTCAGGATCTAAATAGATTTTTCCCCAAGCAAGATTTGAACCGGACACCTCCAAACGCATCCCCTTTAGAGGTACAAAATGTTTTACAGCTAGACTACTTACATTTGGGTATTATAAACTAACTTGGATATTTTATTTTCTTTCAGTACCCGTTTCGTTGAGAGTTAAGATAATGCAGCAAAAATAAAAACTATATACGTTTTTCATATATAATTGGAACTAAGCAGGTTTGTACTCCTCCTGTTTTTTATACCCAATCTTCTTTTCTTTTTTTTGTTAATTAAAAAAAATTGATGTTTAGACTTCTTGGCCTTCTTAATGTAATATTAATGTTTTCACTTTAAGCTTTTATACTTTAAACATCAATATAAGTCCAAACAAATATCGCTGGACGCCTTAATTATTTTTCTAAATTTTTTTTTGAACATGCAAAAATAGGAAAGGAGAGAACCTCATAAACCAAGACGATTAAACATAGAGAGTTACATATTACATAACATGACGGCCAAGATCGAAGCAAATGTTACAAGGAAAAAAAACAGACGAGAGAATAGATCAAACGTCACACTAATGATCACCCAATTATAAAGACCAACAATAACATCCGAACAAAATAATTATTCCTTAATTAAACCCTAGTTAACAAAAACTCTCAACTAATGCTTCATATCTTCATCAAGGATGTGGATCGATCACACCACCGACCACGCCGTGTCCACCGCCGATACCACCACCAACACCAATACCACCTGCCTTACCGATACCACCACCACCAACTCCGCCTAGCCCCCCTCCGGCTCCGCCTAAACCACCAATACCACCTGCTTTACCAATGCCACCGCCAACACCAACACCGCCTAAACCACCTCCGGCTCCACCAAGACCGCCAACGCCGCCTCCTACACCACCTAGACCGCCAACACCCCCTAAACCGCCGCCTAGACCATGAAATCCACCGATTCCAGCTGCACCGCCTATGCCACCATACTTACCGATCCCGCCAAGTCCACCGATGAGTGGCATCCCTAGACCTCCCACGCCGGCAACACCACCAACTCCGGCGAATCCACCGACTCCAGCTACTCCTCCGATGCATTTTTTGTCGTCGAGGCTCTTTGGTGGTAACTGATCAGCTGCTTTTGCATGCATGGACATTGTTGTTGTATCATCATGTGTCGTCGTCTTGCCCTCATCAGACACTCCCGGCACGTGACGAGCACGTGCATGGACGAATGACATAGCGAGCAGGACAAAAACGACTGACAAAACTCTCGACATCTCTCTCTCTCTCTCTCTCTCTTCTCTCTACTCTCTTCTTTCCTCTCTTTTTTTCTAGATTCTATTGAATGTCTTTTATGTTTTTGAGGTTTATAATGAGTTTCTTAGGGTTTATATAGCAAAATGTAAGGTTGGTGACAGTTGAAAGTCATAAATTTGGTTATGAACCCAATTTATAACATTTTTTTCCTTAGTAAAGGCAGTCTGATGATACAACTTATACCATGGACAATTGATTGGTCGAGTTTAAATATTGATTCACATTTCTTTTTCTGAAAAATTGTAATTGGCTAGTGACTTCATGCACTACAGCAGGCGAGTCATTTGAATTTTGAACTAAAACTTTAATTCGGTTATCATAATGTTTTTTTTAGTGTAACTAAATTATACGAGAAAACGATAATTATATCAATCGTGTAATTTGACGTATAATATATATATTAACTATTGACATACGTCAGACAATAAATTATTAAAAAAATTAGAAAAAATTAAACGAAGATCGAGTCTATAGCCGAACAATGGGGGTTTGAGAAGATTAGTTTTGTTAAAGAAAAACCACAAAGAACCCTGTAAATGCTCATAACCGGACAAATCTGACACTTTCATTTACAATCAGGAAAAACAAAAGAAATTATATAAATCGGACGATCATAACTGAGACCGTGATGGAAGGGATAAATATATATAAATAAAGCTTTCAATTAGAGTTTGCGTCTTAGGATTTTAACCAAAAGATCTGATTTGTGAAAACTTTAACTATTCTCTCGAACGTTCTAGACCCTCATACTTGTCTTCTACGCTTTGCTTCTACAAAAGTTAAGACTTAATTAAGATGTATGCATCAAAACTGGGCGAAGTTCTGATCTGTAATGCTAAAACGGCAAGGAGTTTTCCACTACGTAGGGCATTCGTTTCAGCGTCACCAAGACCCTTACAGGTGAGAAACACGAGAATTGTCCTCAAGTACAACGTTTATTTTTCTGAAAACCATGAACTCTCTAAAATGATAACGTTGTTGGAGAGGAGAGACAACAACAACAACAACAACAAAATAACCGTCTTAGGTCTAGTGTGTTTCTGTCTGATTAGTATATATGGTCTGACTATCGTAATTCGTATGATGATTATGTGATTCCGTAAGTTTTTTTACCAATCATGACATAATATTGCCAAGAAAATTATGGTTTTTTTTTTTTCGTTTACATATTGTTGTCTTCCATTTCAAAATATTCCACAGTTTTGAAATTCCGAAATGCTTCCAATAAAACATCCACGATTTTTTGCTAAAAAGTTAAGCGTACGTGAAGAGAGTTGATATTGTAAGTTGTAACATGTTGAATAATACATATTGAAATTGGTTATGGTAAATGAAAAAGGGAAAAGAAGAGGCAGAGCAATGCCAAAAGGTGAAAGAAGCAGCAGAGGCGGTGAAAGAAGGAGCAAAGCAAGTTAAGGAGACCACTGAGTACATCCAAGATGTCGCTTCCACTACGGCTGGCCGTGTAATTAATTAATTAACCCACATTTTCTCGATATTAATTGTGATTTGATGATATTATCTGATTAATTTGGTCAATCAGGTGACTAAGATGACAAAAGATGTAACGGAGAAAGTTACTGAGACGACGGATTCTATCACTGAAAAAGCTAAAGGTTCTGTCTCTGGCGTTTTAGGCACCGCCAAAAACGCCACCGATATCATCAAGAACAAGATCCTTGGTGATTAGTTTTTACAATCTACTCATATATATTCGATATTAGTTATGTCTGTCTCAATAAAGTAATATTCAGAAAAGTTAAAGTTTTGATTTGGTAATTATATGGATTAATTATATATCTGATTAAATTATAAATCTACATGAAAACCCTAACCAATCTACATTGTATTTTGTTTTACTATATATGGTTACAAAGTCTTTTTAAAAACTGAAAAGCTACAAAAAGCTCTGAACTGTTAACAAACCCCATTGGAAAAGCTCTGGACTATGTAGAGACTTTGTCTCAGCTTTTGTAGCATAATAATGTAAAATACTATGTGTAGTGTCTTTAGAGATGATTGAGCTTCGCGTTGAAGGAGGAATAGAGCCTGATGTTAATTGATTTGGTTGGGTAAAGCCATAAAGGTAATTACTGAAATATTTTTAAAAAACAATAAAACGTGTTATCCACCAGTGTATAAATCATTTGATTTTAAAAGTGATATCGAATCAATGTTTATGTTTTTTACGAGTTGTGAAAATGTGATGTTCTTAATCATTTACAAGGAGATTTTTTTTAATATATAATCTAGCAATGTTAACAGCCTGTTGGAAAGAAAAAAGGCGTTTTCATATATATGTTATGTATAAAGCTATTTTACCATAGACAAATAAATCTTTAATTTGCCTGTTAAGTAAGTTATAGATAATCATAATTAGCCTGAATTAAAACCCTAATGATGGTGGAAATAAAAGGTTATCATTTATTTGTCGGAACATTTTGCTTGTGGATTTCGAACTCTTTTGATTTTTTTTGTCATGTGTGGGCACATGGAGTCGATTTAGCGTGTTTTAGGCTTCTCTTGCTTTTTATGTTAACGTACGATCTACTTTCCAATGCAAAAAGCCAGATAAAAATAGATATGCTAATTTTTCTTCCCAACCCAAAACATATGCTTTTTAAAAGGGACAATTGGTTAGAAAATCCTTACAAAATATTTTTTTTTTAGTTTTGTCCAGAAAATGAGAAACTTGGGAAACTAATTTTTTTGGGGTGTAAGATTACAAGAATAGCCCTGCCCAATATAACTATACGTTAGGCTTTTTGGTAATATACCCGTTTTTGAAGGGTATAATGAACATTAAAAGATTACTTTACCAACATTTAAGATTTGGGGACAATTTTGAAATCACGTTATTCCTTTAAATCGAATTATTCCTTTAAAAAAATACATAACCAATTCGATTTAATATTATACTTTTTTAGATTATGGACTTCTCACACCAAAAATACTTTTCTAAAGTTACACATGATAAGGAGAGCATATTAACAATTGTGGCCTTGTGGGTGATAAAATAGCTGGCTATTCGAATTTTTCGCAATTAAAAATTTTCTTTGGAATTTAAATAACATTAACGCAAAGTTTTAATAACCCCCAATTACTACTATTGCTTGCTTGCTTCAATGGCTACAATAAAAGTACAATCATAACAAGTTACAACCACATGGGAATATAAAGCTAAAAATCCAGCCAACAAATATAGTACAATGAAAAGTTGAAAGATTCACAAATCATTTAGACCCTATATTAAATTATAAACCACAAAAATTACAAGAAAAAAAAAACAAGAGATAATATTCTTGTTTCTTTGGGTAGAAGACAGAGACAGACGAAGAACAATCTGAGTTGATTAGACAGAACCAACAACCAACAACACTTCGGGGATTTCTCTTTTTCATGAAAGGTTGGTTTTTTCCCTTTTCTTGTGTTAACTTGCGGTTGAAGCAAGCAAACCCGAGGTTGAGAAAAATCGACACAAACACACACACCGAAAAAAAAAGAAGATAATTGGCTTTTTAAATGACAAATGTGTGAAAATGTACACTTTTGTCTTAATATAATGGAAGGTGGTTTTGAATTTTGGTGGTAATGGTGGTAACTATGATGAACATTGACGTCCTCTGCGACAAGGTAGAGCTCCGGCGTCGGAAGTAATGTGTCCGACCAATGAAGAAGATTTCGCGGAGAGGCTGGAGGCACGTGCGTAGCTGCCGGACGCAGCGGCTCCTGAAGAAGTGAAGTAAGCACCGTTCTGAAGCAAATCTCCTTCCGATCTCCAATTCCATCCTTTCCAGTGACTGGCCGGTGTGTCCACTCTCTTCGTCACCTATCAAAAGCATTCAAACATGACAAATGTCACAAACTCACATTCAAAAAATCATTCTTTGGTTTAACTGATTCTGATAGAGGTATTACCTCTTTAGCAAAAGGGTTTTTCGGGGCGGCGTAGCGGTTTCCTTGACTGTTGATTGTCGGGTTTGCGCTTCCACCAATCGCGTACATTTCCCAGTGAGTGTAGTCGTTGTTCACGACATGGAAATACCCGTGTCGACACCTGCAAGAAAAGTTAATCGTATTGTTCAGAAAACCTAACACAGAAACAGAGAATACTCAAGAAACAGAACACAAAAGCAGAGCATTCTCTGTTTTTGTTATGTCTTTTTTACATACCTCGGCATTCTTTGAATAAGTCCGACTCCAAAATGATTATAAGCAATGGTCACTTGCATAGCTTTGTCCCTCATGTACGAATCGCTATGTCCGAGCAACATGACCTGTAGAACAAAAGATAAAATCATATAATCAGAATCGAATCCCTCCAAAAAAAACCTACAATTAAAGTAACAAAGCAATAAGTCTTCAAAACGAACCTCGTTGTGGTGAGTTAAGTGGTTGTTAGAGATGGTGATCGCGGTCGAGCCCATGACTGCGTCCACGAGCCCATCAGCGCAATGAGACAACGAGTTATGATCAATCCATACATGACTCGATCCAAAGATCGAAATAGCATCACCATCCGCCATCGTCCTCCATCCAAAATGCGTCTCTGAGCTTCTCACCATAGCGTTACCAGTCGGTCTACAGTCATGAATATGCAATCCGTGGACGATCACGTTCGTCACAAACTGAATCGTGATGCAACCGCCGTTAGCGATGTGAACGTTTGCGCCACGTCCATCAATCGTTTTGAAGCTGTTAACGATCAGCTCTTGTTTTAACTGAATCACCATATCGCGTTTGAAAACGATCCATAGTGGTCGGTCTTGGATCACGGCGTGACGTAATGTCCCCGGTCTAGGGTTAACCGGATTGTCGTCTCTCGGGTCAGTGACTACGTAGAAACGCCCGTCGCGACCGCCGATCGCGTTTCTTCCAAATCCAATTCCGCAATCCGCTAAGCGTTTGCGGTTCTTGTGCCAGTTGCGATCGCACCGCCAACAATCGTCGATAGGGTTGCCTGTTCCGCAAGTAAAGTAACCCAGCTTCCTCCTCTCAGTATGGTTTCTCACACTCCTGTAAAATCATATCCGGTTTAGATTCGACATTGATATTTTTTTTTTGTCAACCGGATCTCAGCGTGAAACCAAAATAAAATTATTTGAAAAAACAATCAAGATCACATCAGAAGAACATGTGCACATGGTTGATGATAAATACTACATATATATTTTTAGACTCTTTTCATAGACGTGTCGGTGGGATTAGGTTCTCTGGCTAAGATTCCTGAAGCAAACGACGTTAGAGATAACCGTTAAATGAGGACAAACAAATAATCACCGTTGGATAACGACGATCAAGTCCGTCCGTAACGGATACCCTTTTTTTGTTTTTTGACCGTATAAAGCGTAAATTGATCTGTTACGACCACATGTGGTTCTGTCCAAAATGAATAAATATTATATTTTTTTTATTTTAACACCAAATTTAAAATACATAAAGGATTTAAGGGTAAGTTTATAAGCAATTTGATTGTACGTATTTTGAAAGTAAAATTTAACGACTTCGCAGTGTGTACTAAGCCGTATACATATATGGCTGGTGATATGAAAGATATTTAATGTTGGGAGAGGAAATGATATAATATTTTTTTTTACATAAACATGCATACATATATATATATATATGTATGCAATAATGCGTTGGACGCGGATCTGACTAGTGTTAGTGCATGTGGTGTTTGGAGTGAAAACTGTCTGCTGGAAGTATTAGTTCAACAACAATTGAAAAAGAAAATAGGAAAAAAAAAGGAGCATTCTTATAAATAATATATAAAATATATATAGAGAAAGAATAGAATGAATAATACCTTTTTAAAATATCAATGCATGAAAGATGTAGTAGGTGATATAAATATATATTTTTTTTAAAGAAAGATTAACAACTTGGGTTCTCAAAAAAATAAAATTATATTGTCTTATTAAAAAAATGATCCTGACAGAATTAATGAATGCCAATTGTTCACGGGAGTAGATCTCACTAGTAGCAAGAATAAATTAATCGCATACACTATTTTTGTCATAGTTATAATAGTGTGAACATGGGGATTTATAGACGAGGTCTCTAATATAGTAACAAAAAAAAATGAATTAAGTTGGTTAGAGGAGAAATAAATGTGCCAGCTTTTGTATGATAGATCTTGATTCAACAATAGAATGAAACAAAAGTCACAACACCGTTGTAAATGAATAATAGTTAGGACTTTATAGGACCATACCCAATATTGTACTTTTACGACTTTCCCCCCACTACATGTACAATCTATTCACATGACAACTTTTAGAGATTATAAAATTTGATGAAATGTAGTACTTACATTTCAGTCAAGGTGAGAACTTCGTCCGCTACTTCATCTGGATTCGTCACCGCGTGTTGGTTCCATTCGGTTTCGTAGGATCTAAATTTTTTAGAAAATCATTAGAAATTATAGAAATCTAAGAATTGAGAATCTAGAGAAAACTAATGATTGATATATGCTGCTAAACAATGCGAAACTATAATAATGTTTTAATTTCATTATTGGAGAATGCACAACACTACACTGCTCCATAAAATTCGCTATCCGGAGAAACCGTTAAAGAGAAATGTCTTCGACAGGATTATTAAATGACGAAAATAACCCTATAGACCAATTTCAATGAGGTCAAAATCCGTAAAATAGACGAAACAGAGTCAAGTGTATCTACGTAATAAAGTTTTTTTTTTGGGTATCTACGTAATAAAGTTGACTGTATGCAACTAAAAAAAATGCGGAATGTAACGGTTCAGATCGTTGGATCTGGATCATAACAAAATTCAACGGCTCAGATCATTTCTTTTGAAGAAGGAGAGGGAATATTGTACTAAAGAAACAAAAACTATTTTCTCTTGTTTATAATTTTGTCGGTTGAATAGAATTCAAACAGTAAATTAAATCATTTTATATTTTTGGAATTATTTTTTGGAATCCGAGGGAAAATGCAGCTAGATAATGGAAACTACATAACGAATTACTGATGTGAAAAAAAAAGTTTTTTTTTCGTGGAAATTGTTCTTTGGAATCTGGGGAAAATGTAGCTCGCGAATGAAAAATATAACGAATTACTAATGCAAATAATAAAATATCTTCTTCTCTGTATTGAAAGAAACAGAGACCTTAACATCTCATTAGAAAAAACAGAGAGATGTAGAGATAAAAACCTAGGAAAAGATGAGATCTTGTCGTGTGTAGCGTTCTCCATTGCTCCGACGAAGAAGAGTAGACACATCATTGCTAAAACCCATGTTGGAAGAACCGCCATTGGAGCAGCAGAAGTAGAAGCAGAAACCAGAAGCTGAGCAAAGTCTTTACTCTGTTCCGAGAGAATTAGAACAGAGGAGAGAGAGGGAGAGAGAGAGTAGTAGTGAGAGTTAAAGACAGTGAATGTACGAGCTTGGAGATATATTGGCCCTCTTATAGAATCTGGGGGAGACCAAAAAAAAAGACGACAACAAAAAGAGCCGTTAAGACGGCCGTTATGTATCTATACGTGTCGTTTGGTACAATTTGATTCTTCGTTTTGCTTTATTAACGTGATTATTTGTTAACTCCGTCTCTTTATTTACCGTTCTAACCGCCACTAACTGCTCAAGCGTGTGATTTACAGACCTCGCACGCTTTAGTATTTTTATTTTATTGTTGCCAACGAATTCTTCTTCTTTTTGTTTCCCTTAATTGTATTGTAATTCTATGAAAATTTATATTTTTTGGACTTTTAAGTCATTGTTTGTTTTGGAAAATCACTTTAATAACATTTTTATAAGAAGAAGCTGCGTATTTTGTTTTTAATATAATAAATAGGCAAGTCTTCTATTTTAGTAAATCATGCTAATTAAACCTCAGACTATATAAGTAGTGTTTGTCGAAATATATTGAACATATGACTAAATCTAAACTAGTAGTGTAAACCAAGTTTCGAATTTTTCAGAGTAGCTAACTAACTTTTGAGTCGTTAGTTCCTATAAGTGGCTACAAATTCTAAAAAAATACCCTAATAGAGAATAAATGGTAATAATTGACGTATGAATAATTGAATGATTTTGAATATGACCGAACCAAACAGAAAAGAGAAGCTAATTGGCTTCTAACTGATGCTTTCACTTTCGCATTTACAGTAAGTGAACAGGACTGAAGCAAAATAGATAATACTAGTACTATTAACTTTTGTTTTTTCCCTTATAATGTGTCTATCTGTAGTGACACGTCACCAAGAAAGATACGGGCAAAGAGAGAGCTTCCGTACACGGAAACCAGTTGTCATAGTTTCCTGCTGAATTAGCGGGTAATTGTGAGTGTATTTTATTAGTACATAGTAGTAGTATAAAAAATATAATTAATTCCGTGAAAATTCCATGAATTTCCGATGCGGTAATCACGGCTTAGAAAGAAAGAAAAAAAAACGAAGGAGAAGAACTTAAAGATTACGCGTTGAGGTCGTTGACTATCCAAAGAAAGAATTTTCAAACTGTTCTCACTATTAGTTGGAAGCTGGTTGCTAGCTCAATGAATTTGGTCAAATCGAAAAATTGTATTGTGATTGTTCTTTTTTTTATTTTATAAAAGAAAACTAGTTATTGTTTTTTTCAAAAAAAGAAAAATAGTTATTGTTATTGTTATCCTTCTTCTCACAAATAAGCATTTCATAGAGTATAAATAGCTCTATTATACGCTATAATTGACAAAAACCTTAATTCTGAACTTATAATGATCTTCCTCGTGATATTAAGTTTTCTTAGTTGGATTGTATTTAAATAAACCTCCAATGATTAAAATTTGGTTTTTTATTTACCTTTTGGGAGCACAAATAATGTTCCCATGCAACAACCCAAACTCCTCTCATCATAATGTCAAGTTTTTTTCCACGCTTTTCGTAATTCCTTTTTTTACCAGTTTACCCTCAATCCCAGCATTACTATAACTTGGACGTACCCATGATCTCATATTCCAATCCTATCCTATCCAACATGCACAAATGTAAAGTCAAATTTTCTACCCATTCAAGCTTTAAACTAAGAATATTGCAACGTTATGACTTATGACTGTCTCTCAACCCACTCCAACTCTGTGAGTTTCCATCTTCTTGGGACTAGACTGCTTTTTTTTTAAGATAAAATTTTCTGATGTTATTTTCATATCATTTTTGAACATGTCACCCATTATCAAATTACTATATGGTCAGACACGTTTAACGTAGAGTTTTCTTATAATAAAAAGAAAACTAAACTTTTGTGAGATAGATAATCAATTCAATCAATTATTTTTTAAGAAAATATATAAATCAGAGTATTAGAATATTTAATAAATATTTCAGCTTATATTTTCTGTATGTTTTTTTTATAATAGTAATAACGCTCAATCATATTTTTCAGATTCAATATGTTGATATACAAAATATTTTACGAAATTAAGATTTAATTAAGTATTTAAATCGATACAGTTCTAGATCAGATTCGAATGGTTTATTGAGACTGAACATCATATAGTTTAAACAATTATTGTGTCATTCAAACGAGCCTATAAAGAATTCTACACAGAACATATAAGAGCAGGTAATCTACGATTGTGAGAAAACGCAAGACAGCCCAAGACTCAACTAATTTTGTAGACTATAGTAAACTGGTAGGTTTTTACTTTTTAAGCTTCGAAAGAATAGTTAGATTTCTAAACATTGTTAAAATAGTTGACTATTTCTAACTTACAATTGAAGTGAAAGATCATATTGAGTACGACGTTGTAATATATATTTGTTGTGTACAGAATGATGATCCAACGTCATGCTAGCAATTGATGATACGATCAAACGGTTCAGAAGTCAGAAGCTTTTGTCTCAGTGAATTATGGTGACATTATCATTCTCATCTCCGTTTTGTTACACTGGAAATCTATTATCAGTTGGAGAAACATCATTATTGTAAACTGAATTTGTAAAGCAATTAAATGTTTCTACTTTTATTTATGTTTTTTTTTATCGAATGATCTACTATCTAAAATTTTAAAATCAATCCAACCTTTTGTATTTTCCGCTACATATGAGTTTTCTTTTTTTGGGGGCCAAAATGTAATTCAATAGGTTTTCAGTAATGTATTTTTTTTTTTCAAAAACACATTGTATAGATTAAAAAAAAAAACTAAAAACTTAATGATAGAAAAAATAGTGAGGTACAATTTATATTATAAAAATATAAGCAGGAAATAAATTTCTTATGTAACTTTTTCTTTTAATATGATAATACAAATTTTTTTTTTTGGTAAAATGTTATGATAATACAGTTAGTTGACTTAACAAATTTAAAGCTGCCAATAAATATGGAACTCAACAAATGATCTACTTATAACAGTAATCAAATTCATAGTTTTTTTTTTATAAAGTGTGACAAAAAAACTATGACAAAATTTAGTTACATAGGCGGATTAGTTACATAGTTAGAAAGTATCACTCTAACGATAAAAGCGTCCTGATATATACATATATGATGTGTACCATGTGTGTGCATCATGGGAGAGGTTGGATTGGCGGGTAACTGGTAATAATTGAGACTTTTGTTACACTTTTATTGTTCCAATTACTTTTGTAAAAGTGCAAAAAGCTATAATAAAGAGAAGATCTTGTTGGTGCGAAATGTTTGGTTACGCCAAAACTCGCGGGTCAAATTGGTTCCCAATCACTTCTTTTTTACTTATCCTTTAATCTATTTTTATTTTACTTTTCCTCACCTAAGTGAAAAACAGCAAGAACCCATTAATTCGCCTATGTAACTAAATTTTGTCATCAACCATTAAACCGGCAAAGTACTCTACCATTTATTGTTTCTTTAATCCCAAAAAAAGGAAAAAAAAATTATAATCCGATAAAAGAATGTGTCTTTCTTTGATGAAGTGGACGATTACGTGAATATATAATAAATGATATCTAAACGATTAACCGGCGTTACCATTATTCCATTTACGACATCTTTAGTGCATGTAAGCGTCTCAGTGGATTGACTTGAATAAAAACTTCAAAAAACGCCATCTTCATGATCCAATGCCATAAATGTATATAACTGTAATAATTTTATAACTACATTTGAGGTAACTATATAAATAGATATATAGTGGATGAGCCGAAGTATTTATATTTGTCGTTTGTTACTATATTAGCCAAGGCACCGACACTCCCAAACGTTACAAAAATATCGAATACAGTAGTTGGGAACTTGGATCCACTCGACATTGAACGTTGTCGTTTTTTATGCTTCGAAGAGACGTCATTTGTGTTTATTTTAGTTATGTGTTGTTTTGTCTTTGTTATATAAACTAAATGACAAAATTTGCACACAAGAAAGAAACCAAAGAGTTTATATCCTCTCGATCGGACGTACGCTGGAAGGTTCTTCCGTAATTTTGACGTATATTATATTTATCGTGTCATTCAACGTTAAATTCGATAGAGACGTGTCAAATTAAATCCTTCTAAATATGCGGTACTGTCATTATATTATGAAGCAAACCATAAAGAAAATGCATGTGGTGATCTAGCTAAGACAATGTATTTGAGTCGCAGAGATAGACTCATCCTACAGAGTTTATCATTTTTTTCGGTAATTAAAGATTCATTGGTAAAAGTTGTAACATATATGGGGTTTGCAGTGATTAGAGATCAACATTATATAAGTTCTATTGATAAAGGATATGCTCGGTTATTACTCTTATATATATATATATATTACTAATCTTCACAGATAAATCCATCGGCACTTTTCCCGTTTTCTTTAGAAGTTAGTCGAAGCCAAGTACACTAAACGTTTTTAAAATTCAACAAAAAAAAAAAGGAAAGGTAAACTACAAAATGTTAGAGAAGGCTCACATGAAACGCTCACTGTGCTTCTCTAATCAAATGAAAAAAAGGAAAGCTGGGGAGTTTCATTCAATCCCCAAAAATTAGTTAGATATACTTTTATATATATATAAAAATCCAGCGAAAAGCTATATATATAGTTAACTAATTTTGATATAAAATCTAAATATATGATAAAAAAATCTTCCAAAAACAATACCCGTGAACTAAATTGATCCTGTGATCTTCATAATTTCATGTAATTTCAATGGAAATTAGATTTATATATAAAAATACAGCGAAAAGCTCTATATACAGTAAACGAATTTGGATTAAATCTAAAGATATGATAAAAATCTTCTCGAAAATGTTACCCGTGAACTCAACTGATCCTGTGATTGTCATAATGCATGTAATGCTTGTAATTTCTTGTTATTATACCATTTTGCTATATTAAACTATTTCCGATTACATAATTATTGAATAAGGAATTAAATATGTAGACTAGGAACATTGTTTCTTTGCATTTAGATTTGTGTTTGTAGTTTCAGATTTTTTTAAAAATGTTGTGCTTACATTTTTGTTTTAGTCAACATCTCGGTTTTATTTCAAGAGAAACCTTAACATGTAACAATATCAAAAGCACAAAGGACAAACTTAGCCAAAATATTGACATTTCGTGGAAAAAAAATGGAAAGCAATACTATAGAACATGGTCATATTAGCCCTTATATCGAGAGAATATATAAAAATTCACTGACCGTGTTCTTCAATCTGAATAAATTGATCAACATATTACAGTCGGATTCTTCTCCGACAAGAGTAGGAAAATTGTGGTTACATTTAATTATAAAATATTACATGATGTAGCATGTAAATACAATCGTGAAAATACATTTAAAACGATTAAACCCAAAAGAGCTAACGACACAGTTTATAGGGGTGAAAATGAAATGAATTGTTTAGGTGAAAGGGGTAAAATGTGAAAGTTAAACTTTTATTCAAGGAATTTGAAAGTTAATTAATTCCAAGTATATAACTAAGGTTAGTTAAAACATAAAAGCATTCGAGCGATTGCTCATTTGGCACTAAGTCCCCACAATCTCTTATCTTTCTTTTGCTTTTGCAATTGGTGGACATCATTTATTCATGCATTACTCATGAATTATCTATATGCATATGCTTAGATGATCAAATCTGTTGTAAAATTTGCAAAAAAACATATGATTAGTATTGGGGTAGATGGAAGAAAAGGGCAGAAAAGCTATATTAGGATTTGATAACGTACGAGAAAATATGAAGAAAATGTCAACCCATGGTGGGAGATTTTGGCGAACTTTTTTAATTTATCTTCTTCTTTCTTTTTTTTCTTGGTGGCCAATAAAACTGGAGTTTTTTAGATGGTAACGAATCAAAACCCCACACTCACATGCATCAAATGCAATCTGTTTCTCCAACCCATTCATTACCAAAACAGCAAATAACATTAAAAATTCATCAAGTATACCTATATTATCTTCTCATAATCATAAACTTGATTCTCAAACATTATTACTAAATCTTTGTTTCTTTTTCTAAAATTATATAATTTAATGATAAAAATGCAACTCCTTAAGAGGAATACATAAGTTGTTTGGTAGCATAGTAAAATAGCAAAAATAATAGAACTTTACAACAATGTTGTAGTCTTGTAGGAATACAATAAGTGCAATTGGTGGATAATATGTCTATACATTAAAAAACTCTTAAAGAGTATTAACAATTGGTATTAAAAATGTCGTCCCATAAACTATATATTTGATCATAAACATATAACCAAAACATCATATCAAGATTTGACGGTTATCAACCAAAAATCATTAAAGTTTGAAATTAGATGTTAATAACATACACTGACTGTCATGTCGATGTCTTGGTTGCATATCCAACATCTCATGTGACAAGTGTCTTACTAGAAATTGGAGAATAAGATTATAATGGGCCTCTAAAAGGCCTTTATAGAAACAAAGCCCATAAATATAACCCCAAAAATTTCAAAAAAAAATGCATTTTTTGGGTGTGAACGTAAAGGGGTGAAATATTCCAAGTTGAGTGACTGATGAACCTTTCATGTGACAGTGACTTGAATTTATTCGTATACGGCAAAGGTCTCCCATTACAGCACAACTCTCCAATTAATGAGCAACTTTTTCAAAAGAAAGGCCACGTGTCTATCAGTTCATTGGTCAGTACATGGAGAGTACACTAAAGTCATTCACATGGGATTCTTTGACCCATTAGGAGCCAAAAACATCTTCTCCTTTTCCATCTTAATTAAATTTACGAGATCAACTATTTTTTTTAGTACGAGAGATCACCATCTTTAATTAATTGTGGTCTGCAGTTCGAGATCACGAATTAAAATCACATATTTTATACAAATTGCGACTAAACCGGAATCCATTCGGACCGGATAATTTCTTACCAACAACAAGCAATTTCTCAAGGTTGGGTATGGTCTGGTACCTACTTTTGTACCGGAAATTGTAGAAATCATATTCGAATCTTGGAGTTGGAAAATGAAAACGTATCCGGAAAAGTTAAACCAAACCGGTAACTTACCGTATTAAGTTGTCACTTGTTAATGGTAATAGAAGTACTTTATTAACTGTTCTTGGTTCATTACAACAAACTCTTTGAGACATAGAGAGAGAGAGAGAGAGTGTGTGAGATTTCAGATTAGATCAACAGATTTGATTCGATTTCTGCAAAAATGCAGTACAAGAATTTGGGTAAATCGGGTTTGAAGGTGAGCACGCTCTCGTTCGGAGCGTGGGTTACGTTTGGGAACCAGCTCGATGTGAAAGAAGCAAAATCGATTCTTCAGTGTTGTCGTGATCATGGAGTCAATTTCTTCGATAACGCTGAGGTTTACGCTAATGGTCGCGCTGAGGAGATTATGGGTCAAGCGATTCGTGAGCTGGGTTGGCGTCGATCTGACATCGTCGTCTCCACCAAGATCTTCTGGGGTGGTCCTGGTCCTAACGATAAGGGTTTATCGAGGAAGCATATCGTTGAAGGAACTAAAGCTTCTCTTAAAAGACTTGATATGGACTACGTCGATGTGCTCTATTGTCACAGGTGACAAAGTTCAGATTTTTCAGTTTACTTCTTTTGTTGAAGATCTATATTGATTCGATGTGATTTGACTGTTGGGTTTTCTGAAATTGGAAAATTTTTAAACTCAATTTTTGTCCTGTACTACGTTGTGTATGCATTTAATTTTCGAGTTTTCAGGTGATGAATTAGGTTGATTTTTCTTGCATGTGCTTTTAGTACGGATTGCTGTTTGAATTAGAAACATTACATTTTGGAAAACGGATTGCTGTTTGAGAGATTCGTAGATTAATATCTTGGAACTAGCTTCATCATTCTGTTGTATTTCTTAGATAGTCATGGACTCTAATCCACTTAGGTTGTAGCTTTTGGTATATTGTGGATCTGTTCAAATCGACTTTGGTTTTCATTTGATTATGTGATTATAGGGATCTGCATTATATGATATCTTTGTGACAATGTATTCGAAGAATGCCATCTTTGCATTGATCTTAGTGCCACTAGCTTCTACATAGAGATATGTATATGAGTAATGTTTCTATTTTTGTATATTGGGTCATCTATTACAGGCCGGATGCTTCAACTCCTATCGAAGAGACGGTGAGGGCAATGAACTACGTGATTGATAAGGGTTGGGCATTCTACTGGGGCACCAGTGAATGGTCAGGTCAACAAATTACAGAGGCATGGGGAGCTGCAGACCGGTTGGATTTGGTCGGTCCAATCGTTGAACAGCCAGAATACAACATGTTCGCTAGGCACAAAGTTTGTAATCTAATACTCTTTTTCTTCAATATATTTTAATGTTCTCGTCTTCTCTTGTCTTGTTCAGTCTTTACATCTCCTTTCCTAAACTGAAATTGCTTTGCATGAGTTGCATCGTTTTGAGAATGTATATTGATTCGGCTTACACTTGTATCTTCTGTAGGTTGAGTCAGAGTTTCTTCCTCTTTACAACAACCATGGCATAGGTCTCACCACTTGGAGCCCACTTGCATCGGGTGTGCTCACTGGTAAATACAACAAGGGAGCTATTCCCTCCGACAGCCGATTTGCATTGGAGAACTACAAAGTATTCCTTTTTCGCTTTTTCTTGTGTATACTTGGTCATAGTTGCTAAGACCTCCCTCTGTTTATGCATCTAACAAATCTACTGGTACATTTCCCGGTATAATTTCTTTCACAGAACCTTGCCAATAGATCACTTGTGGATGATGTGCTGAGGAAAGTTAGCGGTCTCAAACCGATTGCAGATGAGCTAGGTGTAACCTTAGCCCAGCTTGCCATTGCATGGTGTGCGTCAAATCCTAATGTGTCATCCGTTATCACCGGTGCCACAAGGGAGTCACAGGTTAGTTCTTGAATCCACAGTCGCTTATAAGCCTCTGGGATCTCCATAAGGAACATAGCGAGTCTCAGTCTTGATGTGGATCCAAGATTTGAAAGATTTTGTTTTTCTTGTACCTACACAGATTCAAGAAAACATGAAAGCCGTTGAGGTTATCCCATTGTTGACACCTTCTGTTCTGGACAAGATCGAGCAGGTGATACAGAGCAAACCAAAACGTCCTGAATCGTATCGGTAAAACCAAAACCCGAGATCTCTCTTCCCTATTTGATCGGGTACAAAAGAGTGTTGCAGGAAAAAGAAAAGAAAACATTAGAAGAAGCACTGTGATGTTTGTTGTTGGATGTTGTTCGTGTTGGCTTTGTTTGTTCTCTTTGGCAGCTTATGCATTTTTAAGACTCAGACAGAGAGAGCACTGTGTTTTTTAGTTTTGTTGTTTCATCATTTAAAAAAAAAAAGAGGGTCTTATTGTTAGTAAAACTGAAAGTTTGGTTCTTGTAGTTGTGATGTCATGACCTCAATACATTGAATAGCTCATCAAACAGTTGTTGTTACACGTAGTCGCTATATTCTAATGTTGAGAAATTTTATTTAATAATTTTAGTTCAAGGGGGTTGATATGTTATTAATATTTGTAGTATAAGCTAAAAAGTGGGGAAATGACAAATATAATTAAAAGATTTGATGGAGGCATTTAAAGCTCAACGTGCACAACATAATGTGTCAACTATATACCATGTTTTAGAAACATACGTAATGCACATACATTTCCCCCCACGGACACCATATACATTTTTTTTCGGTACGATTCCAAAAAAAAATCTAAATTTGGATCATCTGTTTTATTTAGTTACAAAACTAAGAGGTGAGTAAAAAAAATAAAAAGTTTCTAGAAAATGTCTAAAAATAGAAAGAAAAAGATAAAAACGTTCCCTCAAAAACCTCTACATGCAAATTTATGAATTTACTATTTGAAATATCTAAAAGAAAAAAATCAGATAAAAAGAAAATTATTATGATTCAAGTGAAACGAATAAAATAAAAATAAAAGAGAGAAAGAGTTTAGTTTTTTGGAGTTCGTCCCACCCGCGTTATTTTGAGAGCGCTTCTCTGCGTCTCTCTCTCTCTCTCTCTCTCTCTCTCTCTCTCTCTCGCAAATCAAAAACCTCAACTTTCGAAAAACTTCAATCTCCAGAAACATTCTTCTCTTTTACCCACAATCTCATTTTTTTTGTTCTGTTTGTTAATCTTCTCTTTCATCTCTTTCATTGTTAATCTCATTGGCCATTTTCCCCCAGGTAATTAAAATTCATCTAAAGCTCCAATTTTTCAATTTGATTCAACACATTTGGTCTTATCGATGATCTCGTTGTTTATATATGTAGATACCATTGATTTGTGTGATCAACAACATTTGCAGAAAAGAATTGAAATTTATTATATTGAAGAAATCTTAAAATTCTCGTTCTTCTTCTTGTTGTTGTTATGCAGGTCTAAAATGTCCAATACGTTTATATGAGAACAAATATCTCTGGTCTCTGTTTGATTTGGTATGATCTTGTAGCAATATACCCTGAAGCCTGAAGATGTTTGTTGGAGGCTTGATGATGAACAAAATTGGTTTTGGGTATAATCTCCATAACCTGTTCGCTATATTTCCTCAAAGAGCGTAAGAGAATACGAAATCCTCGATTTTTTTATTCTCAACAATTTTGTTTCGAGATTGGGGAGTTAAAAGAATAGAACTTTGGTTCCTCAGAATCTGTGATACAAGAGATTGTGTAGAAGAAAGTATAAGCCTTTCTTTTTTCCTTGTTTTGGTTCTTGAGAACATGAGAATGGAATTTCCTGGCAGCTCCAATCAGCATCTAGGTAGGAATAGGTTCAATGCAGAAATCGGTTGTGGTAATAACATGCGTGAAGACAATATCTGTTCTCAGACAGGAGAGGAATTTTCAAATGAGTTTCTGAGGGATTTTGGTGCTCAACGAAGAGTACAGGGTGGTGGTGTTACTAGAAATGTTGAGGGTAATCACAATAATCGCCATCTTGTTTATGAGGATTTCAACAGAATTCTTGGGCTTCAAAGAGTTGATTCCAACATGTCAGAAGGTATTAATCCCTCGAGTGGATACTTAGCTGAATCAAATGTTGCAGACTCACCTCGGAAGATGTTTCAAACTGCAACATCAGATGTTCTTTTTCCGGAAATATTGAAGCTTCTTTGTAGTTTCGGGGGAAGGATCTTACAGCGACCTGGTGATGGGAAGCTAAGATACATTGGAGGGGAGACTCGGATTATCTCAATACGAAAACATGTTGGATTAAAAGAGTTGATGCACAAGACTTATGCTTTGTGCAACCATCCGCATACAATCAAGTATCAATTACCAGGAGAAGATCTTGATGCACTAATATCGGTTTGCTCAGATGAGGATCTTCTTCATATGATTGAAGAGTATCAAGAAGCTGAAACAAAGGCTGGATCTCAGAGGATAAGGGTCTTTCTTGTACCTTCAACAGAATCATCTGAGAGTCCTAAAATATACAATGAAAGGAATATGAACATAAACCGAAACATGCATCAGCAGACTGATATAGATCATTATCAGTATGTTTCAGCTCTTAATGGTGTCGTGGATGTGAGTCCTCAAAAGAGTTCCAGCGGGCAAAGTGGGACAAGTCAGACAACACAATTTGGGAACGCTTCAGAATTTAGCCCTACTTTTCATCTCCGAGACTCGCCTACTTCTGTTCATACATGGGAACACAAAGACTGCAACAGTCCAACCTTCATGAAACCATATGCGAACACGAATCCTGTTCATTTTATGCCGAAAATGCAGATTCCCAGGAACTCATTTGGTCAACAATCTCCTCCATCATCTCCCTTTTCAGTCCACAAGAGAGCAAATACCGACGTTCCTTACTTTGTTGACCAAAATGGTTTCTTTGACCCTTACTTGGTTGCTCCAAACTTCCCACAGCAACATAGGTTCTTGTTTGAGACTACTACTCAAACGCAGAAGCATCCAGAAATGAATCTTCATGACCGGAGGCCAAGTGACGATATTTACCCCCATGGTCAAGCTCATACCGGACCTGAGAAAGTGACGCTTAAGAAAAACGCTCTTTCTGATCCACAGTTGCATGATGAGAGCCAAATCAACAATGGGTTAGAAGCATTTACCAAACAACCATGGAAAATATTGAGAAAGAATCTACATGTTGTGGCTACGTCAAAGTGGGAAGATAGTGATGTTATTTATTTCAAGAATCCAGAAGACAAGAGGAGTAAGGAGCTCCAATTCACCAAAAAAGTTCCTAATAATTGGATTGATCGTGATCATAGTCCTGGTTCTTTTGATCAGGCATCAAAGAAACATGGTGGTAGTAACAGTAATAGCTCTTTCAGTCCGAATTATCAACCAGCTGCTCAGGTTACTTCAAGTGATTCACAAGATTCAGGAAGCTCAGTGTTCTCTTTATCTGTTAATACCAACGAAAATCATCTTGACTGTTCGAGGGACAAATTTAATGGTTTCCAGCAAGACATATCACTAGATATTCTCATCAAAAGCCACACTTCAGCTACAGATCAACTATATAGTAGAACCAAGTCAAGTGATCAAGCAGATTATTCCTCACCCAATACAGATTTCCCTGTGGAATATCTGAGACAAGAGCCTATGGTTTCGAGACCTGTAAGCATAATTTACCTTAATCCTTGCGTAAAGTTAGCAATCTTTTTGGTCTAAGTCTGTTTTCTTCAAACTATGTGCAGGATTCAGAGACAAAAAGTGATGATTCAGAAATTCAGAATTCTCTTCCAAGAGAAGAGAGTATTCACTATAGTGGATTGCCACTTAGGAAGGTGGGAAGTAGAGAAGCTACTTTTATGCATACGCAGGAATCAGATGATTTCTTCAAAAACAAGATGCTTGGGCCACAGTTGATAGTTGAGGATGTGACGGACGAAGTAACTTCAAATGCACTCTTATCAGCTACTATTGTCCCTCATGTACATAATGAGTCAGATGATGATCAAAAATCCTACACAAGGGAAAAAGAGATTAGAGATGCTGGTCATGAATCAGCAATGGAGGTACGAAATTTATTTTGTCCTATTAGATTAGAAGTTCTGGCATTCCTGATGTGTGTCGGGTTAGGGTTTATCTTTCTGGTCTCTTTTTATATTACAGGAAAAGTACAAGAAAAGCAGAAACACCGATGATTCATTTAGTGAAGCTGCGATGGTTGAAATTGAAGCTGGAATCTATGGCTTACAGATAATCAAAAACACTGATCTTGAAGACTTACACGAGCTAGGATCTGGTACATTTGGAACTGTTTACTATGGGAAGTGGAGAGGAACTGATGTTGCTATCAAGAGGATAAAGAATAGCTGTTTCTCTGGTGGATCATCTGAGCAAGCACGACAGGTTTAACTCTTCTCTCGAGTCTTTGAACTTTTAAGGTAATTTCTTTACTGATGTCTTATTGAAACAGACTAAAGATTTCTGGAGAGAAGCTCGGATATTGGCGAATCTTCACCATCCTAATGTGGTGGCCTTTTATGGAGTTGTACCAGATGGACCTGGTGGAACAATGGCAACAGTGACTGAGTATATGGTGAACGGATCTTTGAGACGTGTCTTGCAGAGAAAAGACAGGTACGTATACATTATCTGTCAAAACTTTGTATGACCTTTTGCGATATGACATCATGACTTTTACTGATGAAAATCTATATGCACAGAGTACTTGATAGGCTCAAAAAGCTGATGATAACTCTTGATGCTGCATTTGGCATGGAGTACCTACATATGAAAAATATTGTTCATTTTGATCTTAAATGCGATAACTTGCTCGTAAACTTGAGGGATCCACAACGACCCATTTGCAAGGTAAAACTATTCCCCAAAATCATGTCATTTCAAGCCAAATTGGATGAGTCATTTCAAGCCAAATTGTATGAGTAAAATATTGTCTTTCTTTTTCTCACATTCATGCTGTTCCATTTACAGGTTGGAGATTTCGGATTGTCGAGAATCAAACGGAACACGCTTGTGTCTGGTGGAGTAAGAGGAACTCTTCCATGGATGGCACCAGAGCTGCTAAACGGAAGCAGTAATCGCGTCTCAGAGAAAGTATGTTGTTGAGTACAAAATCAAAACATTCAAAATTGTATAGTCCTTATCACATGTTTTAATCTTCATATGTTTTGCAGGTAGATGTTTTCTCATTTGGTATCGTGATGTGGGAGATCTTGACAAGCGAAGAACCCTACGCGAATCTGCATTGCGGTGCCATCATTGGTATGTTTCTAGCATAAGCAGTTGTTATGCAGTCTTTGAACAAAAAAAAACTTGGATTGGATTGAGGTTTGGTTTCTGATCTAATTTTGATTTGTATTGTATAATAAAAAGGTGGGATTGTGAACAATACGTTGAGACCACCCGTGCCGGAACGGTGTGAAGCAGAGTGGAGGAAGTTGATGGAGCAATGCTGGTCATTCGATCCAGGAGTACGACCATCGTTCACGGAGATTGTTGATCAGCTTCGCTCAATGACTGTTGCCTTGCAAGCCAAGCGACGAACCTAAAAGCCCTCTCCAATCAAAAGCTTAAAAGAAAGAAGTCAAAAGTAAGTTGTGAGATACTACTGTACATGAGTCTTTTTTTGGTTGGTTTTAAATTTTTATTGGCTGACAAAAAGTTACAAGAAGATGGAAAAATATAGATTCGTGAGAGATGTGCGGAGTTTGTAAATTTAGCATCGAGGCATTTACCGGTTTAGGTAAAAGTTGTATACCAAGAAAGTTGAGGGTCTATTGTGTAAAAACACAATTTTTTTTTTTTGTAAGGAATATATGTTTACTCCATCTAAAGAAACAAACTTCTTATACCCCATCTTAGGCCATTGGAGCTGTTTGTTTTTCAGAGTTTTTTTTTTATTATCTCATAACAGTCGACAGTTAAAATAAAACCACAAAATAAATGTTAATAGCTGCCGTTTAGGTTCAGCAGAATCTCGACTCAAAACAATCACCACTAACAAACCAAACTTTCAAATTAACTTTTCTTAAAATCTTAATTCCAAAATAACCATTATAAGGTTTGCTTACACGAATCCACTGGAAAGCTATGATAATCCATAAATGTCTGCGAAAAGCCACAATAGATGCATAACATAAAAAGTAAATTAAAGGTAAAGCAAATTCCAAAACTTGAGAGAGCTTCAATCGATCCAGCATCTGTTTTCTCTGCAAGGAATCAAAATTTATAATCTTGGGATTGCAAACAATTGTCATCTCACACAATTGCCATTCCAATGCATTTCATTTCCAATTAGTTATTGTTGAAAGAAAGGTGGGGAAGAATTGTAACGTACCTTGTTTAGTCTCATCAACGCCTGTCGGTTTTTCCTTTCCCTCTCTTGCCTGAAAACAAATGTTTCGGTCTAAGAGTCGGTATGACTCTGTCAGCTTCACCACGACGTGCATTCTTGTCTCTCTTTTTGTGAGACTTATTGCTAATCTTAATGGCCGATTTCTTCTGAGTAGAGTCTTTGAATCCTTCACCAGGCACAACTTCATGTGCAGGAGGCCTTGACTGAGATCTTGATATCGACATAGATCTAGACTTTGATCTCACACGCTGCTTCTTGTTCGACTGTTGCTCATCATCCACATCCATTGCATCGCTACCCGCATCTTCTGATCGATCCCTCTTTCTCCCTCTAGACTTGCTTCTTGCGCGGTTCATTGCAGAAGACGGATCAAGTCCCAGAGCTGATAACTCCCTACCCATTCTCTTTGTTGTGTACTTCTTGTCCTTATCAAACTTTCTTGGAACAGTTGATCGGTTTTGTGCAACAGTCTTCTTGAGCCTGTGCTCTCGAATGAGCACAGCTTTCTTCTTTCTAATGGCAGCAAGCTGCTGCTGCTGCTCCTCTGAAAGCTCTTCACCATCCATCTCGATATCAGCTTCTTCAATTTCAGCCTGCCTCAATTCTTCTTCACGTTCCAACTCCTCAAGCCTCTGCAAAATGTCTGGATCAATGAAGTCAGCCACATTATGACCATCGAGAATCTCAGGCATAATGTCTTCCTTCCATTCATCATGATGCAAGATGTAGTGCTTCTTTAAACTAGCAGAATAAACTCCAGCTCCACCGTTTTCCTCTTCCAAATCTTTCTCTGTCTTTCGTTTCTCTATTTCAGCAGCTTCCTTAGCTTTAGCCTCAAGAACCACCTGAGGTATGCAAGCGGGCCTTTCTATGCTATCACGAGGCTTTGGCATCGCCACATGGAACCTGTTCAGGTGGTCGTTGATCTTTTTGGATTTCATCTTCGCCTCTACCCTTTGATCTAACAGCCTCTCACATGCAGCATTCTTCACAGACATCACACCTTCGTCTGTCAGAGTACTCATCTTCAAAAGCACAGCTTCTTCAGTTGCTCCCATTGCAGTCTTCATAGCTTCAGCTTTCATCTCTTCGATCAGCTTCCGATCTTCTTCAGATATGTTTTCCATGGGCATCAAATCAGTCTTGTTGCAGACAATCACCAACGGTTTGTTCATAAACAGGGACTTAATGCTGTGGAAAAGAGCAGCCTGCTGAGCAATTGTGTAACCACATGAACCAGAAATGTCGAGAAAGAACAAAACAGCAGCTCGAAGATGGGCCAACGCGGTGATACTGCACATCTCAATGATGTTACGGTCTTCAAAAGGCCTGTCTAAAATCCCAGGGGTATCAATGACTTGGTACCTCAGGTACTTGTAATCAGTGTGACCAACAAAGAGCGATTTGGTGGTGAAAGCATATGGCTGGACATCAACATCAGCTCTGGTAACTTTGTTCATGAAAGAACTCTTGCCCACATTAGGGTATCCACAAATCAAGACAGTACGAGTGTTTGGGTCAATGGAAGGAAGCCTTGCCATGTGCTGCCTGATCTGCTCCAGATAAGCCAAACTAGGAGTGATTCTCTTCAAAACAGTGCACATACGACCAAGAGCAGCCACTTTAAGACACTTGCACCGGTACAAAGAATCACCATACTTGAGTAGCTTAACATAATCCTTGGCGATTTTGCTAATCAAGTTCCTGGCAGTATTCACCTGGCCTAAAGCAAGCTTGTAATGATCTTTATTGTAAAGCACGTGAAGAAGATCACCATAGAAAGGATGGATTTGATCAAGGCGAGGAAACTCTTCAATGATTGTGGAGAGCTTCTCATGGAAGTTTGTCTGAGTGTACTTAACCTTTCTCATGTAGAACTGACGGAGACGGTTAATCTTGTAACCCTTGTGGACAACAGTTGGTGTCTGACGCTGAGTCCGTGAAAGGATGATGTCAACAAACTCTTTGCCATTGGGAACAACAGTGATCTTCTTGAAATTATACTGCACCATCTTCGCTTATCGATCTGCACAAAATCATACAAAATCCGGAATTACAAAAATTGTATACATGAATTCCAACAAAAGTGTAACAGCTTAATCATTAAGCAAAAAAAAAAACTAAAAGCGTTGATTAGTAGAATCGATAATGAAATACTAATCAAGGTGTGAGCTACGAGCAATAAGATTTTGACATCAACAACAAACTTACGAAGCAACAGACCATAAGAAAATCTAGAAACGAAAACCCACCTCTAGAACAGTGATATAAGGAGAAAAGTTACATAATAATTGAGAACAAAATACCAAAAAGAAACAACACCAACAGCAAAGGGTACGTAAGAATCGAAGCGAATAGAGAAAAGCAGAGACTTACGTCGAGAACAGGTGAACGGAAAAGGGGAATTGAAAGTAGCCTCGAAGGGAGACTAAGACGGCGTTCTAGGTTAAAAATTGATAAAGAGGATCGAGCCGTCGAAGAAATGACGGTCGACTGTGTTTTCTGAGAGAGAGACCTCTTGAGAGGGGAATCTAAATATGTATGTAACACAAACCTAAAACCCTACATTCATACGACGTCGTTCAGCGTGGAAAACCAGATAAGATTAATTCCGCCTAAGCCCTGAAAACCATATAACCCAGCCTAAACCGGGCTGAACTGGTTTAGTCTCTTTTATTTTATTTAATCAACAATCTGCTTATTATAACGGTTTTGCTTTGAACAAAAATAATTAAAGAAACAAAAATGGAAAAACCGATGGAGAGGCAAAGGGTGCTGCTTCAGCATCTTCAACCTTCGTCTTCTTCCGACGCCTCTCTCTCTGTAAGCTCTTCCAATCCCATTCCTCTTCAAAGCTTTGATTTTGCCTCTTCTGTTTTGCGTTTTCCCAATCTCCCCATCGCTAATTGCTCTCATTTATTTGCATGGGATACTGAAACCCCTAACTCTGAAGGTTGATTTGTGATTTTTCGTTGGTTTTTATTCGATTATAAGCATTCTTATGGTGTCGGAAAAGCGTGTTTGATTTACAATATATCTCTTGATTACTGTCTTGCCTCCTCGCAAGGCCTCAGCTTGCTTGGCCAAGGACATTGCTGCATATCAGAGGACCTCTCAATATCAATATGGAGATGATGTTGTCATTGTCGCGTTAAGTTTCTCTCTTCTTTTTCGCTTTTTGGTATTGTGCAAGCAAGACCTTTTGTTGAACCTCTTTTTTCTATGCTTCTTGTGATTCACAGGGCACAAAGGACTGCACTTTGCAAGGCTAAACGTGGCAGCTTCAAGGATACATCTCCGGACGACTTTCTTGCATCTGTATTGAGAGTATGTTGATTCGTTTCTGTTTCCTGGTTTTTGGGTTCCCCTTTTTTCCAATTTGCACTTATGTGTACTAGCTTCCTTCTTCTTGCTAGGCTTTGATAGAGAAAACAAATGTAAACCCAAGTGAAGTTGGTGACATTGTAGTGGGTACTGTTTTGGGGCCAGGATCTCAGAGAGCCAGTGAATGCAGGATGGCTGCCTTCTATGCTGGCTTCCCTGGTAAGATTCCTTGTAAAGTATGGTAACATGTAATCCGGAATCTTTGATTTTTGGTTTGTTGTATGCTAATGCTCTTATGTCCGTTGGAAGAAACTGTTCCCATCAGAACCGTGAACAGACAGTGTGCATCTGGGCTTCAAGCTGTTGCTGATGTTGCTGCTGCCATAAAAGCAGGTTTTTATGACATTGGTAAGAACTACTTTTGGTTACATGATTTTCCTCCTTTGTTGGTATGAAGAATTGAGCTGAAAATACGTTCGATACAGGTATTGGGGCTGGGCTGGAGTCCATGACAACCAATCCAAGAGGATGGAAAGGATCAGTCAACCCAAAGGTACTGTGGCTTATTGTCTCTCCTTCCTTTTTGGAGTGTATTGATTGACTCTGTTGAATTTTAAGCCCTCATAGAACGTATTCTGTTGTTGTAGGTGAAGAAGTTTGAACAAGCACATAGTTGCCTTCTTCCAATGGGTATTACTTCAGAAAATGTAGCACACCGGTTTGATGTTTCAAGGGAGGAGCAGGATCAAGCTGCTGTAACTCGAATAAACTTTCTCAGTTCTAGTCCATGCATTTGATATTACCCTCCATCCTTAGTTTACCGAGTCAAACATGTAGGTTGATTCTCACAAAAAGGCTGCTTCTGCTACTGCTTCCGGTAAATTTAAGGATGAAATCATTCCCGTAAAAACCAAGGTACATGCTGTTTTCCACCTTAAAACAACTGTGAACATGTTAGATTCTTCCGGATGCATCAAGTACTCTTTCCCCAAGTTAATGAATTTTGATTTTACATTTCAGATTGTTGACCCAAAGACAGGTGATGAGAAACCCATAACGGTTTCTGTGGATGATGGAATTCGACCTAACACAACCCTTTCCGGACTTGCAAAGCTGAAACCAGTGTTTAAGAAAGACGGAACCACAACTGCTGTTACTTTTCCCAAATTAATTGTTCATTTGCAGAGAAATTGTTTGTTTGATCCATCTTTTTTTTCAAATCCATTGCTTCCCTTGTGTCAAACAGGAAATTCTAGCCAATTAAGTGACGGTGCAGGAGCTGTTCTCCTTATGAGGAGAAATGTCGCAATGCAGAAAGGCCTTCCCATTCTTGGTGTATTCAGGTGGGTTTGACACTTTATATTGACCTTTCTTTGCTTCATTAAGTAAAAGCACTCTTGGACACATTACAGGACATTTGCTGCAGTTGGTGTGGACCCAGCCATCATGGGGGTTGGGCCAGCTGTTGCCATTCCTGCTGCAGTCAAGGCGGCTGGTTTAGAACTCGATGATATCGATTTGTTTGAGATTAACGAGGTTAAAGATGATAGAACAACTCTTCTTTCCATGCATCTCGCTACCGCACATACTATTTCCTTGTAGTCCTTACATCCCCATTGTGTGTTTAGGCGTTTGCGTCTCAGTTTGTTTATTGTCGGAACAAGTTGGGGATAGACCCAGAAAAGATCAATGTCAATGGAGGAGCCATAGCCATTGGACATCCCTTGGGCGCTACAGGTATGCTCTCCTTGTTTACATATCATTAATTTCCTAAATGAGTTCATCAGCTAACAAACGTTACTACACTTTCTCAGGCGCCAGATGCGTTGCAACACTGCTGCACGAGATGAAACGCCGTGGTAAAGACTGTCGTTTTGGCGTAGTGTCAATGTGTATAGGTATGTTATATGTTCACTCTCACTCTCACTCTCACGCACACACTCACTGGGATTGGGAAACCGCGCAGGTTCGGGAATGGGGGCAGCCGCGGTGTTTGAGAGAGGAGGCGGTGTGGATGAGCACCGCAACGTCCGGAGAGGGGAAGGACAATAAGGCCTTTTGACCAAGGACCCTCGCTAAGGACTTTTACAAATTAGAATACACTGCTACAAATAAATGCGTTATAGATGAATAAATCATGACAACAATAGTACAATACTTGAGAACAACTTCTTGTTATATACTTTATAACCCACTTTTGTTATATTAAAATATTAAATGCAATCGTCCTCTATTAACTATTATATGATATTACTACCATCAAAAAGGGGTGGTGGCGCAGTTGGCTAGCGCGTAGGTCTCATAGCTACTGAGTGATCCTGAGGTCGAGAGTTCGAGCCTCTCTCACCCCAAATCTCTTTTATTTCCGTCAAAATCATCTTTTCAACTTCTTATTTCTCAAACTGATTTAGGAGTTCGACCGATTCTTCTACTACATTTAAATGCATTGAAAGATAAGGCAATGCTGATCGTATGCAACTACTAACCATTAGAAAGTTTTTCCCTCAAAGATAAATCAAGAAACTTAGCAGGATGTGGTTTATTGTCATTTGGCTTACATGAAGTACAAGTTCCACTGTATAAAATTAGATAAGATTTCAGAAGGAAAAACGCAATGGGATGTTCCACATCAAGCATATTTACACAATTTCATTTTCTTTCTTACTTAGCTTTTCTTAGCATATGCAAACATCGTCGTAAATCCGATTGAAGCTTAGTATGTAGCTACGCACCAATCTAAGACTGACTTCATTGCAGAATCATAGTAGAAACTCCCGCATTCTAACGGGTCTCTTCACAGCATTTGTGAAACCCTGTACGTATAAAGCATACACATCAGTGTCAATATTTCGAATTTGGCCTAAAGTTTGAATCTCATAAGGTTTGTATATAGTTATCTTATCCTTTTGAGCAGTTTTTGGTTGGTTGCAGTATAGTTGGGGTTGTGAGATACCTCGTTAAACTTGAAGAGAAGAGGTCGTGAATCTCTTTTTGCAGTTGCTCGCTTTTGTACATCTTCTGGATCTTCATAATCTTTCCTTGACTTCCTAAACCTGTTCTTACCAGACAAATATGCGATTATTTTATGATCATGATTTATGACACTAAACTGTCTAGTTGAAAATGATTCAGATGAGGCAATTCATCCACCATTTGTAAGGGTGATAAAAGCTTGGGATATAATGAATTTCTAGCTGAGAAAAATGGCACCAAATCCTCTCCAATTACCTGTCAAAGAAATTAAGAGCGGTGCGAGATGCCTTTTTCACATCACTAGAATTAGGTTTTGAAGTTGTGGCATTCCCAACTGAAACCAACGGAGGATTAGAGGTAATTGGATTTCTTTGACTTTCATTTGATGCAGCATTGGTTTTCCTCGCTAAGTCTTCATTTATTTTCTTAATTTCGGGTTTGTTCAAGATCCCGGACCTTCCTCCACTTGCTTGCAATATCTTTTGCTTCTCAACCTGAGTTTTTAACATTTATTTGAAAACCAGACAATCAAGATCTACATGCAACTAAACGCACAAATCCATAACAAGTTCCATGGAAGAAGATGTGACTTACTTCATGTACCAACACTTGTTTCATCGCTAAGGCGAGTACATGATGTTTAAATTGGTGACCCTGTCAAATGTTGGAAAGGCGATAAGTATTATCCCCAAAAGCAGAATTTAGTGGACAGATGCTAAGAAAAAAGAAACAGAAACAAAACCTTAAAAATAATGAAATCAAATAGATGTGGATCTAAAGCAAGAAGTGAAGCATCTGAAGCAGCAGCCTCCCTGAGGTTACTCAGAGCAGGATCAGATTTTACATTCTTATAAGTCAAAGAATAAGAGCACATAAGCATGACCAAATCCGCCAGTTGATCTTTTTGCCTATCTGATAGCAAATGTGATGCCACCTGAGGAGCATAGCAAGATGTTTTCCTTAGAATAGCAGCAATGATTGATGAAAGGTGACACAGTAAACCATGAAGGAAACAGAGAATACAAAGAAAAATCAACAGCCAACAGATGATAGACATACCGGTCTAAGAGTTGGGGGAGAAAGAATATGCAATAGCGGGGAAACAGAGTCTTCTACAAAAGACTTGATTGACAAATGCCTCCCAATATGGGGAGGTATCCTGTGATGCCACGACCGCAGAGACTCTTGCTTTTCTACTAAAAGTGTTCGACATCTGGTACATTTAATATTGAGAAGTATTCGTAAGCAGGGATGCTTGAAATGCCTTTCGTAATCAATAAGAGATGACACCAAAATCACCTGTGGTAAGACTTAGGCCACTCAATAATTGGTTTTTGAATCTGGGCCACACGACGGTGAATAGGTATCACAAGGCTAGGAAAGTAAACTGCATCACAAGGTTAAAAAGAAGTAGTGTTATTTACAGGACTCAGTAATCATTAGAGCTTTAAAGGATTTACCGTAGAGAGGCATTTGCTGGGTGCGCATGATGTATCGATGCAGCAAATCAGAAGTTCCAAGACAGTCCAAGCAGCTAATCTTTAAATAAAAAGGATCACACATAACGTTATTTCAGAACATAACCGCACAAACATACAGAACAAAGCAGTCATAGGGTCATTGGAAATCATTAATTAGCCTTACTGTCTTGTCCATCACCGGATCATGGTAGTGGAGCTGCAAAATGTTTTCATGTATACCATCAAATATCAAATCATAATCACCCCTGCACGTTCAGTAAACTAGATAAGCATAAAGGAGAAAAAGACAAAGCGGAAAAGTTATGAAATATGAAAAAGAGAATCATTGTCTTGTACATACCGACTGGATACGAGAGTGTGTAAGAAGTCAAAGTTTTTGGCCTCACTGCCAGAAGCGTCATTACATCGTTCTCGTTTCGTTTTTCTCGTGGTGAATATCTAAAAAGAAGAAGCAAGCTTGGATATAAAATGAAGTGATCTGTAAGTAAAAATTGCTTTGACACTTTGAATGTGCTTAAAGTACCTCTTTCCAGATATCAAACAGACTCTTTGACATGTCTTTCCGCCCAACAACTTGAGATCCAATGTCAATCTAAAAGAGAAAGAACGAGGCAGTTCTTAGCTTATCAGAAGGCTCAATCTCCAAGAATGGAAAACCAAATAGGAAATTAAATGCCTAAAGAACAAAAATGTTGAAGCTTCAGTTTTCCTAACTAGATGGCCCTAATTAACTCATTAAATACATAAAAGCAACTGGTTTTTCAAAAACGAAAGACCACTCATAGGTCCAGCAAGAGATCTTGTATTACAGTTGGCAAGGCACCAAGCAGTTTTTTATACTCCGTTTAATGTCTAGTAAACTTAGATTTTCCAGTGAGTGTAATTCAAATCGAAAGTGGAAAACACACACAGCCAGTGCTAGAAGGGCATCAAAGTCTCACCACATTGAGGGTTTCTTTCTTCTTGTTGAGAAATTGCAGAGTGTTCAAGCATGAGCGTATGTCACATTCTGTAACCACCAAATATAAAGGCAAAAGATAGCACAATCATTTAGGAAACAAACACACGACTAATTTCTTCTCTAAGAAAATTAAGTAAAATATGAGATCAAACTCGTGACAATAGATCACACTAAGAACCAAATTAAAGGGAGAAAGTTACCAGTGTACTCCGCAAGAGCACTAAGAGCGAATGATCTTGCTTTCATCCCCTCCATATTACAAATATACTTGAGCCTGTCATTTGCACATTTCAGCCCAGTAAGGCGATTGATATATAAATATAGTCAGGAGAAATATTCTTTAATATGATTTTAGTTCACTGGTTCTTGTAGAAAATACTCGCCAACCAAGATAGCAATGAGATCTGCTGCATCATTTCATATTAAATCGCTAAGGTACTAATTTAACAAATTTAATCACATACTGTCGAATGATAAATTTTCAGACTCTCAATTCAGAGTGGAAGTTTGTCTTACAGGTGGCTGACAGTTGGACTAATACCAATGGTGGTATCCACACCAAAATGAAACAAAATAATAGAAACTTAGAAGAGTTCTTCTTCGCACGCAATAAATTAAGACATAGTTACCTGTTTACCACACGGCTCACTGTTGGTTGTACAAATATATGAACCCTGCAACAGAAGCATGGGAGCTTATCATCATACTAAGAGAAGGTTTCTCTAAAATAAGCATATGATAAGCAGAAATAGCCAACATGTATTGAAAGCAGTATGCTCTACGTAAAAAAGTGCTAGCTTCACCAGGCAAACAAAAAAAAGAGGACCCTCAAGCCAACAGAAAGTTGAACTTACTTTGCTATCTGTCGCAGAGGCCTAAGTGCTGGTACATATAAATCATTACATATACAAATGACAGGTCTTGATAGTGGTGCTGTTCGGCGCTCCTTCTTCGAGGAACTCTTCCCATTCTCTAGATTTTCCTTGCCTGTAGCATGCTTTCTTTCTGCCAACACCTATGCAGCAAAGATACAATTATATACTAACAAATGCTAACACATAGTCAATCCCAAATTGGTCTCCAAGAGGAGAATACAAATTCAAGAAATAATTACGAGAATCAAAGAAGGTTTAGAGCTAGCGACGTAAGATAAGAATAACCAAAAACTTTTGTGCAGTTACTGAAACTGGGAAGGAGTGACAATTTAAAGGGTTATATAAAGGTAAAACGAGGAAAGAGTTGAAAGTAAATACACGCCAAACTTAACCTAAATCTCAGAGTCCCAAGTGACCCGGAGTCCAGTAACAGCATACATATACATACCATCTTTAGAATAACATCAACTGCTCCTTTTCCATCACCAAGAGCTCCATCTATCTCATCAATCACCTACAGAAATGATTGTCAGTCTCTTCCACTTCAAACAACTTTGAGTAATCCAATTCGACATGATGAAAAGTGGTCCTAAGCAAACAAAGAGTAGGGAAAGCATACCAAACATTTAGGTCTAGAATCAGCTGTAACAGAGTTCATCTGAACTACATCAAGAATTCTAGTTTCAATGGCTGATGCTGATCGCTCATCACTAGCATTGATCTGCAAAATAACACAGGTTGAATTAAACCTAATACACAAGAATAGAAGAATAAGAAACCTGCACATACAGAAACGTTGCTGCAACAAAATTGATGAAGAATCAATTAGTTAAGAAATGCTAACATGGAAATTAATCAATGTCATGCATGCAAAACCATAAGCAGAACTAAACTGCAAGATGCCTCCCGCTGATTCTAACGGTCGAGAATTTAACTAGAGAAAATTATGAATTGAGAATTTAACAAGAATACCTCAACAACGCGATATCCACAATGCTTAGCTGCAATGTGAGCAAGCGTAGTTTTTCCAAGTCCTGGGGCACCACAAAGCAGAAGGATCTACAACAACAGTGAAAATAAGATCTTTAAAACCAGTGCATATTGATGCTTATAAAACAAGACAGCCACAAGCAGCTTATAAAAATAAACTTGGAGTCTAGATCAGTTTATCGCTCACCTTTTGCTCTGGAGAACCAATAAGTTTTGACTTTTTGTTCCACAAGTCATTATTATCTGTAGTATTGCTATTGCTCATGTCTGCATTTTTAGGATATCCAAAACTTTCCTTACTCCATCTATTGAACTGTTTTTTCCTTGTAAAAGATGAATCCGATTTTTGATGATGACTTGTTGTAGAATGTCGTTTCAAAGCTGACAATACTTCCTCTGTCGTGCTCCTAATTTCAGATCCAAAAACAGAAGCATCCCACTGCTTAAGCCATAACAGAACCTGCAAATAAAACTAAAAACGGTCAACTACTAGAACCGAGACGCTGTCTAAAATCGTTCTAGTGATTCTTGATTCATCTAATTTACCAGAATCATCACCAAGAAATGAAAAATACCTCTCGATTGGTCTGCTCATCACTGAGAAGCTCAGTAAATGAGCTCGGAGAATATTTTTCCACCCAGAGTTTTTCATGCATTACAGATGTTTCTGCAGAAATGGTTACATTCTGATCTTCGGAACTAGTTTGCAAGACCTTGTTAAATGCCTCTTTCTCTGATTGCTGCAAAAGAACACTGATTGGATCTTTGATAAGACCTGCGAAACATTTATGAATGATATAAGTTAACTACCGAGAAAATAGAGTTCTTGTCAGCAGATTGTATGCCATTTTACGAATTGAATGCTGTCCGGAAACCTTGTCCACAGTGAAGTTGTAGCATGCACAGCTAAGACCATCAAATAACATGTTCTAAAGCTAAACTGATCTTAAGCTATGAAAGAAATACCAGAAAAGAGTATTCCAAGCAAGAAATAGATAGTTCAGAGATCTAATATGCAGTAAAGAGTGTCTTATATTGAACTTCAAATACAATTCTGAAAGCTTGGTACCATTAGACTTGGATTTCACATCCAATGTCTTCACTTGTTCGTCTCCCAAAGCCCGGCAGAATTTGGCATAAACCCTCTCTCCTCCGTCTGGTGCCGTGATCGGAAAGCACTCCCCGTCTATCTCAGAAGCGTATCTGCAAATTCCAATAACAAGATTACTAAAAACGAAATCAAAATTTCCGACTCGGTATGTCTCGTGAACAGTTTAGTAACCTGGACAAAACAGTCTCCTGGGGGATGACCTCTTCTTCTTCCTCCTCCATAACGTGAACGACTTCCTTAACCGGCGAGAAGCGTAACCAATCCTCATCTTCAGTTTCAACCCGATTATTATCAATTTTGCTTCTCTTCTCAGAAGCTGGAGAGACCTCGTCGAGAATGACAATCGGATCGGAGATTAGACTCCTAGGTCTTTTACAACCGTTGATATCATCAATAGATTCCCATTGTCGGACATGAGGCTCCTTCTGCGCGACGCGTTCTTCTTCTTTTTCTTCATTGTCGATTGGGTTAGGATACGGCGGCTCCTCGAAGTTTAGGTAGTCATCTTCTTCTTCTTCATAGAAATGAGAGTTGGCTTCGAGAAGCTCAAGCTCCCCCGGCAATGGGATATCAAATTCCATTCTCTTATGATCGGAATTTTGTTCGGATTGGTGCTCGGTGAACAGAAGTGAAAATCGGAATCTGATTGTGAGGTTGAGCGGGAATGAGAGTGTTTTAGCGGGAAAGCTGTGGTTACAGGAACTCAAATTAGGTTTTTCGGCCCATTATATATTCCGGCCCATTTCTCTAAAACAGCTCATATATAATGAATGTACCATTATGCCTACAGATTGTGGAATTCCAAACGTTAAGGGCTGAACTTAATCTTCATATTTGGTTGTTTCTTGATTTTTTGCTAGTGACACTGTCAACCACGATTTGTAACCTTTGATTGAGAGAAGACGCTTCTATACGTACTGCAGATACGAGAGAGTTTCCGTGTTCTATGTGTTTCGCTACAGCCTGTATTGGTTGCTCCTACTGATGGCAAACACTTAAGTTTGAAATAGTAAACGACCTAATGGCCATCAAGATCTACTCAAGCCTTCTGGCCTTGGGGCCGAGTTTAGACAAAACAACCTCAGAGGTGATCGGAAGATAATAAAGAGGTATGATTTACATCACGCCATATAATCGTCAATATCATCATATCAGTATCAGTATCAATTCATTATTATCATCATCACCATAAGCAATCTTCAGTCAACAAAATCATTTAATAGTTTCCGATCTCTTGTCAACTACTGACTGGTTCGCAAGGGATCAATGTCATCAGATGCAAGCAATACAGCAAATGAGTAGCATACATATATGTCTATCTATACAAAACCAATTCAAGCAGAAACATTAGAATAGGATCGAACAATAAAAGAGAAGGCAGTACGATGTACCGAGTGAGAAAGATCTCAGAGGTTTTTTGAATTTTCTAGGCTTAACACTTAAAGCCATGGCAAACTGAGAGCACGATGATGAGAATCAGCGCGATGATGATGGCGAGAACTATGAGTTTTATCTTCATGTTCTGAAGCCACATCTTTCTTCTCATCTGTGTTCCCGTTGTTCTGAAATCTTGTGCCTGCAGCAGTTGGGAGTTTAATCAAACACAAGATATGATAAAAAGATGAACCAGTTATGAACTCAAAGGTAGTTTGATATGCATGTTAGACTTTCTGTGTGGGTGTAGTCATATATCTGTATGCAGGAGATTAGTGCATGAGAGTCTAACCTGTGAGCGAAGATTTTCGGTTTTGTCCACCAAAAGCTCAATTTTCTCACCACGGTCAAGAACCTGCAAATGAATGAGTTCCATTGGTAAATTGGACATTTTCCTTAAGATGTGATGCATTGAATAATTACCAAATCAAGAGAGTTCAGTAACTTAGTATTACTAGATGAGCAGAGCTCTTTTGGATGGGTCAATCATAGATATAAATATATATTGATGAAGAAAAGGGTCGGATTCAAACCTTCTCGATGTTTTCCATCATAACACCCTTAACTTCTGACACTTGCGCCTTCACCTTAGCAAGCTTGCTAATCTCATCTGGATGATCCATGCAATACTGCATATGCTCTTTCAGTTTAGAGCTTCAGTGTAACCAAAAGGAATCAGTCCACGAATATGGAAGAGAAAATAGTCGATATCAATAGAATAGACTGAAAGAAAAAGTACCCAAACTCCTTATTCAAGCTGTTTGCTTGAGCAGTTGCAGCCTTTCCACCACCATATCTCTTGTTAAAATCCTCTTTCACTCTTTCCAAAAAGGCCATCGGAATCTGCCTCCCAGCAGAATCAACTGCAACAACACAATAGGCTGTACAACAAGAACAAAATTAATCTCATATAGCGGATACAGCAGAAGACATTCCCTTCCAGGATAATCAGGTGGCATTGATGTAATATGGAATTGATATGGCTACAACGAAAGGATAGTCATAATAAAAGATTACAATCACAACCCCAGATTCATTGAAAATAAAGCAGTAAAACCCATGACCTAAGAAAAAACACAACAAATAAGTTATGCAAATCAAGCAACCAGTAAAAAACCCTATCCCAGATCAATGTTGGTGTCATTCCACATAGTATCAACCAAAGCTACCACGGATTCCATCAGAAACTGAGTAAAAATATAAGTAAAACGCTACAGAGATCTATTGCAATTAACAGGTAAAGATCTAACCCTCAAAGCTTGATTCAGTCGGTTCCAGAGAGAAATCAGACTAGTCAGAATGCAAAAATCCACACGAATCGATAGCTAACTCTCGCGTAGGTTAGGAAAATACACAGCCAACAAATAAAAAGAGACAACCCAAAAAACCTAGACACAAATAAAGGCAAGCACCGAGTGGTGTAAGATTAAAACCTATGCATAGATCAAACGATATCTGACTTACTGCATCCATCTTCGACGAGGTAGTTGAACGTGTGGCCGTCGCAGTTGTAGGTGAACTTGTTGTTTGAAGACGGAAGCTTCTGGAGGCACTGAGCAGCGATTGAGGTGAAATTACCTTTGAAATCAGTGAACTCAACAAGGATCACCGTGCCGCGAGCAACGAAACTGTAGATCAACGATTGTTGCGCCATTTTTTTCTTTCCCTAAATCTCCGATCCAATCGACCGTCCGATCAGAGAGAATCTTATGGGCGGTCGCGGAAAAACTACAGATCTGACTAACAACAACAAATCGAGGACTAAAGTGGACAAGGGAGGAGGAAAAGTAGAAAAGGAGTCAAGGGTAAAATAGTCATTTAACGTAATCAGATTGGGTAAAAAAATATAAAACCTATAATTTAAGGACTACAAAACAATTTCAAAACTGAGAGATCAAATCTCGAGAAATTTGGACCCATTTAATTGCCCGGATCCAGCCAAAAAGCTCGTGGACTCTGCGGATGGCAAAATAGTAATTACAAATTTTAGTACATGTTCAGGTCCCATGGTCGAAAAGAGAAACACAGAGTCTGTCTCTGTCTTCTTCAAAATGTCTACTTAGTTCTTTCTTTCCAAATTCATCATCGATCCCATTCTAAGCTCAGTTACAGATTTGAACAAAAGGTTTAACAGAGAAACCAAAGGAGAGATTTCGAATTCAAATAATTATAACTGAGTTTTCTTAATTCTTACAATAAAAGGTAACCTATATTAGCCATTGAAAATCTTCAAAATTACTAACAAAATATTTCAAATTTTCACTTTTTTTCTCTTTCTTTAAAAAAAAAAAGAATAGTGGGTTCGGTTTCTTGCTAGGGAAACAAACGGCCATAACAAGAAAATAGCTTATTTTTTGTGTAATGGCTTCAAATTTTTGTGGACCGGAGCTCATAGTCATTAGTATCTTGTTACAGCAACAAAATTCGAACTTCTACCATTATCTCTTTGTTATCTATAATTGCTCTGCATTTTTTAGAACCGCGAATTCTTTTGTTTATCGTGTTCCTGAATATTTGATCAACAATCAAACTCAACATCAAATAATTTAAAACTCTGGTAGTGAGGTTGTGGTTAGAACTTAGAAGGTCGATGAATTGGAATGCAAGTAAAGGTTATGTTGTTGCACCACTATCTATTGAACATTCTTTAAGTAACATAACTCTTTTTTATAAATATTAACTTGAGACCAAAAAACGAATAAGTCAAACTTTAGAAACTTTAACAAGAAAAAATTGCAATTTTCTTAATTCTTTTCCACTAAATATTTTTCTTTTAGAAGTTCACTGAATAATTTATATTTTCACTGTAGAAATGAGATGTATTTTTGTCACCATCGAATAAAGTATTATTTAACATTTGAATTGAAATCGAACCACCGTGACGTAAAAAAGTAAAAATACTACGACAACCATACAAAAGATGAATTTGATTACCTTTTTTATTTTCTTTTTATATTTAAATTTTGAAATTTGAACGTTATGAAAAGGAAATTATATCTCTCTGTTTGTCGCGCAAATCCAGCGTTCTCATAATTGTTCTCTTCTCCGATCTCTACGTCCTGCTCTCTCCATCGCTACCCCTCGTTCCCTGTTGTATTTTACATCGTTTACTATTCTCTCTCTCTGATCGATTCGATCGGATTGTGTTGTTGTTAGGGTTCGTTTTTTTGTTTTGTTTTCATCTGGATAAAAGGAAGAATGGGACAACAATCGTTGATCTACAGCTTCGTCGCTCGCGGTACGGTGATCCTCGCCGAGTATACCGAGTTCAAAGGTAATTTCACCTCCGTCGCCGCTCAGTGCCTCCAGAAACTTCCGTCCTCAAACAACAAGTTTACATACAACTGCGACGGTCACACTTTCAATTACCTCGCTGATAATGGCTTCAGTAAGTCTCTCCCTCCCGATCTGAAACACGTTCGCGCATGTTGATTTTGCCTCGATTCGTTTGTTTTTCTTATGAATGCGCTTATTGTCGATCTATATGTTCGAGATCAGTGTATCTTTGGACCTCGTAGGATATTGGTTGCACTTGATTCTTGTGGGAATTGTTTACATATGTGAAATCCTTATGCACCGATTCATATCTAGAAGCATGGATTGGTTGAATGTAATCTTTGGTCACTTGATTTTGTGTTTAAGATTATGTTTGGAAAGCTTTTGATACTTCTGTTTTAGGAATCCAATGCACGTATATGCATTAGATAGAATGTGATAAGAGAATTGTGTTATGCAGCATATTGTGTCGTTGTTGTTGAATCTGCTGGGAGGCAGATACCAATGGCTTTCTTGGAGCGAGTCAAGGAGGATTTCAACAAGAGATATGGTGGTGGAAAAGCTTCCACTGCCAAAGCTAACAGCTTGAACAAAGAATTCGGGTATCTTTTGACATTATGAATCATCATTTCTCCAACTCCATATATGTGGATGTGAATTTGATTAGTTTTGTTGTAATGAAGGTCTAAATTGAAGGAGCACATGCAGTACTGTGCGGATCATCCTGAGGAGATTAGCAAACTTGCCAAGGTTAAGGCACAGGTGACTGAAGTGAAGGGTGTTATGATGGAGAACATTGAAAAGGTTAGAATAAATTATCCATGTCTCCCTCGGAAACTCATCATATGTAAGCTGAATGTGCTTTCTGCAATTCATTCCTATGGCAGGTCCTTGACCGTGGTGAGAAAATTGAGCTGTTAGTTGACAAAACTGAGAACCTTCGCTCACAGGTTAATTAATAACCACATCTCTAATACAGCATAGACACTACATATAGACAAAACATCTCTCTTATCAAATGGTAACATGCTCTTCTTTTTTTCTGAATGTGTTTAAAGGCACAAGATTTTAGAACACAAGGAACAAAGATGAAAAGAAAGTTGTGGTTTGAAAACATGAAGATAAAGCTCATAGTCTTTGGCATCATCGTCGCTTTGATTCTCATCATCATTTTGTCGGTTTGCCATGGCTTCAAGTGTACTTAAAACTCGATCCCAATGGATTTATCAGACCAACATTGCTACTAAGCTGATTAGAAATCCTCCCGGTATAGTTATCCCCTTTTCTCGTTCTCTTTTGTATTTTTCCTTCTTCTTTAGGCAAACAAAAAGTGACTCGGCACTGAGAATGATCCTTAGGAAATCAACTGTTTGGAAGAGATATTTAAGCTTTTTTGGATTTACTTATTATATAGGTTAGGCCTTTATGCTTTTGTAATCTACAAGTCTAATGATCGGTTTTATATTCCTCCAACTAAATTGACACATTATCTGATAGTGTTCTGTTTTATGGATATAACATCAAGTGTATGGAATGAGATTATTTGACATTGCTGTGATAACAGATAACGACACGCAAAAACAGCTTACAAGAAGTAAACTCTATTCACTAACATTCATCTACCCAAAAAAAGTTCCTATTCAGTATTCAAACCATCAATCCAAAACACACAGAGAATCATCAACAAGCTAATTGATCTCTCAGTGGTAAGATTTCTTCGAAAATCGGAAGTCTTCTTGTTCTATAAGGCCTCCTCCATTCCTTCACAAACTCATCAAGCCCTTCGACAACCGCAGTCTCATCCATACCAACATCACATTCCACAGACACAGAAGCGAAAACGGCTGCTTCATCTTCCTGTGGCTCTAGCTGACTCAACAGCTCTTGAACCCGAGCCTGCAACCTTGGATCACCAGACCCATCTTTGTTCTCTATTAATACATCACGAGAGAGAATGGATCTCGCCTCATCATACTTCCCTTGCTTGATGAGACATGTGCATAAATTACAAGCCTTGTTTGCATCTGGCTCTATCTCTTGAGCCTTCCGGTACACAGCTTCAGCTGCTGTATAGTCCCTTAGCTGCATATAAGCCCATCCCAAGTTTCCCTATAATAACACATTCATTCATTCATTCTCATCAGCTCCATTGATCAAGAAGAGACTTTAGAAATCTAATCAAAACTAAAGACTTCTGAGATTAATCTTACCAAGATCCTAGAGGTTTCTTTCTCGACCGTGACCTGAAATTTCTTGCCATGAGACCTCGCCGTCTTTGTTGGTTTGCCATTGAATGCTTCTCCTTGGTATATCATCCAAAGCTTTTGCTTCAATAACTCAACTTGCTCTTCTATCCTTCCACATTTCTGCTCAAAATTCGGAATCCCAATTTTGTCAATCTCACTATCTAAGAAACAATAACGTAAAGAAGAGAAAAAAACAAGAGAATGAGCTTATCTAACCTTATAGAGATCGATGAGGACATTGTCTAGTGATTCTTGAGCTTGTCTTGAACAAAGATCTCTAAAGGAATGAATAGCTTCAATGGCTTCTTCTGCTCTGTTCTGTTGTTTCATTAACAAGGCCATGTCTTTAAGAGCACTATCAACTCTATCTCTCGCTTTAATCGCTCTCCAAAACAACTCTATCGCTGCTTCTGCATCTTTCTCCACCAACTGAAACAAACATCAATCCAAAATCTATTTCAGTTTCCTCAGCCAAAACAAAAATATAAATTCGATTCCGTGAGAATGAAATCACAAAATCGTGTGTTCTTTACCTGAACATGCTTCGCTCGAACATAAGGACTGTCTCCGTGCGGCAGCTTATGGACAACGTTGTACGCCGCCGACGAGTCTTGCCTTTCTCCTCCTCTTCTTTGAATCATCATCATCGTCACAAACTCTCTCTCTCTCTCTCTCTCTTTCTATCAGAATTCTAAATGAAGAAACCTACTTTTCTCTCTCTATGGGAGAGCGGTGTGTGAGGAAATAATTATATTGTGGAAGAAGAAGAAAGAACCTAGACGGATTCTAGTCTTGGTTCATTATCGTCAACTGGATCTAAAATACCGCGGGCTGGTCGTTTTTCTAACCTATAAAATATTGCCACGTACCCTATCCGTCCCCATTATTCTCTCACGACTTCGACTTGGCCAATTTTGTTTTTTTCAGTTAGGTCTTATTGTTTTGGATTTTTTTCAATCTTAGTCCATATTTGTTGTTTATCTTCATAAAAAAATAACTTTCCCCGCCTGCAGCCCTGAAGGCCTGAACCATATCTGCTGAAAGTAGTTAATAATTAAAATATATATATATATATATATATTGTGGTTTTATTTTTAAAAAGATAAATATTTCGCCCACTGTATTTAGAATGTGGCGACTCTACTGAAATTTGTCGGTAATTCAAAAATAAAAAATGTTATATATAAAAATGACAAAAAGTTTTTCAATATATCATCATCTACTCATTAATTATTTTATTTAATTATTAACATATATTTACTAATTACTCTTTTAATGAAATTTTTCTAAATTATCCAAATTTATTTATGATTTAGTTTCCTTACTAAATTGACTATTCTTATAAAAAGACTCATAAAATAAAAACTAATAATAATTGATCAACTTTTCAAAAAAAATCCAATAAACGCCATTATAAATACTTTGAGTTTTTTATATCAACATAGATTTTTTTTCCTTGAATATATTTATTAAAATAATTGATGAGAATTTATTTTTTTTATTTTATTTTGTAAAAAAGGTCATTTATTTTTTTAAAATACATCAAATTTTACGAAAATGTAAAAAAAAAAAAAATATATATATATATATATATATTCTATTTTATTTTAAGATCCGTAAAATATTAGCATACAATAAAACAGACGGATTTTTGTGGTGAATTTAGATTTCGATTTACTATCTTTTAGATAAAAAAATATATAATAAATAAACAAAAAACTCGAATATACTAAAACAGGAACACTCAAAAATAACAAATATTTATCTTAATTTGCATATAAAGTTTTGAATACAATAATTTATATATTTATATATAACAATATAAAGTACTGTATGAATCAAATATATATATATATAAGGTGAAAAAAGTTTTTGTTAGAAATATGGATACAAAAATAAAAATAATATGTAAAAGAAATCTGCGCATATATGCAAGTATTCATCTAATAAGAATAAAATTGGTTTTTTCTAGAATTTGAAAATTTTTTGACCGGTAAAAGTCAATATGCTTTTTATTATATCTCTAAAATTATGTCAAATCTTTGCTGTTTGATTTTTTAGTTTTCAGAATCTATGTTTGACTTAATATTTAGTTTTCATAAATTTTTAATTGTTTTTGATCAAAAATTTAAAACACGTTTCCAAAAAGAAATTATGTAAAACCATTATATTTCATAGCCTACATTTATATTTTGATAATTTCTGCAAAATTTCTGTATAGATTTTATTTAATTAACTTATTAATTTTTATGAATTTTTTTAATCTTTGAAACATTTTAACTTAAATAGTCCAAGATTATGTGCCAAAACTATATCGAATCATATATACACCTTACTCTTCCTTTTTTGTCAGGCAAATATCACAACAATTGTTTTCGTTTTATTTAAGGTCACATAGTATCTTTCATCTGTACTGTGTGTATTTCGAAGCAAAGAGATGGACCTACGTGTTAATCAGGTGGCCGTACGTGTCGCGTTTACTTTTGGCACATGACGACTTAGCTTTATTTTAAATAACGCTAGGTCCAATAGTTTTTCAATTATTCAATTTGACCCCTTTATTTTTGTTTCACCGAGATTTTATGATCGGACACATTTATAAATTCATAGAGCATGTCTATTGGTTTAATTTTAATTTCAAAACAATAAATAAACCAATAAGTAAATGACAAATGTGAAATGAGTTTTTTGTTTAGATGTCAAATGAGTTTCTTGTTTAAATACCAAAGATTTTTAAAGAATCTTCTCACTTCTCTCTCTCTCTCACTTTTTTTTGTTTTTCTTCATTATTTTAATAAGGAATCTCTAAATTAGAGACTCCAATAGATATGCTCTTAATTCATAAATATTATGGGCTTGTTAATGTAACATTACATCTTGTAACAAAACCAAGACAGGGTGAAACGATGTATTTGAAAAAGGTGGAAATCACATAGTGTAGAAAATAATAAAAGTGATAGGCTAATGGAAACATCATAATGATAATTAATTCCAACGCCACGCCTTACATTCTTTTTTAGCTGTTATTATTACAAACTATGGCCCAATGCATAACGTATACCTTCATCATCTTTTCATTTTGTGTATAAACTATACTAGATATAGTACGTTGTGTGTATAGTATATTAATATACTAAACATTAAGTGTATGTACATACTATGTTTAGACTTTAGTATATTATATACACAATGACACATGGATATATAGATACTCTCGTGTACAAACAAAAACGTGGAAGTTTTCTTGGTGTAACAGACTAACAGCTAGAAATTGAAATGTTAGATATCGATGATGCAGTTTAGATATTTATTAGTGATATACACCCATATCTAGTATATATACACCCATATCTAGTATATTGTAGACACAAATAGAAAGATTGATGGAGGACGGTTTGGTTATTGAGCTAAGTAGCTAACGTTACTGTCAAAAATAATGGATATTGTTTTTAATATAATAATATGTATAGATTTTGGCAATGATTGAATTGGTTTATACTATTAGTTAATACATTACGTTAGTTTCCATCTCATAGTCGATTAAAAGATGTTAATTAAGTAGTGCTTCTTGGTATAATTTGGAACGCTCATCTGGACCAACTTCTCCATAGTTTGTTTAAAGATCCATTACGAAACTAAATTTTTCTCTAATGAAACCCAAAACTTGGTTGAAATAAAAAACAAGGAAACCCCACAAAAGCGATCCATATGCCAAAAATGCATCATTGCCTAAACCCACAAAACATTAACACTAATTACTCTCTTTCTCCTTTTCTCATGCCTTTTTCTCATTACCATCTCTCATTTTCTTTCAAGCCTCATCTTACAACCCTAATCACACAAACCCCAAAACACAGTTTTTTTTGTCTTTTTTCTTAGCTAAAGAGAGGTTCTTTGTCTAGTTTGTGTTCGATTGAGGTTGGATCGGAATCGGATCAATAATTTGGACCACCTGGCGACATCAACAAGAGAAAAGTGTTCGGCTTTAGTCCGGTCTTGTTACGTACCGTCAAGGGCTACTTGTTCTGACGACATTATTAATAAATCAGACACGAAAGTCGAAGATGGTCGTCTTGGTTTCCGAGGAGGAGGAAGACGGCGGCGACAACATCAGCCGCCTAAGAGACACGGCGGAAGGAGCTGCACTGCAGTCTCCAGCGAGCCTTGCCGTCTCAAAAGCAACCTTAAGATCAAGACAGAGACGGAGGCTGAGAAAAGCTTGGAACAGAGGAAAGTAAGCTGGCCTGATGCTTATGGCAAAGATATTGCTCATGTTCAAGAGTTTGAGCTTAGGTAATCTATACATACGAAGTTTTTATCCACCAAAAAAGGTTATAATTTTTGAATTATGGATTTGATTTTGGTACTCGGCTGGTTAACTTTGCTTATTAGGCAAACCGTTACCTTAATCTGCGTTTGTGGAATTTATTTGCAGCGCATCGGAGGACGGAGACCATGCAGGTTATTCTAAAAGAAAATATTGCGGTGTCTGTATAATCCAGTGACATCATTATCCTTTTGAGTTTTGTTTTTCTTTTCTTAGCTGTGTGTCTGAACTGTGTTGATTCTAGTAGAGAGTTTTCGTAAAAATACTGAACCTAGGAACTCAAAGACACTTGAGATATTGTTGTTTGAACATAAGCGGAATCAAATCTTACGAGACTCGGCGTTTATAATCGAATTTTCAGGAACAATTCTCGATCTTTCTACAAGATATCTTTTATCAATTTGATCTCATACCAACAATTGCAGCTTATTTCAAGATGTTGATACAGAGATATTATAATCATATCCAACGATTAAAACCAAAAGACAGAGAAAGAATCATAAGCAAATATAAAGTCACAACAACATTAACCCACATCATTTCTCAATTTCCCCCACTATATTTAATTGAATTTGTTTTTCCCTGGTTTATTAGTACAAGAACCAGGAAAAAGGTTCCATTTGTTTTTTTTCCAGTAATAAATAATCTGCTAGATTTTTCCTATTTCAGTATTATGTTCTCAGAGACAAAGAAAGATCCTCTTACTTGTGTTTCTTTTTCTTCAGCTGTTCTGAGATGACTTTCCCTTCTTAGCTTTATTCTTCTCTTGGATCTTCTTTTTCTTCTCTTCAGATGTGATCCAATTGTATCCCCTTGGAATTGCAAATGGGTCTTGATCGTTTTCGGCTTTACCGTTATTAAACCCTCCAGAGTTTGAGCTTGTTGATGGACGTTGGCTCGGTGTTTTGATCCATTGAAACCATGAGGAGGATGAGCTTGATGAGCTCTGTGTTTCCTCTCTAGGACTGTTCTTGACCGAAGAAGTTGGACTCGATGGCGGCGTAACAAACTCATCTTCAATTGCTTCTAGCTCTTCAAACTTTGTAAATGTGACGAGTACTCTAATCGTAGGAATCACCGGGATAGCAACCTGAAATTTTAGATCCAAATGAAATGAGCAAAAAGCTGGACTGAAATGATGATCATAATCATAGAAGGTTATAAACAGACCTTGACTGGGAATGTTCCGGAAGGTAGTTTCGTAGTCATAAGCTCTCTCAAACGCCGAATTGCTTTGACTTTGTTTGCAAGGATATCGAGCAATGGAAGAAGTTCTTTTGTCTGTAATGGAAATCTCTCAGAAAGCCAAAGAACTGGTCTCAGCCCTTTCTTGTACTCATTCTCTTTGCTTCCTTCTTTTCGCTTGCTACTTCCGCTGCCTTCTGATGTTGAAGCTTTTGATGAATCTCTTAATCCCCGGTTTTCATCCCTCACAACAGTATCAACCGTTGAATGTCTTCCCGGTTTTATCGGTCTTCCTCCACGAGATGGAGAATCATCATCCCCAAGAAGATCGCTTACTTTCTCATCGACACTAAGTGAACTTCTTGGAGGAACACTACTTCGTTTGTGGCCTTCCTCTCGTTTCCTCCATCCACTGAACCATCCTTTCTTCTCCTGTTTGCAATACCCGTTTCCATCCGTTACTGGAATCTCTCGATCCTCGAAAGAACAACTATTCTGCTTTTGAGAAATCCTAGAGCTCTCGCTGTTAGAAGATTCTTCCGGTGAATCCAACTTGAAAGCTAACTCCAGCTGCCTCTTCTCGTCTTCCGTCAAGATATCTCCAAGATCCTCGCTTTCTGTATCGTTTTCTTGATTAGTGTTTGAGAAAAGCTCCTCATCGGTCATTGCACCCGGTACTCTTCTTGATTTTATACTAACAACTACATTGTGCATATCATACACTTTTGCTTTCCATTGCCCAACCATTTCTGTCTTCTCTTGACGCCTCCATGTTAATTGCGGGAAGAGAACAGCTTGAGTAACATCAATCCCGGGTCTGAAAATGCTTGTTTTGGACATTGCAGCCACTTCTTGACGAACTTCTTCTTCTGATGCGGCAGCTCCAGCACCGTCTAAAGCATTCATAATCTCCTTATCCTTATGTGATATCATAAGAAGAGAACCAGAAGGAACTTTACCATCCTCTGACCCATCTCCAAGAAAAAGTATAGTCTGATCCGATCTTTGAATCCTGAAACCATCAAACCCAGCCAATGTCATATCCGCTCTAAGATTTGCACCCCTCTTCCAAATCTTATAAGTATCTGAAGGAGCCACTCTAGAAATGAAAGGTATAACAGAACTCTCAAAATGGAAAGTGATCTCCATGTAGAAATCTCTCATTCTATGCATCGTAGCCACAAGCCGAGGCAGCCTCCTGCACCATTTAGCCCAAGCCAGAGGCTGATAATGTCTAACGATAATCATAGCGATCCTCTCTTCTCTACCACAAATAGCTTCTTGTAGAGCGCTCCATCCATGCTCGTTCTGCAAGCTCCAATCAGCACCTGCAGCCATAAGCATCTCCGCGGAGGTCTCATCACCGAGCTTTACAGCTAAATGAAGCGCCGTGTCTCGGTTAACCACATCACGCCTGTCTATAACCGCTGCGATTGCATCAGATTTTGTCTCTTCAGCTACAGAAGCTGCTTCGTTTTTAACCTCAGACGGGTCACGCATCTTGGGAAGAGCGGATAATAGTTTCTTGAGACCGGCGTAGTCTCTTGTGACAACAGCTTGATGGACAGGACTATGACCATACTTGGTAACATCAATGGTGCTTGCCATATCTCAGTAGTGGGATATAACAAACAAAAAGCTTTAAAAAGACTCAATCTTTCACAAGGAGAAACCCAACTCAAGTTCCATCATCTTAAAACCTAAAACCCTCTCAACTCAGAAACACAAGTAAAGTTTGCAAATTCATAAACCTAATTGCAACTCTCCAATATCAGATTAGAACAAACAAATCTGAAAAATTGGAGATAAAACCCAAAAACCCAAGCAAAATCCCCAAATGCCTAGAGTACAGCCGACAACTTTTAACAGATATAAGACACTAAGAATCGAAATTCAAATCACTCAACACCCCGAAAACAGATCGAAATTCAAAATCCCAAACCCAGAAATAATTTGCCAAAAAAGGAAACTTTTTTGTATACTCAGATCAAGAAGCAGACCAACCACGAATGAAGCTAATCAGCAGCTGCTACCCACCACAAGTAAGGAAATTTATATCTTTTATGTTTGTTTGCCCTATTGAGAAATGATTCTAGCCTTTCCCCGAAAGCCAAAACAAAAAGAAGCCTCGAGATTCGTTGCTTCCGAGGAATCAGATCCGACCCAGATCGGGGAAAACCCACCCGAGAAGATTTGTTTTCGTGGAAAGAAGAGATCTAAAACAAAGCGAAGAGAGATGATGTGAAGTAAGATTTCGAAGTTGGAAGAAAGGAATAATTTTTAGAGGCAGAGGAACCGAAGATGGACACGGTTCCTTTGGCTGTCTCTAATGGGAAGGTTCAAAAGTCCGGTCAGGAAGCTTACATGGACTCTGGGAATCACTATTTAGATATGATAACCGTTAAAATCTCTTCCAGAATATATTACGACTTAGAAGTAATTAATAAAAATATTGTAATCTTTTTTCAAAAAAAAATAAAATAAAATATTGTAATCAATGTATATTAAATAGGCAGTTTTGAAAATAAAAGTCAATAGATTTTTTTAGCATAAAGTATATTGTTTAATTATGTAAAACGAATGACTAGAAATTGAAACAAAATTAGTTAGTTTGGTGAATTGTTTGTTTTATAAACCAAACAAATAGTCATGTTTTTGGATGCAGAAAAAGCCAAATTGAAGCAAAAAAAAAAGAGAGAGAGAGAGAGAGAGAGAGGATATTTCCTCGAATAATTCATTAAGAAACAGCCAAAATAATTGGTTTTTGAGGCAATTGGTGACTTGATTATCCCAATAAATGATTATTGTACTATGTTTTTGTTTTATTAGTTTTGCTATTAAACAAATCCCAAACAAGTACGTTGTCCTATATTTGTCAAAGTTACGTGATGAGTGCGTTCAATGCGTGTAAATGATATAATTGATTTCGACAATATAGCTATTTAATTTGAAATAAATTGACTTAGAAAAATCTAATTTTTTTCGTTGAAAGGGAAACAATGCCATGAATCTCAACCTACTATTAAGTAATCACATTGTTAATATCAGTTTGCATTAGTTTATATTAAGCTGAAATTTTAAAGTATTTAGAGGCCACATATAATGCATCAAAAAAATGATATTTAGAGTTTTTAATTAAAAAAGTGACAAAATCAAATTAGAATTATTAAAAAGTAGAGTCGAGTTTCTGTTTAAATATTAGAAGATATATCCAATTTGGAAGCATAACAAATGTTCTTTTTGTTTCTTTGTAACTGGCGAAAACGATTAAAATCATGTTTATTTTGTAACCATAGTGACAAATTTCGACTATTAATCTCTAATTCAAGTTTTTAGTTTGTTTTTCCATCCAATTTTGATATGTGATTGAAAACTTGTTATTTTTGTTTATTAGTATGTATAAATATAATAAATCAATACAATAAAACTTTTAAACATCTCTCTAGCAGTAACATTTCAGTTTTTCAGTGTAATAAAAAATTGACACATTATTAAAAAAATGTAACCAATCAAATTATAACAATTAATACAGATCAGCTCAATTTTTTTGCGGACCAGTAAAAAATTATTTCTCGACAAAGAAACGAGACGAAATTGTCTTCTCTCTGCTGCATCTTCTCCTGGATGATAAACTCCAATTTGTAGATATGCAGAATCAGATGAAAGACGACTTGTGGAGATTCAGACTCAGATGGAAGACGATGTGAACTCGAGTCGGACTGAAGAATCTTAGGCAGCATGTTCTCACCGGAAACCATCGCCTTGGAATTATGGGTTTTGTATTGATCAATGTTTTGTATTCAAAGGTTTGTGCATAAAGATCGATTGTCTGATCACTGATGATCCCTGTAATTGTAAAGATACAGTTTTGTTGATTTAGTAAATTGGGATTCTTAGATTCTTAAGACATGGTCCAAGAAATCAGAATTGAGTGATTAGTGTATGCTATATGAATGCATCGGTTGCATTAGTTTCTTTCTTCTTCTGAATTTAAGTTGCATATTTGGCTTTGGTCTTGCAGCCCAGTTTACAAGGCTAAAGAAATTGAAATTGGTGAAATCGAAAAAGACCTGTGTGGACAATGAAAGAGAAGGGGTGAGCTATTATCACTTAAATCCTTATGACATTTTAAAGTTTATATGACTTGTATGTAAATTCATTCCATATCTTAACAAAAGGATTGCATTATCCCAATCCGCTAAATTGATGTAACCGATTCCGTAGAGGGAAGAAAAAAAGAAGGATGTCAAGGACGGTGAGGTTAGCCTTCAGAATCCAACTCCAATACAGGTTGCTTACTACTACTTCCAAAACTCTCTATGTGAAAATTACTGTCTTTTGATTCCCCTTTCGATCTTAGCAAATCTCAGAAGCTTCATCTTTGGTTTGCAGAATGAAAAGTTTTATGCTTTGATCCAAGTGGCATGCTTTTGTTGACCGCTTTGATTCAGGGGTACAATATTAACACGACCTTAGTTTAGAATAATGCAACTGCCAAGAATTATAAAAGTATTGATGTGAACACATATTTTGTGAATCTGTTCAGGCTTGGAACCATGATCGGTCCTGCAGCTGCAACATCTAGAATGGTTGGAGGCGCACTTCCAGGTGCAATCGCATCAACTTTACTTTCCTGCGACACACAGAAACACAATTACTATGGCCCTGCTTTTGATAAAAGCTTCAAGAAGAATCTTCTGGTGTTTATCCCTTCTGGGTGTATGACACATTATGCATGAGACTTATGGCGATGATGAGTTTTGTTATGAGTAAAGTATTTCTCGAGAATGTTAAGAAACAGAGTGTTGAAGAATCTTGGAGAGTACTAAGAAGGGAAAAGCCCGTGTGGAGGATAAGCATCAGTTCTGGGGTTCTTTATGAAGCATACATAAACTAGAGTGAGTTACGTGTTACCAAACAATAATTCTCATCTATTTATCTTATTGCTTATGCATTTACTATGAATGCAAATGTGATTCCTCTTAACAGTAATGATTGCAGTGTTTGAATTTGGCGTGTGATAATAAAGGCTCCTTGTCACAAGATTTAGATATAAGAACACCAGCTAATGACATATTAAACAATATTTAAGTTCCAAAAACCAAAGATTTTAAATTACAGCTTAAAATTAAAGAAAACTAATTAATCATCTACGACTTTAACAATCACTTTGATAATTAACATAATCCCTATAAACATTGTATGCAATTTAACAAAAGTATAATATTAAAATAATAACACAAAACCAAACTAAAGTAAAAATATGTCTATGTACTTTGACATACGTGGACTTATTATAAAACAAAAGAGTTAATTTAACAAAAAGAAAAAAACAAATAATAACTTCTCTAACAACAAAACAAAAGTATATTAAATTAGGTGATTATATTTGTATAAACAACAAAAAAATACACCACAAAATCAAACTCCGATAATATATCTCCCACAATAAATAACTCTACCCGACTTAAATGTAAACGCTTGTAATAACAAATAATACGAAGTTATAAACCATCGTAGATTTTTCTCTATTTTTAGTCTTTCAGTGCATTTTTTATATCTTATCATTGTATAAATCATAATTTTCATGATTAATCTAATTTCAAAAAATTGAAAGTCATATTTTTAATATTATATATATTCAAAAAATATATAAAAAAATATCCCGCGGTATCGCGCGGATCCTAACCTAGTCATCTGTAAAATTTCTAGTGGATAAATTAACTGCATGTTTCGAATAGCTACTATTAAAATTTTTCACGAATCTCTCTACTATGTCTTTGTGTTGTTGGTTCTCTATAGCTCTGGACATAATACCCTGACCCGAAGACCCGAACCGAACCCGATCCGAAAATAGGTAATTCGGATCTACTCTGTTCTTAGTAAATACCAGATCGGTTTTTGTTTAATTTTGGTTCGGATATCGGGTCGGTTCGGATAATACCCGAGACCCGAAAAGTACTCTTCGCGACCCGAACATTACTTAGCCGTGACTTACCCTATACACCCAACCTCATTTTTTCAGTCCATCGACAAGTCGATTCCAATTCCCATAGCGAGCCACCCTATACCTTAGCCTCGATCCTATTACGCCGTCGATTCCACTTCCCATAGCCACGCCAAATCGCTTTTGATCTTATTATAACCCTAATTCCAAACTGGCTTCATCATATTCGAAGAGTGAATTCGGTGTTTTCTCTCCATCTACCTCGAGAAATCGATCACATGTATGTTCAAAATCTTTCATTCTTGTTCGATTTTAATGGTTAATTGTGTCTAGTGATTCAATTTCGATTGATTTTGTTTGTTTTTGTGTTGTTCTTCGTCTCTATCTTGTTTCTGTTTTTGCTTTGTTCTTTGTCTCTATATTTGTATTTGTGGAAAGCTTCCAGGCCCTTTCATGACTGCCTCCTGCTCTGCAATTTCTTTTTTTCCATTGATTTCTCAGATTTTTAATTCAAATGCATATCGGGAACACACACCACCATTACCATTACATGCTTTTACTAGACTTGTTATTAAACTTAGTGAATCAAATCATTTTTCTATTAAGCTATATGTCAAAAGAGAAATAATGACACTGTTTTCGACAACTTACTTCCGCTTTAGTACTAAGTTAGGAAGATGATTTGTCATTTGGTTTGAGATTCTTTGAGAAAAAAGAGAAACCAAATTGGTTTTTGGAGACATGTGTGAAGATTAAAAGGAGAAACCACTATTCCACATTGTTTATTTTTCTGGTTTATGACTTAGACAATCATGTATAGCCAAGCCATACATTACATTTAGTTATCGAATGTTTTAAACATCAATTGTGTGTTTGTACGTTTATATCGAAATTTAACATTTGTACATCTTTTTACTTTTTAGAAAATACATTGAGGATGTGGTTTTCTGTTGTGTTTTAATTTGGAGAGAAATACACACAAAAACGTTAATGAACAGATATTGAGAGGAGTCGTTGTTTGTGTCTTGTTATCTATTTGTCTCTAAGTCTCTGTTTTGTTTGTGTCTTATTTTCTCTTTTTCTCTGTTTGTTTTTTCTCTCTATTGATTTGTCTATTCTTCTTATATTTCAGATGGATTCGTCAAAACCAGAAGAAAACATTGATGTCAATAATGAAGAAACATCAGAGGGTTATGGAGGGAGGAGACATAAAAGAAAGGAACCTCCAGAGAAAGGGAAAGGTTCTAAGGGGAAGCAAACCGAACATAAAACAAGGTCTCATGTCTGGATGCACTTCACCAGACTTAGCGAAGACAGTGAGAGATGCCTATGTCACTACTGTAAGAACAACTTCGCTTGTCCAACATCCTCTGGGACATCAAATCTGAGAAAACATCTAGATTGTTGCAAGCAGTACATGGCATGGACGGAGAGTTCACAAACTATTATTAAGAATGATAGTCAGAATTTGAAGCTTAGCAAAGTGACAGAGGAAGTTTTTAGAGAGGCAAGTAACGAGATGCTTGTCTTAGGAGAGATGCCACTTGCCTTTATTGAAAGTGATGCTTGGAAATATTTCTGCAACAAAGTCAACTTGTACAAACCTCATTCTAGAAGAACTGCCACCAGAGACATATACAAGATGTTTGTGAATCGAAAAAATGCTATGAAGACTTGGCTAGCTGCAACTAAACAGAGGGTGTCTCTGACCACTGACATTTGGGTTGCTCCAGCAACAGGTTCGAGTTATATGGTGATAACATTGCATTTCATTGATTCAAATTGGCACTTACGGAAGCTTATAATAGGGTTTAAGTACATCACTGATCATAAGGGATCAATTATAGCATCTGTTCTGTTAGAGTGTTTGGCCGAATGGGGTATTAAGAAGGTCTTCACCATCAATGTGGACAATGCCACTGCTAACACATCTGCTCTCAAGCTCTTTCAGCGTGAATTCAGATTGGTAGGGAATGATGCGTTGGTTCTAGATGGAGAATTCATGCATATGAGGTGTGCAGCTCACATTATCAACTTGATTGTGAAAGATGGATTGAAAGAAGTGGATGACAACATCAGTGCCATTAGGAATGCGGTTCAGTATGTTAGATCTTCTACAAAGAGACTGAATGCATTTGATCTCCAGGTTGATACAAGGAAGCTGTCTAGGGGAAACCTGCCTTTGGATTGTGAAACAAGGTGGAATTCAACTCATCTAATGCTAACAAAAGCTCTGAAGTACAAGACAACATTTAATAGGATGGAAGCTGAAGATAAATTGTACAATGACTACTTTCAAGAAGTAGAAAAAGGGGGAAAAATGTTAGGTCCACCAACTAGAACTGACTGGCAAACTGTTGAAAGGTTAGTAAAATTTTTAGGCATGTTCTATCAGTTTACTTTAGTTGTCTCAGCATCTTTTAATGTGTGCTCTTATAAGTGTTATGGAGAGATTGTGACTATAGAGAAGAACCTTATGACTATGAGTAATAGCTTAGATAAGGAATTGAGTGCCAAAGCTGAAGATATGAGAGAGAAATTCGATAAGTACTGGGATGGACTTAGGGAAATCAATAAGTTTCTGATTGTTGCTACAGTGTTTGATCCTAGGAAAAAGATGCATTATGCTCAGCATTGTTTTGGCAACATCTATGGCGTGGATATATAGTATTGTCTCTAGGCATATGTATCAGACAACACATGATGTCTTGGTTGCTCTGTTTAAGGAATATAGTTCTATTTACTCTAAAGTTTCCCTTGGTGAATCTCAGTCTCAAGAGACAGCAACTTTTAGTAGCCAAGAAAATGCTGCAGAGAATGTGATGGATGATTTCGTGTGTATGAATGGATATGAAAACATGGATTTAAGTTATAATGATACGGTTGCTGAGAAAGGGCTTGAAGAAGCAAGAGATGAGCTTGAAATCTACTTAAAAGAGAAAGTAGAGAAGCCGAAACATACTTTGTTTGCAGATTCATTTGATGTCTTGTCATGGTGGAGGTGCAATAACCAGAAGTACCCTGTGTTATATGAAATAGCAAGAGATATACTTGCAATGCAAGTGTCTTCTGTTGCCTCTGAATCTGCCTTTAGTACTAGTGGAAGAATCTTAGAACCGAGTAGGAGTTGTTTAAGCCACTACACTATTGAGGTTCTGATGTGTACAGAACAATGGATGAAGGCTGAGATTCAATTAAAGGATAAAGGAGCTATAACAAATGCTGAATTGCTTGCTGATTTTGAGTTGCAAGACAGTCTTCAGAAAGGTAATTTATCTTTTTCTATGCTACTTTAATTCTTCTATGTATTGCAAATAACAAACAATATTTTCATATGAGTTTCAGAGTTTCATGATCAAACCAGTGTAGAACCTTGAAGTCCATAATCTGCAAGACTCGGAATCATCACCAACAGGTAAGTTTCAATGGTTATTATTTGGAACTTTTAATCTTATTTGTTTCTCATCTTATTTGTTTCGATTGTAACAGGGCATAGAGATGCTTTTGACTCTGCTTCAGTGTTTCAGATGCCTCATGCCCCTTCTATCTTTTTTCCTCTCTATCTTTTTTTATCTCTATCTCCAGTACTCTTTGATGTTATGAATATTTCCAGTTTCTACTTTGTTTCAATTACTTGCAACTTTGCAAGAGTGGTGTTTTATGATTTGTCTTATGTTTTTGGTTTAATAATCGTTTGTGTTATCAGGTTTGTGATTATGTTTCATAATCGTTTGTGTTATTAGGTTAACTGATTCAGGTTTTTGTTAAATAGAAGTTCGGGTATTTCGGTTTTTGTGGTTACTTTTAGGAAATTTCAGGTACAATATACCCACTCAAACAGGAACCGAATTTTTTTCGGGTTTTCCACGGTTCTCATCACAAATTCGAGAACCGACCCGAACCCGAAAAAACCCGTACCGAACCCGAACCGAAAATTGTAAATACCCGAACGAGGTTTATATCAAAAAAAAAAAATACTAAAACCGAATGGACCCGATCCGAACCCGAACCGAATATCCATATGCCCAAGACTAACTTCTCTATTTAAACTTTGACCGATCATGACCGCAGTTTAGTTGTGGTATAAGCCAATTTAAACTAAAAGAGACATCTTTAAAAAAAACCCCAATCATTGGACCATAGTACCCCAGTTTAATTGTCTAAGCCAACATCATCAATTTGAGATCCAGAACCCGACCCAGTAATCCCTTACCCGACCCGGAAAAATCTGATTCTGAGGTCCAATCGTTGCACCTGGAAGCAAGAGGGAGATAGGGCAGATTGATCGATGCAGTTGCTTCTCACCGAACAACTAGGGTTTCGGTTCGCACTTTCGAATCAGATTCAATTGGGTAATTTCATCTTTCCTTTTGTATTTCTAGATTGTTCACCACGATTATTTTTTTTCCTGGGGAGGCAGATTTTTTCTTTTCGTTTTGGTGTATCTAAAATTCCTATGAATCTTCGCTATTTCGTTAGATTCGTAGCTTCATTGCTTAGTTCTCGATGATAATCAATTTGAAGGCATGTCCATAAAAATTCTGCAATTTCGATTGAAATAGTTCTCTTGGGTGATCTTAACGTTTGGTGAAATTGTGTTTGCTTAAGTTATTATAATCTGGGGTTTATGTTTTGAATACTCTTAAAACACACAAATTTACATCTCTCTAATCAGAAAAATCCATTTCTAATATACAACATTATGTGAGCATTGCTTCAGTTTCTTTCTTGTTTATTTGGTTTAACTGTTTCAGGATGGACAACACTGACATTGACATGGTAATCAGCATACCTGATACTCCAGATAGACCGGTACGACGTAGAGAGGTTAAGAGAAGACCACATTCTCCAGAAGCACCAGTAAGATATCAAGGAGAAGAATACCGTAATTACCTTAACGGTAGATCCAGACCAGTCCCCGAAATTGGGGAAAATCGTGGAAGTCCTGATACACGAACTGAGAATGCACATCGTTCGCGTGCTTCCGGAGGCAATGCTTTGTTTAGGAGAATGGCGGTTGAGAAGGATAAAGGGAAATCCATCTCCACTGATCTATGTGCGGCTCGTGTAGAGAGAAATCCGGTTTTAAATCTAAATCAACGTAATGGACAGGCTCATGTTGCTGCTTCGAGATACTTACCATCTGAAGACATAAGAGAATTGCGCACAAGTAATGGTTCTTCTCCTTTACGAGGTGATCATAACTCTTTTATGCTGCCTGGGAATAGTAATAAGGGTAAAGAAAAAGCAGATTGTGGCTCTGTTTCTAATAGAGAAACAATTGACCTTTCCAATGATAGACAACAGAACAGAGGCACTAAAAGATTGGTTAGACATGGCTGCATTTCTCCTCATGGAATAGCAGCTAGAGCTAGACAAGCTGCTGATACCAATTCCAAGGAAACAGTTAGTGTTGAACAGGAACCAGCTCCTGAAACTGCATCTTCGATTGGCATAAGAGAGTTTGTTCCTGAAAATGATATTCACGGAAGAGCTAGAGGCAAAAAACCAGAAATTTCACGTAGCAGGTAATATGTTTTCCTTATCTTTTATTTGATGTTTGAATGGATATCAAAAGGATGATCCCTTCTTCTTCTCTTTTTTTTTTTTTTGTGCTATAAGAGTTTCTATTCTTTGTATTAATGCAAATAGGATGGCGAGTAGAGATGGCTCAGAGGGGTGGGTTAGTACGCACAACCGGAAATTAAATATGGACCATGAAACGAATCAGAGGGATGAGAGTGACACACGCAGAATTTGTAGTTCTGTTTCCAGACTTGATGTGCATGAAACCGGTGTAGTGGAAAGAGAAGCTAGACATCAACGACGGCGGAAAAATGGATTTACTACTTCAAGGGTTTCAAATGAGCCAGAAGTTACTGTTATTAGATCTTCTGGGGAACCATCTAGTTCAAGGCCACCAAGAATTCATAATCATCAAAGACATGGCACACAAGTGTTGGAAATTGAAGATTCATCTCCTGAAGTGCGGGTCGTCCGGGGTCCTAGACGTGTTGAAAACGATGTATCTGATGTGAATGTTAGACAAATAGAAGCAGATGAGATACTGGCCCGTGAATTGCAAGAACAGCTGTACCAAGAAGAGACGTTGATTAGATACGAGCAGGTAGATTTCCGAGCTCCCTTTTGTTTGGATATTTTCTCTGTGTTCCATCCTTTTATCAATCAAGGTTTCTAATGGTCTTATTTCGATTTCATACGTTGGAAAAGATCGATGAAAACATAGCCAGGTTGCTGGAACAAGAAGAGAATTCTCTCCGTGCTTCTTCTAGTCGTTCTTCTTCTACTCGTTATACCCGAAACTCTAATACCGTAAGTCATGGACGAGAAACTGTCCTGTGTTAGCGTTTTTTTTTACCAGGTTCTTTCGATTTTCTGTGTTTAGTTGCGAGACTAATCCTTGTCAAACATGGATTAGTTCTTTCATAAACTTGCACTTAAAAAGAATCTGGCTTTAGGGATCATCTTGAATGTCTTATCTGTTGTTTTGATGCCAATGGATATTATTTACAGATTGCAGCAAACCCAGGTGGGCGAAGTCGCCTGGAAGCACGACTGCAACAACATTCTTCAAGGAGGCGATTGAATCCTCCACAGGCTCGCGCTCCTGTTAGAGCACCACCACGGGGTCGAGGTTATCGCTTAGGCCATGCATCTGCTTCACTACACACAGCTCTCAATCTCAGTTTTCCAAATGATATGGGCATAGACTCGGTACTCTATCAACTCTGTTTATATCCTGAATGTTTCCTGATGTTTCTAAGTACCGTAGAACGAAAAGCTAAACTCCTTAACCCCTTTCAATGTAACAGAGATTGGATTTTCTGGAGGGACTAGAGAATGCAATTGGACACTCCATTAACAATAGTAATCTTCTTCATATGGATCGTGACTTTACTGAGTATGGTATCTTATTGATATATTTTTCTCATTATTTTACTGTGATTCTTCAATATATGAAGCTTGATTTTTTAACCATTTTCGATGCAGAGATGATTATGAATTGCTGCTAGCTCTTGATGAAAACAACCATCGACATGGCGGTGCTTCTACTCATCGCATAAACAACTTACCAGAGTCTACAGTTCAGGTAAGCTAAAGGTTCATTTGTACAATCCATTTTTTCATATCGAAATTTTGTTACTAAAAGCTTTCTCTTTGGTGTTATATGTGTGTAATTTGCAGACTGAAAAGTTTCAAGAAACTTGTGTTATATGTCTGGAAACACCGACGATCGGAGACACCATACGTCATCTCCCTTGTTTGCACAAATTCCATAAAGATGTAAGGTTCTTACTGATTCAAATCAAAACCCCTTATAAGATGAGAAATTCGAAAATCAACCATTGTGTATGAACTGTGCAGTGTATTGATCCATGGCTAGGACGGAGTAAATCATGTCCGGTTTGCAAATCCTCAGTTACTTGACAAGGTTTTCAAACTCACCGGAGAATGTAACAAATTTACCATTTCACCCTTCCAAACCGGGGAATGTCTGGAATCATTTTGCTGGTAAGCCAAACATTCTTCGCCAACCAATTTCAACTCATGAAACGGGTTTTACTACCGTTTACGCGCGAGAAAGTAACTTTGTATCTCTGTGATTATTTTGTTGGGTTTAAATATTTCTAGCTAAGAACTGTTCGTAGATTAATTTTAATATTCTCACTTTAGTTTTGGTCTCGTTTAAACATATACTTTTTTAGTATCCATTTAAATGCACAAGGCTTCGTTATATTAAGTGATAATGTTATACAATTTCACAAGTCAAAATTAGTCTTACCATGTCTTTTTTTTTAATCGTTTTATTCACTTTATATACACGAAGAAGCAAAAGATACAATCATTACAAAGAGGAAAACAAACTAAAGAAAGAGAATCGAAACGACATACATCTCAGTTATTATTGCATATTTAGTTTTCAACGAATTAGTTTTCTTAAATGACAACATACATGCATGGGATTATAGCTCCTCGTCAATGCACATAACTGTTTAACAAATTATCAGTGACCTCCACCGCCGATTCCTCCGCCAATTTCTTTACCGGCTCCTCCGCCGATTTCTTTACCGGCTCCTCCACCAATTTCTTTACCAGTTCCTCCGCCGGTTCCTCCAATGGCTCCACCGTCAACTCCCTTGTCAGTTCCCTTACCGGCTCCACCGTCAAATCCTTTTCCCGCTCCGCCGTCAACTCCTTTACCGGCTCCACCGCTGGATCCTCCTCCACCGTCGAATCCTCCTCCACCACCACCAAATCCACCGCCTATTCCACCACCAAAGCCTCCAACACTGCCTCCAATCCAACCGCCACCTGCTCCAAAGCCGCCTCCACCGCTTATACCACCACCACCGCCTAAGTCGCCGAAGCCTTTTTTAAAGCCCTTCTTGTAGATGCCACCTTTGTGGAGGAGAGGACGAGGGTGAGGGTGAGGAAACAAGTGCTTGTCACCAACCAACTCTGTTTCTCCCATAGTAAAATCTGTGACCAAAGCAAATACCAAAACAAACACACACGCTCTACAGGCGTTTAGACCCATTATTATTGGAAACTGAAAATGTTTGTAGTTAGAGAGGATGTTTTTATATGACCTTGCTTGTTGCATGAGTAGTATATATAGAGAAACTTAGATAGAGATCGTGATAGCATAAGCACTTTTCGTCAACGTGCATAGTGCAGTACCGTACGTAGACTTAAATTAACCGGGTCACTTGGTTTACTTCGTATAACCTACTCGAGTTTTGATTGTTTGTTTTTTCTTGATAAATGATAACCTGAGGGATTCAAGATCAATGCGTTTATAGCGGCTAATGATGATTGAAATCACAGAGGAAATATCTGAACTTTAATCCTTTCAATTAACAAAGTGAACACCATGAATTGGTTATGGCAAGAAACCTGCAGTATGGAGTAAACCAAAACCTTCCCGGTTCAACCTGTACAACAACAACAACTAGGATATAATTGATGTTGAGTAACAGTTAAATGATGTTTTCACCGGTCACTGGACAAGTTTTATTTTCGTTGTCTGCCCAACTGCCATATTGATCTCATCCAACACAAAGAGAAAAAGATGATGAAAATATAGTTGAAGAATTGGGGAACCTATGACACCAATTATTATATGCAGTTCGTTGAATTATTTTGATCATACATTCATATCATAGTTAGATTAAAATTTTATTCCAGCGTTGTAGAGGTTTTACAGGACAATAACAAAAAATATTTTGGCCAAAACAAGAAGCCGAAATTGAGATTTCTGTGTCTATATTGCATGTCTATAGACATGCAAACTCTATGGTCTAAGAGAAAAATACTTGCTAGAAAATCATTCGACTTGATAAATGATGTGGCCAATTTTTTTCGCTTTATCTTTGGATGACAGACCGTGTCAATTTACGGAATATTATACTATTTAAACCCTAAAATGTGATTTCATTTATTTGTGAGCCTAGCTTTTTAGTTGTCATCAATCAATGATTCAAACCAGAAACTCATATGCTTACTTCCAAACAAACAAATAAAGTTTTTTTTTCTTTCTGCAAATTTTAAAAAGAAGAGAAAAGAGAGACTAGATGCGTTTATATCAATTTGTATAGCTCATGTGGGCACATTCTGAACTGTACCAATTTGTTACAGTTAATCTTTCACTGCTCCGAATTATTATTATTTAGAGAAAACATTTTTTTTTCCCAGTGACTTTCATATATATATGATGCTTTTAATTTCAATCTAGAAATTATTGTGGTATTCCTTGGTCATTTTCACAAAGCAAGAAAAACAATTGCTTGAAGGATAATGTCTTCAGCACCAAGAGACTCTCTTTTGGAAGTTAAAGTTTTGGCCTTGTGTATAGGAAACCATTGTCTTTTTGTAGAGACTTGAAGACATATATATCTTCATGGAAGCTACTAGTAAGTAGTATAGTAAAGAAAATTAATAAACTTTTCTTGATATAATAAGAAAAAAATTACAAAGAGAAATTAGCTACAAGTAAGCCATAGCCAGCCAGCCAATAAACTTGTTTTCATTTGCAAGGACAAAACTGTAACGCCCCGACCGCCACCTCTTAATGGGCTCCACGTTCGCTCTCGGCCCGTGGACCCACCTTTGTCCTGACGGTCGGTACGCTACGTCTGAGAGGTTTTAAAGACTTGTTTACCGACCCTACAAATCACCACGTGATCTTTCACCGTGTTTTGTCCTCATTCGCACGGTACCGACAATCACTTCCCGGTAGGTCACCCATCCTGAATTGCTCCAGCACAAACACGTTTAACTGTGGAGTTCTCTCAGGACAGTTGACCGAAAAGATAAGTGCACTTTGGTGACATAGGTGGCCAAATCAATTCTTTTAAACCTCTCCGCATGCACCACCATATTTACTGAAACCGGGGTGTTACAAAAACTTCAACATCTATGATAGGGGAAAATGACTGAACATAAATTAATTGATCAGACAACAAGAAGAGTTTGAAATTGGACAACAGTCTGAAACTTGATGAAAGTGAAGCAAAGCGACGTGTAACATCCGTCTCACTCTCTCACGGAAACGGTGTGTTACCATTAATAACTTTTACCACAATAACTCCAATAATTAAAATTCCACTTTATTAAATACCAAACCGGTAAATCCCAATAAAATCCATAAATCCATAACACAATTATTTAATTAAAATAAAGCAAAAATACAGAAAACGCCTTATCAAACCCAAAACGACATCCGACATGTCAAGTCATAAACTACTCGCCAAGCTCACCTGAAAGGAAAAGAAAGAGGGGTGAGCAACAAAGGAGTCACTCAGTGAGGTATGGGATGCTAAATCCGCATGTCACTGCCTCAGTCTAAGAAACTAACCACAAAACAGTATAGAACCAAACATCAACAAACACAGCACCTACAGTGCTCAACCAACAGGCAATTGTCCTACTATGGGATAGTGCCCAATCACACCCTCACCCTTGAGGTAACTATGGGATAGTGCCCAATCACACTCTCCAACGAGGTCAACTATGGGATAATGCCCAATCACACCCTCCAACGAGGTCAACTATGAGATAGTGCCCAATCTCACCGTACAGGGGACGCTTATCGATCTTAGGGTGCAGGGCAACCGATCAACTCAGATTGCCCTCACCCATCCCTCACACAATGCGACGCGATACAGAAGTCCGTCTCTGTACCCTCGCTACCATATAACCATATAACCATATATATATGTATATGTAACAAACACTTAACATAAACAGTATGAACAAACAATTGAGTTGAATCATCTATATCCCTATGTCCAATTTAAACAAGCAAACTAGAATCCTCGAACAAAGTACATAAGTTTGCGGAATAGCCCTCACCTTTGCAAAGTCGATAACTGCAGTTTTTGGACCTCGAATGATTAAACCGACTTCGGATCTGAAACCAGAACAAAAAATCGAGTCAGAAGGTCTTTGAACGACGGAAAACGGTTTTCGGGTCAACCGGTCAAAGTAAACAGAAAAGTCAACGATCAACGGTCAACCCGGTCAACGGTCCAACCATTCAACGATCAAACCGGTCTGGTTAACCTAAACCGGAAATCAATTTCAAAATCGGACCGGTTAACCTAAATCGAAATCAATTGAATTAAACCGACCGGTTAAGCTAAACCGGTCGGAGGCGAGATTCCAACGACGGCTTACCGGAAAAGTCACCGGCGACGATACGACGGCGAACGGACGATGGCCGGTTGCGGCGGCTCCGACGAACATCGACGGTTTCGGCGACAGGTGGTGGCGCATAGACGTCACACGCGGATGGGTTGGCGGCCCATGGACGTCACACGTTTCCTTCCGTCAGCACGTGGCGACGCGTCCGGCGGCTGTTTTGGCTGAGCTTGGTATCTCCGGCTTTGTCTCGTCGTCACGAATTCGATGGTGGCCTTAGAATTGCGAGATTTGAAGCGGTTAGAGAGAGATCTTAAAAATACTAAACGGGCCGAAACTAAAAGCTTCAAAACTTGGTTTTCGGAGTTACCTTCGGTTAAACTCGGTGGTTGCTTGGTCGACCTAGGGTCGAGAGACGGTTCGACGGTGGTTCGACGGTGGTTCGCGGTGGCTCTCTCTCCAGCATGGGATTTCTGTAGAGTTTCGTTACTCGGGAGAGTTTGTTGAAAAATATGAGGGGAATGAGTTCTATTTATAGAGAATGAGATATGGTACCTTGGGTTTTCCAACTGGGCTTAGTGGGTTTCAGTAAATATTGGGCTTGGGGTTGACCAACCATTTGGGCTGTTACATTTCTCCCCCACTAACAATGAATTCGTCCCCGAATTCTGATCCAGACTCGACTGCCCGTTTTCGTCCCTAAAAAGTTCTGGGTAGTCTGACCTCATCTCAGCTTCAGGTTTCCAGGTCTCCTCCTAGATCCCGTCTCTCTCCTAACAAACTCTTACATTCACAACCATCTTTTCCTGTACGTCATTTTCTTGATGCTCCAAAATCTCTACTGGTCGACTTGTCACAGACAGATTCTTATGAAGATCACTTGGCGGATGCTACAAAATAAGCTCTGGCTCCTTGACAACCTTCCTCAAAACTGACACATGAAACACATCATGGAAGTCTGATAACTCTGCCGATAGACCCAAACGATAGGCTACTGCTCCAATTCGCTCAACAATAGGATACGGCCCCATGTACCCCGGCTTAAGCTTCATTAGTTTTCGAGTCTTAGCACCTCCTTGAAATGTTCTCATCTTTAGGTATACTAAGTCGCCCACTTAGAACTCTAAATCTTTTCTGCGCTTGTCTACATAACTTTTCTGACAGTCATGTGCTTCCTTTAACCGACTCTTGAGCAATTCAATTTGGTCTACCGCCTCTTGAACCATTGCAGGTTCTATGTCTCGGTACTCCTCCACTTCTGTCCAACAAAGTGGGGTACGACATGGTCTACCATTAAGAGCTTCATATGGTGCTATCCCGATGCTCGCATGATTACTGTTGTTGTAGGAGAACTCTGCGAGTGGTAAATACTTTTTCCAGTTCCCATCCCAATCTAACACACAAGCCCTGAGCATATCCTCCAAAGTCTGGATAGTCCTCTATGAATGACCATCTGTCTGCGGGTGATAAGCTAAACTCAAATAAACCTTGGTCCCTAACGCCTTTTGAAAGGTTCGCCAGAAAGTAGATGTGAACTTCGTGTCGCGATCAGACACTATACTAACAGGAACCCCATGCAACCGCATAATCACATCAATATACTTTTGTGCCAACCGAGCTGCTTCATCCGTTTTCTTGATTGCTAGAAAATGAGCTGACTTGGTGAGTCGATCCACGATAACCCATATGGCATTATTCCCACCACTTGACACTGGCAGACCAGTCACAAAATCCATAGTCACCATGTCTCATTTCCATGCTGGTAATGGCAGGTTCTGCAACAAACCACTAGTTACCCAATGTTCTGCCTTTACCATCTGACATGTCTGACAACATGCTACAAACTCTGCCACATCCTTCTTCATGCCAGCCCAATATCGCTTAAGATCCTGATACATCTTGGTATTTCCTGGGTGAATAGAGAAACAGGAATGGTGTGCCTGCTGCAAAATTTCTTTCCTTAATTGCACATCCTCGGGCACACACACTCGGTTCCTGAACAAGAACATCTCATTCGCAGCTGTGTGAAATCCGAGATCTTCCCTCTTTACTTGTTTACCCAAGGATTCGTCTTTCTATTGGGCTCGTCGTATCCTCCACGGTAAATCTGCCTGGTCCAAAGCCTCAAGACCGACTGTATCTCCCTCTGCGGTAATTGAACACAATCTGAGGCCAGCAAGTGTCCCAATCATTTTCTCAAACTCCTTATTTCCTGATACGTCGCTCTTCCGCCTACTCAGGGCATCTACCACAAGGTTGGCCTTGCCCGGATGATAAGTGATCTCTAGATTGTAGTCTGCCAAAAACTCAATCCATCTGCGCCGCCTCAGGTTCAAGTCACCCTGCGTAAAAATGTACTTCAGGCTCTGGTGATCAGTGAGAATCTGTACCTTCTCTCCATAAAAGTAAGCTCTCTAAATTTTTAGAGCGAACACAACCGCTGCAAACTCTAAATCGTGAGTGGGGTAATTGATCTCGTGAGACCTCAACTGACGTGATGCATATGCAATGACTCGCCCTTCCTGTGTTAACACATAACCCAATCCAATTCCAGAAGCATCAGTATACACTGCATATGGTATCCATGGCCGAGGAAGTACCAACACTGGGGTTGTTGTCAACTGCCTCTTCAATTCGGCGAAACTCTGGATGCATGAATCTGTCCACTCGAACATGGCATCCTTGCCCGTCAATCGTGTCATCGGTTTGGCTATACTAGCAAACTCCTTGATGAACTTCCTGTAATACCCTGCTAAACCCAGAAAGCTGCAGACCTCGGTAGCACTCTTTGGCGTCGGCCACCCAGTAATCGTAGTAAGCTTCTCTTGATCTACTGAACCTCATGCTTCTGAAACCACATGGCCTAGACACCCAATCTTCCTCCTCCAAAAACTATACTTGCTCAACTTAGCAAATAACTGCTGCTCCCTAAACTTATTAAGCACAATCGCCAAATGCTTAGCATGCTCCTCTCTACTCCGAGAGTAAATCAGTATATCGTCGATAAAAACAATCACACACTTATCCAAGTATTCGCAAAACACATCGTTCATAAGCTTCATAAATGCGGCTGGTGCATTCGTCAACCCGAATGACATCACAAAAAACTTGTAATGACCATAACGTGTCCTGAAAGCTGTCTTCTGCACATCTGCCTCCGCTACCGCAATCTGATGATACCCTGACGCCAAATCTATTTTTGAGAACCATGAAGCCCCTTGCAGCTGGTCTAACAACTCGTCAATGCGCGGCAGTGGATACTTATTTTTGATGGTCACCTTGTTAAAGCCTCTGTAATCGATACAAAGCCTGAAACTCCCATCCTTCTTTTTCACAAACAGCACCGGTTCTCCCCAGGGTGATCTGTTTAGTCTGATAAACCCTTTTTCTGATAAATCTTCGAGTTGCTTTTTCAGCTCGGCCATCTCTGCTGGAGTTAAGCGGTACGGTGCACGCGAAACAGGTACCATCCCTGGTTCTAGCTAAATCGTAAGGGCATCTCCTCTTGCCGGCGGTGGCCTCATTAAGGGTTCAAACACATCATCATACTCTGCTACCACGGCTATCTCACGAAGCTTCTGCTCTTCATCATCCTGAATCATGGTTATGGTAGCCAAAAATCACTCGGCTCTTCTCTCCAACAAGTCATCTGCCTGTAACATGGATATAATAGAAACCCCCTTATTCGATCGAATCCCTTGGAAAGTGATCATCCCCTCTGCGTTCGGAACATGCACTCTGGCCCTGGGACAGTCAAGCCCTACTTGATGTCGTACTAACCAGTCCATCCCTAGAATCACATCATAGTGGTTTAACTCCATTTCTTCTAAGTCTCCGGCGAACTCTACTCCTTCTAGAATGACTGGTACCTCTCGATGGATGCCTGTAGCTCCCAACTTTTCAGTGCGAATACTCTGGATCTTTTTGATTTTTTGGCTCGAACACTCCCTGAAATGACCAACACTTGACGAAACCCGAACACACGAAGCTATGCGAAGCTCCTTTATCAAACAGCGTATACGCTGCCCTACCCCCAACAACAACCGATCCTACACGAGTTACTAAATAAGAACGAATCTCACAAAAGATTAACCACGGAAACCATAACATGAGAAAAATATAAAAATAAAAAACATACCGACTATCGGTTCCGCTTCTTGTAGTCTCCCACAGCAAACACTCGTGAATAGATGGCTTGACGCTTAGGCGGCGGTTGCGGAAGTACCTCTCCCATCCTCTTGGGACACTCTCTGGAGAAATGCCCTTGCTGACCACAATTGTAACAGGCCCTCGGTCCAACTGCAGGTGGTGCTGGTGCTGCGGTCTGCCGAAAAATTGGTGCAGCTACTACCTTACCCCGAGAGTCCTTCGGCAAATGTCCACTCCTTCCATAGGAGAAACACTTGGCACACACTCCAAAATGGTAGCGGTTACAGCGGGAACAACGCGGTGGTCCTGACTGACCTACTGCCCTCTTCTGTGTCTACGGAGCCTTTCTGAACCTTTGCTGCGACAACCTGTAGAGCTTCTGCTCCTCTGCGAGTCCCATCTCCTGAATGGCAGCCTTCTCTACTAGCTCTAACATGCTGTGGTAGTCTCTCACTACACAACGGTTGCGAATCTCCACTCGAAACCCCTTCATGAACCTCCTGATGAGCTCCTGCTCATCCATATAGCGTCCAAGGATCCTACGTAGACGACTGAACTCCAACTCATACTCTCTGACATTCATCGTACCCTGACGAAGATCCTGAAACGCATTCTCCTTTTCGTCCATGGCCTCTCGAGGAAAATACTTTCTGGTGAACTCTCTCTTGAATTCATCATAGGTTAGCTCATATCGTCCACGTGCCCCCTCAACAACTGCGTCCCACCAGGCTAGGGCATCATCTCTCAAGTACTGCGTAGCTAAATCTAGACAATGTTCCGCAGGGCACCTCATATAGTTAAGTTTGCGCTATAGCTGCCTAATCCAATTATCTGCAATAGTGGCATTCACAACCCCTCCAAACTGATCCAATCCCATATCCTTCATCTGTCTAATCAACTCCCAGTACGTGGGACTCTCTCTGATCTTGGCAGGTGGTGGTGGCGAAAATCGCTCACGATCAACTTGTTCGCGGATATCACGACGCATACCCTCAAAAGCCTGCTCTCCACCTAACTGACCCCTGAACCTCTCACGGTACATCCTCAACTCCTCCAATAACTCTGCATGACCTGCGGCGTGCTCTTCCCCCTGCACAAAAGCTGGTTGTGCTTGCTGCGCCTGAAGACGAATCTGATGGGCCACCTCCTGAGCTGCAACTCGAGCAGCTTCCTACGCAGCTACCCGTGCTACTTTCTGAGCAACCTGCAGCACGACATCCTGAGCAGCCTGCCTTGCTGCCTCCTGAGCAATCTGTCTAATTGCATCTTGATCCACATTCTGAACAGCAGGTCAGTCAACCCCAGCTTGGCGGCCCCCGGCTTGGACACTCTCATCTGCTTGCTCACGCAAAACACGCATGCCCGAAGCTCTGGCACTCTGAGAATTGGTAGTCCTCATCTGAAAGGGAAACAACTCGGTTAGCTTGAGCAAAGATCCGAGCGCTAAACATTAAAACACTAATACTCAACAGAAAGGGGTGTCATTTATTTTGAAATTCTCTCATCCCAGAAAACAACTTTAAAACAAATCTGAATCATAAATATTTTCAACTCCTAACATCCCCCGAGTAAAAACCGGATCGGCTAAACCTGGCTCTGATACCAAATTGTAACACTCGCTTCACCCTCTCTCGGGAATGGCGTGCCACATGTAACACCCGTCTCACTCTCTCACGGAAACGACATGTTACCATAAATAACTTTTACCACAATAACTTCAATAATTAAAATTTCACTTTATTAAATACCAACCTGGTAAATCCTAATAAAACTCATAAATCCATAACACAATTATTTAATTAAAAAAAAGCAGAAATACAGAAAACATCTTATTAAACCCAAAACGACACCCGACATGTCAAGTCATAAACTACTCGCCAGTCTCACTTGAAAGGAGAAGAAAGAGGGGTGTGCAACATGGGAGTCACTCAGTGAGGTATGTGATGCTAAATCCGCATGTCACTGCCTCAGTCTAAGAAACTAACCACAAAACAGTATAGAACCAAACATGAACAAACACAGCACCTACAGTGCTCAACCAACAGGTAATTATCCTAGTATGGAATAATGCCCAATCACACCCTCACCCTTGAGGTAACTATGGGATAGTGCCTAATCACACCGTCCAACGAGGTCAACTATGAGATAGTGTCCAATCACAACCTTCAACGAGGTCAACTACGAGATAGTGCCCAATCTCACCGCCTAGTGACGCTTATCGATTTTAGGGTGCAGGGGAACAGATCAACTCAGATTGCCCTCACCCATCCTTCACACAATGTGACGCGATACAGAAGTCCGTCTCTGTACCCTCGCTACTATATAACCATATAACCATATATATATCTATATGTAACAAACACTTAACATAAACAGTATGAACAAAAAAATTGAGTTGAATCATCTATATCAATATGTCCAATTTAAACAAGCAAACTATCTAGACTCGATCATTGAAACATATCACATTTAGTTACTAAACTATCCGTAACTAGACTCCTCGAACAAAGTACAGAAGTTTGCGGAATAGCCCTCACCTTTTCAAAGTCGATAACTACAGTTTTTGGACCTCAAATGATTAAACCAACTTCGGATCTGAAACCGGAACGAAAAATTGAGTCAGACGGTCCTCGAACGACGAAAAACGGTTTCGGGTCAACCAGTCAAAGTCAACGGTCAACAGTTAAACTGGTCAACGATCCAACCAGTCAACGATCAAACCGGTCCGGTTAACCTAAACCGGAAATCAATTTCAAAATCGAACCGGTTAACCTAAACTGAAATCAATTGAATTAAACCGACCGGTTAACCTAAACTGGTCGGCGACGAGATTTCGGCGACGGTTTAGCGGAAAAGTCACCGGCGGTGAACGGACGGCGGTCGGTCGCGATGGCTCCGGCGAACAGCGACGGTTTCGGCGACAGGCGGCGGTGCATGGGTGTCACGCGCTTCCTTCGATCGGCGCGTCCGGCGGTGGTTTTGGCTGAGCTTGGTGTCTCCGGCTTCGTCTCGTCGTCACGAATCCGATGGTGGCCTTAGATTTGCGAGATTCGAAGCGGTTAGAGAGAGATCTTAAAAATAGTAAACGGGCCGAAACTAAAAGCTTCAAACTCGGTTTTCGGAGTTACCTTCGATTAACTCAGCTGTTGCTTGGTCGACTTAGGCTCGGGAGACAGTTCGACGTTGGTTCACAGTGGCTCTCTCTCCGGCGTGGGATTTCTGCAGAGTTTCGTTACTCGGGAGAGTTTGTTAAGAAATATGTAGGGAATGAGTTGTATTTATAGAGAATGAGATAGGGTACCTAGGATTTTCCAACTGGGATTGGTGGGCTTAAGTAAATATTGGGTTTGGGCTTGACCCAACATTTGAGCTGTTATAAGAATCTCTAACTGCAACAACAAAGTTCACCTTGTTTTCAAGTTTCACCACATCTCGTTCCAGTTTCTCTGTCTTATCCTCCCTAATTTTCTAGTGTACATCAATCATAGACACAGTTAAATCTTAAAATTCATAAATTATTAAAATAACTAACTAGAATCACATTCATATTCATAGTTTAAGATGGATTTTTCAAACCTCTTTTTCTCCTCAGCTCGAGCACTCAACTCTTCCCAACCCCAAAGTTTCTTAATTTTCTCACATCGAAAGAACGCCATGCCTCGGCAAAACCTGGCAGCACAAAAAGCCTCAATTCTATTATTTATCGGGAACAAAATATATTATGGGCCGTTAGATTGGTCCATTAAAATAAAACTTCTAATAATAATAATAGGCGGGCCATCATTTTTATTCTTCTTCCACTATATTATCCAATCAGTGACATAATTGAGGGAAAATGGTGTATTCCCCCATAAACTAGTAGCTTCCTGGTTATTTATACACAAACTATTAAAAAAATGTCAAAAACTACAAAAATTACTATAATTATAAAATTAACTACATGAACTTTTAAAAACGTGGCTAAATCCTACAAAACCGTAAACGGTATTAATTTCACGTTAATGGTTGATGACGTGTAAGACAAGAAGCTCAAGCAAGAGGATTATATGTCTGATTGTTATCTCACTTCTAAGTGGAGAAAGCAGTATGAAACACCAATTGAGGCAGTGCGTGGTGTGAACTTCTGGGAAAAGACTGATGACTCTGTGATTGTGCCACCACCAACAGAAGGGGAAACATCAAAAGGAAGAAAGAAAATTCCTAAAAGGATCAAAGGGAAGAATGAATCCCCAAGTAAAAAGAAGACAAAGGATAGACATGGATCTCCAACTAAAATATCAAGAGAAAGAAGAATCATTCATTGTGGGAGATGTGGAGAAAGTGGACATAATACAAGAAAGTGCAAAAATGTTGGTGTTCTGAATCAACGACCACCAAAAAAGAAGAAGAATGTGACCCAAGATCGATCTGATTTTGATGATGGATCAAGTCAACAAATGCAAAGCCAAGTGATAGACTAATTTTAGAGTAAGCTCTATTTTCTCTTTTTCAATTTCATGTTTTCGATTAGGCTTGTGTATTAGTTTTTTCCCGTATAATTTTACCAACTTTCAGATTTAATGTATTTTTGGTACAATTAAGCTTCATATATGATGTTTTTGGGACGCGACTTATTTTGTATTTGGGATATGATCTCTTTTGGTACAATTAGATGTTTTTTTTTTTGTCATCATCAACATTTATTAAAAGAGAACCGAAGTGGCAAAACTTAAAACAGAGCATATGCAGAAACAGAGCAAAACTTTGATAAAAAATAAACAAAAAAATTTGACATTTGTCTTACACGTCATCAACCATTAACGTGAAATTAACATCATTTACGGTTTTGTAAGATTTAGCCATGTAGTTAATTTTATAATTATAGTAATTCTTGTAGTTTTTGACATTTTTTAATAGTTTGTATATAAATAATCAAGAAGCTATTAGTTAACGGGGAATATAACATTTTCCCACATAATTGATATGGGTTTCAGTTAAGAAATCAATTTCAATTTCTTTTTTTTTTTTTTTATAAAAAAAAGCCAATCAAATACCAGTTATTTAGAAAACCGAAAGTTGAGAGAGACGTACCGGTACCGATCGAGTATTTGGTCTCCCGGTACCGATTGAGTATTTGACAAAAAAAAGTCAAGTAATTGTTGGATCCATTATATATGTTAGGGGTGAAAGTGTAATCTTTAATAAAATTTAGGGGCATTGGTTAATTACTTGACTTGTTGGGTAAGTATCTTAATATTCGATAAGTCCAGAAATTTTCGATTTTTATTAGACTTGAGAAAAAGTGAAGTCTTTCTCTCGAAATCCTCTCATAAAATTGCTCGAGACGAGGTTACGCCCAAGTTGTGTTCTTGTGTTCATCCGTCTGATCAACTCTTCTCCACCGCTAGGGTTTTTAATTTCCATTAAAGATAATGGCCGCCGCGATGGTTAGTTCGGCCGGTGGGTTACTGGCAATGCTCAACGAACCCCATCCTTCCTTGAAACTTCACGCTCTCTCATATCTCAACAGATTGGTTGACCAATTTTGGCCCGAGATCTCCACCAGTGTCCCAATCATGTATCCTCTCTCAACTTTTTTTTTTTTTTTTTTAATCTTCTTCCTGAGGTTTTTCTTATTGTTTTAGGGTTTTCTTTTTGTTCTTTATTAATTTCACTTGATCTGTTTAATAGCTGGAAATTTTGCAGTAAAGTTTGTGGGATTTGGATAGTACTCTTGCTTTTTCTTAGTTAGGGTGCTTGAAATTCCAAGTTTTTGGTTAGTCATGGAGAGTTGTGTCGAGGAAGCTTTGATAGTTGGGACAGAGAAAAGAAAGCGTTATGTCACAAGTGACAAACTTTATTTTGTTGCTTTCGTTAACTATGTAGATTCTGAATAGAACCATTTTTATCCGAGTTTAAAAACGTTCCCCTACGGACACGATGTGGAAATTTTGTTCCTTTGCAGTTATCTAGACTGTACTTCTCTGTTACTTCTAGCTTGAGATCTTACACTTTTTTGTGCTGCTTGATATTTTTTTTTTAGAGAGAGCTTATACGAAGATGAAGAGTTTGATCAGCACCAAAGACAGCTTGCTGCGTTGTTGGTCTCCAAGGTTCAGTTTAGCTTTTTATTTAACTTACATGATGACTGGTTGTATATAATACTGGCCATATGTCAGTAGAGGAAGGAGTTCAAGTTACACGAATACATTATGGTTGTTTCTCTTAAAAGCTGGTAGATAGCGGTAGAAGTTTAGAGCTTGACTTTCTTGTAATCGAGTTATGTGATTGTACTGTAAGACTTGTTTTCTAATGATGATTGTAATCTTGTCTTATCTCAGGTTTTCTATTACTTGGGTGAGCTTAACGATTCATTGTCCTATGCCCTTGGAGCTGGATCCTTATTTGATGTGGCAGAGGATTCTGATTATGTTCATACTCTACTAGGTAAGGATATTGAAGCTTGTTGCTGTCCTCTCTTTTTTTTCTTTCCCAGACCTATGACAGTAAACAGCAGCTTGGATATTCTTGACCATAATATACATAAAGTCAAGATCATACCAACCTGACTAAATGCAAGTTTAAGCAAATAGTTTACACCACATATTTTCTAACTAATAAGACTTGCACATCCATCTTTCTTTTAATAAGACTTGCACATCAATCTCTATCAGCCATCTTATCATTTCTAACTAATAAGACTTGCACATCCATCTTTCTTTTAATAAGATTGTGCTTCGAGAAAGTCATTACGCAAAGATATGATAAGATGGCTGATGGTGATCTGACTGTTACTAACTGTTTGATGTTGAATGTTTACTCATCGGATACTTTTTTTTTCCGTTTTCAGCCAAAGCAATAGATGAGTATGCTATTCTCAGATCAAAGGCAGTCGAGTCAAGTGAGGTTGTAGAAATTGACCAGAGATTGGAGGCCATTGTTGAACGAATGCTAGACAAGTATGGGATGCCCAATTTATTTACTTTTTGTCTGTCTTCTTAGTTATTCAATTGTCCTCACATGATTTTCTGTTTTGCAGATGTATCACTGACGGAAAGTATCAACAAGCCATGGGCATTGCTATAGAATGTCGGAGATTGGATAAGTTGGAGGAAGCGATTATAAAGAGCGAAAATGTGCAGGGAACATTATCTTATTGCATCAATGTTTCCCACTCTTTTGTTAACCGCAGAGAATATAGACATGAGGTGAGTTTGTTGGTGGCCTCAGAACCGAAATTAAATAGATGTAATATGTTTATGATACTCTGAGTTGATTAGGATACAGTTTCTTTTATCTTTCCTTGCAAATATAATGGTCATGTGGACCTTATATTGTATCTTCTCGGCCATAGTTGTAATTCATTGCATTCTTTATGTCATAACTCAAAACACTTTTGTAGGTAATTTTTATGTACTGTTAATTAGCAATTGATAACATCCTTACGTTGTTTATTTCTTGCAGGTTCTTCGGTTACTTGTTAATGTCTACCAGAAGCTGGCTTCTCCTGATTATTTGAGCATTTGTCAATGCCTTATGTTCTTGGATGAACCACAAGGTGTTGCAAGCATATTGGAGAAGCTTCTTCGCTCAGAGAGCAAGGATGATGCTTTATTGGCTTTGCAAATCGCTTTCGATCTTGTAGAGAATGAGCACCAGGCATTTCTCATGAGTGTTAGAGACCGCCTTCCAGCGCCCAAGACCCGTCCTGTAGAAGCAGTTCAAGCCGTTGAAACCTCTACTGCTCAGAATGAGAACACTGCAGGGGATGTCCAGATGGCGGATGAAACTCCATCTCAGACAGTTGTGAATGAAACAGATCCTGCTGACGCTGTGTACGCTGAGAGGTTAACAAAGATTAAGGGAATTTTATCTGGAGAGACATCAATACAGCTGACCCTCCAGTTTCTTTACAGCCATAACAAGTGAGGCAATTAATTTTCCTTTTAAATTTTTATATCTTGAAAGGATATATTGTTCTTAAGTCGTTTCTTCCAGATAGTAACATGCTTCAGCGATGGCTATTGTTTGTCTGTAGATCGGACCTGCTGATCCTGAAGACAATAAAACAGTCCGTCGAGATGCGGAACAGTGTATGTCACAGTGCTACAATATATGCTAATGCTATAATGCATGCTGGAACGACAGTTGACACTTTTCTCAGGGAGAATTTGGTAAATTTTTACTTTCTCTATCACCTTTTTAACTTGTTTCAACTTTAACGATGTGGCATAGTATTTATTCTTCTTCTCTTTTTCATTCATTTTTGAATTGGCAGGATTGGCTAAGCAGGGCCACCAATTGGGCGAAGTTTAGTGCTACAGCAGGATTAGGTGTTATTCATAGGGGTCACTTACAACAGGGCAGGTCACTGATGGCCCCATACTTGCCTCAGGGAGGAGCAGGTGGTGGCGGGAGTCCTTATTCCGAAGGGGGTGCTTTATATGCTCTCGGCCTTATTCATGCCAACCATGGTGAGGGAATCAAGCAATTTCTTCGTGATAGCCTACGCAGCACTAGCGTTGAGGTAATTGGCTATATCTTTGTTCTGGATAGTCTTTCGTTATATCACCAAAAAGTTAGTCTTTTGATTTTCATTAAAAAACATTATGGTTGCAGGTTATTCAACATGGAGCTTGTTTAGGTCTTGGTTTGGCTGCTCTTGGGACAGCTGATGAAGACATATATGATGATATCAAAAGTGTGCTTTACACTGACAGTGCCGTTGCTGGTGAAGCTGCCGGCATCAGCATGGGTCTATTGTTGGTTGGAACTGCAACTGATAAGGCAAGTGAGATGCTCGCTTATGCTCATGAGACTCAGCATGAGAAGATAATAAGGTAATTTAAAGTCTGGAAGACATTTTTTGTTATGTGTGTAGGTGCATGGTAATTTCTTTCAACTTTTAAGTAACCAACATCTGATATTGTGTTTAGGGGATTGGCTCTAGGAATAGCTCTCACTGTATATGGTAGAGAAGAGGGAGCAGATACGTTGATTGAGCAGATGACTAGAGATCAAGATCCTATCATCCGTTATGGTGGAATGTATGCGCTCGCATTAGCTTACAGTGGAACCGCTAACAACAAAGCCATCCGCCAACTCCTTCACTTTGCCGTGTCTGATGTCAGTGACGATGTCAGGAGGACTGCTGTTCTTGCCCTTGGATTTGTCTTATACTCTGATCCAGAGCAGGTAACTCCATATTCCTTTTTTCTCATTAACATTTTGAAACTAAAGTCCATTTCCTTCGTGCCTTTAGGGCTTTGTGCTCGCTTACACTCGTTAACTGGTTGCACAATATTTAAACTGTAGACTCCCCGTATTGTATCTCTTCTTTCCGAGTCGTACAATCCGCATGTCCGCTATGGCGCAGCTCTTGCAGTTGGTATCTCTTGTGCAGGCACTGGCCTGAGTGAGGCGATATCCTTGTTGGAGCCACTTACATCAGATGTGGTGGACTTTGTTCGTCAAGGTGCTCTGATTGCCATGGCCATGGTGATGGTCCAAATTAGTGAAGCAAGTGATTCTCGCGTTGGAGCATTTAGGTTAGTAAAGTTCTGATCTCTTTATCAATAGGAGGTAGATAATAGTTCCCTTCTGAAGACTAAAATTTGTCTGTGTTTTTGCAGGCGTCAACTTGAGAAGATAATACTTGACAAGCATGAAGATACAATGAGCAAGATGGGAGCAATTTTGGCTTCAGGTATTCTTGATGCTGGTGGAAGGAATGTGACGATAAGACTGCTCTCTAAGACAAAACATGACAAAGTCACTGCGGTCATTGGCCTTGCTGTCTTTAGCCAGTTTTGGTATTGGTACCCATTGATTTACTTCATAAGCTTGGCGTTCTCACCAACCGCGTTCATCGGTTTGAACTACGATCTCAAAGTCCCGAAGTTTGAATTCATGTCGCATGCAAAACCATCTTTGTTTGAGTATCCAAAACCAACCACGGTTGCTACTGCCAACACCGCTGCCAAATTACCAACTGCTGTACTCTCAACCTCAGCCAAAGCGAAAGCTAGGGCTAAGAAAGAAGCAGAGCAGAAAGCTAACACCGAAAAGTCTGGCAACGATGCTGGAAAAGCAAAAGCAGCGTCAGATGAGAAGGAAGCAGACTCTATGCAGGTAAAATGCAAATTTTGTTCCCAACATCTTCGTCTAAAATGTCGATCCAAGATTAGTAAGTTTCTGTTATGGCGATTATGATGATCCTATCTGTTTGAGTCCAAAATAATTTCTCTAACATTTTCTACTTTGGCCAATGCTGCTCCCATGATGAATCTATCGGTCTCGAGTTTTGATCATGTTTGGACCATTAAATATATTTTCTCTATGTTACTGTCAGGTTGATAGCACAGCTACAACGGTGGAGAAAAAGGTTGAGCCAGAAGCCACGTTTGAGATTCTAGTGAACCCTGCGCGTGTAGTCCCTTCACAGGAGAAATACATAAAATTGATGGAGGAAAGCAGATATGCACCGGTGAAGCTAGCTCCATCAGGGTTTGTCCTTCTAAGAGACTTGCGTCCTCAGGAGCCTGAGGTTCTGTCTCTGACTGATGCACCAACTTCAGCAGCATCTCCTGCTGGTGGTGCAGCAGCTACAGGGCAAGGCCAACAAGCAACCACCGCCTCGGCTATGGCCGTAGATGACGAGCCACAACCTCCACAAGCCTTTGAATACGCTTCTCCATGATTTTGTTTTTGGATTAGTGGGTAATTTGTTTTCTGTCTAGTAAACAAAGAAACAGTTCCCTTTTTTGAGCTTGGAGACTAGTACTTATTGCATTGGTTCCGACGTGTTCTTGTGTTAACTTATTTTATTTGTTTGCGGTCATCAAAGTATAAATGGTAAACAACTAAACATTATTTAGTTACCATTCATGCATTTCACATTAAGTGCATGCAATCGCATTTAACTTCTTTTTTTTTTTGTAAATGAAGTTATCGCCTCTGTTGCGGGTTTATTATTTTTGCTTGTAGGATTAGTAGTCTAGGCCTCTAGGATAAGTTAGGAAGGACATATATTTTGTGAAATTACTCTGACAACAAAGTTATAATAGTTTAGGTACTAAATAATTTTTAACTCTTTAACTATGGGAAAATTAGAAAAATAAATTTACTTTAGCAAAGATCGTGAAATTAAACTTAGGTTTTACTGATTTGTGGAACTAAATGTTTTATTAATTAAATCTTATAATACTTATACTCTTAATTGTAAAATATGTTAAGAATATATACATGCCTTGGTAGGGGGAATTTTGAAATCTTTGGTTTTGGTTTTTGGGCCCAAATAGTCAGGCTTTTAAAATTAATGTGGGCCTAAAATTATATGATAACTACGCTCCTTGTAGCCCAATGGGCAGTATATAAGTCAGCCCAAACGTGACGCGCGTGGTTGTAGAGCTCCAGAAAGGAATGATCTTACCCACTCGTCCACTTAGCGCATCGACGCCACCGCCACGAAATCTCTGGACTATAACTAACCCTGGGCGTTCGGGTACCCGAACCCGTTCGGTTCAGTTTTATTCGGGTTCGAGTTTTTTTTTAGAGCATTGTAGACCCAATCAGGTATTTTTGAAATATGATTCGGGTTCGGGTTTTTTGAGGTATTGATGTTCAGACCCAGATAATACCCGAAATAGTTTCGTATTTGGGTCGGGTTCGGATTTTTGTACCTAAATGTAACCAAAAGTATAAAAATACCCGAAATACTTGATATTATACAACCCAAAAAATTACAGACCAAACCTGATATTGGTCGGTGATGCATTGTTTCAGACCAAACATAGAAGTTCAAAACCAAAAAGAGGCAACAACTTTGAAACTCAGTTTAAAGAGTATTACATAGTAGAGATAAGAGAGTAGAGAGTAGAGAGAATGAAGAGGAGACTCAAAACATTCCCTGTGAGTCTGTGATAATGCAAAGAAGATGCATCAATCACTAAATAATTAAGCAAGTGAGCAATTAAGCAAGTTCAAAATTCAAACAAAGATACATTGAGATAATGATAATCTATTTGTTACCTTAAAGCCTAATAAGAGTTTTCAAGCTGCAGTCTCCAAAATCTGAAAATCATTTAAACAAACAAAGTTAAAAGCTAAAACTATAATTGAGAGAATGCTAATCTGTTTTTATGAATATAAGTTTGTTACATTAAAACCATAAGATGAGGCTTCTAGCTGCAGTCTCCAAACTCTGAAAATCAATAAAAGAAACAAAGTTAAATTCTAAAACTACAATTGAGAATTAGAGTTGATTATACAAAAAGAAAACTTACCTTTCTGAAGGTTGTCTTGCAACTCAATATCAGCTAGAAGTTGTGCATTGGTGAGAGCTCCTTTCTCCTTTAACTGGATCTCTTCCTTCATCCATTGCTCAGTGCACATTAACACCTCAATGGTGTAATGACTTAGACAGCTCCTACTTGGTTCTACAATACGGCCACTGGTGCTAAAAGCTGATTCTGAGGCAACCGATGACACTTGCATAGCAAGTACATCTCTTGCTAATTCTGATAAGATAGGAAACTTACCACTATAGCGCCTCCACCAAGCCAAGACATCATACTCAGTTCCCAACAGATTGCTCTTTGGATGCTCAACAATTTCCTTCAAGTAGACATCTAATTCATCCCTTAAATCTTCTACTCCTCCTTCCTCATCAATCATCTCATTGTACACAAACTCCATTCTTTCATATTGAAGACCATCATCTGTGAAGTCCATATCCTCTTCTTCAAAACTACTAACATGGTACTGGCCACCAGTAGATTCTGTCCCACCACACTGAGAGACTGCATTGCTAGACTGCTTGGGAAAAAACCTTGTGTACTCTTTAAACAGACAACTCAACACCTTGTGTACACCATCAAACATCTCTTTAGCTGCAACACTTTCTTTTCCATAGAGCTTGTCAAAACAAAACTAAGCAAATTGTAGTTTCTTTGTTGGGTCAAACACACTAGCCACAATCAAAAGCTTGTTTATCTCACCAAACCCATCCCAATACTTATCAAATTTTTCTCTCATCTCAGCAGCCTTACTTCTCATTTCCCTATCTTGACTATTGCTCAGTGTCATCAGATTCTTCTCTATGGTAACAATCTCACCATAACACTTATATGAGTTCACCGATGTATTCGCTGAGACAACTAAAGTAGAATTATAAAAGATGCCAAAAAACCATACCAGCCTCTCAATAGCAATCTAATCAGTGTAAATAGGAGGACCAATCCTTTGTTTGCCATTCTCTATTTCCAAGAAGTAGTCATTGTAGAGCTTATCTTCTGCTGCCATCTTATCAAAAGCTAATATGAACTTCTATGATTTTGTAAGCATGAGATGTGTAGAAATCCACCTGGTCTTTATATCTAGAGGCAAACTTTCTCTACTTATCTTGGCTGCATCAACCCTCTGATTAAATGACACCATTCTCTTTGTAGAAGATCTCATATAACTCACAGCATTACGGATAGCATCCACACTCTCACTCACCTGACGCAATCCATTTTTCACAATCAAATTGATTATGTGAGCACAACACCGCATATGCATGAACTCCTCATCTAAAACCAATGCATCATTCCCTTTCAACCTGAATTCTCTTTGAAATTTATGAAGAGCATTGGTGTTGGCAGTTGCATTGTCAACTGTGATGGTGAAGATCTTTTCTACACCCCATTCAGCCAAGCAATCAAGCAGAACAGATGCTGTTGTTGCCCCCTTATGATCCATGTTGTACTTAAAACCTATAATAAGCTTCCTCAAGTGCCAATCCGCATCAATAAAGTGCAAAGTTATGACCATGTAAGACACACCTGTTGCTTGAGCCATCTATATATCTGTGGTGAGAGATACACGCTGCTGAGTTGCACTAATCCACTTTTTCATAGTTGTTTTCCTCTCCACAAACATCTCATAGATATCTCTTATTGCTGTTTTTCTAGAATGGGGCTTGTTGAGGTTGATTTTGGGGCAAAAATGCCTCCAAGCAATACTTTCAATGAATGAAAGAGGCAACTCTCCTAATACAAGCATTTCATTGCTTGCCTCTCTAACCACTGACTCAGGTACCTTAGCAACCGTGAGACTGCCATCACCACGCAGTTTCTGCTGTGATTTCAGTTGTACCCAAACTTCGTACTGCTTGCAGATTTTTAGATGCTTGCCCAAATTAGAAGTCCCTGAAGATGTTGGACATGCAAGTGTTTTCCCGCAAAAATGACAGTTGTATTTGTTTTCGTCGTCTTTGAGTCTGGTAAAATGAATCCATACATGAGACCTTGATCTCTCATTTTTCATCTTTTCCTTAGAAGGTTTACTTTTTCCACCAGGTCTCTTTCTTTTCTTTCTAGTCTGACTCTCAGGAGTGCTCGAATCATCTTCTGCATCTTGAGTTTCAGCATTTGTATCCACATCAATACCTTCTTCCGGAAGTGGAGATGAATCCATCTGAAATAAAAAAACCAAACAAAAATCAAATTACAGAGATTGACTTGAGAATAGAGAGTAGAGACTTAAGAAGAAACAAGTAGAGCAACTAACAGAAGAATAAAGACTTCACAATCAATCTAAATAACCAAAAAATCAGAGAGTTAGAGCCAACAATGAAAGACAATAATCTTCGTCATATGAACATTCCCAACGAGTTGACTCAGCACAACCGATTCCATAACCGAGCTCTTCTTCTTGTGTTGCTGCATCGTCGCTCTCACAATCTCAGTGTGTATCGAGCTCGATAATCTCCTGATTCCTTTAGCTCCACCGATCAAAACTCCCGGATTAACCTTGGAGCCTTTCTTGCTACCGTGTTTTGAAGAAGAAGAGAAGAAGAGGACCGAGTCGGGGCTCCGGTTATGAATCCGGGTCAACGGGTCAACGGGTCACCGAGGAAGAAGGAGGTTTTAGCGTCAACAAGCATAACGTGTTTGAGAAACAGAGTTCCCATTCCCTGTAGAGCGAATCGGTTGTAACGACGACGAGATTGAGAGCCGACGATGTCGCGGTTGAGGAGGAATCGACGGTGAGGACGGGAAGAAACGGCGGGAAAACCAGAGGAAGGTTCGAATGTGGAGAGAGTGAGGAAGAGGAGGAGGATGCAGATTGAGATTGTGAATTGAGCTTTGGAGAGGAGAAGACGTGAAGATCTGGAGCGGAAGAGAGTTGTTGCCGGAGAAGAAGAAGAAGGAGGGGCGTCGTTGTTGTGGTGGTTGAGGAAGAAGACTAAGAGCAAACCCATTCCTCTAGTGTTGTTGTTGTTGTTTTTCGAATCAGAAAACAAAATCGAAATATAATCCAATCAAATATGAGAGCAACGAATTGTGTATCAAACGAAGATTAGAGAAGAACTCACCGGTTATCGGAACTCGTCTGCGGGGATGATTGTAAGGAAGTTATTGGACTTTGAGATTGACTTGAGAATAGAGAGTAGAGACTTAAGAAGAAATAAGTAGAGACAACTAACATATACAAGCTATTGAGTGCAAAATCTAATCTTAATTAACATGAAACACAGAAAAGTGAAGACAAATCGAGGCTTGAATCTACCAATTTTGGAACTTTACCGTCACAATAGAACAAACAACGAAAGATAAAAGATTAGATCCCAAATAGAGACACAGAAACAGAAGAACAATACACAGAAAAAGAAGAATCAATCAAAAGAGAGTCTTACTTGTAATCGATTTCGGGATGTTGAAGAAGCACCGGTGCGATTAAGAGTCTCCAGCGTGAAAATAGGGATTAGGATTTCGAAGAAGAAATAGGATATCGAGGAGGATAAAAGAGACAGTTGAGATAAAGTACCTACGTTCTTAATTGTTTAGTATAGGTATTATTTTCGGGATATAGGTATTATTTTCGGATTTAGAAAGTACTCAACCAGGTTTCGGGTATTATCCGAACCGAACCGAAACCCGAAAGTCGGTATGCTCTAGACCCAATTGAATATTTCACTTGGACCCGAACCCGAACCGAATACCAAAATTTCGGATCGGTTCGGTTCGGGTTTTCGAATCCGGTTATTATGCCCAGGATTAACTATAACTGCGGAAATTGCCCATTTTGCTAAAATTAATAATCTGGGCGCGTGAGGGGGTCTTTTTAGGGAGCCCATGTCTGTTTTATTTCTGGTCAAATGTTTAACCCTATAAAATAAAAACCCACATACAGTTATTCGGTTACAACTATAATATTTCTGATATAGGAAAAAATATTTTTAAACATAACAAAAAGTTTTTTCTTTTTCATTTTTAGAAGTCTTATTATTATAACATCGTAACCAGTACAATATGGTACAACAGTGGATACATCCACTAACCGAACCTGAATTGCTACTAAGACATTACAAGCTTTGGATTATCAAACGTACAATGACAATCCCAATTCTATTTAAACTAATAGAAGCTAAAACTTCTAGTTCTTCCGAGATATTAAAACACAAAAACTTTTAAGCTGGTCAAACCAAAAAATAAACAAATATCAGCATGAGACTAAACTGAAACCTATTTAAGCATTCTTTCTCCTGCAAAGAAGACCCAACAAAATCCAAAAAACTGCTTCTCTTTTTCCTGCCAATTAGACACAGCAGAATCCAAAAAAATCCTGACAGTTTTTGCAGAGTGAAATGATCTCTTTTTTGGAGGTATCTGAACTCCTCCAACTTTATGACAAATCTTTGATGTTTGGATGATTCACTGACTTCAAACTTTTCTGAAACTATCGAAATGACTTCATTTTCAGTAGTTGGAATATTATTACTTATTAGAATTAGTTGATGAATGAATCATTCTTGAGATATATTGTGGAATTGGCACTGCAAAATGTTGGGAACATTTATCACTTTTGATGGCTGAAAATAAGGGATAGCAGGCGCTATTTCTTCAGATTTAAGCGCTGGAGAGTGGACACATAACAAAAAGTTTTAAAATATCAAATGGACCAATATAGAGATTTAAACTCTTTCTGAGGCAATTAGTTAGGTACGTTTAGTTTTAGTTTAACCGAATTGAATTAAAAGAAAAATATAACCAAAATATTTGATAAATTTTATGATAATGATTTAATATATAAAATGATTAAAAGTATATATATAAAGTTACAGATACGAAGTAGACCAACATGTAATACGCGAGACTGAATTCAAATGGTAATACACTGATAACATTAATACAAACCACTAATTACAAAAGTCAGTAGTTTGAAACCAAGTTTTAAAGACATGTTACGCATTATATAGATAGATACACAACTTGGATTTGAAACTCTCATCAAAATTCGATCAAGGATTCAAGAGTAAGCATGCGTACTAAAAAAAATTCAGAAGTCGAATCAGAAACTCCTAAATCCTGATATATATATATATTTTTTTATGACTAAATCTGTAGACCCAGCGTTAGCCAACACTACCAATCTATTAACATGGCTTTGCTGTTAAACGAAAAAAGGATTCACAATTTAGGCAAAAATAATTTACCTTTCCTTCTTTCCATTGGATAATTACAAACACGGAAAATCCCCAAAAACGACACCGAAACAAACAAACATATTGAGATTTAAAGAGTAAAGTCAATATATATGTACCTTAAAACAAAACAAAACAAAAACGCTTTGTATAATTGTAATGGGCAACTAAAAGTTGGTTTGATCAAAAGTTAGAAAAAAACAAAAGGACTTATACTAACATTTTGGAACGAAGTTTATTGGCTACATACAAGAGATGGCTGATGTTTGTAGTTGGATAGTGTTGAAGTAACTTCATATTCGACGTGAAATCCCCAGCGATTAGCCTCCTCCTCACCAGTACCAACATCGCACAACATATCCCCAGTAAGCTTTCCTGCAACAATAAGATCAACAGAGTCCTATGATTCAAGCAAACATTGTATTGAGAGTCTTGTGTATCTATTGATTTGATTTCAAGTATATGTCAATCTTACCAGAGGACCCTCGGGGTCGCTTAAGAGTGCATCCCATATGTGAAGACAATCGAAGAAACTAAACTCTTGTGTAAGGAGGAGAGTGATCCACCTAAATGCATAGAACTGTGGGTTTACCTGTGATCCATAGAGTCTATACAATGTCAATCTCAGAGGGTCCAATCCATTGTTATTATGTTCTAGATGAGAGAACAAGAATATTAAATAAGCTAAGGGGATCATTGGAATTTATCTTCCGCACAAAATCCATGTCTTACTTTCGTGGTGATCTCTAGATGACGCCAAAGTTCCTCATCATGCTTCTTCACAAGTTGCGAGAGCCTTGTTATTGCAGATCGGATTCCCACCACACTATTGTCGAGTTGTTGACAATAGAAGTCTCGAAATCCACTCAACAGTTCAACAAAGCAGAAGAATGCATCTGCTTCAGCATGGGACTGCATATTTTAATCAGAGTTAATATAAAATTGACTGAAGCTCATGACACAGGAGCAAAAACAAGATTGCAGAAAAAAGATCATACACACACCAATCTTCTAAGAAAATTAGGCAAAGAGGTCAGATTCATACTAATAGAATACATGGTTCTTTTTCATTTGTAACTCTGTGAAATAGCATATAGTAAAAACATCTTGATATTGGTTTACTTAAAAAGAACTGAAATCTTGAAAATATTGAGGGTCTAGACTGGCACTGTTACCTTGAAATTGTATACCCTATCATGTGATAGTAGTTTAAAAAGTGTCAAAGAAACAAAAAGAGTCTACTTACTGAACTATCTTCATCAGGGTCGTTACGAAATACATAAAAGATAGGTGCTAAAATTTCGTTCATCCCTTGAACATATCTGATGCCTTGATTTAACTTCGCAAATACAAGCAATATATTCTTCAAAGATTCCTAGACATGCAAATGGAAACGTCACTGAGCTTGAGTAATCAACAATAGGTGAAAATTTGCTAATGAGAACACAAAAAGATTACCTGATTAGAACGCGCAAACGATGATTCACCGGAGAAAAAGGGTATGTCTGGATGTGTACGTTTGACATCTCTGTCTATTTGTTCTATGGTCTCCGTATCCTACATTAATAAAAGAGTTTATGTTGGAACTGGTGGAAAAATTGAATACCATAACCTTTTATCCTGTCCGTAAGTAATGCACTGAGGTCTTTCTAAAAGATTTTAACAAGGAAGAACCTGTCCAGGATGCAATATATAGTACCTGAAAGTATGTATTCCAGATGCTCGCCTTCCCTAGGCTTAAAGGATGGTCCTCGTCAGTGATTCTGGATCGGGCAAGCATGCATCGACTTTCACTCTTCAGCTCATAACTGTCAAACCCCTTTGACCTCACCATTTTCCATGTGATTTCTGACTAACTACCACAGAATCATTTAGAGGTACAAACACATTTCAAGAAAAGATAGTTGTGTACATAAACTTTCTAGATGAGAAAAAGGACTTACAAAGTTCAAGTTCACAAACAGCGAGGATAATACACACTTGAAATTTCAACTAGATAATCCAAATACTTGAAATCAACTCAGATAGACATAGCATGCAAAACTGACAATAACTCCTAGGCAAGAAACAAAAGAGCAGGATCACTTACAGGACTCGTCAGAAGCTCATCCTTATAGTGCTTGTATTGGGATCTCTTTTGTTTCAACTCAGTTGACCAGAGTGAACGTTCAGGTGGCAAGTAACCAAGCAAAAGCTGCAAAGAAAAATCATATTACAATGGCCTCGTAAGGTTTTCGATCATATCAGACTCTCAGTCTCAGTTATATGCATTGACACGAAATAGATTCTGATTTATAAGTGAAAACAAACCAAAATCATGATTCTTGTAACGCTTACCTTCCACACAGTAGAACGGATCCCAGGAGAATCCGGCAAACTCTGTAAAGCTAAACTCCTCAATTCCTTCATATTGATCACCTTCTTCGATAACTATAACAAAACCAATCAAGAAGAAGAAAACAAAAAACATTGAGAAACTGAGCAATTAGACCACAACACGCTGGACGAAGAATTTGAAAAATTGCATTGATAAAGCAAAAAAAGGAAGGTTGCATTGACCTCCGCTGAGAGATGAGCCTGGCGGGAAAAGTCCTCAGAGGAAGGACCAACGGAGTTTCCATATTCGCCACTACCTCCAGAAACACTACTAGCGTTCCTCGGTCTATGCGACGGCGATGGAACCGAAGCGGTGGACGAAGGCGGAGGAGCAGAATTAAGCCTGGGAGCAACGGAAATCGAGTCTGCTTCCTCCTTCATTTTAGTGACTGGGGAATGGCGGTGGAGACCGTCGTCGTAGGAAGACGGCGGAGGTGGAGGAGTAGACCACATGGTGCTATTCAACCATTCCGGTACCTTCTTCCTCACCATCTCTAGGGTTTGATGGATCGATCAATCGATTGAAACTTGCGAGATTCAATTTCCGAAAGAGAGAAAGAGAGAAAGCTTCTTCGAGTCGGTGATTTAATGGAAGTTCGTAATTTTTCTTCTCCTCACAGAGAGAGAGAGAGAGAGAGGAATCGGAGAAATTCATATCAAATATAGCCTCAATATTGTTGATTCTTTACACATTTATCCCTTTCTTTTTATTTATTCAAATTACCCCTTAGTTTGTTCGGAAATGCTAAAATCTTAATCATTTGTAAGATATTTGTTTTTTAATAATCAGGAAACTATACAAAAAATAAATGGATTATATAGTATTTATCATACAAGGAAAGAATTAACGTAATTTTTGTTGTCAACAAAATAACCTAATTAAAATGGTAATGACATAAAGCAACAATAACTATGATTTATGATATTACCATACATAAAGTGATAGATATACAAAACACAAGATTAATCATCAAAAGTGATGGACCCAATTAACCTTGGCTACTGGTATTTGTTCTCATGTGATAGCTCTGCTTCACATACAATTGCCATGTGTTCCGTTGTCTTCAATAATACATTTGACAACTACATATACTAACATCTCCTTAATCATAATCTTAACTTACTAAACTCTTAGCTTAACAAACTTATTACATCGTATATAAAAGAAGAATTGGAAGTTTCCATCTCAAAAACACTAGTAACCCACACCTGAGCAGCCTTCTTTTTCACTTCCATGCCTGCGGAGATTTTGTCTAACTCCAATTTCCTTTCCCTGCCTGCCTTAATGGATATTTAACCCCTTGGCCTGATTCGCTGCGATGTGTGGTCTGGTCTCAGAAATCATGATTTTGTTCTATTTCCGACCATTGTGTGCAAGAACATGACAAAATTTGTACTGGAAAGCGCCATGAATGAACAAAACTTTCATGCAGCTGAAGGCTGGGATGTTACAACATCACCTTCATCTTTTTGGTTTTGAGTTATTCTCGTGCACGAACCTGAAGGCACCTAACTATATCACCAATAATCACCACATGAACAACTACCATCTTTGAAATGATGAAACTGTCTTGCATCTCTCAGTAAAATACCTCTTTGGCTGATCTTACTAACATATTTCATCAAAGAATGACAATCTCCGCAAATTCTAAGGTTCTTGATGATCCTTATCGTGGTTCCAGGAGCAGTTCTTAGAAGCCCAAGTGTAAGAGCCAGTTTCTCACTATGGATTCCCGTTACATTTTCCTTCTCTTCTTCTTCAATGTCATGAATTGACCAATCAGCTCCTGGAATGTATCCTCTCTCAATCGCGAGCAATATGATCTCCTCAAGCTTCAAACGTATCTCTTGTGCTTGCTTATGAGTATAATCACCAGCTGCGAATTTGTTCAGTTGACAGTCCAATTCAATGTAACTCCATCCCAGGGATGTTTCTTTGACTGTCTTCTGCAACGGTAATCTTCTTTTTTCTACATTTTGATACTCTCCTTTAGCCGCATGTGTCTTGTCTAAGAAAATGTAACTACCACGGAGCTCTGGATCAAGGTCCAAAAGATTTTGCGACACACTTTCAGCCCTTATGTTACTCTTGTGTGCCTTGCAAGCACGATAGAGTGCAGCCCATGTTGTAAGATCAGGATTTATCGGCATACTTTCTATAAGCTCATGTGCTTCGTTCAACTTCCCTGCTCTACCTAACAGATCAACGATTAACACATAATGTTTCAGCGTGGGCTCAATCGCATAGTCAAGCCTCATGCTATCAAAGAAATTAAGTCCCAGGTCTACTTCGCCTGAGTTCAAGCATGCAGTTAGAACCACAAGAAACACAACCTCGTCTGGCTTCTCTCCTGCATGCACACCACAAATGAAAGAAATTAAACTCATAAAGGACAAAGAAATGAGAATAATTTAAAATTTTTAGACTGGACAAAATCTTTTACCGGAATACATCATTTGTCTGAAACATTGGATAGCCTGATGAAAGCGTCCATGAACCGCCCAACCTTGTATCATAGCAGTCCAAGAAAGAATATCCTTATGATTCATATAACTAAACACAGTAGCCGCACAGTCAACTTCCCCACATTTTGCATACATGTCTATGAGAGCTGTCCCTATAGCTCTATCCAATCTAATCCCATTATCCAAAATATAGCCATGAATTCTTATTCCTGATCCAAGAGCACCAGATTTTGAACATGCAGAGAGCACAGCAGCAACTGTGTATTCATTAGGCTTCAAGCCCTTCTCCAGCATCTCAAAATAGGTTGAAATCGCAGTTTCATAGTCGCCATTTTGGGAAAACCCATTAATTAAAGTCGTCCAAGAAACCACATTTTTCTCTGGCATTAATTCAAAAAGCTGCTTTGCTCTGTTCAACTCGCTGCTATCAACATAACCCTTGATTAAAGTATTCCAAGATCCTGAATTTCTTTCCGGCATGGATCTAAAAAGTGTTGTAGCCATTTGCATATCCTTGGCTCGACAATACCCATTAATCAAAACATTCCATAGCAAAATACTATCCTTTTTTATTCTATCAGGACTTTCTTCGAACACTTGGAAGGCATAATTTAATTGTCCGGTCTTGGCGTACATGTCAACCAAAGATACCCTGACGAAGGAATCAAAGTCAACGAAATTCTTCAAAGTCGCGGCATGAAGAGCCCTACCCAACCATCTAAACCCTAATTTAGAGTTAGACTTGAGTACAAACGGAAAAGTTAGCCGATCGGGTCTCACACCAAGCCTCGACATGACAATGAAATGACGAACCGAACACTCGAAACGAGCATTCTCCGTCAAACCATGGATTAAAGCATTGAAAACAAAGAGATTCTTCTCTTCAAAATTTCTGAAAATCGATAGGCTATAATCCGGGGACTTGAGAAGCGAAGAGCAAGAAACCAGCTGAGCAACGACGCGGCTACTGAGGACTCCGCGACGGTGGATCTGGGCGTGAACACGGCGGAGACTCACGGTGTCTTTGCAGGCGTGGATCAGAGATATGTAGTGAGACTCGTCCGGTGAGGCTCGACGATCGACCGGAAAATATATTTTGGCGGGAGAAGATTTCGGTTTAAAAATATAAAGCGATTTCATCGTACCGAATACGCCTCTCTCACATCAGATCTCGCGGTGCAAAGACTCTCTCATATATATATTGACTACTTATCGTAACCGGATTAAACCGTATTGCTCGATCTTTATCAAACTGTTTCAGACCGGTTAAGTTGCGAACCGCTTCAGACGAAAGGAGAATGGAATCGAGTTTCATTTTAGTTCTGGCTCCAAATTTTTAACTTATTAAGACAAAACAAAAAGAATATCACTTGCCAGTAATATTCATAGTGATATCCGAATTTTTTAGTTTCATAATTTGACACAAGAAGCCAATGCATCGATTTAAAGAACTCCAAAGAAAGGGTTGTTGATGGCGGAATTGAGCTCTGTTCCAGCTGAGTTGATTATGGCTGAATCGATCTTGTCTCTAGGTAAGAACAAGAACTCCCCACCTTCAATTTTCTCAAACCCACATAGCTCCATGAACTCTATGCCTCCTCTCAGTGAACCAACCCTGTCCTGTTACATTTTCATCCCAAATAACCATAATTGGTAAGAAACAGGACTACCATCATCATCATTGTGTAGATCCTTCAAATCTAATTTGTTGACTCATCCAGTAAAACTTTATGCGCATCTTTATGGCAGATTGTTTTTACCTGAAATGTTTGGTTTGTGAGTCTAATTTTCCGGAATTTCTCCTCATCTGGATTCTTAGCGACATTTCCCATGTAAGTCAGCAGAGTCTGGAACGCTCTCTTCACTTTAGCATCATCCTCCTGAGCCAACAAGTAATTGTCAAATTTTACTCAATCCTCCCACAATTTCACCCAAATTTCCTGAACCTTTTGTTTTTTATTGCCAAAAGATTACTGGCTGCACTGTGAGTTGTTTATATGTTGAATGTATTTACCTTGTGGGTTTGCTTAAGGGACCTTAAGCATTCTCGCATTTTTTCAGTCTTTGTGGCGGGTCTGATAGGCAATGAACACTGCAGAATCATGTCTTTATAAGAAAAGCACATAACTGGAGTGACAAATGCAACTTCCTTTAGATAACATTTTGTTTACCTTCTTCTCCTCCACAACTGGCACTGAAGGTTTTGCCGTTGCAGCTGCAGGATCTTCCGGAGGCAATCCGAGTTTCCGCCTTCTTTCAGCCTGTTAAAATGTAAACATGAGCCTTCAGGATTTTTGTTGAGAAATAAAAATGTAATGCAAAAGATATGTAAATCTACTGCATTCAAGATAACCTTGTCTTCTTCAAGTTTTTGGCGGATCTTTTCCCTAGCCCGTTTTTCTTCTTCTTTCTCGGCTTTACGCAAAAACATTATACTGAAAGACACAACCAACAAGTAGTCACTTTAATAAACATAAACAAAAATAAGAATAAAACTGAGCCTGACATTATATAACCAGTACATACCGCTTTCTTTCGTTTTCTTCTTCCATCCGCTTCGCTTCTAAGAGTTCCTTGCCAATCCTAATTCGCTCCTGAACCAAATACTAACATATTAAAATATTATAATAGAAAAGTGCTTTCAGCCATGACCCGATAAGTATCTAACGCATCCTTACTATCGTACCAAGAGTACTATGCATTAGATACTTGACACAGCAATTAAGCCAGTGGAGCTTTATGCATGCCAATTTGCAGGCCATGAACTCAGGAGTATAGAGCAAAACTTAATTTTAACAGAAGAGAATAAGCATGGTTGTATCATCATAAGATTAAGTAACTGTAGATAACACATTTAAAAAAAAGGATCAGACAGAAAACCTTCTCTCTTTCACGTTCCATCCGTTTTTCTTCCTCTTCTTTCTTCTTCCGCGCACGTTCCCTAAGATGTGGAACAACAAAGAATGAGGGATATATAATCCGACTTTAAAAATAATCATCTTCCAGAATTATCATAAAACTTTGACAGTTAACCAATATAAATCGAACTGTCATGCTATCAATTGAAAAAAGACTAGAAAGTCAAGGTTATGAATGATATAAGTGTAATGGCATTGGAGCATGCTACAAAAGAAACGAAAATGGACAGAAAAAAAAAAAAAAAACTCATAGAACCTTAATTCTTGTGCTTTTATCTTCACTTCTTCTGGCGTAAGAGCAGGTTTAGCAGGCCCAACATTAGAGTTGGCAGGTACCTAGACGTACAGTCAACAACATAGGCATTACAGTAACTGAAGGAATGAAGTAATTTTAAGACCACATTCATGCCCAATACAACATGATATAAGATTGTGTCAAAACAGTTAAGAACAGACATTATGCTTAAAAGAAACTATTGACAAGACATCCACCTTTGGCATTTCATCTACGTCAGGATCATTTTCATGCTCCACCACCCAATTAACTGCAGCCTCAAGACTGGCATTACCTGAAGGAATGAAATTCAAATTATGTTACAGAAAATGAAACATAGATTATTAAAATAGAGAACTTCAATATTCTGATGAAGTACCATAGTTCATGGTACAAATTGACATCAGAAAAATAGAAAAGAAGAGGCATATCTCCTTGTGTAGTGTAACCTGACCTCACAATTTATATGACGAACACAACATGGAAAAAAACATAGAACTTCAAATTTCTACGTATAAATTTAACAAGCTTCAATGAGATAGATGACAGTTTACATATTAATCCATAGTTCAAACAGAAGAGAGGCGTTCAAGAGCTCAATTGCACACGAATAAGCGAAAAACACTATCCACAAAGCATAAAACTCAATCAATGAGCCAAACCCTAGTGTGATCAGTGGCCATAAATTCTGGAGATGGCATGCATATGACCATTTTACACTTCAGGTACTTCTTAGAGCATATGAAAATTATGTCAAGTAAGGTTTACCAAAGATTATAATAGGAACCCACAACCAAAAGTGCAAAAGAGAAGAACATGACACACTAGATTGTTACCAGAGTAGTGAAGTGCTCGGGTAGCACGAGCTTTAGGGAAGCCCATCGCTTCAAGTTCCTCGAGAATGTTTTTGTCAACGTCTGGAACAATCATCTCTGCAGAGAGACCATAAGAAATAATGTTGAAGTCACATTCAGAAACTCATGCAATACATATATACATTAACAAGGCACTGTACCTTCAGCAGCCTCTCCACTACCACTAGAATTATCGTCAATCTCCATAGCAACCTTGGGAGCTTCCAAGCTGATGGGTTTTACCGTCTCCAATGTCTTATCTACAAACTCAGTATGCCCTGTTCTTTTCGTGTGCAAATCGCTTTCCTTCACATTGTATAAATAATGAGACAACCAATCAGAAATAATCAAAATACTAGAGCATAGTTTATTTCCAGTCTATGGACATAATAGAAACCTGATCACTGATCTTAAGACACAAAAATTGCAGAAACCAAAACTCCACAAGCAATCAAACGAAGGAACTCTGGTAAAAGCACCAAAGCACATCAGCAGAAAGCCTAAAAGATTGAGATCTGATAACAATGGTAGGATAGAACCATAAAAAACTAATCATTGGAATACAAATTTCAACTTAACGCTCCAATTAAACCAATTTCATTCAAGACTCAAGTCAAAACCCACCAACTCGAAACCACAGAGCAGTAAAGGTTGTAAAAGTTGCATCAAATCGAGATCGCAGAGTCAAAACCGTTAAAAGAATAAAGAAACATCGAAATCACATGTATAAAACTCGATTCCTGAGAAAGAAAACGCAAGGAGATCTGCTTGTAACTTCTAACCACCACCAACCAAAAGCCAACTCAAATTCATCAAGAACAAAAGGAAACGGAGCGATAAGAATCGAAGATCCGTACAGTTTTAGAGCGACAAGGCTTGCTGCAAGTAGTACAAACGAGATTGAGCACGGCCTCAGTGGACTCGGCGAAATTGGAGTGAGAGGTAAGCTCAGCGTGCTCCTGAGCCTCCTCCACGGACTTCAGCAGCGTACCACAATCGCCACACTTGAGCGATACTCCTGCCATGGCTACAATCTCTCTGGACTTGGATTCACAGACTCGATTGTCTTTTCCCTTAAATGGGCAAAGTCCGTTCGTTGCTTGGGGAGAGAGGAAGACGTAGGGCCGGTTCAATCGTTTCCAGTACCGGTTCAATTGTTTCCGGTTCTAACAATGAAATAAATTGTTTCTATCGGTTAGTTAAGCTTCGCTACGCAAGTACGGTTTGGTAACCGGTACATCCGTTAAGATAACAACAGTCTGAATCGGACGGTCCATATTGTTGAACCCGCTCCTTAGAAAAATACCCACCCGGCAAAGTAGCCGGAAGATCTCTCTCTCTCTCTCTCTCTCGATGAATCATTGTGGGAAAAGATAGTAGAGAATCACGGCAGTTACTGCCAAACCTCAAGGAGATAATTCGGATCATCCAATCTCCAAATTTTCTAGAGACATGATGATGCAAAGTGAATGCTAAACTCTACAAGCACCTCTTGTATAGCTAGCTATTTGGTTCAACGGGGTAAAAAAAGTCCATATTAACATCCCTAACCCCTGCAATATCATCTCTAATTCCTGCCTTTTCTAGTCGATGTAGTAATCGCTGTAAGCAGATTCAAATCGGGTAAGACTACCAAAAGATTTCATTCCAATTTTAGCAATACCTGTTTTGAGAAGCAGCACCAGGAGAATCACACAAGTTTGTCAGCCCATTTACTTGTACCTTTTGCTTCTTAGGTTATACAATTAGAATAGAACCAACTCTTTTTTTGTATATGTAAAAATAGAATGTAACTCAGTTAAAAGGCTCAAATATTTTCAGACATGTTTCTGATGATACATATGATGACATTTTCATGACTCCAAAACATAATTAATAAGAAAAAACAAAATTAATGGTATTTGATCTAATGTGATCGTCAAAAACTTTCCCAGCAAAAAGCTGTAGAGAAGAACTGGTTTTCTTCTTTTCTTTTTTCAGTATAATGGAAACAAAATAATCTCAGTCTTGTGAGAAGATCCGTTCATAGAATAAGATATACGCTTCAGAATGCAGAACCTTTTCCAATGAAACCTGACGAACATGTGCATCGCTTACGTTATACCACACCGTGGAGGAGGATTCAGTCTCTTTAACTCGCTGACCTCCTCTAACATACGCCACATAATGACCTCCTCTCATCGTTCCTGAATGCTCCACCAATCCAGCCAGTCTGTAAACGGGTGGGTCTTCTTCCCTACACCTGAAAGAACCAAAAGTACAAACAATCGATTTTATACGACGGAGATTAAGTTAGAAGACAGATCAAAATGTGGTGATGTAGCAGATAAGAGATGATACCTTGAGTCCATATATTGTCGAAGATCGATGACCTCTTTGAAAGCAACATGACCATTTAACTTACTTAGCCTACCACGCAAATCTTGGCTGAATCGTTTTAGATGAATGGTTAAGACAGGTGGGGCTTTGTTTATAAGTACTCTTTTTGTTGCATCTCTCTTTACTGTGATCAGTTTCTCAGAATCTTCATCTTCATCTTCATCTTGAGTTCCTTTGGATTCAGACCTCGTAGCTTTTCTTCCATTCAAGTTATGATCCTTGTCCTTGATACTACACATATCACTTGGATCTTGCTTCACAGTCAAAACATCTGTTTCTTTAAAAACTCCATCTTCATTTTCATTTTCATTTTCATTTTCTTTCACCCATCCGTTGCTGGTGTTGCTTGATCTTGATTCATCTTTTTTGGATTTTTGCTTTTCTCTCAACCGTTGGAGTTTCAGGTTCTTTGAACAGTTCTCGCAATGCCAAGCATTGTCATCTGACAAGATCTCAGGCTTTGTGAAATGAGCCAAACACCTCTCTACAGACACCGGTGAATCCGAATCATCGATTTCTTCAGGATCAGACTCGCTGCTGAACACCATAAAACCAACTCCCGAAGCTTCAGCCTTGGAAGGAGGTCCAAAAACAGGTCCTTCGGTCATCTCGGGCTCATCAAATAAACCGCCAAAATCAACAAAATCACTGTTTTGTGGTTCATGATCACCAGTAACAAATGAAGATGAAGCCTCACATTCACCTTCCGCAACTGTTTTATCATCACTGGATATTTCTTTGTATGGCATGTACAGAATTTGCGAATCTGCAACCACCAAAGGAAGCTCTTCCTCGTCCCAAGGATTCACCGAGGAAGAACTTTCCCCTATACCAGGATCACCACCGATGCAACTAGCTTGATTGATTTCTGAAATACCGCTTGTAGCTGGGCATTCATCAGACTGCATAGCTTGTACATCTTTTTCATCCAAAATGGCTTCCGCCTTTGCAACTTCTTCTTTATCTTGCATCAGCCTCTCTGTGTTCCCTTCCAAAGTCTGATCACCTGATGAAACTGAGGTATTGGCCGGAATATTTGGACCGGGAACAATTTGATTAGCCTTAGTTATTGAGACATTATCAGTACCATCTTTTTGCATATCCAAGTACGTCTCATCTCCAGAGGTTTCTGGTCCAATAATATCCAACCAGAAGCTATCAAAACCAGCATCACTTTGTGTTGCACTTTCTGAGGCCTGTTTATTGTCAAGGGTTACAACTGAAGGAGTCTCTAAAACCGGACCATTATCAAGGGGTGCAAAACTAGAACAGGATGTATTCGAATCAGCTAGGACAACCAAAGCTTTTCCCGGAGAATTCAGTTCCGACAGAGCCTTACTTGGGAGAAATTTTGAAACCTTACTTACCTTTGACACATTCTTAGGGACTCTTTTTGGTGGAAGCTTAGCTTTTTTTGCTCGAGAAACAGTTTGCAGCTTTTTAGGAGGGGTTTTCTTGAATGGTACGGGTAAGGAGAGATCCAAAAACGGCTCATAAACTTTTGAGGAATGCCCGCACTCCATACAAGAAACAATGCTCGAAGTTTCGCCCCCAAATACAGAATCTATGAGAGTAGATTTCTGATCATTATCAGAGTCACCACGCTTCTTTCTCAAGGCTGACTCCTCGGTGCTCAACGAATCTAGCAAACAGCGTAGCAACTCATGGCTATCATGCTGGTCATATCCCCTAAACTGGGGTGCCTTAGAACAGAAAGACCCAAAAAAGGCTCTAGGATTTATTACACTCTTCAAGGTCGCCTCAGGTTTCGTTTCAGCGAATAATTTCTTCAGGGAAGATGCAAGAGGCCCACCGACCCCAGACCCATCCTCCTTCAAGAAGTGATTGCGTAACTGATCCAAAGAAAGAAGATTCTGCATTATCGAATTAAAGAAACATGTGTTCCCAAGGTTAATTAAACCTCTCACAACATAACCATCTCTTGCTTCTATACCACTGGTCACAGCACCTTCTAATTTGATAGCACTAGTGATACTGCCACTTCCTGAGCACTGGTCTTCGATATCAGATGAAGCTAAATTGTTCAAAGATCGTCCTTTAATCAATTTAACAACCTCCGACAGCACATCTCTTTTCTCACCATTCTCTTCTTTTTCAACAGGGAGAAGCGAATGGCACGGGAAACACCATCTTAACTGAGGATTTTCCCATTGAATCACCAATCGGTGACGCGTCAATCTGATATGCCTCACAACATGACTCTGAGCTCCAGTTGGTAAACCAACACCCCCACACACATAACAGCCACATTCCAAACAAAGCCAAATAGCTTTTTTGTCAGATTTTGGGTCAGAAGAAGAAGATTCCTTTTTCCCCTTATTGCCCTTTGCTTTAGTTCCTCTCTTCCCATACACCCCTTCCTTGCATTCGTCACACTTAATCTGCCGGGAAGACATAATCTTATCCAACACTTTATCCAAATTAAGACCCTTATCAAAATGCACACACGCTTGTGACTCCTTAACTGCTTTAACATCCCCCTCAGCTATTTCCCCGGCTTGACTAGGCGGCTCTTCAGAGACCTTGTTGGAAAGCGTTGTGGTCTGAATCTCCTTTGTTGGAGCTCGGGCCTTCTTCTTCGCCTTCTTCCCCATCAGTTACTGTCCAGAATAAAATGAAATTTAAAGGCAGGAAAATGGAGGGTGAGTGATTTAAAGTGTTATACTTCATACACAATCAAACACAACTGAGCAAAACACAAATGAAGTGCATACCAATAGATAAACCTTGGAAATATCACCAATACACAGATAAAGACAACATGAAACTGATCCACATTCATCAACGCAAATATGGCATAACTGGAACAGAGTAGTATGATGTTCAAAATCAATATCCAGCTGAAAAAAACCAAACCTGCTAATTTCAATTCCATGATTCTAAGACAAACCACTAAAAAAGTTGAGAATTTTCACGTACTGAGAATTACCAATCAAAATTTCCAGGACTACCCACAAAGAAATTATCCAACTTTGTAATGACTAGTAATCAAAGATCCAGAATCCAAAGTCCAGGCATCGAAACAAGTAAGATTAAGATTTCATATCTTATTACTACTCAGCCTGACCGCTATCGCAATCGGGAACAAAGAAAACAAGTTGCTCAAAACAATCGTAGAAAAGCAAAAGCAGATTTTACCCACAAAATCCCAGAAGAAGAAGATCCCAAAAGGTTGCTGCTTGGGAGAATATTCACATGAGAAGGATTGAAGAAGAATCGACACTCGAAAAATTGGGATCTAGCCCCTTAATCAAATGGTTTATACGGAGAGATAGAGAGATGTTATCAGTGCTCCTTCGTTGTAGCTGCCGCCGTCAAAAAGGAGACAGAGAGTCGACGAACGAGAAAGTATGTGAGAAAATAATCGCTCCGAAAAAGGGGCAGACAAAGGGGTTATTAGTCACCAAATATTTGCTTCTTCCTCCGTAAATATACAAAATTTACTCCACAAAATCTAAATAACTTTTTTTGACATTAACAAATATCCTAAAACCTCTTAACAATGTTAAAAAAAAGTTAACAATCTTCAAAGATTTTTAATCATCAAAGATTTTTAATTACCAAAAATTTTGGATGTCTAATTCAATACCATATGATATGACCAAGAAAAAAACACATATATAACACGTAATATCAAATCAAACCCATATAAAATCTATTGAAAATTGTTATAACAGAACTCGTTTACAAGGAAAAAGGTCAGAAGCAATAAAACATTACAATTTGGGTTCATGCATTGGGTACAAGAACCAGCAAGCCCCAAGGAGAGCTTCTGTATAATCAATCACTCTATGAAGTAAGTCTTCTTAAAAGACTCTTTGGGGTTGCCAGATGCCTCTTTTATTTCACAGTTAAGCTCAACCTCCATTAGTCGGTGATTTTCCTTTGACCGGCTCATTACCAAACCAAGATTCAGATTATCACCTTCCTCAACATTTATCGGACTGGACATAATGAAAACCTGCCAGATTCAGACCATAACACAGAAATCAGCGTTTAAAACAATCAAAGCCTTAATCATAGTAGGCCAGGGATTGGGGAGTACGTACCTGTTGTCCCCAATGCGTGCAGTGCTGCTCACTTGGAGCTGTGGTCAACTCAATTTCTTGCTGTGCGGGGTCTTCTTTTCTTCCCTAGTTACATAAACAAACAATCAACGAGTAAGTATAAGAGTTTCTTCAACATACACACTTGATGCAACATCATAATCTGTACGAACTAACCAAGAACTGAACATCAAACCATCCACCAAAACCACATAGCCTTGTGTGCTCCACATTGATGACTGACGATACATTTGATCTGACTTCCTCAATTTCACTGACAGAGGCTGTCAAACAATCCATCTCCTTGACAATTGTAGGGGTGCCTATGATTTGTTGTGGATTCAAGTCATTCCACATAGCCGTCTGTGCACAAAAGACAAATTTTATAAGTTTCCATGAAATGACAGAGAAAAGGGTTTGTAAGTCAATTTGTTAATTGTCCAACTGTCAGCTAAGGAACTTATCTAAAGATAAATTTAATTGCAGCAATAAGAGTCTTGAAATCACCTGTATGTAATACTTTTCTTGCTCTTCAGCAAATGGTTTTGTTAGAACTCCCATATCAACCCCATAGTAAGTTTTGATCTCATCCGAAAAGTTATGCCAGTCTGCCATTGCCCCATCAAAATCATTCCTCTTCCGATCTGCCATATTGGATTTGATGGGTGCAAGCCACATGCGAGCATGACTAGGGTACCTATTGAATTCAAAGCTTATTTGTTATGCTTAAACACAAACAGTACCAACATCAACCAAATCTCTTGCCCATTTGTTTTAATGTTAGCAACACGTGCCACATGACCTCACAACTTATGCATGAGATTTGATAAATTCTATAACTGGCATTGGAGGAAAAAATTATGCCATCAAGATGTTTAATAGTAAAGCTACACAACATCAAGCTCTCAAGTGTCATAGGCTCACAAGTAACAATCATGCATCATCAAATTTTAATGTTCAAAAAATGTATAGATAGAAAATAACATAAAAACCACTTACATGACACCTGTTGGCTTTAACCACCGGTCACGAGCACTAATCACAGAATCAAACATGGACTCCCGCAGAAGGAAGTATCCCATCCACTCCGAGATAATTACGTCAACTGCCCATTAAATTGAATGAGTAGATATTAGCGCAATGTTGAGTAGAGTATCAGAAGAAACATTCAACCAAATTGTAATGTCTCAGTCTATAGCCACTAAGTTAAAAATCAGTAGTTTTGAATACCCAAAACTCTTACAATGTCATATTTTAGGCTTCTGAATATCGAACAACAGTAGGCTCATTTAACAAAAGGACTTTATTATCTCTTTACTCTTTCTACTTGCAAATAAGCGTGATACACTAATATTTTCTCATTGCAGTGAAAGAGTAAAAAAAGGGAAAGTGAATAATACCTTTCTCAGGTAATGAAATATCCTCGACAGATCCTTCAATGACTTCAACAATATGGTCAAGGTTATTGGCTTTGACAAGGGCACGAGCATGATCAGCCATTTTAGTAGCTTCAACGGCATAAACCTTCCTGGCACCAGCTTGAGCTGACCAAATCGCAAGTATTCCACTTCCGGTGCCCACGTCCAAGACAGTCTTCATCACATTACAAAGACAAAATTAGCCAAATATAAACACCACAAGAAAGACAGAGACCAATGGTTATAATTTAGCAATAGATATCGTAATCGAGCACTGACATATCAAAAGTGTTCCAGTATCTATGAAGCTCAAAAGATGTGAACTTTGTTATACCTTGCCCTCAAAATGATGTTTGTTCTGGAAGACGGCATTGAAGTAAGCATCCATACGGACACGGTCGGAGAGCATATCCTTCTGGTGATATAGGAAAGAGTAGGTGCAGAAATACTGAGCGAAGTCAACTTCTTTGTCAACTGGAGCCGACGGTCCTCCTCCGCCGGATCCGGCAGCTCGTCCGCCCATTGCGCCGCCGTTGTTGGAGCTCCTCATCTTCTGTTTACACACTTGTTCTTGCAAAGTAATGCTTTTCAAGGCGGCAAAAATCAAAACTTTGTTCCCTTTAATTGGAAAAAGCTGAAGTGAGAGAGCTGCTTGAGAGTTTTCAGACGGCGACGGACAAGTTCGGAAACCTTAGGGTTCCTTTTATAAATCAATCAAAGTCTTTTAAGTCTCCCTCCTCCGCTTTCAAAATCTTATTACCGGGATTACTTCATTCGGCCCATTTTCTTTCCAAGCCCAATTTTATATGGCCCGTTCAGATTTTAAAATCACCAATTTACAAAATAATCCCTTGAGATATTATGTTTAACGAAAATAAATGCCTCTTTGACGCAAAAGATAATTTAAAAAAAAAAAACTCCTTCAAACAAGACTTAGCAATTCCAAAAGACCAACAAAATGTTATAAACATTTCTCTCTTAAACGGTTAAAACTGCCTTGTTTCGGAAGAAAAATCTAAAGTAAAAAATAAACCACAGTACTAAGACGGAAAAGACATTGTCTTCTGCCACAAGTAAAGGTATCTGAAGCCCTATCCTCTCTCTCACCTTACCTATGGAATAGAAAACTGGCATCTGGAATAAGAAACAAGAGAGAAGAATCTTCAGTTCTGCTCAGCAACCATCGCCACAGTCGGCTCATCAGCTTTCTTCATTGGAGATATTTCCATCACAACATCGCTGGTTTTCTCCTTAGGAGCCACCACCATCTCAGTCGGATTAGGGTTTGGATTTGGAACCGAGGGATTCAGAGATGGCTCTTCCAATTCAGGATCAGTTTCTCCGCTCTGATCATCATCATGTGGCTCGCTTTCACCTGAGCTACCGGTTGAATCACCTTCTTCGTCATCTTCTTCTATTGGAATGTCAGCTTCAGCCATGTCTACGTTTTGCTCCGGAAGTCTCTGTTGCAGCGGAACAGCGTTGCTTATGAGCTGTCCAGTCCTACGCTTCTCTCTGTAATCTTCCATTTCAATTCGATATCTCTCTTTGTCCTCCATTGCCTTCCCTTGGTAAACCTAGAAACGAGAGAAAATCAGACCATGAGACAAAAACGCGAGAAACCTAACAGAAACTTTGATAAGAATTCAGAGATTAGAGTATGTGAAAAATTTAAATACCGATTTTTCCTCTTCATTCAGCTTGTTCCATAGTTCACCAATCATCCTGCTGATCTCCCTATCCTTACCGGGATGAAGCGGTTTCAGCCTCGCGTGCTGCTCCGCGAAAAAGAAGTTATAACCACTTCTGTTGGGTTTTGGATGAGCAGGATCACGTCTTTTAATCTCTGATTTCTTTCTTCTCCTACGGCGTTTTGTTACTCCTCCCGTAACTCCCTGAGGATTGGCAGAATTGTTCCAAGTGTTGGGGAGTACACCATGACTCTGTTGCGGAGTTTGATGAGCAACTGTATTCTGAGGAAGAAGCTGATACAGAACTCCTTTAAGCTGCTCTGATCCCATTGTCACAGTTACAAGGTAACCATTTTCGAATTTTCCATCGATCACTCCAATCACATTTGAGCCAGCAACAGATCCTGAAACAAAACAACAGAATTAAAAAAAAAAAGGTTTTACTCAGATCTGTAAGTCACAGATTCTCAGTTGGAACATTTATAGAAACAGAGAGAGAAAAAGTTGAGACCCCCAGGGAATTCTCCAGAATTGATCTTCGGCTGTGGGGAAAAGGTTAGAGCTTGAAGTTCTTGTGCAGGTCTAATGGCTCCCTGCATAAGGCCTGGTCTAGCAGATGGGCTCTGCAGAGAGTCTACAGAAGATATGCGTGTTACAAAACAGAGAAGAAACTGAAAGGTATTTGAAGTTTTGATAATATAGTGAACAGGTTTTAATGGGCAAACCTGGAGGAATCTGGCCATTAGCTCTGAAGAAATAAATTTGCTCATAATTGTTAAGCAGAGAGAAGTAGTATTTGCGCAGGACATATGATGCGTTTGTTGCTGTTGGAGGAAAGACAAATGTAGCAGTTACCTCTTTCCATCTCCTTTCATTAAGTATCTGCAATTCAAAGAAGGAAAATGATCCAAGGACAAAGGTCAATGTAGATTTCAAGATTTTAGGAGGAGACATAGAAGGCAGATAATACATATAGCATGGAATTAATATATCATTCAGAAGACATACCTTATTGATTCCACCACGAGAGGTTACCTCAACGAAAAGCTTGTGCAAGTCTAAATCCCTCCCTCCTATGATCGGAACCCTGCAATCACAAATCCAATATGTAGAATGGTTAAAGCTATGAGCTATAAAGTATTACAGCCATATCCAAGCATCAATCAATCTCATGTAAAAGTTACAATACATTACCCAAGAAGCAAAAGGAACAATGCGTGAAACACAAAAGAATAATACCCTACTTTTAATTAGACTAATTATACACATGTACAGAAGAGAGATTCATAATATAGACAGAATCTCATGCATTGGTAATTGGTAAAACATGAAAGTTTTGTAGTTCAAGGTGAAAACACAAAGCATGAATCATCATCATCTTCTTAAAGATGGAGGCTTTCTGAACACAAATTTCTACAGGGCCAACAGATAACCACTGAACTTACTCTAATAAGTAAGAAATGATAAGGGAAAAAGAAGCTTACATGAATTTAGTACCCAAGAGAGAGTGCAGCCTCTCCAAGGAAGACATGAAAAGCCTAGGGTCTGCAACCACAGCCTCATACGTTGCTTCAGGGGTAATGCAAACATTGTTAATTGGCACTGACCCTTGCTTGAGACAAGAGCTTGATGCCATTCCTTGCACAACCAAAAAACAAAAAAAAAAGGTAAGCACTTTAAGATCATTTACTCTCTTTAACAACCACTAAACCTTCTTCAGCATTTACTATCCGGCTTATTAATGAAACAAAAGGCAGAGACTTTAAGGCTCTGCACATCTGAGTGTAATTAACCGTCTTCCATAAAACAGGAACTCAATGATACACAAGAGTTCAAATTTGAAATATTATCCACAAAGATGCATGCAAATGAAACAAAAAAAAACTTAAGATATAACCAGTAAAGAGATTGCAAAGTCCAAGAAAATAAACAAAAAAGGTTTAAAGAAAAAAGCTGTAAAGCCCTTTCATAAATTCTTCTCCTCCTGTTTCTTCTATGCAGAACAAAAACTGAATACGACAGATTGCCATTAAACGTAAAAGGACCTGTGCTACAGAAGCAACCACACTTTAAGGAATCATAACAAAGACACGTCTCTTTCACCCAATCTCTCTCTCTCGCTCTGACAAAAAAAAAAGGGGAATTTTTGCGCCGGCAACGTATTTTGCCAGAGATTTGTAGGAACATAAACCAAGAAACCCCCCCGAACAGGCATATTAACAAACACATTTCAGGTTATCTACTGATAAATTTAAATGCCCAACAACAACTTTCTTCCAAGAAACCATTAATTCTCTGTTTATATGACCAAACAACGAATAGAGATTCTCAATAGATGCAGCAGAGAAAATGAATTGACATCAAAGAAACCATTTTTGGGGTTTCCCGCGAGGCAGCAAAAAGCGCAGACGACAAAAGAGAAATTATAAAATAATAGAGATAGAAGATTTTAAAAATGAAAGAAAAAGTTATCACCTTTGCTAACCATTTACCCTTGAATATTCATAAAAATGAAAGCTTTGGGTTCTCTTTAATGGTGAAGGTAGTGCATATAATGAAGGGACGCGTACGTTGATGCGTATGTATGAGATGAATGTGTATGTAAGGAACCCAGATGAAAGATTATAAATAACAGATGGGGTGGCTATAAAAATAGGTCAAATTTTTATATATTTACCAAAGGGTGAGAGAGAATTGAGCTATGAGAAATAATGCACGATATAAGGAAGATATAAGAAAGAGAAAAATTATATCAAATTGAAGGGGAGGAAGAAAACAATTTTCTATTTTAATGCAAATTTAGATCTTGAAGATTGACCACAGATAATAAAATTTTGAAATTGATTTTCGTATTTTAATATTTTGTTTTTTGATAAATATAGTTTAATGAGTTTATTCAAACCAACTTTTTCTATTTTTATTCAAAAGATGATAACATTTTTATATTTATTTTGTCGTATTTGATTTTAATCGTTATTTATGGTGGACCAGAGAAAATAAAAGGTATAATTGAATTAACGGTTTTATCGAATAAGTTAAGAAATAAATAAGGAAATTTAAACAAAACTTTAAAATCTTATATATCATTGTATATTTTTTTCTATTTTTATACAAAAGATGATAATAATTAATTTAATATGTATTTTGTCGTATTCGTTTATAACCTTTATTTATGAGTAGACCGGAAAACTCAAAACTATAAATTGAATTAACGGTTTTATCGAATAAGTTAAGAAACAAGTAAAGAAACTTACACAAAACTTTAAAATATTATATCATTTAATATTTTCTTTAAATTTTGTATATTTTTTTCTATGTTTATACAAAAGATGATAATAATTTTATATTTATTTTGTCGTTTTTGTTTTTAACTTTTATTTATAGGTAGAGTGAAAAGAAAAAACTATTAATTTAATAAACGATTTTATCGAATAAGTTCAAAACAATTAGGGAAATTCACATAAATTATAAAAATATTGTTTAATTTTATTTTTTTCTTAAAGTATTGTGTAAGTTTTTCTATTTTTATATAAAACATTATAATAATTGAATATGTATTTTTGTCGTATTTGTTTCTAACCTTTATTTATGAGTGGACCGGAAAAATCAGAACAATAAATTAAATTAACAGTACACAATAGACTTTAAAATATTACATAAATTATTTAAAATTTTTTAAAATATATTATATAAATTTTTTTATTTTTATACGCAAGATGATAATAATGATATATATATTTTGTAATATTCGTTTCTAACCGTTATTTATGAGTGGTGCAGAAAATTTAAAAACTATAATTGAATAAACCTGTTTATCCAATAAATTAAGAAACAAATAAGGAAACTTACTTAAAAATGAATTATTTAACACTTATAAAAGCAAGAGCCAATATTTTTTCTAGGTTTAACAATTAGAAATTAAAAAAAAATTAAGAAATAATTCGTAATATCAAAACCTATAGATAGTAAAAAAAAAAAGTATTTTTACTATTATATAAATATATGTACAACTTTTGTATGTAGATGGGAAATGAGAAAAAAGAAAGGAGTGAGAGAGTGGAATACGTACGATACGAATGGCATTTTCTATTTTTCACTATATACTGAAAAGATATATTAATTACACGTTCATGTGATTTTCATTTTTCAAAAAAAAGGAAATAAATAATAATATACGCTGAATATCTTTTATCAAGTACGTGTATAAACCGTATAATTTCAAAAAGAGGAAGTTTAATATATTGAGATATCAATCTGTTTATGATGCCACAAATACTTATTATAGACATTCAAAGTTTGACTTAGCACATTTCGTTCTATCCTTTCCCTTACTAGTTTAACAAATTCAAACATATCAGCTATATATGTAAACAAAACAAAGAAACCATATCGGTAATAATGATTAAAAACTAACAATTATACCTCTGTATTACTTATTTACATGATGACTATCTAAACTAATTTGATTAACGAAAGCAAATGTTGTAAAAACGACGAACTAGGATCGATTAACATAAATTTAATTCTATTTATAATCTAGCTGTATATTTTCTTCTTTTTAAGTAAATGTAATTTCTAAAAAAATACTTGTGAGTATTAAATTTGTTTTAATTAAAATCAAATAAATAGAAACTTGATAATCAAAAAAATTAATGATAGGAATAATAAAAATCAATTACTTTTGAAATCTATATTTTATCTAAAAGTTCAAGTGATGAATAGAAGAAACTTAAAAAATAGATGATGATATTTTATTCTTTATATTTCTCATTTTTGTAGTATTTAGTTTATCAATCTTCCTTTACATAATATAAAAAAAATCTTAACTTATAATATTGATTTACATTTTAAAAAGTAAAAGTGAAGATACTCTAAGGAAAAAAGTGACATTTTATGATTTTCTCCACATTTTTTTATTTGTATTTTATATTCTAATTAATATTGGAGGATATCATCACGTACATAAGAATGATTCAAATCCTAGAAGATTTCACTATCTCAACAATCATCAAAACATTATCCCCGATCTTAACTTTCATTCAGAATAAATTTCAATCCATTGGATATACTACAATAACATATATTATTTTATATCAGTCAATTGAAAAGCTTCATTTTCTAAAAAGAGGTTTAAATATTGTAAGAAGAGTGCTATTACACTAATATCAACACTGCTTGTTGTCTATTTTCATCAAGAAGATATTCACAAAAATATTTTTCAATCGTTTTATTAATTTGGATGTTTTTTTTTTTTTTTGGTCAACTGTTTTATAATTTGGATGTTGTTGCATGACTTTTTCAATGTAGCTTAAATTTGATTAGAAGACATGTATATAAGTTTTCTCCAAATTTTACTGCAGTAACTAAGTCGAATAAATTGTTTGCCGCCAGTTGTGATCCAAACCCGAAGATATCAACAAAAATGTATAACATGTTTTCTCTATGCTTATGGGTTTATCCGGCTATGTATTCATTTCCATAGTTTTTTAAAATTACTGTTTTAAAAAAGTTTCACGAAACTACCAAAAAAAAAAAAAAAACGAAATATATACACCAAACACAATAATTGTCGATATCAACGAACAAAAAACAAGCACATGCGTGTATTTTCGTATACACAAAAAAGGTTTTTTAAAAAGGGGATAAAATTCATTCCCAATTGGTTGACTTGCAATCCAAGCTTTCTCGGTAGAGATGGCTCCAGATCTGTAAACCCGTAACTGATAACCGAATCTTGTATCCTATACATACATAACATGTATCTACTACGTACATAAAATTAAAAAGCTTCAAGAACAGTGAAGGTCCATCGAAGATCTTCTCCAACCTCGCTTCTCTGACGTAACCCTAACCTAAAAGACACGGCAAACAATAAAACTCACAGTAAAAGCTAGCTATATTACAGCATAAGAACAGGTTTTTTCACTAGAGAGTTTTGGAGAACTTGTTTTAAACCTTTGATGATAGAGGAGGCAAAGATGCTCGTCTCGTAAGCTCCTCTCTTTCATCTTGAACTGCCTTTAATCTTTCTCTCAACAATTCCACTTCATTCTCAATCTTTAACCTCTCATAATCAACCGCAGACATTGATTTTCTCCTTGAACCCGAAGAGCTCAGCGATTTCTTGCGTGGACGACATAAGGGAGGAAGCTTTCGAGCAATCCCCGAGACAACGATACTGTTTTCCTCCAACGATTCTTTAGGGTTGCAAACAGAGGATTCTTCTAGATTCTTCTTCTTACTAATGTTCTCTGTTTCATCCTTCACCATATAAACCTCACGGACGCGTGAATACGCGACTTCCGAATCTGATTTATACAGATCTCTGTTTTTATCTCTGTTTTCTTCTTCTCTATAAGGCATATCAAGAACTGTTCCATCAAGTTCTTGAACGAGCAAAGCTCTTCTCTCTTGAGAGTCTTGATTTTGTTTGTGTTCCGGTTTCACCGTCTTTGCGGTACTCTCTGGAAGATTCTTCTCTCTTGTTAAAGAACATTCCAATTCGTCTGTTTCCTCGAGTAGCTGTCTATAAGCTTCAACTTCTTTCTCCAAGAAATGTTTTTCCCTCTCACGCCGTATCAAAATGTCTTTGAGTAAGACCATCTCTTCGGCATCGAAAGTCGATTTCTCTTCTACCATTCTCTGGAATTGCCTCGCTTCCATTTCAATCGCCGCCTTCTCATCTTGCAGCCTATGTATCATCGCCATAGCTTCATCCGCTGCTGATGCTGCAGCGCTTCTCTCTTTGTCGAGCTCAACACAAACCGCTGCTCGAGCAGCTCGCTCTTCTTTCAATGATTCTTCTAAATCCTTAACAGAGTTTTCCTCTTCATTTCTGAGTTCTGCTGATGAATTGGAGTTTACCTGTTTATTAACTGATACAGTTTTCTCAAATTCCGGCCAATGAGATAGATTAATCCTCTCTCCTGCCTTTACACAATCTGCAATATCCCGAAACCCGTATGATCAACACAAAATATATCGGAGGACCCATATCGCATAAACAGAAAAATTATAATTGGTTGCTCAAAAAAATAGATGGCTAGATCAACACATTCAAGGAGAGCAAGGCCTAACATCGATTATAAATCGAATTAATGTAGAAGCAAAATCTCAATCTGAAAAAAGACAATTTAAGGTAAGAAAGAAAACCTTTTTGGTCATCATTGTAACATCTCTCATCTTTAGCTCTGCTAAAGACATCATAAGGCTGCATCAAATGGGTTTTTACGGTCTCATCAAAGGCTTCTGATGAAGAAATCGATCTAAAACTTCCACAATTTACACGACCTCTCCTATAGTTTTTAAGACCGTTTCTTGATCTTCGTGTAACAAAACGCTTGCCTTTCATGCCCTGAACGGTCATCAGATCAAATCTACCAAGTTCCTTATTGTTAGTCACATTTTGTTCTTCTCTTGACAAATCCTCTGTTTCATCTTTGACTCTAGCATTACTTATATCACCACTATTTTTTCTCACCAGCTTCAACTCAACAAACCTGTTCGAATCATCGTCACTAGTAATCGATCCAAAAGGGATTTTGCTTTTTATCGATCGATCTACAGCTGAGATTCTCTCTGATGCACGATCCACCAGAAGCTCTTCATGGAGGCATTTCCTCATAATGTTTGAATCACCGAAACGTCCATTGTGAAATCTTGGAAGGGATAAACCTAGAAACCCTAGAAATCTCAATAAGAGATGTATACAAAGAGATGTACATAGAAGCAAATAAGCTATGGAGAGATTCAGAAATGCGCCTATGAGACCAGTGAAATTCCAATCTTGCGTATCTAAACATGGCATTTTGATAAATAGATTAGTTTCTATAGCTTTGAGTCAAATCTGTTCATCAAAAATATCTTCTTTCAGACAATCACTTCCGAAAATCAATGGGAAAAAATTCAGAAACATCGAGGATGTGTTCCAACTTTGATAGACCAATTTCTAAACCAGATATAAAATTCCATTCCGGAATTTTAGTTCTTATAATATAAGAAAATCATCAAGTACGTAAAGCAAACAAAGCTGAACCACATGTTGAAGAATCTCAAATATGTTACTATTTTTGAACACCATGCGTAATTGATCAATCAAAAAAAAATTTGAATTTTACCTGAAGCTGAGGTCTATCATTGGCCAAGTGGAGACAAATGCGAACGTTAGAAGAACTTCTAAAGCTTTTTTATCATGCAAAATAATGTAGACTTCTTATTAATAACAATAAACATAACAACATTACGTTAATTAGATGAACTTGTTAGGCTTTTTAATTAACTCACCAACATATTTCAAATGACTAACAACAAATGACCAGTATATTCTTTTTTTTTTGTTGCTAAAATGTTATTATCATTATTAAATGAAAAGGTTTGGCTTTACAAAGTAAAAAGCCTACGGTTTTGAATCCTTGGCAAAAAAATAAAATAAAATAAGGAATCAATAAAAAAGAAGTCACTTGATGTGAGTACAGGTTATCCAGAGTTGCATCAGGTTGCGGAAAGATTTTGTGTGCCTTCTTGCCGTGATTATGTTGCGGATCTCTCTGTTGATGAGCTTGAAAAATGGTGGAGGAAGGGATTGAGTTCTGATGATGGACCACATTATTCCTCTGCTTCCAAGTATGATAGACTGTTGCTTGAGCTACGATTTTCCTTAAGATAGAAGGAGCTTGCCAAGGAAGATTGACCAATATATTCCGAATCTGGTTTTCCAACACTTGGTGGGACTGTGAGCATTGGGTGATTGCTAACCGGATGGAAGTTTCTAAATGGTCTCTAGCTTCAATGATGTCAGATCTTGAATTAGTTGATCACAAGCCTAACCGGAAACTTTATGCGATTTATTTGATCGGAAAGAAATTAAAAAGCAGGTAGAAATCATTTGAAAAACAGAGAGATCTAGGGTTTTGCAGAATCTGTATATGTAAATTGGAAAATAGTATATATCATTATCATCATCATCATCATCTGTATAACAAGCTTTTACATGATACGTTGCAAGTAAAAAAAGAGTCCATCTGAAATTGTTGTAAAACGGAGAAGATTCGTAACAACATGATAAAAATGATAAAAGGATCCATTAATATTTGAAGATATTATTATAACATAAAATAATTAAAGAACATGTTCTAAATGTTTTAATAAGTATTATAGATAGTAAATATCAACATTTACAGCAAGCCTTTGTTAAAAAGAGGTGCAGTCATGGTTGAAGATTTACGACATATGTTTATCAAAATATGTGGGCTCAATAACCTCTCCAATCTCCTATAAAAGGAAGTGAGTATGTACTTCATAAATCATCCCAAAATCCAAATATATAAGTCTTTCTCTATTCTTTAAAGCTTCTCACTAGCATTTTTCAAAATTTTGTTTTCAAGTTTTATTTTTTGTTTTTTTGCACAGCAAGTAAACGTTTAACTATTATATTTTTTTCTTTTTCATTTTATTTTGCACAAATGGGAGGAAGAAAATATTAAGGAGACTGATAAAATAAATTAATATTAGTTTCGCAAGATGGTATCAGAGCACAAAACGGTTCGGAGGACGATCGATCGCAAAAATTAATCGCAAGACGAAGCACTAGCAAAAAGTAAAATAATCAAGAAGGGCAATAAGCAATACAAGTTATCATGGCGTCACACTTACACACATCTCAACCTGTTGCTATTTTTGATGGTCAAAATTACGAACTTTGGGCAGCAAGAATGAAGACGACGTTAATCATTCGTGAATTGTGGGATGTTGTTGAAAACGGAGTTCCACCACAACCACAAGAAACCACGAGTATTTCTACGAAAACCCCGGAAACTCTATCAAGTACGCAACCTAAAAGTACCACTTGGAAAGAGATCAACATGAAGGATATGACGGCTCTCCAACTATTGCAACATACTGTCACCGACACGGTGATCAGAAAGATAATGTCGGCAACTAATTCAAAAGACGCGTGGAAGAGATTACAAGAAGCATACCAAGGCAACACTCAAGCTAAACTTGTGAAGTTACAATATCTACATAGAGAATTTTAAAATATCAAAATGAAAGATGGAGAAAAAATCGGATCCTTCACTAACAGGGTCATGGATGTTTCAAATGAAATGGAACAATTGGGGGAAAGGAAGACGGATTATGAAGTAATCCAAAAAATATTAACCTCCATGCCAAGGCATTACGGAAACCTGGCAGAGTTAATGGAAGAAACTAAAGATTTAAAAAATATAAGCGTGACAGATCTTGTTGGATCTTTGATTGCCCATGAATCAAAGTTTCTTCCCTATGAAAAAAGAAATTTTGAAGGAGCCTTTCAAGCTCAGTTTAAAAGCAAGAGAGGAGAAACCAGTAAAAAGTTTCAAGAAAACCCGAATGGAAAGGCAAAGAAAAAAGGTGGTGTGGTTATTGTAAGAAGGATAACCACAACGAAACTGATTGTTACTTGAACAACAAGAACAGGAGGCCAAACCAGCAAGGAAAGAAATCCAAAGAATGTTTCACTTGCGGGAAGGTGGGATATTTTTCTCGAGAATATAAAAGCAAACACGCTCAATATGCTCAGGTTACACATGTGGAGGATGAACATAAGTTATTCTCTGTTCGAGGAACAATCGTGAAGATACCAGAGAAAGACACATGGCTGATTGATAGTGGATGCATTAATTACATGGCAAAAGATGTTAAATACTTCACCAAGATAAACAAAGAGGTGAAAGTTCCTATTCGTATAGGAAATGGAGATGTAATTATGATGGAAGGAAAAGGTGATATACTCGTGAGAACCAAGATGGGTACAAGGATCATCAAGGATGTGTTTAATGTTCCAAACTTAGACAAAAATTTATGAGTGTTCCCCAAATTATGCTAAACGGCTATGAGATCAAATTTAAGGAGAGTTCATGTACCATTTGTGACCACGTGGGAAAGAAGATTGCCAAAGTAGAGATGGAGAAGAAAAGCTTTCCTCTAAAAATCTTTGGACTAGATTAAGTTACTTATAATGCCCAAGAAGAATCAGTGGCTACATTATGGAATAAAAGACTTGGTCACACCAGTCACACATACAACAAGAAGTTATTGCAAAATCACATGGCGAGGGAAGTTCCTAATCTTTGTGACTACAATGATGTTTGTGAAGCTTGCCAATTGGGAAAATAAGCAAGGATCACATTTCCATCAGCTTCTTCTACAAGAGCTCATAAGAAGTTAGAACTTATCCACACAGACATATGTGGACCCATGCAAACGCATTCTCTTGATGGTAGTAGGTACTTCATACTATTCATTGATGACTACTCAAGAATGACATGGGTATATTTCTTAAAGCAAAAGTCTGAGGCCTTCAACATGTTCAAGAAATTTAAGGTTATGGTTGAGAATCAGACAAAAGAAAAAATAAAGCAATTCAAATCTGACCGAGGAGGAGAATACACATCAAATGAATTCCAAAAATTCTGTGAGAATCAAGGCATTACAAGACAACTCACTGTGGCATACTCCCCACAACAGAACGACGTAAGTGAGAGAAAGAATTGTAGTGTGATGATGGAGATGACACGTGCTATGCTGAAGGGACAAGCGATGCCAAACAAATTTTGGGCCGAGGCGGTTTACACTACTGTATACTTGCAGAATAGGTTACCTTCAGCTGCTCTTGAGAATATCACACCTATAGAAGCATGTACTGGGCATAAACCCTCACTAAGTCATCTTAAAGTGTTTGGGTGTCTGTGTTATGTCCACATACCTGATGAAAGAAGAAGCAAGCTCGAAGACAACCCGCATAAGGGTGTACTTATTGGTTATAACAGTCAAAGTAAAGGGTATAGAGTTTACTTGATTGAGAAGCAAAGCGTTGTAGTAGCAAGAGATGTTATCTTTGATGAAAGAAAAGTCTGGGATTGGAATCAAAAGTTAGAGGATGGCCAAGATATTCAAGGAACCAACCCGAATATAGAGGTTAACACTACTCAACCTACTATATCTTCAAATGGAGGTCGAAGTAGAGAAGGAATATCTATTGGATCTATACCTACCAGTGGTAGAGAGGGAGCACCAACATAAAGTTCTTCAGAGATAAAGACTCTAAGAACTAGGAGTATGGTAGAACTAATGGCTATAACTCCACGAGTATTGGACTACAGTGCAGACATGATGGATGCATGTTTTATTTGTACTGTGGAGCTAAATTGCTTTGACGAAGTAGTAAAGTATCCAGAATGGAGGGATGCGATGCAAGAAGAGATTAACATGATTGAGAGGAACAACACTTGGGAATTGGTTAAAAAACCTGAAGCGAAGAAAGCTATCACGGTCAAGTGGATATACAAGATGAAGACTACAGCAAATGGAAGTTTACAAAAGTATAAAGCCAGGTTAGTTGCAAGAGGATTTGTCAGAAATACGGTGAAGATTACATTGAGACATTTTCCCCGGTCTCAAGGTATGACACCATCCGACTTATACTTGCAATTGCAGCACAAAAGAGCTGGACACTACATCATATGGATGTGAAGTCAGCATTTCTTAATGGAGAACTTGAGGAAGAAGTGTTTGTAGAACAACCCTAAGGATTTGAAGTTGAAGGAAAAAAAGGACATGTACTAAAGCTAAACAAGGCGTTATATGGTTTAAAACAAGCGCCGAGAGCATGGTATAACAAGATTGATGGTCATTTTCTACAACAAGGTTTTGAAATATGTCCATATGAAGCAGCGGTATATATCCAAAAAAATGGTAAAGATATTCTAATCATCTCTCTGTACATAGATGTCATGATTATAACTGGGAGCAACAAAGAAGACATCCAAAAGTTGAAAGGCGAAATGATGAAATACTTCGAGATGACTGCTCTTGACAAGATGGAGTATTTTCTTGGGATAGAGATATGTCAGAGTGCAGAAGGAGTTTTCTTATCTCAGACAAAGTATGCGAATAAAATTTTGGAAAAATTTAAGATGGTTGATTGTAAATCTGTTAGCACACCATTGGTGCCACATGAGAAGAATATTGATATGGCTGATTGTAAATCTGTTAGCACACCATTGGTGCCACATGAGAAGAATATTGATGAGGAAGAGCATAAGCCAGCCAATGCTACAAAATATAGAAGCATAGTGGGAAGCTTGTTATATCTAACAGCTACAAGACATGATCTAATGTTCATTGCAAGCTATCTTTCAAGATACATGAGCAACCCACAAATGATGCAGTACCGTCAAGCAAATAGAGTATTGAGGTATGTCAAAGGAACAACCGAACTCGGTTTATTTTTCAAAACCGAAAACTCCACATTATTGCAGGGATATTGCGATAGTGATCGGGCAAGAAGTCAAGAAGATATGAAGAGCACCAACAGTTATTTTTTCAAGTTAAGAGGAGCGATATTTTTTTGGCAGACAAAAAAATAAGATGTTGTTGCACAATCAACTGCAGAAGCAGAGTACATTTCAGCATCCGTGACAATAAACCAGACAATTTGGCTACAAAATTTACTCGAGAGTCTTGGATTCAAGCAAGAAGAAGGCCCACCTATATTTTGTGATAATAGTTCAGCTATTGCCATCGAAAAAAATCCAATTCAACACCAGAGTACAAAGCATATAAACATCAAGCTTCATGTGGTACGCGAGGCTGCGAACAATGGCATGATCAAACTGACTTACTGCAAAGGAAAAGACCAGTTGGCAGATATATTCACAAAATCTCTGCCAACATCACGATTTAAAAATCTCAGGAGGAGACTCGGCTTGAAGACCAAATGGATCAAGGAGGAGTGATAAAAGTGATCCATTAATATTTGAAGATATTATTATAATAGAAAATAAATAAGGAAAATGTTCTAAATGTTTTAATAGGTATTATAGGTATGGTAAATGTCAACATTTACTGCAAGCCTTTGTCAAAAGGATGTGCAGTAATTGTTGAAGATTTACGACATATGTTTGTCAAAATATGTGGGCTCAATAACTCCTCCAATTTTTTATAAAAAAAGTGAGTACGTACTTTATAAATCATCCCAAAATTCAAATATATAAGTTTTTCTCTACTCTCTAAAGTTTCTCACGAGCACTTTTCAAAATTTTGTTTTCAAATTTTATTTATTGTTTTCTTGCATAGCAAATAAATGTTTAACTATTATATATATATTTTTTTGTTTTACACAAATAAAAAAAAATATATTAAAAAAACTGATAAAATAAATTAATATCAGTTTCGCAAAAATTCAAACATGATGACTTGAGGGGTGTAATTGTCATTCTTAGTCGTTCTGTTTTGTCTAGCGGAAAAAAAGCAGAGCCAGTTACAGCAGAACGCAAAAAAAAACCTAACGTTTCCTTTTCTTTTTGATAAAGGTTAGGACAATATTCAAAAAGGAAATAACCTAACTTTTCCTTTTTTTGATAATTAGGCAATTTCCTTTTTTTGAACAAACGTAACCTCTCCTTTTCTTTTTTTGTTGGCAACCTTTTTGCTTATAAAATATATGATCTATTTGAGAAATTATAATTCTCATTCTTTCGAAATCATAAAACAAAATAAAATAAAATAATGGCACATGACGAATGCGTTCCCGTTGGATAGACTCGGTTCTCGAATGTTGAAGCTTTGCTTCGATGTCAAGTTATTTAGTGATCTCGCCATACATATGTACATAGAGAACCTCCAACGATGTGTGTTTACTGTTTCTAATTGGGCTCACCGACTCCACTCGCGAGGTCCAGACGACGGGTCGCTCGGCGTTGAAACCTCCGGTTGACGATTCCGCGTAGATTGGTTGAACTCGGGGCTCAACGAGTCACGGATCGAATTGGCTAATCCCAGAGGTGTTTACTTGGTCTGACTCGTTGAGAAACAACTCGAAACGACGAGACGGTTTAAGTCATCGTCGAAGACGCGTCGGTTTAACACCAACGGCTAAAGCGGCACCACCGTCACGTAGCAAAGTGATCTGAACGACGAGAGGCAGCGAGAACATCAATGACTTGGAGGGAGAGAAGCTTTCTCCACCTGGTCACGTGAGGATGTACTGTATGTCAGTCGTCAGAGACTGCTTCGAGTAACAGAGCCCCTTGGCCACGGCAATTATATACAAAGGTATGCTTCTTATTTTATATATTATGATTTTATTTGTTAAAAATATTGTTTTTCATTTTCGATTTTTCAGATTTATAACTGAATTTTAAAGTTTTTTCACAAATAATATTTTAAATAAATCATTTTTGTTTGATTAAAGTCTTACTTATATAAATATATATTCATTTTCACACAAAAAAAATAAAAAAATTTAAGTGTTAAATTTTAAATTTGTGAAAATAAACCAAATTTAATATTCTTCAGTCGTAGAATTTTCTATGTTCCGTTATATAATATAAATTTAATATTTATTTTTTAATTTTTGGATTTAAAACTAAAATTTGATTTATGTAAATAGTTTTCATTTAAATAAGGTTTTAGTTATACAAAATGTTTTAATTTAAAATAAAATTTAGTCTTATATTATTTATATATCTGGTTTTACAGAATTTGAAGAAGAGAACCAAGGATTTTGAATTTAGAACGGTTCGAGCTGAACCGGATCTAAACCCTAAACCTCTGTGAAACGTCCTGAACCGGTGAGTTCCTCCTGCATCTCGAATGCGTAGAGACCGTGACGGAGAAAGAGAGATAGAGAGGGCGAGTCCATGGCTCTCGTTCGATTTATCCCTTCTCGGAAGCTTTCACTACTGTTTTGCAGTACAAGTGTTGCTGCAAATGTAGATCAATTCGAGCTGCCATGCCTTGGATCGCTTCGAGCTTTCTTCTCTACTCAGAAGCTCATAGGCGATGAGCCAGTTCTCGTGAGTTTCTTCTTAATCTATTCTCGTTTTCGTCTCCCAGGGAGTATTGTTTGCTGGCCCAAGTTTTGCTGATTCAGAGTTACCTACTACAGTATGAAAAATGGGCGTCCTTGATAAGTAGAATTACCGATAAATTGATGAACTTTATTATGCAGTTGTTCACATCTCGAAATTTGTACATGATAAGCAATCGAAAAGACCCGATTCTTGATGCTTTTTTTTCAGATTTTATTTTCATATGGCGAATTTTGAAATGTGGGACTAAATGTTTGGTTAAACTCAAACAGGTTCGAGATTTCATACATACAGCATTATATGATCCAAAACACGGCTACTTCTCTCAACGATCAAAATCTGTTGGGGTTTTGGAGAGAAGCATTAAGTTCAACCAGCTTGAAGGTAGTTTCACTTGCTTAAGTGTTTGAATTCTTGAATTTTAGACACGCCTATAACTTCCCCAAAAGGAATAGCAAAATTAGTTCTTATTCTACAGGAAATGCATGTGGTCTTTATTGGAGTACTTTTGAATTGTTTATCTGTTGTTTCTTCGGGCTATATTATCCAATTAGTAGAAAAAGTTATTTGGCTTGGGATGTTATCTCTTCATAACTAGAATGTCGATTGTTTTTCCTGTCCTAGGGAGGAAAGCGTACATGAAACTCTTGGAAAAATTATACAAGCAGAGTGACATTTCTTGGTTTACTCCAGTGGAGCTTTTCAAGGTGAAATGTCGTGGATAGGTTCTTTGGTGTTTTCTTAGAATAGCCTTCACTTGTTGTACTTATCCTATTTTATGATATCAATCATCTGTTGTAGCCTTGGTATGCCCATGGGATTGCAGAAGCTATACTGCGTACCACAAATCTCTCAGTTCCATTAAAGGTTTGCTTCTTTGATATTCTACATCTGTATTTTTGTATAATTTCACAACAAAACATGCCATCTATTCTCTGATTTCTGTAGTTATATGGGAAGCCTTGTATCTAGTACGTCTTTAGTTATCTTTAGTTAGTGATAGCCTAGGCCTTTAACCTGTTCAGTTGTTCATGCTTTGAAAACTTGAAATAGAGAAACCATGGTTTACCTATAGAACTATTATAATTTTTGTTTATTTTGAAAATCATTGTGTAATTTACTGTAGAATCGTTTGAACACACGACTGAAGGGTGGAGAAAGTAATGCCATGAAATTTCTGTTTAAGTTCATATGTCTTTAGGAAAGTTTTAATATCTAGACACGGTAAGATTTTTATCGTGGTTTGTGAATTAAAGTCTTCATTTAAATGGTTCTTTCGTTAATCAATAACACTTGAAACATGTGCTTAGATATACGAAATTGGTGGTGGATCGGGCACATGTGCGAAGGGTGTATTGGACTATATAATGTTGAATGCTCCTGAGAGAATCTACAATAACATGAGCTACACGTACGTATGCTCAGTTTTCCTCTCTTCTCAATTTAAGCTCTTTGGCTGGAACTTCAGCATAGTAAACTCTTATGAAACATGCTACAATTATATTAACTGCATCCTATTTTTAATGTGTATCAGTTCTATAGAAATCAGTCCTTCACTGGCTAAGATTCAAAAGGAAACTGTTGCACAAGTTGGAAGTCATCTATCAAAGTTCCGAGTTGAGTGTCGTGATGCATCTGACCTATCTGGATGGAGTAAGGTTCTTTTTGTTCAGCATGAGGCAGATTCTGTTTTTAATTTCCTGTGGCTATGCTAGAATTAGTTATTTGGTTGAAAATGTTCAAGTAGTGAGTTGTTCACCAAATTTCGTAATGTAACATTCTTAGAAGATTAAGCTAGTCAGAGAAATCGTTAGGTAATTGAGATTATACTGCTAGATTGACCTTGATTCTGAAAAGCAATTATACCCAAAATTTTGAGACTACTTATTAGTCAAGATGTTTATAAAATAGCCAACCACATATTATCAAACAACATTCAGTTCAGTGATGATGAATTTATCTATCTGTGCTTATAGAGTAAATTTTCAAACAGGGAATGTGGAGCAACAACCATGCTGGGTGATAATGCTCGAGGTACGCAATTATGTAGTTGTGGTTCTATTTAATAGGTTGATATTTGTATTGAAGAGGAATCTACGTGTAATATTTGTATTAACTTATGTCATTGCAGGTGCTAGATAATCTCCCACACGATCTTGTCTATTCTAAAAGTCAAGTTTCCCCATGGATGGAAGTCTTGGTTGAAAACAGACCAGAGAGGTACAGAGCATACATGTTTGGTTCAAAGTTTATTTCTGCCTTTATTGATTATGATCTCTTGTAAATTGTAGCGGAGAACTGTTGGAACTATACAAGCCATTAGAAGATTCATTGATCAAGCGCTGCATTGACATTGTTGAACATGAAGATGATCCGATTTCAAAACCAAAACAAATCTGGTCTAAACTATTTCCCAAACCTAGACGTAGTTGGCTTCCGACAGGTTGTTTGGTAAGAAAAAAATTGGTGTCCACATATATAAACAGGTGCTGTGTTGCTCTGTTCTAATTTTGGAATTTCCAGAAACTGCTGGAGGTTTTACATGAAAAGCTGCCAAAAATGTCTCTAATCGCTTCGGACTTTAGCTTCTTGCCCGATGTGAAAGTTCCTGGTGAAAGAGCCCCATTGGTTTCAACAAAGGTCTGTTCTTTTTTTCCGTCTAACTATTCATTGACACCTTTCTCGGTGTGTGTTGACTGTTTATTCACTGAGCCATAGAGATATGGCCAAAGTTAACGCTATACCAACAAGAACATGGTTTGGGTATAGAGAAAGTGTCTTTTTGCATTGCTTAATGTCAAACTTGTCTCAAGAAAACTTGAGAACAGTTTCACCCGAAGAAATACATCCGTGAAGTATAATTATAGTCTCTTTAACAATGTTTGTTTGTATATGCAGAAAGATGGATGTAGCTCAGATTACAGTAGTTATCTGGACGCAAAGGTGCGAGATATCTGAAAATTTCCTTCTTTGAGTACTTGTTTTGTTTATTATCCATTGCGAATTGAGTAGTTTTCTCTAACTATTAACCTCATTCAACAAATTTCTCAATTCATATGTCTGTTTGATGACTTGCAGGGTGATGCTGATATATTTTTCCCAACCGATTTCTGGCTTTTGGAACGAATGGACCATTATTGTTCCGGCTGGAGGAAGATGGAAAACGACGGGACACCATCAAAAAAAGGAAGGATAAGGCGAACTCTCACTGTAACACAAGATTCTCTTTAAAACATGACAACAAGAGAGGATATTTCTGTTCTCATTTCATTAACAGTCTTTTCTTGTTCTCTTTTGCTTGTAGCTCGATACATCAGCGTTCATGGATGAGTTTGGTTTACCTTCAAAGACGAGAACAAAGGACGGATATAACCCCTTACTTGATGACTTCAAGAACACTAAGTTCTATCTTAGTGTCCCAACACACAACACTAAGTAGTGAGCAAAAGATATCATCAGCTCATGGATGTCTGAATTTTGCAAAGAAATGAGAACTTTTAAATGCCTTTGAAAGGGTTTAGAGATGACAATTAAAACCTCTGATTATTATTTATCTTTTTTTTTAAAATGATTTAATAAATTTAATCAATATTCAATTGCGCAACTTTGTCTTGCCAGTTGAATATCGCTACAGACGTTGAAGATAGGTAAGCTCCAAAAAGTTGCTTTTTGCATTTTGCGTTTTGCTGTGTTTTTGGCTTTCAAACACTCTTTCCAATACCACACGATTCCGTTGTTTCGTAATGTAATGAGTTTCGGTTAAACTCAATTTTGTAAGGCATTCAGGCCCGAAGCTTTCTCGTTGTCTTTCTTTTCCTAACTTATTTCACATTTCAGTAGGGAAAAACAAGATACTGAAAAAAACAACTATTAGCGGAATCTCATCACTTCTCTTAGATTTCGTTACAAATTTTGAAAGAAATATGCTTTATAAAGAACAATGTTTGACACAGAGATGTTGAGCTACCTGAATTGTATGAACAATGTCGAGAAACATCTCTTTTCTTCTGCTCTTCTTTGTTTGAAACAAGTTTTGGTATAAAATGTTCCAAAGGCTTACAGTTAATATCCTTACCGTTCTAATCCAGTGACCGTGGAATTCGTCTGAGAAGATGAATCTGGATCTCTCACACTCTCTAACCCGCTGTCAAGTATCTCTATAACATTATCTGGCGGGCATTTGTCACTAGATTTTTTCGGATTCATCTGACAGAAACATTCAGGCCATGAATTTGTATAAAACGATTCAGGAGATACACGCTTGTGAGGCCCTCCAAAGTTTGTTTTCAGCATTACTTGTCTCACTGCTTCTTCAAATCCAGCCGTTTTACCTTTCTCTCTAGCTATGAAAACTGGAGCTAATGCTTTTCTGTCTGGTCTGATTGTAGTACGGAAACCATAGTAAAGGCGATGACCTAAGAGATTGTTGGCGAAATTGCTGGGTCCATCATATGTTGGCATAAAAATGTCGGAGAGGAGACAAACCATGTAATCCACAGCTGATCCTATTAATCCCTGTGAGTTAGCTGACAGCTCCTCAGAGGGGTCCACCGAGCTATGGTTGTCAAGCCGTGGGAATAAGGTTCGAAACGGTTTCATGAACCGTTCCCCGCCAAAAAGTTCACCGGCTGCTAGGTATATCCTTGTGGAGTTGTCGAATCTCATTGCTCGTAATATAAGACCTACCTGCACCACAAGGATCAATCAAAATGTCATATTGCATTTCTAAAGCCTACAACAGTGCCATTAGTAGCTGCAATTATGATCCCTCTGTTGCTCTCTAGCTTTCAGTTTTCTATCTGTGGAAATGCTCAACATGAAAATGATGCGGATAAAATGTAAAGAAAGTACCTCCTCAGGGGTCAGTGGACACTTCCCGATGGCCCGTCTTTCGTTGTAAATAAGCCTTTTCTCTGCAAAATTTTCTTTACGGTACTTCCTAAGTATCTTCTGTTCCTCAGGGTTAAATATGTCAAAGCACCTGCGGAGAATAGACAATGAACCATTATTCCCATGTGTGCTGATGTATAGATGATACAAAGACAACCAATTTCTTCGCAAGTCACTTCAACAAGAACCAGATTCTAGAAAACCAACTTTGATATATATATATATATATATATTACTTAAATAGAAATGACCCTCCAGCTGATGGTCGAAGAAAGAAATTGTTGCAAAAGAGCATACCCGGCAAATGCCAACATATCCATTTCAAAACGAAGATGGATCGACATGAAGTGGCCCTGTGACCGGAGTTTATCAACAATAGATTCACTCAACTTCATGATGTGTGGCTTGAATCTCAAAGCGTGGTAGTTCACTCTGCACCTTAACCTTTGATATTCAGGATTGTCAATTTCCTCCGCCAAACGATGTGAAAAAGGGGTAAGATATATAGCACTATGTTCCCTCATTGCCTTTAGAGCAGTTGTCAGGTACCACTCAATAGGAGCATCTCGAGGAGGACGAATCTGATTCAAAGAAATAACAAGGAACAGAGATATTTAACTTATACTTTCAGACTTCAAGCTTACGTAAACCAGACAGCTTTTTATGCTTGTACCTGAAAAGCTTTTATCTTCTTGGTTTTCCCATTTTTGTGAACATCGGGGATCTTTCCCACAATCTTAACATCATACTTCAGTGTCTCAATAAAATGTTCAACGTCATAGATACCTTGAAAACCACTGGGAATAAAACAATCATATATTAGAGGATAAAGACATATACTTCAAGAATTCATGTAATGGCATTTGCTCTCCTGAGCACATTAACACATATCCTTAACATTAGGAGAACAAATCTGCTTAGAATTCTTGTCTGATGATACTTGGAAAGGCATACGAATTGTATTAACTTTACATTTGTAACTAGTAATAATCAACTCTGTATTTCATAGAAAATCTTATATTTTCCAAAATTAATGCTATGTAACAGATGAGAAGGAATCAACATTACCTGTCATCATGCCAAAACGAGTTTGCATCTAATTCGGGCAACACAAGTGTAGCATTCATGATCCGCGCAGCAAGTACTGCATTACATATCTGCGATATCCAGATGTCAACATTTGTCAAATCAAAGATATAACAACCAGATTCGTAGTGGAGGGTTTAAGCTAAGTCAACTCCACTAGATATAAATATACCTCTCGTGATGTGACCCAAACAGGACATCAACACTATTGGAGTGTAAAAAGACAGAAGAAAAGCGTAATGGACGACGTTGATTACAAAACAGAACACCTACCGCACTACGTTGCTGATTCAAACCACCATTACATCGAACACGGAGATAACCATTTGTTTCTTTAGTAGGAGCTGCAAAAAAGAATCAGAAGATTTTTATCATCATTTCAATCTTGGAATGCCCTAAGACTTTTAGATTAGCATCGAGTTAAATCTTTACTGCTCAAAACACGAGATGAACATACGAGGCCAGTCAGATCGTGGCGCAGAAGATGGTCTCCAGCCACCTGATTCAGCACTCTCCCAGAGCTCTTCCACGTTTATCTGCTCAAAAACATCATATAGAATCCATCAACGGCTTAGATCAACAAAGACTCACTAAGATAATCATCTATAGAACAGGAGATTAAATTCAGATCTTTGGCTCCTGAAAAATCTTCTGGTTCCAGACTCGGGAAATTCAAAACGGATACTTCAATATTTCAGTTCACTTCTCGCAATTCATCGCCAGTCAAACAGAAGACCTGATCTTCAGCTAGAAATCACTACTCCAAATACATACCAAAAGTGAACTAACCTTAGATGGACGGGCCGGTTCGCGATTGCTACCGATGTTAGCCGAGAAAAGCAGCGAGAGCGTACAGATCAGTAGAACAATGACTCCGATAGACAGTTTCGCCACCATCCCCTTTGTTCCAACTCCTCCCGTCTTCCCATGAAGCCGGTGGTGCCCTAACCTGCAACATCACTCAAAATCAACAACGATCCAACCGAATCATCTCTACTGAAACGAAAATTGCATCTCAAACACCAGATTATTTCCGAGAAACCAAAAATTTCCCAGAAAAATGCAAGAGAAGCAACAGGTTGGTATGATCTACCTTCTCATCTCGTTTGAGGAAGAAGACGAGATGTTCTCCAGTGATTTGAGAATTTGCAAAACTCTGTGTAAACTCTCTCCTTGGGAGTCTTTCTCACTGGCGAGATGTAGATTTTTGATTTTTCGTTAATTAAAGTAATTAATTACAGCTGCTTCGAATCACCGTCGCAGCAGCGAGTCATGCCCACGATAAACCGACGTCGGTTCTCGCAATCAAACCGACCGGTTGAGTATTTTGGAACTAGACTTACATCTATTAAAAAAATTAAAATCTAAAATTCCATTATTTTAGTAATTCATATTTCCAAAATCTTAAAGATTCATATAATTAATGGAAAAACTAAGTAACTAGTAATCTATAATGGAATTTTACAGTTAAGAACTTTCAAAATTTTGGTTCGTAAAAGGTTTAATTTATAAGTTAACAAATCTTTCTAAATTAGGCGTATTCTTTCTTCTAATTTTGTTTTTTTCCCAACCACCATTGCAATCTAGTTCTTGTTTCTCGGATTTGAATAATTGCATAATCCTACAAAAAACCAATAGCCTGGACTTCACTGTTTGTAAGTTTTATTTTATAAGAAACCTGTTAATCCTAATATTTGATGATTGACCAAAATACCAAAATTTAACAGTGGGTCTTTAGAATAAAAAAGAAATAACAAATCAATCTACATGGTCGAACAGGCGAATCAAGCGGTGGCTTTGGAGACCTGCTTAAAAATATCGGTTATCTCGTTAACCGGTGAATCAGCCTTGATAGAACCGATAAAAGGACTCAATGATGGAACGATGTCGTCTCGAAGGTCTGTTGACCGGAGAAGAGCATCTGAGCCCAATGTGACGAGCCCTTTGACGATCACAGTCTTGTGTGTGCCGGAGATCAATTCCTCATAGTCCGTATCCCCGCGTTCTCCAACCACCACGTACATGTTCGCCACGTTCAGCCTCCACCGCACGAACAAGTACCTTCACCGCAAAAATCAAATCGCAATAATAAGAATAATGCACCGGAGCAAAAACAGAATCAGGTTAGAGATTATCAATTTGGTTTAATCAACGGACCTGAGAGCTTGAGATCGAGAAGCAAGAAGAGGAACGATTTGCATTCTCGTTGAATTCCGACAATACATCGGATGGCAACGAAGGCCTCTAAGTCGTAACTTCTGACGCAAGTCATCCACTCTCATCACCTGCATGAACCCCTGATTAGATACTGCATTATCCATCGGTACAGCCGCAACACGAAAAAACAACTTTACCTTGGAACGATCTTTGATCTGATAGGCAACGCAATGCGCATTGCTCGATGCCTGATCCTCCTGAATAAGACTCGGAGAGCCTTTGTTTCTAGCCTCACCACCAACTGCTGTTGTGTTCATGAGTTTCCACACCGTGTTCTTAAGCCCTTCCATGCCCCATCGGTAATCAATATGCGAGGAATAGTCAGGATCCGGAAGAAGCTTCCCGTCTTCCCCTCCTGGGTAATAAACTTCGCTTCCGCTGCTGCATATTAATGTGTCAAACTCACTCACCTGAATCTTGGCAGACTTCAAAAAGTGAATCAATTCATCAAGCGGCATCGAAGTAGAAATCGCAAAACCAGAGCTTTTAGCCATCTGTGGATCCGATCGCACGGCTTTGATGATATTCTGAATCATCGGAACCATAGATTTCTCATCTGGTGCTCCCTTATCGTCATAGCAATCAACCGCTAAAACCACCAACCGTTCCCGCCGCCTCAAAACCGGATACTTGCTCCCCAAGTTATCAACTTGCTTCTTCCCCTGTAATTCCGGTTTACTCTTGATATCGGGTTTCTTCATCCGGCTCATGATCTGTTTAACCGGATCAGCAGAGTTCGGTTCAAGAGACCCGTTCAACGACGGTTTATCTCCATCCACAGAGAGTCTTAGAGACATATCTTGAACATCTTTAAGAGAGTCGTTGAGTGAAAATTCATCGTCTTGAGCAGCCATTTCGTCCGCATCAGTCTGCCACTGCGGATGTCTCATACGGCACGCGGCTATACGTGTCAGGTAAGTCCGGCAATGCTCAGGCCATGAGAAGAGGTGAATGTTCTTCCAACCGTTAATCCTGCACTCATTCCATAGATTCTTCTCTGATACCAACTTCAGCAACGCATTCGCTATCGCTTCTTGATCGTGTGGATCCACAAGTAAACCGTTGTGCAACGCCTAAAGTTATATACCACGCACGATAAAGAAATAAGTATTACCTATTAAAATGATTTTCAGTTTCAGGACACCTTGCGTACCCGATGTATATCGACTGGTCCTCCATTCTTCGTTGCCACCATCGGAAGTCCGTGAGCCGCAGCCTGCATTTTTCAATTTTGGTATAACCGGATTAGACACAAGTAAGAAGGGCTATACATATATCACATATGTATACTCTACCTCAATGAGTGTAAGGCCAAAAGGCTCAACCAAAGCTGGGTTTATGAAAACACCCTTTGTATTTGCAGCAAGTCTGTATATATCAGGAACATCAGACTGTTTATGATGCTTTGGATATGCGACAGACCCGTAGAGATCATACTTGTCGATGAGTTTTAAGACGGTTGTAAGAACGCTAGCGTTTCCAGATGACAATTCGTCTATATCATCTCGATTTCCCATAATCAAAGTCTGCAAAACATAGAGAAATAACTTCAGAAACAGAGAATTATTGGTTTCAATCCCCGAGAATCGAAAAGCTATGTAACAGTTACGAGATTAGCTAGCTCCCGTAGAGGCCGACATTCTCCAAAGGCTTTCAAAAGAGTAGTTATGTTCTTCTTTGGGTCTGGTCTAGATAATGCCAAGATCATCGGTTTGTGAGGATTTGTAAAAAATCTCATAACCTGCCAAACATACGCAACAAAACATCAAACACAATCTGCAAAACAAACCTCGAAAGAAGATAATGAGCTGCCTAGGAAAACTCACTTCAGACCAGATAGTTGGAACCGCCTTAGGAGAAGATCCCTCGGTTCCTCCTACTAAGGAAGCTAAATCTCCATCACCCTCAGGTGTATCTTCTTGAACCTCAACGTTTGTGAAATCCATTCCCGGAGGAATAACCTGCACAACGGACTCTCCTAATCACTCAATCCTACTTCATAATCATAACTTGTTCCAAGCTGGCTAGTTCTCGGTGTACTTACCGCCATTCTTGGCATGAACCTTCCGTGGCAATTAACACCGCGTCTAGCACGAGCTCTCAAGACTTTCTCGAGTTTTACATCGAACCCATCATAAAGTCCCCATTGTTCATCAATCTCCTGCCTCGTGCTTGTTATAACAAGCTCTGCAGCATCCAGAGAAAGCTCCTCAGCTTCTATCCTCCTCCTGATCTTATACGTGGAATTTATATCCTCCTTTGATTGCCTCCCTTGTTTTAAAAGCTGCTCAAGCTTGTTTCTTCCTAGAGAATGACCCGTCAAGACCATAGGAACGTTCAACGCACCAGAAAGCAGAGCAGCAGTATCCCCTGCATCGGCGTAATGCCCATGAATCACATATGGCCACACTGGTTTCCCTTTCCCAATCTGTTCTCCCAAGACTTTTGACATGTTTAGAATGTGAGCTAAAGCTCCATCAACAAACTCTTGGATATAAGGCCAGAGAATCTCTTTTCTTAAGTACTTATCCCGTGGACCAAATGGTATCCTAATGATATAAGCTCCGCTGCTTTCCCCGGTCTCATCGCCATCACAATCTTCAGCAGAAGCAGTGGTTAGCATCTCCGTTGGCTCTGCGTAGCTCCAATCAACTTCTGATGAGCATATCTGGCGCGTAAACAGATCAACTCGGTACACACCAGGCATTCTCGCTAAAGCTCGAGCTAGCTCCACAACATATTTCACCTGCAAATAAAACAAGTTTTACAACCCTAGATACCGGAGTCAAGCTTATTGAAAACATGGAACAAAATGTACCTGTCCTCCGGTATCGGAATCGCTACCAAGCTCCATGTTTTCCCCACGAACCAACCCGTGCAAACTGATAAATCAACACTCTCTTGTTTATATGTAGAACTAACACAAACAAGAATCAAAGGAAGCAAGAGAGAAAAAAACAGAGAAAATACCTAATGAGGACAATGTAAAGACGATTCTCCTTCTTATCATCAGACCAGATTTCGACATTGGACAAATTGCGTTGCAGCTGTATTCGAGGTGTCTCCGGCTGAACAATTTCTCCAAGACCATCTCCTTTCTCTCCTTCTGATAAATCCTCAGACAAATCCTCCGTCGCATCTCGTCTTCCTTGTTCCCTTTCCAATCTCCTAATCGCTATTCGCTGCGAATCCTCCCATTCCAGCTGTAACATCATCGATGGAAACATTTCAGTAACAGATTCCAGAACAAAATGATGGAAAAAATTAGCAATCATGCATGACCTGCTTCTTCTTGCGAGTGAGATGCCAGATTCTCCAGCACATGTTCTCTAAGCGAGAGTTGCGTTCACGGGAATTGCGAGTGGCGACGACTTTGATCCAAGTCCGATAAAGATCGGTTTCATCGACACCAGTAACAACTTCCTCAACGAAGTATTTAGTCGGATTGAAATATTGTCCATCTCCTTCTCTCAGATTCACAGCCGCTTGAGGTTTCTGCTGTGTTTCTTCAATCCCCTGAGATTGGCTATCAAGAATCGCCTCTAAATACCCATTTATCCACTCGTTCCCCGCCATTCTGAGTTTTTCCTCTCTTTCCCGAGAAAATTCTCTGCCTCAGCGGAAAGAAAATAGAGATCGGGACTCTTTCTTTCTTGGAGAGTAAGAAACTAAAATTGGGTTAGTGTGAAAGAAAGAAACAGAGAGCTTAAAATGAAAAGTGTAAACAATCGAGAAAGAGCAAAAGTTGATTTGCGGGGAAAAAGTTTACTTTAGCTATAGTTCTGTGGCAAAGGTGAGAGGATTTTTTACACAAATGGCGGATGAAACGTGACAGAGAGAGATCATCGGTAGTAGCTCATGAGCAAAAGAGAAAAGAGGAACTTAGCGGTGGACGATGACACGTGTATGTAATGACGTGGCAATGCAACTGAAAGAGAGATAAAATAGGAGAGTTTGTTTGTTATCTTCTCTGTCCGCTTCCCTATGCGATTCTCTCTCTCTAAAGCCACTTAGCGACTTCCACCTATATATATGTACTACAAATTTTCATTTTTTTGGTTTTTCTTACTTCACTACAAAATTATCTCAATTTTACTAGAGTAAATTAGTTAATTGATTGTAGAGATTCTTCTTGGCGGTAGAAAGGTGTTTCTTCGATGATTGACATGTAAGAGAGGAAATTTTTATTGTCAGATTAGTTAAAAACAGACTAATATTCCGGAAACAACTTTATCTTCCTCGAAGAATGACCCTCAATTCAATGAGTAGTCCTACTAATCTATAGAAGAGGAAGACGAACACACCTACTACACGTATGCTACGTGGTTCTACTATGCTAAATCAACAACAGTCATATAAAGAAGCTTAAGTCCTAACAAAACTTTACCCTTTTAATAGTTCTTCATGCATATTATTCTTCTTCGGATTGTGGCAGAAGAAGAGCTATTCTTTCTTTGTACCTCTTGATCTTCCTCAACCGTTCTTCTCTTAATCTGAAACCAAAGAAATCCGCTTTTTCAATTACCAAATCTTCTGCTATACTGCTTTGATGTTTCAGAAAACTGATCCATGAATCTTGCGGGGACGTTTATTTTTCAAGTATTACAAGATCTAAAGAGCAAAAAGACAAAACGAGAGAGAACTATTGTGGAGCTTACCGTGCACGGACCTTCTTAGCTCGCTCGATGTGTCTTTTCAAAAGATCCTTCTCTGATAATTCCTTTACAGCTTCCTCGTCCTGAGATCATCAAAGAAAAGAGTTGAATCAAACATCATGTAGTAAAAATTCAATAGCTGAAATTAGCCATAGCAGGAAACAATCAGACTAATGTGTTTCGTTCTGCTCATCAGATAGAATCTATGGTTCTTGAAAAGTAAACACAAACCTCTTTGTCTTCATCAGCTTGATCATCTGGCACACTTGTCTCTGTCATATCCACAGGTAACGGCTTTGGCAAAGGTTTCATTGTACCACTCCTTTGCGGCTGTCAACAGAGAAACTGTAGTTAGATTAGTCCCAGATATATGGTTACCCTTACTGGTTAAACTGGAGATATTGCAGATGCACAATTCCGTTAAAAGCGGGAGAGAATCTTTTGAGTATGCAATTGAAGATCATTTAACTAAGGTTGGCTTGTAAAAATAACTATATCAAGAAAGAATCCTCTATCTAGTTTACTAGCACGGATGCAAATAGGTGAGTAGTTAAAAGTAACCTAGTTTCCAAACTCAAGTGAATTTGGCATTTTGAGGAGGGTTTCTGAATCAAAATTCCACAAACCAATATCTCGAAAGTACAACCAATGAATCCTTATGTCAGGCGGAATCATCTACAACACTAAGCTTTCCACATCACACTTTAACAGCAGCAAATAATGATGCGAACCTGAATTCCTAAGTAAGCACCATTTTTTAACCACGATCGACCAAGTGAATAAAGAGAAGCTCCCTCAGTGATTCTGACCTGTAAACAGTTGATAAGTGTCACAATCTAAACTTAACAGATGTCTTTTCCAAATTCTCAAACAAGCAGTACATTTGATAATGCAAAACAGAGATATTACCTTTCTCCCTCTAACAAGAACAAGAGCCTCATCCTTGCTTCTAATAACAAGGAAAAAGAAACAGCAAGGCAACTAAGTTTCTAGAACAAGTGTTTTTATATATTCCCAGCGAAACCAAAAGAAAGATATTATCAAAGTAGAGAAATTTGATGTTCACCTGGCCTTTCTAGTCCTGCTATTGTCTAGAATTGAAGTTCGGGGCGGGGCAACCTAAGTAACAACATTTACGAAAATGAGAAAATGTGACAGGAGCAATGGCAAGAATCAAAAGTGATTATGTGCAAAACTGCATGTTAAGAGCAAAACAGCTTAACATTTGCTGAGATATAAAAGGAGCTCTAAGTCTTCCTTATTCCACAAAAGAGAAATTACAAGACCAAAGTAGAGAAACAAAAGTGATCACATAGCAGGACGAAGAAACTAAAATAGAAAGATAAATACATCCAAGAGAATCTGATAGATAAAGCATATATCTCGAATTACTAACTACCATATGTTTATAAGAAAACCATGAAAGACACGTCCAAAAACTCAGATTGCGCAGACAAGATATTGTGAAAAGATAATCATTCTTCTTAGAGAGGGTTTCTTCTAAACCTATTGACAAACGATCATGAGTAGTTGTATAATCCGACTAGTCAATAGAAAGACAACATATAAAAAGAACCAATCTTTCATATCTTTGATCAAAAGGTAAATTTGTGTTAATTAGTAATAAAAGAATGCTAATCGAATCAAAATTCAAGAAACTACATGCAAGCAATCTGAAGAAAATGGATCCAATAACAACCAAGATGGTTCTCAGCCGCAGCACCGTCAGAGTCAATTCTACTAAGAAACTTTGGATCCAATCCCCAATAATCTTTCCACTACTCAACTAGAATCTAAGCATTAACAAATGAAACATACCAAGCAGAGTTGCCAAGACACTAAATTTGAATATTCAACGAATTGCAAGAAACCAAATAAAAAGAAACCTCACCCGCGGTTGCAGAAATTGAGGACTTCCTCTCATGGGACGCGACCCAACAGGAGAACCCGATCCAAGATGTGGTAACTGCTGAATCTGGGGATTTCTCCCCCTCATGTGCTGCATCATGGATTCAATTTGATTCGGACCAAATTGTCGATGGTTGTAAGCCAAACCCGGGCGAGGAGGGTATCCACTCTGATCAGCGACGAACCCTCGAACGGGTCGGGATGAAAACCCTCGACCCGGAGGAGCAAACGGGTAAAGAACCGCTGACGGATCTTGATTCGGACGTCTGACCGGAATCGACTGTGCGTAGAGGTTATTATGAGCAGCTTGTTGTAACGGATTAGGATGGCGAAGCGGAGCTATGGGTCTGTAAGTCGGAGGCGGTGGTGGCGGCGGAGCGGGAGGTGGCTGAGACGGCGGTGGTATGGCAGTGATTGCAGGTCTCTCCAGAGTTTCGGAAGCGGTGGAGAGAGACGGAGACACCGTTACAGATGCCGAGGAGCTGGGATCGGGAATTGACATTCCGGCGGCGGAAGGAATTTGTCGATTTGATGATGTTCAAAAAGATTTTTGGGGAAACAGTAAACAAAAAAAAAAAAAAAAAGTTTCAAAATTTTGTCACGGTTTAATATTGCGCTAACCCTCTTGTTCAGTGAGAGGGTTATGAGTTTTGGGCCGATCTGGGCCTGAGGGTATTAGTGTAAATTTAAGCACGGGAGTAAAAGTGAGAGAGATCGTCATTTGGTTTGTTGGGGAGAGTGAAGAAGGATAGGATTCAGAGGATGAAGTATAGATGAATGCGCGATAACCCTACTCGTCTTCTTCTACCTCCAGCTTCGATTTTATTAGCCTTTTGTATTGTGAAGGTGTTCGTAACTTCTTCTTCCCTCTGAATTATCTATCTCGTGGGTTTAAGTAATTAGTTTGATTTTGTTTGCTTTATGGGTTATATAATTCGTGGGAGCGCTGGGTTAGGTTTGCAAAGTTCTAGCTGGTCTTGAGCAATCTCTGGGAATCGAAATTAATTGGAATCTCTCAGCAGTATTTTTGTTCATTGGATGAGATTTTGTTTCTACAGTCGTCTGCTCGAATTCGGTTTTCCCATTTTTCATTTGATGAAACAAAACTTAAAAACTTTTTCATCTGTTTTTTGTATAGGTAGTAGTTTAGTTTGGTAAGGATGATAACTGGATGCAGCACACCAAGTGCACATGTTCTAACGAGCTCTCGGGCATTCCAGTCATCGTCATACAGAGCTGCAGCAGGACAGACTCAACATTATCTTGTTCGAAGTTCATTGGCTGTCATAAAGAACTCGTGGGGATCACCTTCACCATTTAATGAGCTTCCGAGAGTGTCAAGAGGCATGTGAATTTCTTCTACTCTTATGGTTTCAAACACTTGTCAAATTTCCTTGCTTATATCTGTAGATTGCTCCAATGAGTTTCCTATGATGTGAATGTTAAAATACTTGTCCATGGGCTGAAACTAGGATGAGTGACTTTGGTATTTCAAAGTTCCTGCTTTTGTTTATTCGACTCAATCTTGTATACTTTGATTGTTTCAGGTGTGCCTCTGTCATATCTCTCAGCCTCGTCTTCTCTGCTTCTGAATGGAGAACAAGGTAGTCTGTCTGGTACATTACCTGTGTTACCTGTCCGCAGGAAAACCCTTTTGACCCCACGAGCATCAAAAGATGTTCCTTCTAGCTTCCGATTTCCTCCAATGACCAAAAAGCCACAATGGTGGTGGAGAACTTTGGCATGCCTACCTTACCTAATGCCTTTGCATGAAACGTGGATGTACGCAGAAACCGCTTACCATCTCCACCCATTCCTAGAAGATTTTGAATTCTTAACCTACCCATTTCTAGGTGCCATTGGAAGATTACCAAGCTGGTTCCTCATGGCTTACTTCTTTGTAGCTTATCTAGGGATAGTGCGAAGAAAAGAATGGCCTCACTTCTTCAGGTTCCATGTAGTGATGGGTATGCTGCTTGAAATCGCACTCCAGGTTATAGGAACCGTTAGCAAGTGGATGCCTCTTGGAGTCTATTGGGGTAAGTTTGGGATGCATTTCTGGACCGCTGTAGCGTTTGCTTATCTGTTTACCGTCCTTGAAAGCATACGGTGTGCACTTGCGGGTATGTACGCAGACATCCCATTTGTCTGTGATGCTGCGTATATCCAGATTCCGTACGACTAAGAAGAAACAACATTAGATCGTTGTAACTCTTTTTTTTTTTAATATATAATGTCTCTTCTTGAATGACAATTATGTTTGTAATATTTCATCGTTTCATGAGCTCAGCCGTCAAAGTTTCAAACTTTTGAACATGGATGGATTGGCTATGAAACCAAAAATCTGAAGTGTTAATCGAACTTGTTTTGTTTGGATTAAGTCATGCGATATAAACAGAAAAATATATAGGGTGTATTTTGAAAGAAATTTATAATTCGGTGGACTAAAATGTAAATTGAAAGTATACATCTCCTCTCTCAGATATTAATATTTATTTACCTCCATAATTCCTCTTTTAAACCCTAATTTTGACAGCAAGTTCCATAAACCCTGAGCTCGCCCACCTCCAAAACCTTAACGGGGACAACCTTTGTTGATTCCGGACAAAGATGGAAAAATCAGTCTGCGAAGAGTGCAAGCTAAATCCTTGGAAGTACAAATGTCCCGGATGTTCGATTCGATCGTGTGGCCTCTCTTGTGTGAAAGCCCACAAGCAACGAACAGGTTGTACCGGAAAAAGGAAGCTCACCGACTTCGTTCCCCTCTCCAAGTTCGACGATAATCTCCTCCTTTCTGGTATAATTGAACTTGGGTTGTATGTGAATTTGTTCTTCGTTTCGTGATGTTTTTGAGAAACAGGACTTTCTAAAGTTTCACCTTTAAAGTGATTGTATTTGGTTCTTCTATCTTCTTCTGTAGGCATGTTTCCATGGATTATGCTGTGTTAATTCTACTTTCTTGTCTAATTATTGTTCTTTTTCTCATGTTAGACTACAATATGCTTGAGGAAACAAAAAGAGTGGCCGAGTCTGCTCTGAGGATGAGAAATCAGTTATGCAAAAATCCTTATTATTTTAAGTTACCATATCTTCTTCGGAGCCTTCGAAGTGCTGCTGCTAGCCGCAGAACAAAGCTATGGTTTCTTCCTAGCGGAATGTTAAAGAGGGAAAATAATCAGTCTCGATACGATAATGGGTAAATCTCATTTTATTCTAAGTGTGAGCCTGATGATTTGCATATAACTTCTAGCAAAATAAAGGGTTTTGTTATTATTCTTTGGTAATCTCCGCTGTGTTAATTACCTCATAGTTGAAGTTTTTTGGAGTCAGAGGTTATTTTGCTCTACGAATTTCTGATTTATGGTCAAAGATTCAGCTTTACATTAGTCATTGTAATTGATCTTGATCTTCTCTGTAAAGAAAGATGCTTTAACTGAAGTGGTTCTATTGCCTTCCTTTCTGACCAATCTTCTTTTTGCTGTTGATGGATTTTTTGCTTTAGGAGAAAGTGCATCTCGTGGACAATTGAGTGGCGGTTTCACTCTACAGATGTGATTCTTGTTGACCATGGGTTAGTATTCTCTAGGACTGAAAATCATATTTGTTTGTTGAGACACATGGTTTTGTTCATTGGTCTGTCTCTATTGATACTTAAAAAATCCATCCCAGAGTTGGTGAGGATACAAATCTATGCTCTGTGATAGAGAATCATCTCAAGCCTGGCCCGTGGATTCACAAGCTCAAGCCTTTTTGTGATGTGGATCTCGATTCTCTCAAACTTTTTATTCGGCAATACCCAAAGGTTTAGTTTTATTCCCACTATTATTCCCGTCTTTGTTTATTAGTAGTATAAAATATTATGCCATGTCTAACAAAATAACCTTTTTTTCCTTGGTCACAGGGTGCAAAGGCTCCTTTCAAGGAGCTGGACATCAAAGCTCCTTTGAGGCAACAGCTTGCCAAAGTAGTTATCTTAGAGTACCCGGTGATCCATGTATATCTACCTTCACAGAGCTATGACTTTGAAGTTATCAAAGATTTCAACCATGTAAACACGACACCTAATCCTAATGAGTCCTTATATGATGGTCATGGAAGCACAAATGGTATAACCTTCCGAGAAGAAGAAATAGAAGAAGACGACATTAACTCCTTTGAGCCAAAGGTTCTTGATCTTATGAAACATATGAACTATAACCCGTGTCTGCGAGTCTCAGAGGAAAGCAAGGCTGAGGGCGTTGGTACCAACAATTCAAATCCTCAGGTTGATCCCACAGAACAAAAAGATGCCGATAACCTGGAGCTTGAGTTTGAGCAAGGGCTGATAGACACATACTCGGATCTTTTCGCGGAGATGAACCCAGGTGACTATTTCAACTTTGAATGTGAATTTGCAAAGGGATTGGATTCGGATGATAATTGCAATCTCCAAAATTTAGCTACTGATTTCAACACTGATGGACTAGAAGAAGGGGAAATCGTTGAATGATGGTCATAGTCTTGTTCTAGCAAAAAGAAATAACAGAAGAAATTACTATGTGCAACATTTTTGGTCGCCAGAGGATTATGTTCATGCCTGAAGCTCTCTTGTTCAAGCACATTAGCTATTCTTGGTACCATCCAAAGCTTTTACTGGAATGCAATAGCCAATCCGTTCAATTGCAGAAGCGATGGTCATAAGTTTTCGGTTTGGGCTTTTGATCAACAGGTATTTTTTTGTAGTAAACCAAACAGGTATTATGTAGTAAACAGGATTACTAGCCTGTTCTGTGGTGTGTACTGTTTAGTGTAGCAAACTTGATTGTTTACATACAAGATTAGTAAAATTCAGAGAACTTTTGTTTCTGTCTTATCCTCCTATATATCCTCATAAACAAATCTTGTTGTGTTTCAGACCCTTTTCATAGTCAATGTAATACAGACCAAACCTTGTAGTATACCCAAGATTCCACTCAAAAGTTTTCTAGTACCGACGACCAGAAGGATCAAAAAGGGATATAATCTATGAACGGATATTATATGTAACAAGCAATAAGCAAGAGAGCATACATGAAAACAAAAATATCAAAATTGCAATCTAGATCATACAGATTTGAAGATATTTCATGGATACATTGGGAAGAAACAAACAAATCCACTAACTAATCATTAAAATTCTCTTAATATATACATTGCAACCGGTTCAATTCAACTCAACCCACTCTGCAGGCTCCAAGGACTTTGAAATCTTAAGAAGAACTAAAGAGTTGACCTGAGGACAATGGATCTGAATGAGTTTACGTATGCCAATCGGATGGTGCTATAATTTCTCCAAGCCTCCTCCTCTGCTTGAAAATCACAAACATATCTATAATTATTCATTCGGTGTTGAGTATCATTATTCTTTTGATTTCACAATATTTTAAATGCATTCACACCCGGAACCATGAGTTTTATATCGATGAAGCAAACATCAGAAAGTTGAGGAATAAAAGAGCTCACCTCTTATTGGTTAGAGGAATACTGACATCTCTGTAGAAGGGATAAAGGGAAGAATCCTATCACCATAGAGTTCGTGCAGTTTCACCAATAGCCGTCCAGAATCAAGATCATCTTTCCATATCTGATCAAGGATTGCTTTCATGGTAATAGCCCGACTCCTGCCGCTTTCTTTCGCCTTTCCGTTTCTGCTTTCAGATTCGTTAGCATCAGAAGCTTGTTCTGATGAGGATGGTTGAACAGAGTTTTGTAGCAGCTTGTCATTTTCCACTGGATTATCTACTTGCATTGGAGCTGAGCCGGATTGATCTTGTGATTGTACACCATCTGGCCCATCCGTGGTTATCAATCTTTTCTGCGGTGATTGGTTTTCTGAAGAATCTACACTCAGCTTCCGCTTGTGGAGCTCAGTATTGATTATCTTTCCCTTTCCCTTATGGAGGAAACTTGGTGACGGAGATGGTAAAGGTGGGAAGACTTTAAGCCGGTCATGTATACACAAGCCTGCCGCACGCTGAAAAGCAAAAGGGCACAAGTCCCTCAAAGGATTGTCCCCTGAGAATTCTACAAAGATGAAATTTTACAAGGATGGGTTGACTAACCAGCAAGGCTCCATATACACGCCAAGCTTCGTAGCTCTTCATTTGATTTTTTTGCTTCTCAGCATCCAATTCTGGTTCGAGAAGACATAGATACGGTTCGAGATTTGATAGAATAAGAAGGCGTACCTACACAATAAATGACATTCAGATGCCAACAGCTAACAATGCAGGATAGCTGTACTAAATTTTTTGGTAGCAGGGTTATCTGATTCATGGAGGAGCTGTTTAAGTTTACAAAAGTCCTAATTTCTCAATTAAATGAGATGCAAAGCCGGAGAAATGGTGTGGGGAAAATCAAATTGTATATCAGATTCCTGAAAAAGCACTAGATAGAAGGATATGCTGCGTAACATTATTTCTGGGTGATATCTGAAATTAGCATGCACAACTTTCTGAAAGGTCAAGGAATGACTTACAACATTGTGCCCCAAAGCTGCTAATCCTTGAATTGCACCATAGTGCTGAGTCAAAGCCTTCTTTGGGTCCAACAGTGCATTGACTAAAGTTTTTGTAAGACGAGACTGAAGAGTAATATAAACGGTTCCATACCTGCAAAATTTTATTCAAACCACATGATTTCAGATGTTAAAAGAATATTAAGGTGAGATATGTAAAATATAAAAGTGCGAGACAATGACTAACCCTTCTAAATAATGAAGAAGACTATAGCAAGTTATTACTAATTGTTGTTAATTCAGATCTACCCATTTGTTTTATAGCTAGAGCAAAAAAAAAAAGGCAGATATCAATAGCAAAGAGATCAGCTAAGATATACTTAACAGACCATCTATGGATAATCATCTCATGATATTGCATACAATTTCCGTATAAAATTTCACTATTAGTTCCAGTAACAAATCATATTCAGATCCCCACAATCAACCGAAAACAAACACAGAGTTCATGACATGAAAGGGAAAGAATGAACCTTTTACATATCAGTGCAACCAGATTTGCCGTAAAACCTCTGAGTTCCCAATGGTTGTCAGCGAATCTATTTCCAAGCTTTCTTGATACAAGGCATGTTACAACAGATGGCATCAACTGGTGCAGCTGGCACCAAAATTAAAACTTCACTCAGCTTCATGGTTATGAAACAACTATCAAACAACAAACTCATTATCCCAAGGTGGTTTACATAAACATTATACCAAGGCTGGTTTACATAATCATAATCAAAGGCATAACTTATTGTCATTTGAAGCAGAAGAGAGTGCTTAAGCACTTGAGCTTGCATAACCCGGACAAAAACTACCACTAACCATCTTATATCCACAGTATGGAATATGTCTAAAAGAAAATTTGAAGAAATCCAAATCAGAGGCCTTAAGAAAATGGAGCTACATGATTCTACAATGATCTTAGATAGGGGCAAAAGATAATCCAGAGAAAACTTACATAAGGTTCTATGTGTATGTGAGGATTCTGTAGAAGACTTCTAACAATGTGCATTAGATTAAACAGGAGTCGAAAGTCATTTAAACCACGTGAAACCTGCAAAAGTGCAGAAAATTAAAATTGTAATCTGTAAAAACTTAACGTGGGTCTTATTTCTTTATACGAGTTCCTCGGTGGTGCATAATGTTACCTCATCAGCAATGAAATTTGTAAAATATGGAACTAGAGGATGAAGTCCTGAGTCTGAGGCCAAGCTCACTAATGCTTCCTTAAACAGAGCAGGATTTGACTTGCTCATTGCAAGTTCAGCAATCTTTTGGAAGTATAACTGTTAAAGAGAGAACAACAGATAACTCTTATGCAGGCAAGATAGTACCCTGTGGTATTTAGCCTACACTAGTACATCATATACCTGAAGTTCCCTAGATAGTACATGCTTCACAGGTAGCCTAACGTCAATAAGAGGTCCGTCTTTTTGTTCATGGATTTTGTTTTCTGCAGGTGCTCTAATGACTAGAGACAGCACAAACAAGTTAAAAATATATTCAAGATAGGAAATAACAAGAATTTCTTACTCATGATGATGCGCAAAACATTAATACAGATGGATCTGAAAATATGTATTTTGATCCCTCATTAACATCAGTAACCTCACCACTTAACACAGGGTTCATCAAATGGGTTCATCAAATGTAGAAAGAGGTTAATTCACCTCTGCAATGTCATTGTACATACTAACCTTTGTTTCATGTTGAAAAATTCAGTTAATGACTTTACAACTCTAACCCAGGACATAGGACTGAGAGACAAACCTTCTAAAGGAGCATTTTCTGGTATAGCTGGTTGCACTCCTTCAATAGCCAGCCAATGACAAACAATTTCAGTATCAAGGGGAGCTTTTGGTAGCGGAGCTTCGATCACCTAGAATCATGACATTTCTTGAAAATATAAGAAAACCAAAATGAAGAACTTAACTGAAAAAAAAAAAAAAATATATATATATATATATATATATATATATATATATATATATATGCCAGCTTTCCCAACATCTTACATCTTTGAAATCCACTTCTCTGTCATCAGTGTAGAACAAATCGCGATGCCCAATAGCTTTTCTAAAACGAAATGGTCCTCCTGAGGCAAAGCCATATATAGGCTGCAACAGATATAATCACTCTCAAATAGATGCCTTTGATTCGGTTAGATGCTATAGAGAAATATGTGAAAGCAATGTTTAAATACACGATGGTGTTCTTCATATGCACCAGGAAAGCCAAACCTCAAAAACAGAAACCAAACATCTTTCTCACTCCACCAAAAAGTTATCAACAAGTGTCTCACATCATCCAAAAAACGTATCAAACATTTCACTGACAGTCCACTACCAAAGCTCAACTTAAAGGGAATTGGTGTCTAGTTTGTACCTCAACGTTCCTCAAGTTGAGAGCACCATCTACATCCGAAGCTGTTAAAGTCGTTCTCTTTGAGTGACGCATACATTTGATAGCTTCCTGAAAAGACATCCAAAAAGAAGTTACAGAGAAAGATCAATATGCTATTACCCAAAAACTCACCTCAAGAACTCAAAAAGACATGATTAGAAAAAGAAAGAAAGAAAGAAAAAAAAGGTCACCTGCATGATCTCTCGAACACGATACTCAACATCAGGAGCAAGCATAAGAGCAGCTTCAGGTAACAAGTTGGTAATCCCAATACTTTGAGCTATAACCTCAACCGTTTCCTTAGGTACAATGCTCATCTTCTCTTCTCTTTCCCCAGACTGATTATCCACTGTGGCAATAAAAAGGACACAGAACAGTGATGCTATTTAAGTAAGAATAAAAGCACAAAAATTTCCCAATTAAACGCCTGAGCATACACAATGAATCGCAATTCAAAGCCAGAAGGCAAAGCCTACTTCAATACTCCGTAAAGTGTCCCCCATTACCCAAATTCAACCACAAAAATAACTTCGAATTTTACACGGACCAGAGAAGAATTTGCGTTGCACGTCCAAGATCGAGACACTTGAGAGGAAATAAAGCTCCGATTAACCGATGCCTAGTTCCGTCAAGCCTCCTCATCATATAACAAGTGAATGAGAGCATCGGGTCGGGTATTTTAATTGGTCCCGATTTAATTATTTCGGGTTAAATTAACTTTGGGCTAACTCTAAATCTAGTTTGGGCCTTTTTAGCCCAATAAGGACGGAAGTTTTCTTTCTCTGCCAACTAAATTCGAATGCTTATTTTTTTCCGTCAAATATATTATTCGAGAGAAAAAAAACTAAAAACTCACCAAGAAATACAATAATCAGGAAGAACAAATGTTTAAAAGACAGTAGTTCTTTCTTTTCCTATTTACAACAAAATTTGATCCAAACTCAAAGTTAAAAGGAGCACAAAAGTGTGAAGACCTCAACATACGTGAAAGCCTTCTTCACACTCTTTCTTTACAAAACAACACGAGGAGACCAAATAATAAGGGCAACCCAAATTGTTGGTGGATTTGCAATAACACATGTAGTTACTTACTGGATTTTTTCTTTTCTTCTTTTTACATAAAAAATAATTGCCAGTCCCAGTATCAGAACTTGGGACGAATAATAGCACATTCTTTGTATATCAACCAAAAGAATATTACGATAGTCCTGAAACATCCCGTACCCAAGATATTCCACCCGGAAACGCTCTATGAACTCTGCTTCTTGCCGCGGCTGCGGCTTTTGTTTTTTCCTCCACCGGTTTCGCCATCACCGCTATTTCTTTCGCCAAAACCGGCTTGTGTATTACGTTTGCATCCTCTTTGCCTTCCGTCAGAAACCGCAGACCCTGGAGTTTCCATAGTTTTATAGTTTTAGAAAGCCAAAGAAACATCATGAGATAATCAGATAACAGCTACTACAAGTATTTCCAGGCTCCATTTTATTCGAATGAGGTTGATGAGAGACTGCCTTGCATATATGAAAATTCAAGACCAATGATCTTTTTGAATTTTTTCACTAAAAACCATTTTTCTGCATCAATAGAATGGAAATGCACAACTACATGATGAAAAAAAGGTATTGTAGTATTGTTACCGAGAGAGAATTATTAGCAGATGGTTTTCCATCGATAGGTAATCTCGCACCAACATCCTAAACCAAGAAGCCAGAAACAAGATTTTTTTCAATCAGGCCTATAATTACGTTAAAAAAATAAGTAAGACAACGTTTCTCTTAATTTGTAAGTTAACACTCACCTGAAAGACTTTAGTGCTTGTGCTGTCTTTAACGCCTGCAACTTGACATAGATGCCATAGTCCCGAGAGGGTCACATTCTAAAAGTTTTACAAAAAATAAATGTTTGAGATAGATTAGTTTTAAGAAAATTGATAGCGTGAAGTGGTTTGTAGTGGATATCTAATGGTTGTAGACAAATTACTTGTTTGCTTTCAAGACTTTCAATCTTCCCTTCCTGTAAAATTTGATTTAAGAAAGTAAAAAGATATAAGTCCCTTAAAAATAAATTGAGACTTGTCCTGAAATATGCATATTAGAGGGCAAAGATGAGACTTACTATTCCAGAAATCATTTCATTAAGTTGCTTAAAATCAAACCCAATTTGCGATATGCTTGATTTCATCTCAGTTACCTGCATTGAAGCAAGATTCCATGTGAACATTACCATTAGAATGAATATCAACGAAAGAATTGATGGAGTAAATCCCAGAAATAAGAAACAAGCTGTAATCTGAAAGAAACTACTGCGCAAACTACATGAACTCATGTATAAAATTGAGCTACTAACTCATGTATAAAATTGAGCTACTAATCCTTGAAAAATCATAGCACAACCCAGCCGTGAATCTACTGTACATGTGAAGAAAAACAGTTCAGGGCCAAAGAGATTGGACGCTAAAAAATAAATACTCTACAATATTTTGGAATTCTAAATGTGCTTCAAGTCCTTATAAGATGTTAAATGTACAAGTCTGCCAATCACGCGCAAGAGATCTCTCAGACGAGTGTACAATTATCATAATCTGAAGTCTAGGAAAAATTAAGGCATCAATACAAGAAAGTGAGAAATAAAATGGGTTTCTTACATCACTTAAGATCATTTTAGATGTCTCGTTCTGCTCTTCCACCTTCCAATCCAAGGTCGCTAGCTTCTTAGAAAGATGTTTCTTTGTTGACTGCGTAAACAAATGCATTGAGTCAAAAACCACAAGAAAATAAAATATATAACAAAAGAATGTTTCAAAAAAACATTTGTTCACCGCTAATGTGTCTGACAAATCGTCTAGTTGTTTCGAAACAGAGGCAACCGCATCAGCCATATTTTTCTTTGTGACAAACATTGCATCAGAAAATGACCAACCCTGCAATGTAGAAAGAAAGGAGTAAACGTTAGAAGTCAATGATATATAGTGCATCGAAAAACTAATGTTACAAAACTATAACAAAAGACACATGGAACATAGAAAAATAGACAGATTTTCAAGAGATAAGCACCTTCCACCACATGTAGCAGTACCCCATAGCTCCAACGGCAGCTGCTGGAACCAGGTAAGATGCATAGCCTGCAGTAGCAAAAGCAAAGATTATTCTCTGCTTCTCGTAAAAAAAAAAAATATCTGAAACATTTCCTAAATTATTAAAAGTTCCACATAAATATTTCTGACACTAAGACTTGTACATACCGTTGGAGTTTGAATCACCATTAAAGATAGTAACTGGATTGGTCATAGTTAGTTCTTTGATCTCGTTTGCAAGCTGCCGAATCTGGTTATATTAAGAGACAACAAAAATTATGTCACTAAGAAGGGGATCCAGCATTGGCCTAATGATTACAAGAAAACACATGAATTATTTTCTATTTGGATTATATATGTTCGATCGATGAGAAAAATGAAGCATACATGGCAAAAGGAAATGGCAATACCTGAGCAGCTAGGAGTGCACCGTCATACTTGAATGGAGTGCTTTCAATTCCTTCAGCACCCTTGAGTAAGTCTTGAAGCTGAGCTATCAGGTCAGACAACCTCCCATGTCTCAATACGATGGAACCAGATACACCTTAGAACATGAAAACAGAACCAAGTATAAAGTTACATGAATCCTTAGTGTAAAAAGGTCATTGATGGAACATCCAAGCTAGAATAACTATACAAAAAATTAGTTCAATAACAAATTAGAAGTTCTGGACCATTTTGGCATAGTGATCAATCAAATTGCCAGAACTTAAGATAAATCCCAACCTAACTCTTCATAAAATCTAGAAAAATAAACGCTAGATTACAGAGTCAAAGCAAACATAATTAAAACAACCATCATAGTGAGAGGAAGAGACCTGCGCCGAGTAGAAAAAGGACCTTAGAGGTCTGAACACCGGCTTGCATCGCCATGAATTCCGATTAAAGCTGAAAATAAAGATCGGCAGCCGACTCTTCTGGATTAATTCTCTGCTCCGTGACGCAAAGCCACCATAAGAGAGGACGAGTTACGACAACACCTTTTGCCCTTTAGACCTCAGCTTTGGCTTTGATTGACCAGAAAGATAAATATTTTCTAAATTTATGTTTTCACCCCGAAAACTTCCAATTTTAATCAGATTACCCCCCACAACGCAAAGCAACGCAAATCGAATGACTAAGGTTATTGTAGACATTTCTCATTAATCCAGATCGTTACGCAACTTGGTCGACACTACTCACCACCTTCTTGTGTAAACCTGTTGTTCATCGAAGATAAAGAAAAACAAAAAACAAAACTTTGAATTTCCGCCATGGATGTTGGACGATGCTTTCTCTTTCTTCTGTTACCAAGTTTCTTCTTCTGGCCCTCAAATTCGCAGAGCAGCGATTCATTCACATCGGTTCTCGTATCTCAAAACGGACTCGATTTCGTCAAAAATTTGTTAGTTAACAAAGCAATCGCGTCGATTATACCTCTCCAGATTCCCAGGATTGAGAAATCTGTGAGAATCCCGTTTCTAGGAGGAATCGATGTTGTTGTCTCGAATCTCACGATATACGAGCTTGATGTTGCGTCGTCTTATGTTAAGCTTGGTGAGACAGGTGTTGTCATCGTCGCTTCGGGGACGACCTGTAATTTGAGTATGAATTGGCATTATTCTTACAGTACTTGGCTTCCTCCTATTGAAATCTCTGATCAGGGTATTGCATCTGTTCAGGTAATTATGATCATTTTACTAATTCTTAGTTAGATGATTTAGAATCTGTTCAAAATTGAAGCAAAAAGCTAGGTCAAGTCCTAGTTTTTATTTCCAATTTTGGTGTAAATTTGTATGAACTTCTCCTTTTGTGTTTGTTTGTGATTCGGTTGTGCGTTTACTTGGTACTTGTCCCATATAGAAGTAAATCTGATTTTTTTTATGGTTTCATCAAAGACTCAAGATTCATTTTTTCCCTAATCTAAGTAGTTGCTTTTATTGTTAGAGCTGTGACTTGGGAAACGATGGAAAGACAACATTTTTCATGCCAATCACAAATTCTGTTCTGTTTTGTCCTTGTGTTTCGTGATTGTTGACTTAGAACATAGTTGCATATAGGAATCGGAGGGGACTGTTGCTCTCTGTGTCACCTTTTCCATATCTTGTTTTTAGTTGGTTGCTCTGCTCATTTTTATATCTGTTTTACCAAGGGATTTGATGAGTGCTGATTCTCGCCTTCTCGGTAAGGTTGAAGGCATGGAAATCGGGCTGTCTCTAGGCTTGAAAAGTGATGAAGGAGGCTTGAAAATTTCTCTTTCGGAATGTGGATGCCATGTGAAAGACATAACCATTGAGTTGGAAGGAGGAGCATCATGGTTTTATCAAGGGTATGAGATTACCCGTTATGGACATTATTATTGATTAATAGATCTACTCCCTCTTATTGCGAGATTGGTGGTTTCTATGGCTGTTGGTTTGATTTCATTGTAACTTCATGTTCTTCTCTGCCAATTCAGGATGGTTAATGCATTTAAAGTCCAAATTGGGTCGAGTGTGGAAAGTACGATTGCCAAGAAACTCACTGAAGGAGTATCAGACCTTGATTCATTCCTACAAAGCCTTCCAAAGGAAATCCCAGTGGATGATAAAGCTGCACTTAATGTCACATTCACCGGTGATCCTATATTGAGAGATTCATCCATCACTTTTGAAATTGATGGCTTGTTCACCAAAAGAGAAACGAATCAAGTCTTAAAGTCCTTCGGAAAATCTGTATCTTCAGTGATCTGCCCTGGAAATTCTAAAATGCTCGGAATTTCAGTGGATGAAGCTGTTTTTAACTCTGCTGCAGCTTTGTACTATAATGTAAGTTCCTAATTCTTTTGGTTCCTCGTGTATAATATAATCAACTAGAAAAAATGCTCTTGATAAAACTGTTCCATATGTTTTCGATACATCTGAAACAAGATTACTATTTTCCACTGTTATTTCTAATATGAGGATGTTTACTCCTGCCATATTCAGGCAGAATTTATGCAATGGGTTGTGGATAAAATACCAGAGCAGTCTCTTTTAAACACTGCTAGGTGGAGGTTCATCATTCCACAACTATACAAGAAGTACCCAAACCAGGATATGAGTCTGAACATCAGTTTGTCCTCACCTCCGCTTGTAAAGATATCAGAGCAATACGTTGGAGCTAATGTTAATGCAGACCTAGTTATCAATGTTCTAGAAGCAAACCAAGTAATACCAGTAGCATGCATCTCCTTGGTGAGTCCTCCAATGACAATGCTGCATATCTTTTGTTCTAGTTACTTACTATAAGCAAATTTGTAGTGAACGTTTTATTTTAGTTTACCAGTAGATGAGACACTGTTTTCTTGGCTGCAGATGATCCGGGGATCTGGTGCTCTCAAAGTCATGGTTAATAACCTTGGAGGCAGCGTAAGTTTAGAAGATTTCTCCATGTCTTTGAAATGGAGCAACATTGGAAATCTCCATCTGCATCTTCTTCAGGTAATACCATCATGTCAAGTGTTTAAAGCACTCATATGTTTGACTCAGAAAGATTTCATTCGTTCTTACTTTATTTTGTTCCAATCTTCTAGCCAATAGTGTGGACTGTCATACAAACAGTGTTTGTGCCATATGCAAATGACCATCTAGAAAAGGGATTCCCGTTGCCCATAATCCACGGATTCACACTTCAGAATGCGGAAATCATCTGCTCAAGCTCTGAAATCACAGTTTGCAGCGATGTCGCCTACTTGGAGTCGTCCCAACTGCCTCAATGGCACTTGAAGCTACCACGATCTACGACTTGGAAACCCAACTTGTTGTAGTTTACAATTGGCGGTTGCAAGTGTCGCTACTAGTTTGGTATTCGGACCAGACTCAACTACGAAAACAAACAAAGCTTTGTATACTACTTTTGT